>OW152813.1:12416730-13616730 GCA_933534255.1 Iphiclides podalirius | reverse complement strand
AGTATACGATGCAATAATGAGCAAACGCCATTGGTATTATGGTAATAAAATTATTCACATATTGTACCGGTACGCGTTATGTGCTATACAACAGATTCCAGTATCCGTCATAACAGCACTTAGTGATAAGTTTTATCGCAATAATGATGGATATTTGCGAATTATTAGCAATAAGTGACATAAATTTTATAAGCATAATAACGTACCGAAATGGAAAGGTTATTTTTGAACACAGTCCGCGTACATTATCGAACGCTATAATTAACTTAATGTTCATAATATTATGATTGTACTTTGATATAGTCTGTTTGTTATTGGAGACTAAATAAATAGGAAGGCGATATAAACACTTGAACATGTGATTGTAAGATATTGATAATAATTTGTAACAAACCATGCAGAGTTTAAGATACATATTTACAATGTCCTAATGGAATTGGTCATGATTTCAATAAATATTAGTTTGTTTGTCGGTAGAAAAGAAGAGAGTGTTTTGTGAAGTCGAAAATATGATTTTTACTTTAAAGCTTTCTTTACTTTGTAGTAAAAACATCATTAACTATAAACTATGCATATCTTTAATGTCACGATTTATTACGTAGCGTTGAGTGATTATTTTGCCGATGAATTTTTACTATCGGCGAACCCATAGCGCGGGAGCTGGCGGGGCGCCAGCTATCTAAAAAGCATATGGGCACACTCTGGCCAAACGCTGCGCTACGTGAAATCGCACATTCGCTATTCGCTTTAAATAAGTCTAATTTTAACACTAGCCGAACAACCCATTAGTCCTTACAGTCCAACAATAGACGAGACAAGTTGTTTACAAGCTTACTGATGCCAGAGCCTAGGCAAATGTTACATACATAACATAAACATACATTCACACACAACACTTTACCATAGGCGTGGGCAGAGAGCGCATATCTTAACGTCACTATATTCTAATGGAATTTTGTTCTTTTAAATTGGTTTTTATCCGAAGTTTTCCTAATGAAATAAAAATTATATTAAAAAAATTCTTACCTCGTTTATATCGCCTATCATCACTGTTTCTTCTCTCCTTATCCTTCTTAGGATTCATTTTCTTCACAGCCTCTTTTTCTTTGTGCGCAGTCTGTGAGCTCCAAGTGCCGGATCGGACACGTTTCGGTTCTGCATTTCTATCAATATTGTCACCCACTGGTTGTTTCACCGGTTCAATAACCTTTGTCTTAGTCTGTGTTGTTTGTTTGGGCAATTGCTGCTGAAACCATTTGAAAATGTTAATTTCAGTGTTCGCTTATGCCTCTTCAGAACATCGCTGTGGTAATCTGCTGAACCACCACCGATTTATTACTAAGTAATCGTTTCAATAAATCATTTTAAATAGTACAAATTTTACCTTAGTATCCTCGGTCCGTTTAACCCAAATGTCCTCCGAGCTCGTTGGCACTCCGTCAACCGTTGACCTTATTTCTATTAAACTACTATCGAAATAATTTTTATCGCGGTGGAGATTCTGTCCCGTAAAAATAGACCTGACACTCGGCCTTTGCTCCTCTGCCCCCTTTGTGCCGAAATGCACCGTGTGCGCATTGTGGACTTGAGAGCGCAGTGCCTTCTCTAGCGGCGCGGGGGCGGGTTCGGCTGCGGTCACGAGGAATTTGTGTTTCGCCCCCATCACCGTGCGCTTAGAAGGTTCCTGTTCGTCGGGCGAAGTGTCACCCTCAATCGCTGGCGCGTTGTTTACCTCAATATCTTTCGCCATGCCGGCGCTTGCGTTGTGCTCTTTGCTGGCGACATCTGCTTTGGTGTCCGATGCGACCACGGAACTAGCTTCAATAGAAGGCGACCTAGCGCCCTCCTTCTTCTCCTCATCCTCGTCCTCTTCGCGACACTGGGAGAGACGGCGGCGCTCAACGAACGGGAAGGGCGAGTTTGAATTGCGACTTGAAAGGTTATTGCAATGGTTCATAAAGTAATGCTGGAAGAAAGTATCGGTTTCAGGGGTGTCATTGCTATCGCCCTGTATAATATCCTTCAGGGCTGCCAGAGATGTAATGGTGTTGTAGTTGATTGCGTTAACTAAGTCCTCGCTATCGGTCGAGCTCCCAGATCCGCTGGCCTCGTCCATACTCAGTTTGCCAACTCGTTCACACACTTCGTCTATAGTTACGCGCGGGACCTCTGCACTCTCCGTCTCCATTTCTTCCTTCTCCTCATTTTTGTATACGCTATTATTAACTTTAGCATTAAAGTTCGATTCAGCTTTGGAATCCATTGAACAGCATTCGTCACGTTTAACGCGTTCAAATTAATTATGGGCCGGGCAACTTATACACTTTGCACAAGTCAATTCACATAGTCACATGTTAATGTCTACATCCACACTGCCATTTAGGTGATTTCAAAAGAAATTTTCCAACTTCCGTCACCGAATGGTCGACATCCCTTCGCAACTGCGATGTGGGCACATTCCAATAAACGTTTAACAGATCTGAAAGCTCCTTTTGTTTAAATGATCACACGCCTCTTTCGCTTTTGTTGCACCTATAATGAAGTACAATTCACTTATAATTAATATATCGCATTACCTACGCATATTTAACTAAATTAAAAGAATAACAAATACTATACCGTACACATTATAAAGATCAAAAACTTTATCTTGTTAATGGTAAAAAGTTTACATGAATAATAGCAAATTTAACTACCATTTAAGCAGCATTTAAAATTAAAACCAAAAAAGTTAACGAATCAAACAAAATAGTCACCAAAATAATAGATGTTTGACCTTATAGTGAAAAATTTTGCATATAATTTGCATGGGTGCACGTAGAGAAATCCCTTTTACTTACAAACTCTTTAATTAAAAATCGACCCAAACTGAACCAAGTGGTAAGGAAAGATTGTCAGTTTATATATTTAGGGTTATTTGAGATGACATAAAACGTACCAAGAACTGACGGTTTTAAAGAACAGTTGGCGAAGGAGGAAACAGAAAATTAAAATAAAATAAATGCCTGTAGTTCCCCAGTAAAATAAGTGTTATATAACTCTTATAATGTAACCCATGCCATTTTACTTGCTTACATTTGTCATAAAATTTTTAAAATATATGAGGAATACTTTACTTATTTATTCAAATTAAATGAATACATGAGCACGGACAATGAAAATGTTATCATTGTTCTAGTTCTAAGAGAATGAATTAAATGAATTATTATTGACCTGTCGTAAGATATTTCATACGTCTTCAAAAACCATTAACTTCGAATGTACTGGATCGATTTTTTTAAGTTTGGAAGTATGTATAAAAATGTGAGCTGACCAATCACAGGCCTAAAGTACAAGTAAACGGGCTCCAACGTTGGTTCGTAATAATTAAGGTGGTCGTGTGAACAAAATGCAAAAAACGAAATACATCCATTGACGTATAAAGTGAAAGGACCCCGAAATCAGAATTATTTAATGTTTTAAGTAAATTTCACTTAATTTCCCCCTCAATGTAACGGTATTGACTACAGAAATGCAATCTCTACTTTAGCACATAATTTAAGTTGTCAAGCGAGCACAGGCGGTTCACATGAAGTGCATACTACCAATGAATATCTACAACTAACGAGAGATTGCAGTTGCGTCGACAACCTTAAAAGGGGGCCCGGTTACCTCACTAAGCAGACGAAACGCGAAAACGCGTTTAATACTTCCACTCCACGCCGGTCTTCTGTGAGGTCGTGTTATGTATTACTTCCCCGGGCGGGCCTGCCCATTCGAGCAACAGTCAATTCGCTGTTACGTGGCCCTATCACATCAAATAAACAATTTTTCGAACTTGAAACTAATGCATCCTTGACTCCGCAACTAATGGCATTGTATTTTGCATAGAGCTAAGCTTAAGCGAATAATCTTGACGGGGTTAATTTGTCACCCAATCTTTCTCTCTTTGAACAGCCACAACTTCGCACAGTTAGGCCACAAGTTCGATTTTCATTTAATGTTTCCAGTTTCATAGTTTATGGTATCGTAAATTTCCATTTGGCCTTTTCATTAAAAATTATATGTAACGCGATTTTAACTTCAACACTCTTAAATGAGTAACATAATGGATGTAACTTTGTATGTAAATCCAAACGTAAACTAGTATATGGTTGAAGAAAAATAAATACACATTCACTGATCTATTAACTATTATGGCCTATTTCGGGTAGGTAAGTAATATTTGCAAACACATATAAAATGGTATAAACGATGGCCCAGTGGCGCTGTTACTAAGCTATTGGGCGAACAGGTACAGGTTCGATTCCCGCACGGGATAAGTGTAAGTATCTAGATAGATATCTGTGGGTCACACAAATACTTATCTCGTGCCAAAACCATGAGGTTTTTCTCAAGGAGGGTTGAGGTCACGCAATCGTAATAAGCTAGTCACTACAAACATAATTCTTACGGGCAGGGACGATAGTTTAAAGTAAAATGGCAAAATAAAGTAATAAAATTTTATAGTCACTCTCTGTAAAAAACGAAGAGAAATTTATGCAAATCAAAATAAAGGCATAAATAGAAAATGTTTTTACTCATATCATATAGGAGTTTATAGCTACATGAGACAAATTTAGAAGTGTTTTTATCAAATATTTAGGTCAGCAGACGTTGATACCTAAAACCTGCTGGCAAATATTGCGTAGAACAAACGGCGTAAAAACATTTTACTGCTTGAAGATAAAAGGGACAAATGAAGCAAACAAGTAATTCTGATTCACATTTTCCATATGGATACTTTCTCACGCGCTCAACAAAATAAACTTTTTTTTTTTTAATATCAACGTAGTACAAAATAATGCTCAACGATCAAACTCACGACTTCTCACGTTTTTAATCTTCGGGAACACTTGTATAAATAAAACGTGAAATTTTTTTTTCTTAGACTAAAGATAGAAGACTACTTGAGGGTATCCGTACATATTTTTGTACGGTTCTTGCAATTAATAATCTCTGCCGATTAATATTTGTAAATAAAGTACTCCAAATTAAGAGAAGACTAGAGAAATTAATAAAATGACTAAGAGTTTGTTAAATAAAGCCGGTATAGGACTAGATTAATAATGAAATTTTTCTTTTAATGCAGACCTTTAAAATTAAATCTTTGTCGTTCAACAAAAACTATGATAAAGAAGTGTTCACGTCGAAGTATTTCAAGTATTTTATTCATTGTGTGCGAAGGGACAAAAGTAGACAGCACTAACGACTTCTAAACATTACTTTGTACTCGACCAAGGAACACAATCGATTTATTATCATTCCATCTTAGCATTTTATGTCAAGGTCCCTTTTATTACATGTCAATACAGCGGCTATCGGCGTAGCCGTCAATGATTAACTACTGTTAACTATAGCTAGGACGTTGCAATTGTTCTGAAACATCGTTCGGATTTTTAAAATTGTATTAACATTTGGTCCGTTAACTGAGTTATACAGCAGTCCAAATCACGCTGCATTAGATTCAACACAGTCTATTTCCAAAACGCTGACGTATGTTCCGGCAATTCCGTGCAGATGTTACACATCGGATTCGTGAAAAACATTCGCATAGTGCTTTATTAAAATATGCCATACAGCGTAATTTTTTTATGTAAAAAGATGGCAATCGAGCTGGTACACCTGATGATAAGTGATAACCATGATGATGGCCATTAATGTCTATTTAACAACACCCGTAGAGTTACCTATAAGGGTTACCTTTCAATGAAGTAGGCCACGGTTACATCACTCACCACACGAAACCTAAAAGTATGGCAGTTCACTTCGCACTGGTCTTCTGTGAGGTGTAACAGCGAAGACTGCTGCGTGGCCTGAATACCGGCAAAAAATTATAACAAAATAATATCTTAATGTAAGTAAGGTAACTTTAATCTTAATGTTACTCTTACTTATATTAATGTAGGTATTTTTGTTATATTAGTTTTAGCCTTCTCTCTTTACTATTACGCGAACTTATTTTATCTACGCATCGCTAAGTTGACTAGTAGAGAATGCCTCAAAGTCCACCTATACATAATATTTGTGTAAAGTTTGATATTTAAATAAATAAATACAGAACACGAATTGTTCATGCTACCTATTTCAAATCAATAATACTGGCGTATTACGATCGTACAAGTCGGTAGTAATAAAAAAATACACAATGCAAAAAAATTTAATATGCCCTGAAATTGACAAATTGTTCTTTTACTAACTAACTTGTCGTTTCCAGAAGTAGTTGTACGTGTATCATTGATGTTTCACCTTTCCCGTGAAATGCAAAGGAAAGGAATAAATAACATCTAATTACAATTAATTCGTGTTGGAATGTTTGCATGTCCAAACGCCTTTAACACTGGCTACTGGTTAGATATGATCTGTCGAATAATGTAAATAATTAACGCCTGGAAAATTTTAACTTTATATAATTCTTATGTACTTCAATGTACTTATAAAATAAACGCATCGCGGCCCCAATTGATCCACACGTGTGGTAACTCTCGTAATTTGGATGAACAGATTAATCGACGCCATTTTTTAAGGAATGCGAAATATAATGTGTTCATTGAGTAAACTAACGGCATATGTTTGATACGTAAAAATAAAAGTGGAAAAATACAATGAAACTTTCGTATGGAGCAAACCGAGAAGTGTAAGCAATGGCATAATAATATTTAGGTTTTCACTTTTCACGACAATTAACCAACGCTGCAGATCTAAATGCACACATTTTCTAATCTCTTAAATCACAATCTCTTAATATCGAATGGCCATTTAAGTCCTTTTACTTGTTTTAAGGTTTTAAGATGTAACTTTATGTTTCGCTTGATATACCTATATACAGCGTGTCGTTACCATCGCGACAATAAATGAACACACGTCTAACGCTACTTGCCAATAATCATAAAAAAATATTAACGTTAAACAAAATCCATAATTAAAAAAAATATATTTTTCAAACAAACTAATTAAGTAAAAAAGAAACAAAATTTGTAACATCCTATACAACTCGCGCCACAGCGTCGTATTACAAGCCTCTCCTTCTAACAGTATGTTTTGTCTCTTTTAAATTTATTCAACCCATACATAAGCTTTGTGACCTTTACAAATGAACTTTATGTTACGCTTTTATAGGTAAGGCTGTTCTAATATTCTTTGTTTTGGAAAATTTAATAACTCTGTCAATATTGATGTTTAAATAATTTAAATGTTTAAGACAACTTTAACAAGTTATCCCCTATATATGTGTTCATTTATTGTCGCGATGGTAACGACCCGCTGTATATATATATCAAGCGAAACATATATATATCATAATATGCGATTCCAAAGCATAAAACGGACTGATATCAATTGTGACCATTAAATTTAAATTCCACTAATCTATAAAAAAGTGACAATATTTACTCATCGACTCATATGCAGACGTCTCTTGCATGTTTAAGCTTTTATCAGTATCGTTATCAGTTGTTTAATTTATGTAGCTAACCTTTGGAAATGAGCATAATAAAAAGAACATGAACAAAAGCAATATTAAGACGGTACAAAAGGTAGAAACAGGTTATGAGAAAACACACCCATAACGTTAAATTTGGTTTAGATTAATTAAAAATACTGTATCTCGGTAGGAACATGCGGTAAATGTACATTCACTGCGTTTTCCTACCGAGGTGGCAATAATATAATACAAAAACACATGACTTCGTTCTCGTGACATTATACGAAACGCACTTTAAAAAACACACCGTCATGTAAACTTTATTTAACTAACTAGGTACTATAAAGCATCTTAAATAATTATTTACTATTACATTTCAAGAAAAATGCGGTAAATAAAATTACTGCGTGTTGCATATTATTGTCTTTAGTGAAAAAATGCATTACGTGTGAACTTATGCGCATCGTTGTGTAGCGATTTTTCTTTTTATGTGAAAAGTTTCCAAGCGACCAGGTGGTTCTCCGGGTGTTAAGTGAATACCACCGCCCATGGATATCTGCTACACCCGAGGGTTTGCAGATGCGTTGACAACCTTTTGAACATTGGGCTCCGGCTACCTCACTCGCCATACGAACCGATAAAGTATTATACTTCCACTTTACGCCGGTCTACTGTGAGGTCGTGGTACTTACCCGGACGAGCCTGCCCATTCGTGCAACAGCCGAGGCTGCTGCGTGGCCCTACCACCATAAAGTAAATATCTAATATTATGTTGTATGTAATAGATAAAAACAATATTTTTTTTAATTACTTTGTTGCCATAATACCTAATAGTTTGAAATAGGAAAATTATAGAGCGTGTTGTGAGTACATGTTAAATAAGAACTAAATGATGTAAAATAGTATACATAGTAATAATGCTATGGTCAACATCAATAAGGAAGGGAGCTTATCAAACGGTCCACTCTTTAATCAACGAGCCACGTGATAAGAGACTCAAGGCAGTAACAAATGATTAGAGATTCACAATGACATGTGCGAATTAGTCGAAATCAAAAACCAAACATTTACATATCTATAATTAGTACTTTACATTAGAAAGTGAAAATATAGATGTTGAATACTTAAAAATTATTACTTTTTATTTTTATTCAGACTTCTGTTAGCAATAGAATTAATTTACCACAAAGAATGCCTCGCATTTTAATAAAGATGACCAATTTTTAAAAATTTACAAGCGTAACCAGTAATTATGAAACTGATTGGGCGTCCTAGATTTGCTGGATGCCCGTTTACTTTGCCACAGAATTTATAGTCGTCCTTGTACGAACACGCGAATGGAATATTGAGACTTGCTTTTCAACAAATATGACGGCTTTCTGGTGACGCCAAAGAAATCTCCTGCACGATACGAGGCAAGGCCAGCGGTTTAGTTAACATTGCGGATCGATAATTCAGCATTAGCATTAGCTTAAACGGAAGGATTCTGCTACGGAAGGTTCTTATGTATCTCTACTTTAGCGGAACAAGTGACACCAATGGGCTCCGATAATTTTAAACAAGAAGTGTTTTGGGCGTGACTAACCTAGATATACTTGGTATTTTCCATTAAATTTTAATTTAGAATAAGGCAAGCAATGCGGTTCAACCTCTATTGTTTAGTTGCTCTATGCTATGTCCAGAATACGTAAGCATGGTATGTCGTCACGCGGGCCTTCACAAGGACACTTTATTTGTTGCTCTGTACACTCAGTGCCGTGAATTGACTAGATACACGCGCAACTATTGACACAATAAGTGTAACTAGTAGTTGAATAACTTGTACATCTGTACTCACTAATGACTCATTTAAATATATCGACCTCTGATGTCATTTTATAAGTGAATAGCAAAGTGTTCATTTTAGTAGGGTACTAATAATGTTATTGAATGAAGAAAATTTCTACCATTCAATGGATACATAAAATAATAAAGTCAACCAGGATAAGATTAGAAGAATATTTCTGATTAGTTCTCATTAAATATGTGACGACCCCGTTGCCGTAGTGGATAGTGACCCTGTCTCTTACACTAGAGCATATGGGTTCGATCCCCACTACTGGAAAAATATTGTGTGATGAACAGTGTTTTTCTAGTGTCTCGGTTATATACCTGTAAAATAATAATAATAATAATAATAAAATATTTATTTCTCACCACAACTAATAGCTTAAAATAATATATTATTTGTTTACACTTTTCGTTCCACTTCAAAGGATATATTAATTTATTAGTTGTGGATCGCTGTTGCCTGCAGTAGATATTGAAAAAACCCGTAAATACAGGACACCAGTTCACCACCCCATAGTATCATTAATTGGAAAACAAGAGTAACAAATACTAACATATAAAACGGTATATAATAATTAAAAAATGTAGTGTGTGTGTGTGTGTGTGTGATAGAGAGAAAGAGTGTGTGGGATCAATTAAATTCAGTGGTCAGAAAGGAATGTGTTGTGCATTTGTAAAAACGAAAATTACAACGGTACATCCAAAAGTTCTTCTGTTTGGACGTAAGTTTGCTTAAGGAGCCATTCCTGAAGTACACATTTGAGATGATAATTATTTAAACTGAAGAACAATAATTTTCTATTTAATTTATTATACAGGTATGGACCTAGGAAAGCAAATGTATTTATTTACAAAATAAAAGTATGTTTAAGTATATTTATCACTTATCCATCAAGCATTGCTTGGTTTGGGACTAGAATGTTGTGTTAAAATTTGTCCGCAAATATCTATCTATCTACCTATTTTGTTAACTATTTAAAGGACTTACTTCCTCATCCCAAACCAGCCAGTTTCATTAAAAAATAAATCACAGGATGACCGGAGATGGCTTTCTTTTATTTATAAACTACTAACGAACCTCCCTGGCTTCGCACGGGTGCAATGTGTTATACATATGAACCTTCCTCTTGAATCACTCTATCTAGTAAAAAAACCGCATCAAGATCCGTTGTGTAGTTTTCAAGATCTAAGCATACATAGGGACAGGCAGACAGCGGGACAACTTTGTTTTATACTATGTAGTGATGCACAGCAAAGAGACGTTTACATTTCAAGTGACATTTTACTACAGTCACCCACTTGTTTTGCCTTCCTGGAACCTTCCACTAACACTTAAGCTTTATGGTATGGTAATAAAGTTTAAATTGTCTTTAAAGTATTATTACGAATCTTTTGTACGTGAACATAGAGAAGTGTTGTTTTTAGTCATTTTCAGGCAATTTTTTAAATTTTTTCTTTCAAAAGAACCTTCTCCTGTTAATAACAAACACAATGAATCCCTATTTCCCAGCCGTTAGCGTGACCAAGGGAAATAGGGATTCATTTTTATATATATATGCAAATATTTATTAGAGCGTTTTAAATTTTCTTGTGTTTAAAGAAATCTTTGAAATTGTTCAATAGGCTCTATGTTGCAATGGATACCTTTTCAGAATTCCTTTATATATGGTAATATAATGTTTCTGTGAATTATGCATTAATAAATAAGAATTTTTTTAAATAAAATCATGGTAGATTTCTATTGCGGTCAATTCAAAGTCTAAGTGAAAATTTGTTTCTTTAATACTGGCTTATTTTAAGCTCTAATTAAACATAAAAAAGAAAACTACCACCGGCTCACTAAACTAAACTTGCCCAGAGAAGAAGGCAAAAAACTTGTTATCTTATTTTAATTAAAGTATACAAAACTATTTAAAATTAGCACCATTCCCCTGGACTTACAAATACAGAGAAAGTCATTTCCACCCATCCTTGTGGTTAATGTATTCATCAACATTATAAAATTATATAATATATCCTTTCCATTAAGGTAGCTTTTATTTTGCTGACTCACCAAACAAAATCTTTTTTGTCTAATTATTACATATTACCTATTATTACATATTAGCCCCTTACAGTTAATCAATTTGATGGATAAACATTGCTCTGAAGATTTCAAACTGTTCTGCACCTTATAGTCATATATAAGATATATACACTAGTCCACATATACAATAGTCTTGCAACAAATATATAAAAGAAAGTCATTATCTAATGGTACGAGAGCTAGCAATGGGAGGAAAACAAAAATTTCAGGTAGGCCAGTTCTTAGATATGATATCTGTCTCTCTCTCCTGGACGTTATACGGGCTATCTGTCTGGTGGTGGGGGTCATGTTCATCAGTATCTGTACAGGTAAAATATAAATTTTTCAAATAGTTTTAAGGTTTTTTTTCTTTTTAATTATCTTAATTCAACTTTTTGCAACATGAATCTATTATAGCGAGATATTTTTATTCTTGTTTAAACAGTGCAAAACCCTAATTTCGAATAAAAGATATGTTTTTTAATTTTATAGTATGAACTACTAAAAACCCAAAATTAATTTGCCAAAACCTTTAGCCAGACCGATCCAAAAGTGAAAAGTGATTGGGCATGTAAGAAGAATACACAATCCCTACCGCCAGACAGATAGCCTGTATGACGTTCAGGAGAGTGAAAGAGATAGCATAATTATCTCAAAACTTGCCTATCTGAAATTCTCTCTGGAAAATGTTGGGAGCTCTTAGACTATAAAATTGTGTTACACAGAGAAAAAGAAGTTTAAAAATTATTCACAATCAAATATTTCTTTCCATTGTATTTTTTAAAATCTTAAGTATCTAATATTTTTTTACTAAAAACAAAAGCAATTATTATTAAATATGATGTAAAATTACTAATTATGCATGATTTGAAGGCAAAGCGAAAAGAATAATTTTATTACTCTTTGTGGGGTTGTGCCTTGTTTTACAGTAAATTCACAAGATGGCGCCCAGTTTTGGGCCAAGTGGACATTAGTAATAAAAATAATAATAAACATTCACAATTACCACCATAAAATGCGTGTGATTGGCGAAATATAAAACAATGTTAATTACCAAACAACAATTAATAAATATATCTTAGTAAAATAAATCTCATAATTGATGTTTAGAAAATGTAAAAATATATATATTTGCATATCTCGCAACAACCGTTTTTCCAAAACGATTTTGAAGTGCGATCTATAATTGACATTGCTAACATAATCATAGTAAATAAACTATTCTTTTATTAAATAATTTATTTAATGTACGATAAAACGGTATCTATAAATAAATTTCGTATTTCAATTATTTGATAGAAATTTAATAATGCCTCTAAAATGTTAAAAATAATATAACATTTAGTGAAAACCTGTTTAAATATGAAAGAGAATTGCCGGCATACACAAAAATTAAGGTGTTGGTAAAATCGAAAGAGACGTGACCAAAATTATTTGTAGAACAAACCGTAAACACATCAAAGTCACCATTAAAGTCAACGCGACGAAACTGATTTCTTGCTCACTCACATTTCATTTTGACCCTCTTATAGCACAAATACATACATGAAAATTTTCAGGTTTATTTATGTTAACGTAATAATTTTATAACTTTTTGTAAAAATCACTACCACTAAACGAAACACTACTGACAACAGAAATAGTGCTGTCAGAAAAATTAGTGGAATTACAAGGAGTAATAATTGAATCGATGTTCAGGTATTCGATTTCATCGGAACCTTAATGTAAGTTAAATTTTTCAAAAAACCTTTTGTTTAATTATTAAACCTTGACCTGTAAATTAGTAAAACATTCATATTGTACACCAGGCCTGACGTAGGGTGGTTTTCACATATACTAAAAATTTAACACAGACGGCTCATTAACCTATATGTAATTTGTGTTGAGAGTTATAAAGAGATTAAATTAATGTTATTATTATATGTGTAAGTAATTGAGTCTGTGGTGTTGTTAATAAGTACCTTAATAATTTAGTTTCAGAGTATACGAATAAAAATCGATTAGTAATTATTTCCCCTCACTCAAGAAATATCATTCCACAGATAAAATAATTTGTACACAGATCTGAAAAATAAATGATTTATACTTTATAGTATTAACAACAAAAATATATGCAACAGATTAGATAATGAGGTACATAATAATATTTGGCAATGGCCTCCTCCTTACAGAGGGATTTTTTTTTATTTTGAACTGGCCAGCACTTGACTACCATCCCACCTGATGATAAGTGGCGATGCAGCCTTTGATGGTAAGCGCGCTACCTCAGTAAAAACCTATTCACTCTTGCCTTGAAGACGCCTGCGATGTAATCGGACGAAAAGACAGACGCCAGCAGGTTGTTCCATTCCTGAGCTGTACGGATGATAAATGACGAAGCAAATTGCTTGGTTCTTGTTCTGGTAACGTCGACAGCATAAGGATGGAGTTTCGCAGAACGCTTAGTTGTCCGATGATGGAAAGGGGCAGGAGGAATCAAATCATGCAACTTCAACGCACACTCTCCAAAATGTATCGCAGCCAGATATGGCAACAGTACTCCACACACGATCGGACTTGAGCTTTGTATAGCGTAAGAAGCTGTCCCGGTGTGAAGTACCGTCGCACCTTTGCAAGGACACCTAACTTCCTTGCAGCTGCCCTGGCTTTAGACTCAATGAACCGCCCTAAGTTGAGGTTTGAGGATATTTCGACTCCCAACAACTGAAGGCGGTCCGTATACTCTAAGGACACATTTTGGAAAGTAGGAGCCAAATTGAAACGGCTCCTTTTTGCGGAAAAAAGACACACCTGCGTTTTGGAGGCGTTGAATCTTACAAGATTGACATCGCCCCATTCATAGACCGCCTGCAATGTAAGATTCAAACGCTCTACTATGGCCTGTCTTTTGGACTGGTTGTGATCTCTACTGACCCGAAGACTCGGTTGGTATCTCTCCACAACTGTGCTGTCGATCCGCGTACCCATAGCAGATCATTGACATGCAGCAGGAAAAGAGTTGCGGTAAGGACGGACCCCTGAGGAACTTCGGCATTAGTCGTCAGTGGCTCAGATGAATAGCCTTCCATTGATTGGTATGATTGATTGTCATAATTATATATTTAAATCACAATAATAAAAATTTTACACGGTGGTAGGGCCACGCAGCAACCTCGGACGTTACATTAATGAGCAGGCTCGTTCATGTAAGTACCACGACCTCACAAAAGACAGGCGTAAAGTGGAAGTATAATACTTTCGCGTCTCGTCTGGTAAGTGAAGTGGCCGGAGCCCAATTTTCATAAGGTTGTCAACACTTGGAACCCTCGGGTGTAGCAGACGTTCATGGGCGGCGGTATTCACTTATCCGTGAAGGTCTGTAAGGTGAACCGTCTGCTGGCTACATTTCACATAAAAAAAAAGATATTATAAGATTTAAATTTAACGTTTTTGGCAGTCAACTGATATTATTTTCCTAATATAACTGAGCAATATGACATATTGTACGCCACATATTCACATAGTACTTCTTAAAATGTTTAATGGGAAAACTTACAAGAAAATATGTGCAAAGTTAATAATTAAACACTTCGTAGTGTATAAAAACGAAGAAAACAACTGGTATATTTTTCGGTTATATTTTGGAGTATATACATTTTATCTAGCAGGGCATATGTGGAGCTTCAATAAAAATTCAAATGCTAAACTTTTCGAGTTTTTGTTACCTGGTTTTTGCAACCCGTATTAGGTTCCAAATTAAAGTTTTAACTAAAAGAGCGGTCTATGAGCCATTTCTACCTCCTACGTATATATTAATAATAATAATAATTAGTATTTTTGGTCGACATTACCATTCCATATGACGAGAACCTCGTGAAAGCCGAAACAGATAAGAAGACAAAGTATCTGGACCTGGCTCACGAGGTGACCGACATGTGGGGTGGTGTGCCGGCCGAAATTATCCCGATAGTCGTGTCTGCGAATGGGTTAATCCCAGTCAGCCTCTCCAAACATCTGAGGCGACTGGGACTCCGGGACGGATCGCTCCAAGCTCAAATGCAGAAAGCGGTGCTCCTCGATACCGCCCGCATCGTCCGCCGGTTTCTCTTCCTATCGCCCTAACCCTCGGCCGTTTGATCTCCCCTGCTGAGGGCTTCCGTCTGGTTGGGTCCTATTTATATATGTATTATATAAAATATTTTTATAAGTATGTTTATTTTTATCCATAATATTTATTTTATATATGCAATATGTATCTATATTTTTATTTATAAACCCAACCAGAGGAGGAAACAAATGAATATCCCCCCATAATAATAATAAAAATCGTTTATTTGTCTAAATATACAAACACTGCACAAAATATTTAAAGAGTAACATAAATAGAAAAAAAATAACAATTATTTAGACAAAAGGGTCAAGGACTCAAAGTTGTAGCACGGAAGGTACACCAACTTTGATATTCTGTCCTAGCCAGACATAATTTACATAAAGAACACGCTTTATAATAGGTACGTCCTAAAATATTGTACATTAACTATTTATATTAATATTGCTATCCAATTAATAACTATTTACTATTATATTTAAAAGACTGGGTACTCGAAGCCAATAATTGCTGCATCAAAAGTTATTTTCGACATTTTATTTTGAAGGCACTTAAGGAATAGCTGTTACGAAGTGGAGGGGGCAAGTCATTCCAACATAGACGCAGCAAACTTAAAACTGCCCCGAGTTTGCACAAGAATGTGTTTTGGTAGGATAAGCGGAGGGGCTTTCAGCCTTGGATTGAACCGCGAGAAGTCTTTTGACCAGCTCAATTTATTATATAAATAAGGTGGTGATTTGAATTTTAATAATGAATTAAGAAAGCAAGCCAGTCTCAAGCGTCTCCTGTTATCCATTTTTAACAAACCCCTCTGATTTATGTATGGTAACACATGGTGTCGTTTAGGTATCGAGCAACAATAACGCATGCAAGCATTCTGAACCCGTTGTATAGCTATTATAGTTCTTTTGGAATAGACAAGGACCATATACAATATCACAATAGCACAAGTTTGGTAAGACTAAAGTATTACGTAACTGTAAACGTAATTTTTCATCAATGAAATTTCTAATTTCATAAAGTGATCTAAGTGATGCTAAACATATCCTAATTTTACACAAAACATGTTCATGGAACCGTAGGTTTTCATCAATCAGAAGACCCAAATTACGCACACAATTCTGTCGGGGTACCAAGGAACCCATAATTTTAACACAAGGGTTGTTCTGCTTTAGAAAGTCTGTTTGATGCTTGGTTCCGCATATGATCGAAGTGCTTTTTTTCGGATTAAGGATTAAGTCATGTCGTTCCGCCCAGGCTACAATTGCTTCGAGATCTTTATTTAAGTTAGATACAGCTGTTAACATGCCATCAGTAGTTAAGGGTGAATGTATATATAATTGGGTGTCGTCAGCGTAAAGATGTACCTGCAAATACTGAATATCCCTATGTATGTCCGATGTGTAAATAGCAAAGAGAATGGGACCAAGAATTGAACCCTGTAATTTGTAAATAACATTATGTGGTCACATAGAACGAATACATACACGACATAGAACGAATACATAGTCTACGCTTTCAGATAACATTTTTTTCTCACTTATAGATATTGATATTCAGAAGAGAACAACGATCTATCTGATTTGTGCTCCGCAGTACAAGGACATATGTATGTGTATGTTTAGACACTGTTTTCTGTACTGACTAGACTAAGCTTACTAATGTAACAGACGAGTCTAATACTCTATAGTCAATTGATAATTATTGCACAGTCACCCACTTTTTATGGATTTTTCGTTGAAAACAGTGCCACATGCGTTTATTTCATACATATTTTCTAAGTTTTTAGTAGAACAACGTTATATAAACGTGTATATATGAACTTGTGACCCATCAGTTGTTGCCATTTTCCGTAGGAAAACGTCACTATTACACATGGAACCTCTTATTTCCTATATAATTATTTATTCAAAAAGTATACTGTATGTTTATATACCTAATAATATTACAAACCTCAAAAATTTGAATAGCAACTGCTATGTATAAGAAAACTATAACCAAAATAAAACAATTACAATTTTGCAGATGTCACGTTCTACGCAGGGTGCGAAATGGCTTCAATATCAATGCAGCAAAGTATTCTTACTATGTTTATATACGGAAAGAGGCTAAAAATCAGATTTGACTCCTCAATGACAATATCAAATTCAAAAAAATACCTTGCCTTCGTTCTGACTGCTGAAGGCACTATGATAAAACGCAGAAATAACATAAAAATTCTTTATTAAACATTTATAAGTAATCAAAACATAATAACGTCGTTTTATTGTAAATTAAAGTACATCTAAGTAAGATCAAATGATTTATTAAACTCAATTAGGTAAACAAAATATTCTGTTGGATGTTTTTGTAATCTCGCGTTAACTGGCAGTAGGCGCGATCCGGGCACCGGCGCTACCCTTCGACACTGCAGATGGCCCAGCTCCTAAAGGACTTCTCGGCCCATTATGCAACTAGGCAAGGACTATCTATACACTATTAACTAGTTTTAGAAAAAAAATTAAAGTGGTGGTCAACTTTGTGAATTTCAAGTTTAAAAAGTTTGAACATGATTTTTTTTTCAAAAAAAAATATTTTTTTTAATATCCAATAATGTAATTAGAAAGTTCATTAAATTAAGCATACACTTGACTACTTCATTTATTTCCATTTATCTTTTCAATACCGGATAATGGGATTCGAAGTGGCGCATACCTGCCGGTTAGTCACATTTTTAAAGCTCTCCAAATCGTAAACTACATTTTATACTGAAAAAATATTTTGTATCTGGATTGAGGGCACATGTAGGTATAACATAATCAAATATTACTAAAATCGGAGACATCAACTTTTTTTACCTGTCCGCTTCGCGTGGAATGCCCCATATATAGAATATAAAGAACTTAGACCCCGGTCCCCACAGCTTCAACCAACATATTATGCATCTCGACCGTTGCTTCGTATCCTTCAAGCGATTTCGCAATTCTTGTTGAAAGCTTTCGGGATTTTGGATCTGGATATGGCAATGACACAGCGTGGACTTCATCTGGCATGACCTTTCCAGCTTCAAGTTGTAATGTGTTTCTAATGATACGGTAATCGCTAGCCATTTTCTCCCTGCCGATCATGTAGGCATTTATGACGAAGTCATTCTTGATTGAACCATTGGGGTTTATCCACGTCCACTTTCTGAATGGAGGTTTCTGATACAAGTAATTCAAAAAATAAGTTCATCCTCCATAAAATGGACTACCTTCTAGCTCCTCTAGTTCCGCTGCCGGTATCATTATGCTCCTGCTCTCAACTCATCCCCATTCCTTTTCCTTAGTCCCCCATAAAAACTGTGAAGTAACTCTTGAAGGCGTATATGGCTGCTGATATCTCCTCATATGGGGCATACGGACATACCTTAGACATGTCATGATATGACATGTCTAAGGTATAAAATAATACTGTTCATAAACATTTCTGTTATAAAATTCATATTAAAAAATTACAATTTGGACCTTCATTTATCGACTAGCGACTTAGCAACGGAAGCTATAAACAATAATAAGATATTCTTTACTATATGAAGTTCAGATTAAAGAATGATATCCTTTTTTTATTATTATATCGATTATAGAAAACAAAGTTATTCACCACAGAACCAGTATTGTGGTCATATCAGATTTAAAAAAATTGCTAGCTCAGGTGAATACTTCGGGTTATCAGTAGCATTCATCTGTTTCATCGCCAATTATCTTGTTATCATCATCATTTCAAAGTAAATAATGATAATAACAATACGCTGCCCACAGACGACGGCGATTTGACCAGCATTTTTTATCTAGTTTAGTTTTTTTTAATAATTTAGTTTTTAAGTATTATATTTATGTAATATAGTATATGCATATTTGTATTATATTTATGTAAATTTTTTGTTAATTAGGTATTCTTATCTCTTATCAATTAGGTATTGTTATAACCATCTTATCTAAAATCTTGGCCACCATGGGTCCAAATATATTAATGGTTTGATTATGGAAGAATAACAGTTCAGGTTTGGAATGCCACTAATCTTAAGAGTATTTCGATCAAGCACAAGTAAATGGTGCAATTATGAGATATTAGTGATACTATGTATGAGTTTTTGTGTTATTTTTTAAAAACCCATGGGACTATTACTATGTTTAAAGTGCAAAAAGAAATTAAACTGATTCTGATAGACTAAAAGCTTTTTATTTTGTTTATAAAATCAGATATACAAAATATTTAGTAGTACTGAATGTACATAAAGTTACAAATCATTACTAACTAAACAAAACATTAATAACTTTATTTCACAATTGACTGCAGTTGATTGGTTCTTTGGTAATGTTGTTTATATTAATATAATTAGTCAGTACCCTGTAAGACACAAATGCATGATAATTTAACATAATACACCAGATAAAGTATATCATAACTGTTGTAATGGTAATATTTACTGTTTAATCAAGATTAAGTTCAATTTATACCAAAACTAGTTTTGGTATAAAAATGTCTTACAAAAATTAGATTACTAATAAAACTAAAATTAACATAGTATGAATAACAGTCTCAGTATTACCTGTGTTGTCTATAAATTCGCGCAAAATGAATTCGATGAACTACATATATTGAGATAAATAAAGCTAGACCAATCAGTAAGGACACTCCAATGAAAGAAGTAAACTGAAACAAACAAAATTTTTATAGGCCATTGTAAAAGAAGTTTAAAAACTATTTTATCAATATATAACATTAGACTAGTTAGTCATAATTTCTTTATTCAATATAGGATTATTTTAAGCTCTTATTGAATGTCAAAAATCCTATCACTGCCTGGCAAAAAATATCTCTAGAACAGGCTAGAAAATCTGCAGTCAGTTGTCAGTGTGGCAGTTATTATCTTGTACTTTTTTAAATAAAAGTCTCAAAACAAACATTATTTTAAACACTAAAATCTTTAAAATTTGTTTAACTGATCTCATAGTAAATAATATTTGCTTCACTTACTTTTTTCTCACATTCATATTCCCAATTAACTGTTATGAGATTGTCATATAATTTAATGAATCTCTCAATAGGACAACTTTTTCCACAGTATGGGATGAATAAAATGTTTGGCTCCACTATCTCTGTTGAGTTTCTATACAAAAACCTTACATAGTAAGCAGCTGTTGAGTTATCTGTAAAATTCATGATAAAAATTTATTACAATAACCAATAGTGATTATTTCATGGCTTGTGTAAATTGTGCCATTGTATTTTAATAGTTTAACCTTTTGTTAAGGGGATAAGTAAGTAATATTAGGTAATAATATTATGAAAAAGCACAGTTTTTTCAAAGAAGTTACTGAATTTGTCACCACATAGTCAAACTAGGCCAAACTTGAATCTTACCATATATGAGTTCCAAAAAAATTGTGGCAGTGTATGGTGGGCAATTTCCATCAAAAAATCCCATGGCAGATAAAATATTGCCTATTGTGAAATCATGTCCACTGTATATAGACATTTTTAAGGCACTTTTTGTATTGCTGGAGATTGAGTTAAGCATTTTATTTGTAATTTCTTTTAGAAGTGGGCCCACCATTAATCGAGCCATAAGAGGTGTTGCAGTTGAAGTTGAGAAACTGAAATAGATTTATTTTTTAAGTCATATAAAGGTTAAAATGTACTAAAAATGCTATTCGAAAATAAAATAAGAGCAAAGGGAGGATTCTATAAACATACAAACCTATAGCAAGATGGTTCCTTCAGTTTATCTGGAAAAACAGAATGGGTCCAGTTTGGCAAAGTAAAATTATACAAATCTTCAATAAAAAGATTATTATAAATGTCTTCTAAATCCTGGTAATCTTTAATTTTTTTACCAGTATATGCTGCTATGTAGCTGAAAAAAAATATTTACAATACATTTTTTTCAACAGTAAATGAATAATTATTATATTCCATTCAATGAATTACTTTTCATAATGATTTTATTATATTTCTAGTAAATTTTGGCATAAAATGGTCAAGTTAAAATTCAACATTAAAAGTTGTATTTAAAGCATTCAGTGAATTAATATGTGAGAGTCTACCAATCAAAACTCTTGGTTGCAGTCTTGCATCCGAGGTTTATCAGTAGGTTTTATCAATACATGTAACAGAATATATTATGTAATTATATGGCGTGGTAGGGCCACACAGTATCCTCGGCTGTTGCACGAATGGGCAGGCCTGTTAGGGTAAGTACCATGACCTCACAGAAGACTAGCGTAAAGTGGAAGTATGACAAATACTTTAACGTTTCGTCTGGTGAGTGAGGTAGCCGGAACCCAATTTTCAACAATCTGTAACCCTCGGGTGAAGCAGATGTCAATGGTCGGCGGCCACTCACCATCAGGTGAACCGTTTGCTCGTTTGGCAACTTTACACATAAAAAAAAGACTATAATTATTTTATATTCACTTAAGGATATAATCACAAAACTTGTGACAAAGTAACCAATATCATTGAAAAACAAATAAAAGATTTATAAATGTTAGACTGATTAAGGATTTTAATTATTGTACGACATACTTCATTAGATTTTGATATTTACTGAGTCTGTCCTTATAGGCTTTAGAATGAAAGTAGCGCTCCTTTTCATAGTTGTATGCAATGCATTTCTTTTTCATAGCTATTACTTCATCATCTTTTTCTGGCTTTGTATGTACTGGAATAGGCTGCCATAACAAATCAGTATCCCATACAGTCTTACCCATGGGTGGAAACATTCCTGTGAGATTTTTAGTTTAGTTTTATTAATTATTACAATATAATATATTATTTAGTTCAAATTGACTGTCTTACCTGCTAAATTAGCTTGAGCCGACATTAATGTTCGATCTACGTCTGTGGACCGAACATATACTTCCTTTGGATCGAACTCATTGGATAGTAGATTCTATATCAAGAAAAAAACCCTTTCATATAAACAATGCAGTACAATTTTTTTTTGTTTAACTTCAGTTAAAACAACTCACCGAATATCGCTTACGAAGCCACTTGCCTAGTTCATAATGCTGTCTTTTACCAATATTGGTCAGCTCTCCAAATCTTACAGGCCACAATGATTCGTTTCGCCAAGGATCTGTTGGGTATGGATCAACTGGTGTCCTGTCCCCATGTCTATAAATAACGGCTGCATATTTTATGGTCTCCTTGGCAAAGGACTCGTTCATAAAAACAATAACACATAAATATAAAAACATTTTTTATTAAACGTTACAACTTATAAGACGTTTCAAGTGACGACGACTGAAACTAGACTACAAATGGTATTGTTTGTAATTTTAATTTATCCATTTATACATGATGACACGTTGTTTTCTACTACTTTTTTCGAGTTTGTGACTCGCTTTCTTTTTAAACAAATTTTATCGAAAGACAATCATATTAAAATGATCGTTGTTCAGTAAACGCAAAAGGTACCTATCATTACTCTGATCTCTGAAACTCAGAATGTGAAATTAAATATAACCAACGAGTAGTTTTTTAAATCTGAATTAGTTGTATATCAAAAACAAAACGTAGTTGAATAAAACAAAAAAGTGAAAACCGATTAGAGACTGAGACAGCGACTAGAGATCGATTGACTAAATATTTAAATAATCGATTTTTCTAAGCATTATGATGGTATATAATGAAAATCATAAAACTAATTTTCTTATCATTCAACGTATCTAAAACGTCTAATCAACACGATACAATATTGTGTTATTTACTAAAATAAATTACTTTGATAATAATTTAATAAATAAGTAATAAATTCTGTCTGATTTCAGAAAAAAGAACAACATCACTTCAATTTAAAAAATAAACATTAAGCTAATTCTTATATTTCGTTTAATTTTAATGTATTCTTCGTTATTTGTATTTACCTAATTTCGTTATTAAGGACCTGGCGCTCATTGTGATGCACGTAATATGTAGACGATTCGGTCATATTATGAAGACGGCCGTTCTGCAGACTGCCGAAAGTGAGTCGGAGTGTATGACATGAATAACAGACACAACAACCTCACTTTCTCAGTTTTGGCTTTCCGCCCATACGCAGGTATTTTAAATCCAAGGAACACACCATCGAGGTCTGCCTCAAACGACAATTTAATAATAATAGATATAGCGCGCAGTTTACACTTGTGCCACAACATTCAACCTCAGGTGGACCTCCACTTTCGTATCCAAGAGTTGCTTCCAACAATTCAGGTAAGTCCCCAAATTTTAATAATAACAACCGTGTCCACTTTGTTGAAGAACATAATTATAATCATGAATATTAATTATAATAACAATTTATACTATATATGTCTCACCTCAGTGTTAGATAAACGAGACAACAGTATAAAGTCAACACTAAACAAAAAAAAAATAATTACTTTGTATCCTCTGTATGTAGTGACAATATTAATAATAATAATTATTCAAAATCCTCTGTTGCCTTTGCATCATTTTTAAACAATTTACATTTATTTCTCAACATAGTCTCCTTTGAGGGAACAGCGGAAACGTGGTAACTGATTCCATTTGTGTTGGGACAACACTTTTCCCACAGTGGGTAAATTCAAATACTTAGACTTGATGCAAACGTTGATGCAGACGTGGCCCATAGAATCAGTGCCGCGTGGTTGAAATGGCCATCACTTACAGGAGTATTATGTGATCCACGTATTCCCATCAAAACTAAAATCTATAAAATTGTAGTACGTCCCGCGTTATTGTATGGTTCCGAATGTTGGACAACAAAGAAGGCGCCTGAGCAAACGGTCCATACCAACGAAATGAAGATGCTAAGATGGGCCGGAGCTGTAACTCCGCTTGACAAAGTCCGTAATGAACATACATGTGGCAGCTTTAGGGTCACACCAATCACAGACAAAATGACAGAAAATCACCTAAGATGGTATGGACATATTTAAAGTCGCAACGAAGATCACGTCGTTCGATTAGCCTTAGATCTGCCCGAAGCCTTTAATCTTTGATCAGGGACGGAAGAAGAAGTAGAAGTCTCTTTTGAGGGCCAAACACTTGTTCCAGCGAGTTTCCAATTTTTTATCCCCTCCAAAAAATACGTTTTGTCGAGGTCTTCAAAAAAGCTCTGTCTATCGTTCTGTAAATGTGAAAAAGAAATGAGAATCGAGCCCTGTGGAACGCCCATTGATAACATCGAGCCAGAAGAACTAGTACCATTAATTACAAATTTTGAATTCAATTCCATAAATATGACTTAATGAGGTCAAGGGCGATACTGCTAATGCCATAATGGCGTAATTTCCTGATGAGTGTTTTGTGATTCACGCAATCAAAAACCTTGGAAAGATCACAAAAGACACCCAGAACTTCCTGTTAACTCTCCCAAGCCTGAAATATATGTTTGATCAGCTCTACACCAGCATCGGTTGTAGAACCACCCCTTGTATAACCAAACTGGTTGTGATGTAATAATTTAAGTTAAAATGTCTTAACAGGTGATCAAGAAGAAGTTTTTCGAAAATTTTACTAAGTTTTGGTAGTATAGAAATAGGTCTAAAATTATTGGGGTCCAAAATTAACCGGATTTAAATATAATTATGACTTTATTGTGTTTCATGGGATCAGGAAAAACGCCAGAATCTACACTATTGTTGAAAATTTTTAGACAAATAAGGTGCTATTAAATCTATTATTGAAGCAGTCACTTCAACAGACATTTACACCCATACATCTACCATTTTCTTAAATTCATTGGTTTTATGCATTTTCACAATAACTTTTGAATGTACAGTCTGAAATTTAAAGATTGTGGTGCAAGCACTTACATTTTCCTTAAGTAATGTCTCGGCATCAGTAGGAAAAGAATTCAGCGACAATGTAGTTAAAGTAGAAATCTCACTAAAGAATTTCTCAAATACTTTAGCTATTTCTAAAATGTAATGACTTGGCTACTTTAAAAAAAATATTGTATAAACTTCTGTTGGAATGCCCCCAGACGACAGGGGGGCCCCGCATGGCCTACGACTGTACGATACCCTCCATGATATTCGCATGAAATCAGTACAAAGTCCTCTGGCCTTATAAATACCAAATCCTATCGCTTCCCTGAAATCCATCCTTCATAATTAGCCTTATAAATACCAAATCCTTGAAGAATAAAAAGGAAGTCAAACATAAATCAAAAAAATGCTCGACCAAGGCATTATACATACAATCCCGCATTCCTATGGTAATCTGGAACGTTCCCAAAAAGGTCAATGCTTCGGGCCAAAGAAATGGCTTATATAATAATGACTATAAGAAGTTGCGACATCAATATCGGTGAAACTTGCACTATCCAAACATCACTGAGATCCTTGACCAATTAGGTAAATTCAAACAAAGTTTTTCATTTTTTCATTTCAACATATTATGATCTCATATATGCTCAAGTAAAATTTTACCAGAGAACGTCAATGGTATAATTATTTTAAAGAAAACTTCACTATTTTTTTGTTTGATATATTTCTGAAGTACTTAAATAGTACTTAAATGTAAAACCAGTGCCATATTTTAGATCTCGTGGCCCTGCTTATCTGATATTTTAAAGGCAGAGCGACAATAGATTAATAATAGAGTTAACATCTACTTAAATTTGCTCCTTGTTTTTTGTTTCCTATTCGTACTTAAAGTGAATTACTCGTTTAAATCTGTGTAATAGACATCTGTTCACGAACTATTGTATAAAGTGGCACAAGTGTTGTTAAGAAATAAAGTGCATTGGTGTATTTATTACATTAAATAGAATCAAATTCTAAATAAAAACAAAACAAATGCACCGTCGGTTGTGTACGACACAAAACGCGTAAGTGACGCGGTTTACACGGCGCTTACGACTTTTTCTCGCCGGCTCTCTGAATCAGCTGTTCGCTTCAACTCCAGATGTACCATTAACTTGGATTTATATTAATTTTAATACTCGTACAGAGAAGTTAATTAGAGGCAACCTTAAGTTGGATTGTTACGTTAATACCTGCTACTAAATACAAGTAAAGTCTTACTATATTATTGTGTTTATTGTGATTACATATATTATTTTGAACCTATATTATACTACTTTTACAAGAGGAAATAAAAGACCTGCCTTAAATTCTCCCCCTGAAACAACACAACTTAACGCGGAAAATAGACGTTCTATAGTGCAAGAAGTCATAAAAAACGAGCTCAGTTCGATGTACAAGCAACGGAAAAAATGATTGAAACAATCAACCATGAGAAAATATAATAACGAGAGAAAAGATATAAATGATTTAAAGGATTCGATGTCATTCATAAACACGAAATTTAATGAAATAGAGGCTACACAGACAACGGCTAGTAAAATAATGAAAAATTTGGAAGAAGAAAATGCTAATATGAGAAGTTCGGTTATAGATCTTAATGGTCGTTTAAACTACTTGGAGCAACACTCTCGATCCAAGAATCTCGAATTGCAATGTTTGCCTGAAAAGAAACAACAAAATTTGTACACCATCGTCAAAAAACTCGGAGAGGTAGTTGGGTGCGAGATTAAAGAAAGTGATATTTTACATTGCTGTCGAGTCGCAAAGCTAAATCCAAAAAATATGCGTCCTAGATCTGTCGTCGTTCAACGTGCCTTGCCGAGAATCCGTGATTCGCTATTGGCCGCTGTTATCAATTTTAATAAAGCGAATCCTCGAGAAAAATTAAGGAGTACGCAACTGGGACTAATAGGTGATAAGACTCTAATCTTTATGGTCGAGCACTTATCACCAGCCAATAAAGCTCTTCACTCAGTCACGAGACTGAAGGCTAAAGAGAAAGGATATGAATATGTTTGGGTGAGGAGTGGTAAAATCTTCGTCGGGAAAAACGATGAGTCAGAGTCGGTATTGATACGAAACGTGGATACCTTGAAAAAGATAATATAAATATTTAAGTTGTTAGGTGGTTGAAGTGTAGCGATAAGCTTTTACATTCAATAGTAAGAATATATAGTATATTCTTAGACTATTGAAAACAATCAAACAATTGGGGATTAAAGAAAAAACAAATTAATTTTTTAGGAATGTCAGTTGCAGTAATTACGATGTAATAATTCTTACAGAGACATGGTTGGACGGTTCCGTATTCAGCAACGAGTTATTTGATGATAGATACGTTATATATTATATAGAAGAGATAGAGAAAGTTCTAGTCAACGCGGTAACGCGGCGGGCGGTGGCGTACTAATAGCTATCGAAAAAGCAATAAAGTCAAAGCGGGCTCTAGCTTGGGAAAGTACCAGTGAAGATCTTGGGGTTCTTGTTGATTTACCAAAAGAACAAGGCGTGAGTCAGATAGCTCTTTGTGCAGTATACCATGGAACAGTTTTAGCTAATTGTAATGCTGTTATTGATCAGATTTTAGACGTGAACATTTTTATGATAGGAGATTTTAACATGGGAAATATTGATTGGAACTCGGTAAAAGACTTAACATATAACACTGATTCTTGTAACACTAGTGATATCCTAATAGACTTTGCTTGTGTTAACGGGCTATTACAGTTTAATGATGTAAGAAACTCTTCAAATCGTGTACTTGACATAGTCTTGTCAACAATCAGTTCTTGTTCTGTGCTCGAAAGTATAAACTCGTTAAGTAAAGTAGATCCTCTTCATCCGCCTTTATAAATAATAGTGCCTTCTACTAGTAACGTAAAGCTAGCTATAAGGGTAATGCTAGACCAAATTTTTATAAAACCGATTATGATTGAATATGTACATTTTTAAAAGAACACGACTGGGATTAACTGTTTAAAGGAAAAAGTTTAAAGGAAGTGATGCGAATGAAATACTAATGATCTTCTACGAAATTATTTATATAGCAGTCGAAAATTATTTACCCACCCGCCGCCTAAAGATCATAAATATCGACCATGGTTTAACAAAAAACTTATAAGAACGCTAAACGAAAAGAAAACGCTGTAACAAATATAATAATCTCAAATAATCGAAAAAAAATCCCTTATATGTCATCAAATTAAAAATAGTCAAAAAACGGTGCCTCGACTTAGCTAAATTATATTATAACGAATATTTAAAGCAGACCGAAAAAAGTTTAAAAAAAATCCCAATCTTTTCTGTTCTTACGTTAAGTCCAAGTGAGGTGGTTCCAGCATATATCCCAGTACGATGACAGACGGTCTAACAGTTACGCCAGATACAACGCGAGTTTGTGAAATGTTCGCAACGTATTTCTCTTCAGTATATACCGCTGATTATGGCCCAATTAAAAAAAATAATAATAAATATTTTAAGTTTCTTTATTTCTTTATTTGCTGATAAATAGGTAGTACAGAAAAAATTTTTGGTCTTGTTATCTTGTTGTTGTCACAAATGTCAACCTAACCTATTTAGCTGTTTTAAACACCATGCAAATGTCCAGAAGATATATTTTTATAATACAGTTGTCTAATTTTTTTTTGTATTTTTACATGTAACTAAAATTGTCCTACAATTTTAATAGATATATTAATTAATTAATGCATCGATTTTAAACAAAAAAATAATATATGAAATAATATTAACAACATTAATTAGGTATTACAATTTAAAAACTCATTTATTGTGTAAAATAGATTCTCTAGTAGCCATCGTCGTAACGAAATTTTAAACATATTATATGGTAATTGTTTTATATGTTGGGGTATCTTGTTATAAATAGTATTGCACATTGCATAGCTATTTTTTTGAAAGCGCTTACTTTTAGGAATTGTATCTAGTACTAATTTATCTTGGTTCCGTAAGTTTATTTTTGTCACATCTTTAGTTTGTAAAAACATATTCTGGTTTTGTTTTACAAATTTGCAAACCTCAAATATATAGAGACAAGGAAAAGGAAGTATATTTAGGGTCTTAAAATAAGTCCTGCATGATATATATGATGAAATGTTACTAAGAGCTCTAATACAGCGCTTTTGAGCTAGAAATACTTTTTTACATTCTGTGCCATTACCCCAAATTATAAGTCCGTATCTGATAATAGATTCTATATGTGCAAAATACGCTGTGATCGCCGTATTTATGTTTGATATTTTTGCTAATTTATGTAACGCGTATACAAATCTGTTGATTTTGTTACACACTTTATGTATATGTTCCTTCCAATTTTAGATTAGAGTCTATAACTAAACCTAGAAATGTTGTATTATTAGCATTCCGCAGTAATTGTCCATTATATTTAATATTTATGTCAAAATTTAAGTTATTAAAATTAATAATATGCGTCTTACTTAAATTAATGTGTAGATTATTTTTATTTAACCATTTATCTATTAAATTCACTGTTTTAATTATGTCTGTTTTATGTTGCTCTAGTGATTTTTTTCTTCGTAATCGTCACTGAGATGTCATCGGCGAATAAAGTGATTTTGTAGTTTGAGACATCGGGTAAATCATTTATATATAATATAAATAGCAATGGTCCAAGTATACTACCTTGGGGAACGCCAAAAGTGTTTTTTTTGAATTCCGATCTATATACCTAAGCTATGTTATTTCAATCTAATTGTGTTATTTCAACACACTGTGACCTATTTTTTAAATAGCTTTCTAGCCAGCTGTAAGCAGGACCCCTTATTCCATTAGCCTCTAATTTGGCAAGTAATTGATCATGTGAGACACGATCGAATGCTTTAGACATATCAAGAAATAGTACTGTTGTATAATTTTTTTGATTCACATTTTGCAAGACTTCCTTTACTAACGTAAACGCAGCATGTGTTGTCGATTTCTTTTTTATGAAACCATGCTGATTTTGTTTTATTACATTAAAATTTAGTGAAAAAGGAAGTAAGTTGGTAGTGTATAACTTTTTCGAATAATTTTGAAAGGACTGGGACTATTGCTATTGGGATAGTTAGTTATATCACTTTTATCTCCCTTTTTGTGTAACGGTTTTACTATTGAAAATTTTAATTTGTCAGGAAAAGTCCCTGCTTCTAGAGAGACATTAATTAGAAATGCCAATATTTCACTTATTTCGTTATTACAGGATTTAATTATTTTTGTACATATTGAGTCATAGCCTTCAGATTTTGTGTTATTTAAAGTCATTATTATTTTCTTGATAATGTTCTTATTTATAGGGGTCAGAAAAATTGATTGAGGTAACTTCATGTCAGTTGAATTTTCAATTTTATATCGCATCTGATTTGTGGTGTTGATGAAATAATTATTTATAATGGCTGCTATTTCGGTAGGTTCCGTTAAAGTTTTTCCATTATTTACTATTTTATTTATATAGTTTTTAGTATACCCACAGCTTGTCTCATTTTTTATGATTCTCCAAGTTGCTTTACATTTATTTTTACTATTTATTACAAATTTATTATTTTAGGACATTTGTCTAATAATAGCATGATTTTGATAATTCCTACCCTAAACTAAGACTTAGTTCTCAAAAGTCTCCAAAACATAGATTGTACCAAAGGGGCCGGATGAAATCCCACCTATTTTTATTTTAAATTGTGTATCCGAGCTAGCTTATCCATTAACGTACATTTTTAATAAATCCCTTTCTACTGCCACATTTCCATCAATATGGAAGACTGGCAAGCTTGTCCCAATTTACAAGTCGGCATTTGAAGATAATATTACTAATTACAGACCGATTTCTATTCTTTCCACCTTTTCAAAGATATTCGAATCTTTAAGATGCCCTCTTTTACAGAATCACTTGAAATTGTACTTAAGTGTCCTCAGCATGGATTTATAAAGTGAAGATCTAAAAATACAAATTTAGTCCACTTTACTGAAGTGTTAACCGAAGCAATTGACTCAGGATATCAGGCTGATACAATATAGGTACACAGATTTTAGCAAGGCATTCGACAAAGTTACTTATCAACTTTTGGTTTCCAAACTCGTTTGTTAATGGTTATAAATCTAGAGTACAACCTATCTCCTCAGGGGTGCCGCCAGGCTCGCTTTTGGGTCCAATACTTTTCAACATATTCATTAATGACATCCCAGAATGTTTTTCTCACTCTGAAGTTATCATGTTTGCCGATGATTTGAAATTCTTAAAAATAGTAAACGTAGAACAGGACACCGTACTGTTGCAGGGCGATCTGGATAAACTTGTTAAATGGTGCAAAGGTAACAAAATGGATTTAAACCCTGAAAATTGTCGTCATATAAAATTTTCTCGAAAACGCAAAATAATAAACTTTGATTATCATATTAATAATAAAACTATTAACTATTAACACGGTACGGGATCTTGGAGTGATCTTCGATAAAAAGTTAACATTTGGCCCCCATTTAGACAACATCATCAAAAAATCTTCAAAGGTATTGAGGTTGAAACTGTCAATATTTTAAGTAATACACAAGTTTTATTATATAACAATCTAGTCCGAAGTATATTAGAATACTGCAGTATTGTCTGGCGACCTCACTACGCTACACATTCACTACGCATAGAGAGAGTACAAAAGCGATTTATGTGGCACCTGTCTTTCTCTGTAGGAAAATCGAAAACTGTACGGTCATATAAAAACAGACTTCAGTATTTCAAAATGAACTCACTGTTAAGTAGAAGAATAGTTAATGATGCGGAGTTTGAAAGCAAAATCTTAAAAAACAAAATCGATAGTCCTCAACTAAACAAAATTTCTTAATTTCCGTGTTCCTTCACAAATTCTTCGCAAAGCCATCACACCGCTTTGTCCTCCATTACGAAGAACAGTTTTAGGTCGTAACTCTCCTTTTGCTAATTTTTGTAAAATTATCAACGACTACAGTGATCGCATTGATTTTCAATATGACTCTTTTGAAAAAATAAAAAAAATATGTATAGCTTTATCTATTTAGCCAATAACAACCTCAATCAGTTATAGTCAAAAAAGTTGTTATGTTTTTTACCCGTGCACCGTCTACTATTAAATTTAGTTTAGTTGTTTACTTAATTTTTGATTTAATTTTATATTTTTTATTTGTGATTTTTATCTTTAAGTAATTGTTACGATAATATATGTTTAATCTTAAGTTATTTATTGTAATCTTCAAGAAGTATCCAGTGTAAGCAATTGTTGATAAACCTCTTTAAATAATAAATAAATAAAAAAATAATCATTTTATCAATAAGCTTACTGCTAATTTTTCTTAAAGCAAAGTAAATTAACATCTTATATCCTACTGCTGGGTAAAGGCTCCTCTGGGTACTAGCTGCTGCCCGCGACTACGTCTGCGTAGAATAGGCTGAAGGCGTAACATTCAGACAGAAAGACAGATATACAATATGTATATAAATTATAGCCTATGTCTTATTCTGATGTATAAGCTATATTATTGTAAAGTTTCATTAAAATCCATTCAGTAGTATTTGTGTGAAAGAGTAACAAACATCTATCCATATATACAAACTTTCGCGTTTATAATTCTAGTAAGGACTAGTAAGGATTAGGGCGTAGCCCTATACGATATCACTGCGGATTGGTAGACTTCGCATATATTCAAAATATTTTATTTCAAAAATATGCAGGTTTTCCTTATTATGTTTTCCTTCACCGCTGTACACGTTAGTCAGCACTTAAAATTAACAATATAATGGGTTTTACGATTTTCTCTTGAAATTTTCATTTGATTACTTCTTTGAAAGATTGAAATTTATACACACATATAAAGCACTTAAACACTTAATTTACATTCTTTTGTATAGTGTGCAAAGCCATGTGCCTTGTACGTATGGCCAAAAAATATAAAAAATATATTAAATATAATAAAAATCACTTATCCATTATTATTAAAATCACTTATCGTTGACATTTTAATAACCGCCAATACCATGTCCAAATTTTACTTAACGCTTATTAGAACTTTAAAAGATCTGTGCCAGTTTAAGAAACAATTAAACAATAAAAATTTCGAGTCAAAGGTTGATTGATATCAAGAAACAAAGAAAGAGCTACCATGTGAATATATATTTTGCCACACCAATGTTGCAAACGGTCATTACAACATTATCGCGCACCTCACAATAAATGCGCGGTCGTATGTAGCAAAACTTGCAACAACTGTATTTGTATTTGCAAGAATAAAATTATTTTTGAAGTTCGCATCGTCGCATTGTAACTTAAAAAGTAAATTTTTAAAAGTGTAGGCGGTGTTTTCGATTGAATAATTTTTTAAATTAATTTGCGTAAGGGCTTTGAGGAAAGAAAAGGAAGGGAAATATCTTAAAATATGACTGATTTACATTCAAATAATACCTACTATTTTAGTTTAAGCAAATACGGGATTAATTGCGGTGGAATAGACTTTATACAAAAATATAGCGCACAAACACAATTACAAACGTAATTATCATTTTAATTTTATCAATTAAAACCTATTCATCGTTCCAATAATTTTGTCATATGAGTACCTACGTATACACAGTCTAGTAATCATAATATTTTGAATATATTCTATAATTATATATATTTACCGTGAACATTCTAAGTTGGTTAATAAAAACCATGCATGTAACAAGATTATAAAACATATTGTTATTGATTGCAATAATTTGATCTAAGTTTTGGAATATTTTTGACTATTCTCTTAAAATAAAAATGTTATCTGCAAATATAGTGGACAAATTAAATTTGTGACTAAAGCCTATCGTGTGCTACAACATAATTATAGTGAACGAATTCTCCTTACCTTGTAGTAAAAATCATATATAACCAGTTAGTGTCATAGGGTAACAAAAGCGAAAAAGTGTTTAAACGCTTGTAAGATATTTAAAGTTGCAAAAGTAAGTTGTGAATATAAAATCGTCAATTGTAGCGACATCCCATTGTCGAACCAGACGCAACAGCTTTTGGATACATTGAACTCTAATAAAGAAAGTTAAATGTACGCGGTGAGTAGCAATTTTTGAAGTTCTGTATGAACATCTGAAAACTGATAAAAGTCATAGCATAGGTTCTATGATTGTTCTATTCAATGTAATGATTTTATTAATAATACCATATAGCTATGTAACCAGTCAATGATATACCAATTTGTATTAAAAGTTCTATTACAGTCTATTAAATCTATAATAGTGTATTAAATTCTAAATCTTAAAATAATATAAAATAATATAAATTATACCTTACCTACATCAAAATAGAAATAAAAGTGGTTTCGAATTAATTAGTACTAGTGGTCGCCCTGTGGTCGAAATTCGACCATAATTACTTAAACATAGCGTGTGTAATGTTTTTTACGGATTTAACGTATTTTTATGTTCATGTACAATGTGCATACTTACATTAATGTACAATTAAAAATATTAGCATTTTGCATTCCTCTATATAAACTATAAGTGTGAGATTTTTCATACTTCTCCCACGCAATTTTCGTAAAAAGGTGTACAAAGCTTCACATTTTTGGTTCACGTATTAATAGATTCATTATATTTAGTTATTAAACAAATTCTCCACTTCATTTCTACCATCACTTAATTTCCAGAAGGAAACCAGAAATCTGAAGGAAATTTATTTATGATATGCCAAAAACTTTATTTATGAAGTATAAATAAAACAACACTCAAAGCACATTTGGATTTTGCTTAAGAGCACTATTGAAAATCCATATGATATAAAAATAAAGAGGTACAAACATTTCAAGCTATAATTACTTTCCTAGACTGAGAAAAATATTCATAGAGAAATTTAATATTGTATGAATATTGTTTGAGTTTTGAGTTCAGGCAATTGGGCCCATCTATACATTTCATCACTTCATTCTGTTGTGTCATCGTCACCTTTAAACCTGAATGAAAGTGACTAGGCTCTGCAGGAACATGTTTAAGATTTCTGTTGATAGTAGTAGTATTAACAGTAAACTTACTGATATTTAAGTAAATACCTGTTAATTGCAGTAAAAAGGACTACTCGTACTTTGGTGGAAAAATATTAAAGGGTCTTAACCTAATATTAACCTTTGTCATCATACAATAAGTTATAATATCAAAACTGGGAAAAATTTCTGGTAATATAACAGTGTACTTTGAATGAGTTTAACTTTAGTTAACTTTAGTTTACATTGAGATATACCGGAGCAATTAAACATCAATGTTAAAATAAAAACTTTGTCTTTTAAAATTTTTGCGCAGGCGAATAGATAGTTGCTAATTTGATAATATCGCAAGCCGCGTCGCTGCTGCGTCACGGTTGCCATGATTCGGGCGCGATAACAGGATTCCGTCTATTTTGGAGCTGACAAATTACCAAATGTCGCCGTGAACAATGATCGGTATGCCGAGCCGCGCGCCACGGCGAATATAAATCAGGTAAGTGGTGCCGGGGTGGCGGGCGGACCAGTGCAGCGGCACCGAAGCTTGGAGTGTATCGGAGGTGTTCGCGTTGGAACGGCAGATCAAGCGTCGCCCCCGAACACAGTGGACCTGCTCGCAGCCGCTCCGCGGAGAAAGGAACAACGACAGTGCCTTTACGACACACGCGGCCCCAGCACGACGTAAACATGAGGATACTTCCCCTGTGAGTAGCTCATCACCTATCTCACGTCTGGCCCCGTTTCCCATGTCATGTGGCCGTCATTACGAGTACCAGCTAAGCGATTGCGTTTGCGATGTGCATATTGCAACCACCCCGCACAATAGGTGCTGGTGTTTGTTTTCTGTTTGAAAGTGTGCCATTCATTGAATATACATTTCGCTATCGCGCACCGCGATATAATTTTGGCAATTAGTGAATTTTGCATACAGCTTGTAGTCCGAACCGTAACAAAGTTACAGTTGGAGAACAAAGCCCACTATGAAGACGTGCATGGTACACAACAGTGTTCTTAAAAAGTGTTTTGCCTTTCTAATGTATCTATTAGTGTCGCAAGGATATTGTGACTCTTTGAAGTGTGTATAGTGGTAAATTGCATATTTTGCTGTTTGTTAATATTTTACGCGTAACAGATTTCTAAACACCTTGTTTTAGAAAAGTTATAAAAAGAAAATTGCTAGACCATTCTACGTGTACATTGTGTAAATTTAAAATTTAATTATTTTTTTAGAAATATACTACTATCATTGTTCAATTTATAACGGGCGATTAACTTGTTTAGTCTAGAACCATGAAATACTGGATATTTAGCTAAAATATGACTTTAAGTATAATATTTCTGTACTTCTAAATCGTCTTTTCGGCAGATCGGTTTGAGTGTTAGCAAATTTACAATTTTAATTTGATAAATGAAGAAAACTATTCAAATATATTATGAATCCACGCTTGAAAAGTAAAAGGTCACAGTGATGTACTAATATTTCGGTAATCATTTCCAATTCGTTTCATACTTCGTGACTTAGAAACCTCATTATGATAGCCGCGGCCTGACCTAGTGCCGAACTAATTAATTTCAAATTAATTAAGCGAAAACGCGGGCCGGCCGCATTAGTTACTCCGTGCATGTTGAAAGCTAGACCCACGACCTACGATTAGGCAATGCAGCGTAATGTGGGATGAACATTGGCGCGATAAAATCGCAAGCACATTGTATTAAAGATATGCAAACAAAGTTAACATCAGTTATTAAGCACACCGATAAGAATTGTAATGTGCTCGAAATGTTTTATTCAAATTATATTTTTCTTGTTCTTGCACAATTTGACCTTTGTAGAGAAAAATTTTATATTAACTGTCCTTGCGATCGATTAATGTTAATTAAACTTGTTCCTCTTACATTCCTACCAGTTTCGTTGGTCAGCTCTTTCTCATCGAAGTCTATTTCTGTGGTGCTTTTAAATTTAAAGCTATTTGTTGATGGAGAAGTGAATATTAATTTTTTCTAATAGTTAGGAAACTGGAAAATTAATTACCGCTCACTGATAAAAACGCTTAGGTATTCGAGAAGCACAATTTACTTGTTATTTGCATATTGCAAACTTGGCAAGTAACTTACGCAGGCAATGCATTCACTACTAGTTGATGGCCTCAATAAATAAATATTTTGTCTTACAGTTCCGTCAAACATAGTTTTCGTATTGACTGTTTCAAATATAGCACTATGTTTAACTGTAGGTATTTCTCATAAAATGTTCATTTTTCTTGTACTACGGAGTATTATTTACAATCACAATTTGTTACTATTGCATGCTCTTTTATCAAGATGCTTTAAAGTGCCTACGATTCGCTCATCTCCAACTTTACGAACATTTGGTAATAAAACACTTGTGCAACCAGACAATTGACATTTGTCTGTATGATGCAGTGGCCCGTTGGCCTTCAATGTTTCATGGATTATTTCTCATACATTTCATAATTCATACATTATATAACGGACTATAGGCAGTCCTTCACCGAGTCTCCTCTTAGACACCTCGCAAATTTTTACACTTTATGTAACATTAGGCGCTTGCCAAATAATAATCTTAAGAGTAGTGAGTAGTGGGAACATAGACGATAAGAACGCTTCTCAATTGTCATGGTCCATTCCCATTAATCGAATGTTGTGAAGATACATCAGATATGCGATTGTCTACACATTAAATACTCTCACTTTAAAATGGAGAATTCTTTATGAATCTATATTCTTAAACCGAGACAATTTGAATTTTTTTAATCGGTACAGTTGTATTGTTTTTATAAAATTGCTCGATCTATGATTCACATTCCAATGTCTATGCGTATGCCTATAATTAAATATCACGAACAAAGAAAGCTGCACTTTTTCCAACGTGACTCGTTCCAAGAATGTATCGAGTTCAAACATGAGCGGCATAATTGATTGCGCGTTTTCGTATGTATGTAAATGATGACTACGATAAATCCATCTATGAACACATCAGTCGCTAAAGTATATAGTCCATCAAGAGTAGATCGTGCTTGGCGTGAAATAGCATTTACTATGGTCGCTATTATTATGTTATAGGTACATAACTACATACGTGGCGCATTGTATATGAGTTTTATGTGAACACGTCCCCCGACACCATGACTTATTATATAAAACATAGAGAGAGAGAGAGAGAGAGAGAGAGAGAGAAAGTGGAGGGTGCTTCTGTAGCGAAATAGGAAGCGGATGCGGAATTCTCTGGTCCGCTCATTTGACGGTTGACCCGACCCTGAAGTGACCTGTTGCTCAACTATATATAGATAGTAACGCGTTGGCCTTTATAGCATCGAACAGTTCCTCACTCGGGTGTCTCGCTCTCGTATTGCTGATTAGAGTGTTGAGTTCCGACCCACCTTCGTACGGCACTCGAACAACCTCGGCGCCGCTCACAAGTGAAATTAAACGCCATTGAACTATTTGGCCTACATTTCAATGGTGGCCGCCATTAAAAAAGAACCGGGAAGTAAAACTAAAGGAGTGCATCTAAAGATTGTTTGAAGGAGACCAATCACACAAATTATTACAGCATCGCGCGCCGCTCATTTCGAACTTTGACATTAAAACGTACTTTTTATTGCTGGTCGCGTTACATCGATGACTTCTTTAGGTCGATCTTCATTGCGGCATAATATCATGTTTACTTATATGCGTTACGTATACTTTATCATTTAACTGCCGTTTTGTGGTTACGTTCCTTCGTTTGGTATGTATGTGACTGCGTCAACGTTTAAAGGTTGGACGTGCAAGGACAAAGCTTGCAAAAACATGAAACGTGTACTTAAAATCATTTAGGAGATTAATGCACAGCTGCACGTGTGTAAAGACTCAATAGATTCGACGCTGAGCAACTATTTTTAATAGATATCCCTGACATTTACGAACGTGTAGGGAGCCGTTTACCTAATAGGAATCAAGACAGGCTCGAGAGAAAAATGCAACCACGAGACCGCTCGAGTCTTGTAATTTTACTCATCTGCTCTTTAGAATTACATAATACATTTATGAAAGATTATCGAAATCGAAGTCTTATGCAAAACTGACATTTAGATAATAATGATAGATTATTAAAAAAAATCAAACAGGTGACAAATTGCGCAAAGGATAGATTCTTCTTTACGTAATAATTTAACGCCGTCGTGGCAATTATTCTAAGAGATTGTGTTTTGTCGATTCCAGAATCGTTCTCCTGACGTGTTTGGCGTCGCAGGTGTCCGCTCGGGCGCAGGATGAGGGTGAAGGGCGGGCGGCGCCCACGCGTGGGATACTCAAGCGGGGCCTACTCACCAAGGGCAAACCGACCACGACAACCACCACACCCGCACCGCAGGTAACAAATAAATATCATAATTTATTTATACGTCTTAACTCAATATTGTAACTGTTTATTCTTCATGCATCCTTCAAATCGTTGGTCTTAGTGTATTTCGACGGCCAATCAGTTTTATGATCATTCAAAAAGGTTGCATGTGGAATACAATCGATAAGGTGGTTTTTAAATCATCTGTTGGATATTAAAAAATTGTGTGTACATGCATAAGAAGTCATACTTTTTTTACGTAACAAAAAACATAGTAACTAAAAATGTTTTCCTCTGTGTCCAGTAAGTACAATTTGTTTGTGTGACATTGAATGCAATAATAGATAATAATTGAATAAGCTTGTTGTGTTGAAGTTGATCGCTTTGCAACCAATTTCATTTGTCGCACGTCGTGAAAAATTTACTCTCATATTTTTTTTTCCAAACGCGCCGAAAGAAGTATGTCCTCAAATACATTTCGAAATATTATCGTTTTTCTACTCCTGAAATTAACGTGTACGTGTTTTATAAATATGTCATTAGTTTATTTCCTTTACGCTCACTTCCTTCTGGTGGTTCACAGTTCCCTATTTCGAAACGATTAAAAAATCCTATCGTTACGGACGACATCCTAACGAATAGGCCAGCGCTTGCAAAACGTCATGGCTTAGCGTGGGGCGTATTGTTTGAGACAATTATTCCACGTATGTCTAAATGCTACGGGCTCCAGCCTTACGGTTTCACGATTACGATCTAGTTTCAAATTCAAATACGATTCGGTTCAAGAGTAGGGCGCTGATACTGTTGCGTTAGAGGTGCCGCGATCAAAACTGGTTTCAAGAGCAAGCCTATGCCATATAGGACCGTCTACTAAACAACGTCCGCTTCTGGTGTTACACATCCAGTGTTTTACTACGTAAATTCATCTAAAGAGAACATTCACCTCGATTTAAACATTAACATGTGAGCCACCAAAACAGGATTCAATTCAGTATGACGTCACACGCCTGCATTATAAGTGATCGTCGAAGTTCGATGAAATCATTTCAATCTAAATCTATGAAATCATTTGAATAATTTAGTAGAATTATTACTATTTGATATTAGTGCACTACACGTCAATCGGAAAGGAAATCTAATATACTAAATTTAAATCGGCACGAAGTTCATGTTTCTTTAGATTATGTTACAATTCTAGGCGGTGCAAATATTTCTTCATCGTTATTTGTTGCGGTTTTTGTAGAAGCCCTTATTAATGTTGCCTCGGGCGGATGGAGTGAAGCGGTTAGATAATCGATAACTAATTTATCAGTAGTCGTTTGAAGTTTGTTTGTTGAAGTGAAAGTTTAAGAAAACCGTGCTCTGCATTCTCGGAAACCATGCCATTAAAATAGTTAAACCTTTAAATTTCGCGACTTAAGCTATACGGTATTCCAAATTCTCAGGAATCCGCAGCAATTTGCAAAATTTAATTATTAACTAGAATTTGCTTAACCTTTATTTAAATTGTTCACAAAGACCTTGTTTATTGTAACAGTCGACTCACTCGGTGTACAGGCGATTCGTGCATCTTAATTGCTCAACGTGCGTTTTAATATTTTTATTCTGCAGTTTCAAAATAATTACAATGAAATGATATAAATCCGCTCCTAGGCAATAGTGCATGAGTCCGGTTACCCAAAGAACATGTAACGAAATATTAGTAAGCCTTTAAAAATATGTTTAACATATTTAAATATATTTTTATAATAAAATAAAATTACATTTCAGTCATTGTAGACTATTATTTTCGTCCGTTTTTACATATATTTTTAGAATACAGATTGTTTGGTTCATATAGCAATATGAGACCATACTGAAACTTACTTCTGCATAACTTGAAAGCATTATTTCACTATGTCAACTTATTTTACATCTTAATTTTATTATTATAAATTATTAATACGCTCTGTGAATTGTCCAACTTTTTCACTATTATAGAGAATTAATTTATGGAGACACTATTCAATTAATGAATTGGTCTCGGGAAAAACTTTTTAAAGTTTTATTCTTTTCCTTTTTTTAGGTCAACTTTCATCTCATTTTTTAAGTTTGTTACCTCATAACTTCGTCATTAATGTAACGATTGGAAATTTTTTTTTGCGTTGGCTTCCGGAGATACATCAGCGACCTCCCCAAATTAAAAAACTGGTGATATTATACTACTACTATAAGTCGGTTTTGTTTTTATTAATAAAAATGTACTTGCTATAGAAAAAAAATCTGTCGTCTATGCGCTGATGAACCATTCGTCTGATCGCGATAAAAGTTTGGTTAATGGTTTTCGCTGCGCCCAAATCCGCAAATAATCCTGGCGCAAAAAAGTAGTTATGAATAATTTATTTACACATCTTTCACTTTTAGCTGGTAAATGTATATATATGTATACTACCTGACCCGGCAAAAGTTGTTTTGCCATATAAATTATTTGTAGGGTAGAAAAAAGTGTTTGGGGTGGACCACCCTTAACATTTAGGGGGATGAAAAATAGATTTTATCTGACACTCCACCCTGGCCGATATGCACACAAAATTTCACGAAAATCGGTTGAGCCGTTTCGGAGGAGTTCAATTACAATCACCGTGACACGAGAATTTTATATATTAGATATAAGGGAGTTGACTGTTATTGTTAGCCGATTTTATTGCAGAGGTTTTTAGAAAGCGCCTTAAGCACCGTTCACATCAATTGTTTAAGCGATTAATCTATCGATCTTAATTAGAGACTATTCGTGTGTTTTTGCGTCAATAGATTAACCATTTTGCAGTCGGATTTCATCACGGCTCATTATATCGAAATATGTTACGACGTAACATGATATTTGCAAAGGTTTTACGGGTAACGATTTTGTAAGGTATTACACGGTAACGTATATTTTTAGACGCACACATGCATTATAACCGGTTTTTTACACACGAAAACATGTATATAACAATATGTACTTAAATAATTGCAACATAATATTACGCCTCAATCGTCAAGATATAATACAAAGTAAATTATGAAATCGAAAGTATGTTTTGAACAAAATCCTATAATGATGTATAACAAGTATGACAATGAACATACACACGACTTATGTATTAATCTGTTATAGCTGCAAGCTTATAAAAATCAGTATTCTGTTTTTTTACAAGATATGTACTTATTTAGAAAACTTGTGTATTCCGTGAAGCAAGATTGCTTTTCTAAGCGGGGCTTTTTTGAACTATTTTCCTTGTCCTTGATTTAGTGGTAATGCAATCCATATGATTCAAGCTTAAATTCAAGAACATCCTGAAGCAATCCGGAATCAAAACCGACCGTGAATCCGACCTTGTTTCTTCGAGGGCTGTTAAAAAAATATATTTACATAAAAGTTGAAATTTCTTGACACTATTAAATCAAGGATTTGCGTGATTGCACAACCTTGCTGCTTATACTCAAATCAAAGTACATACATTTACGTTTTATAGTTTTGCGCACGTGCGTCTCTGTCAGGCACAACGAGCGTAGAGGAGTTGCGATTTGGGTCTGTGCTGTGACATTTTTCGCTGCGCCGCTCTTCGCTCGCGAACTTTCGTGGGTACCGAAACGCGCCTAAGATGTCCATGTGGTTCAAGGCGAGTGGAACCGGTGCCCGATGGCCGAATCACCTTCGCGGTTGACCTCAGCGGGCTCCTTTCTTCGGTGGCATTTCTCGCTCGAGTGTGCCGCACCGCCACACGCCGGTTAATGAACGGACGGGTTTCGCGGGCAAAATACCGCGGCCGGAGCGCGCTTTATATTACAGCCTCAACCGGTACGCGGTATTGTAACGCAACGCTGAATGGCGATAACTTGTCCTGTCCGCTACGTGCGATAGGTACTCCGATAGAGGGTTTAAATTGTAAAAATGATTGTCGTATTAAATCTTTTGCTGCCATCTCGGTACGTGAGCGTTATATAAAGTTTTTATGTTTTCACTCCTTAGCGTCCTCAGTGGAATGTCACAAATGTTTTCTATTTAACTGTCGATTGAAGGTAATGTCGATGAAAGAAGGTATTTAGTAATATTAGTAAGTTAATATTGTAGATTAGTCAAAGGTGGTCTGTCTTTTTCATCTCTTATATAAAACATTTCAATTCAAAGGTGGTGAGCGCATCCCGAGTTCTTCGGTCATACGTGCACACACACAAACACACCGCGGACACACATGTAAAGACAAACAGTCGAACATATAAAAACAGTGCCACGACTTCGGCAGGACGAGGCCGAGTATGACGACGAGGCAGAATACGCGGACAGCGAGGCGCAGGAGCCGTCCACAGAGGCGCCTCCGTCCTCCACGGAGGGCAAGAAGTTGGTCTCCGGCGGCGTCCGCCCCTTCCGCAGCAACACGGACCTGCTCGAGGCACTGAAGAGACGGCGAGCGCAGGCTGCAGGAGGTGCTTGACCTTGGGACTACTAGCTTCTTTTTCGACTCACGCTCGCCTTTAGATAACTTCGTCTGCCTTCCCCCATCTAACCTTATGAATATCACTCCGACGTGACCACCACACGGATTGTAGTATAAACTAGTAGACTAGACTTATGGTTAGACTTGACTTTAGTATTTCTTGTAAATTATAAGGTTGTAATAGTAGCTTGGTTCGGTTTATCGCCTTGACATTATTCGATTTTAACTAGTAAATACAATATGTTTTTGATAAAACAAAAACTCTTTTTGGTTAGTAACTCTTTTTTCCTTTGCAGCAAAGTTAACCGGACAGGCGTCTTCTGCTGTCTCCCAATCTCAAGACTCGCCCGGTGATGCTTCATCCAAATCTAGTTACAGTAAGTGTTATGTAATATTTTTTTAATTTATGTCATTCAACAAATAATGCAGTCTAACTTAAATTATTAATAGTATTTAGTTAAAATATATAAAAAATACAGTGGAATTGAGAACCTCTTTTTTTAAGTCCCTTAATAATTCCTAAAAGGAAAGGGTAACAGATGTAGCGCAAGAGACACACGGCGCGTTAAGGAAAAGAAATATTGTAAGATCAGCGACAATATTTTGTCTGACGTCAGTTTACGATTAACTAACTTTCCCGCATTTTCTTGGCATGGCAAGTTTTCGTGACAAACACCAATGAACTTGTTGGAATTCCGAAAGTTATTTTTTTATTGTTGTCACGGTGATTGCGTTTATGTAGATTGCGAATTGTCATCGAGCCTGGTCGCCCTCGAATTTTATGGGTCCGTGAGAAAAACCACAACGATTATTTGGCAAACCTTACGACAGAAAATGTCCACCCGTCAATTTACAGTGGTCGATAAAATTGCGTTAAAGGTCACGTAAACTAAAGACCGTTAAATGTCTTATTAAATCCATAAACTTCGAAAAAACATGGAAAATCACTATTTTTCGATTGGTTTCTTATACTCTTTTACACAATTGTTTAACAAAAATATCCTGTTTATTTATTAACTTAACAGTCGAATAGGGTGAGGCCATATGCGATAACGTATTTCTTATAATTTACTAGGAAAGGAGAAAAGCACTTGGTTCAAATGTGTGCGTACGCTTGTATTCCTGACTGTTGATTGTTTGGTATTACTTTTAGGTAAGAAACGTTTCAATACAGCCACACGTGAGACTAACGTCGAAGACGCACCAGCGCCGGCCAAGCCCAGTAGAGGACGTTTCGGACGACGTAAGTTGTGAAAAATATACGTCAGTGCAGACAAATGTTAATTAAAACATTGATAGTCCTTAATTGGATGGACATAAACTGCCGAATTATCGATAAAAGTCTAAAAGTCTTTTATCGCCTCGCATGTAACGGTTTAATCCTTTTCATTGTTTACAAAAGGAGAATACACATATACAGCGTGTCGTTACCATCGCGACAATAAATGAACACACATATAGGGGATAACTTTTTAAAGTTGTATTAAACATTTAAATTCTTTAAACATCAATATTTACAGAGTTATTAAATTTTCCAAAACAAAGAATTTTAGAACACCCTTACCTATAAAAGCGTAACGTAAAGTTCATTTGTAAAGGTCACAAAGCATATGAATGTGTTGAATGAATTTAAAAGAGACAAAACATACTGTTAGAAGGAGAGGCTTGTAATACGACGCTGTGGCGCGAGTTGTATAGAATGTTACAAATTTTGTTTCTTTTTTACTTAATTAGTTTGTTTGAAAAATATTTTTTTTAATTATGGATTTTGTTTCACGTTAATATTTTTTATGATTATTGGCAAGTAGCGTTAGACGTGTGTTCATTTATTGTCGCGATGGTAACGACACGCTGTATATATGAGAATAATTTTGGAGTAACCCGGAGATATTTCAATTGCGACATTGTTTTGCAGCGGCATCAAGAACATTCCAAGAGTCCGAGGCGGAAGAGCAAAATGAAGCTACCCCTCCCGCTAGAACTGGTAGGACGTTCTCCAGGCGAGGAGGGAATTAACTCCAACAATAACCCATAATATTAATTGCCACAATGGTTCCCACCCACCCTCATTCCTTTCTACCCCATTCCTTGTCGGAGTCCAATGTCTCAATACAAATTCTGGTCTAAACTAGCATTAGACACATGATTAGAATTGATTTTTATACTTACTATATTGTAAATTATATGTAATAAGTAATTTTTAAATAAATAATTTTTAATGTGTTTGTATTGTTTCCTACTTTTTTATTTGCCCCATAAGCTATTTTTATTCCACATTTCACGCCATTTCATATTTATGCTTCAGAAAGATTCTAATCTTTCTGAAGCATAAATATGAAGGCGTATATTATTATCTTAATGTTTATCAATATGCATGTTTCTCGTTGACTCGGTGACTCGAATCGTGTGCAAAGGGATGAAATAATCACAAAGAGGCGCGGGCTATGAATTAAACATTTTAAATAAAAAAATATACGTTTAATTTAAAATGATAAGCATTAAAAAGTAAAAATATCAACAAAAAGGAATACACAAGTATTTTATAGTTTTGTGTAGCACGATACTTAAAGTTATTAGTTACTTACTATAATTAATGACATTGATGGAATGAATTGACGGCGTATCTAGTCAACAATAGTAACATTGAGACAATTAAATGAAATGAAATTTTTGATACGAGTAGAATTGTTCAGAAGCGCAGCGCCAGTCTCAGTGGGAGTCGGCGCGCTCACCGCATTTATTGCAGCGGTGACGAGATCCTTCACTTGGCAAGAACGCGGGTCACCTCGGCCAGAGGCGTGGCGTAGGTGCCGGGCTTCACCAAGTTCACGAGCTGCTCGGCTATTTCCTGGCCAACGCGAACTTGAGCCTCCTTGGTCGACGCACCTGCGGAGGGTTGGGAATAATGAGACGAGATCGTCGAACGAACGCCACCAGGTTCGTTTGGGCGATCGACTTCCAAAGTACTCGTCGCACAAGCGTGCGTAAGCTTATTTCCATGCCACGTGGAAAATGAAAGGCATTTTGATACGAAAGCGTTAAGCGAATAAGATGTCAAGGTCCTCGTCGGGAGTGACAAGAGCACACGAACCTTGCCGGCTACCTGTTATTTACGCTAATTGCGTCCAACCACAGCGGCGGCAGCGCAATAGCCCGGCCCTGTTTGTCCCTCAACGATTATTAATAAACGTTCCTTTCGGCCGTTCGCTGTGTTTTGCACATGGTTGCTGCGCCTGAGTGCGTTTCATTATAAATCTAATTGTCATAAATCGAACACTAGATTAGACTGAGATTTAGCGCTAGTTAACAAACTTAGACCTTCGTAAGATGTATTTACGTGCATAACATTCCTCAGTCCACTCAATATCTTCTTGCTAAACAGAGACCCCAGGGTGGGTATTTATACGTCCACGGATTTGGAATGGTGACACTTTACTCTGAAGAATTCGAAGAAAGGGACTTATTCGACATCGGCAATCGATATGATAAAGGCTGACTGAAGTTTTAAATCGCGAGTTTTTAAAACAATTCTTGTCGTAAACATCCGTTATTTAAAGGCAAAGTTACAAGCAAAGTATGCTTTAGTTATTTCTTATTACCAGTAATAAAAAAAAATGGTTCTATCAGTAGAACTAGTAATATCGGTATAATAATATCAGTAATATCAGTATTACACTGAAACTGATTCAACTTAAACAAACCGTTGCTTCTTAAGCACCTTTTTATGTGAGAAAGTGGCAATCGAGCTGGCGGTTCACCTGATGTTAAGTGATAAACGCCGCCCATGGACATGTGCAACACCCGTAGCGTTGCAAATACGTTGCCACCTTTAAATAAAGTGGGCCCCGGCTACGTCTCTCACCAGACGAAACACAGAAGTGTAACATTTCTACTTTACGCCCATTCATGCAACAGTGTTGCGTGGCCCTACCACCGTAAACCGATTGTTCTATGACGAACACAAAAGTAAAAGGAAATATTAATGTTAGTGATTTTTTAAGACTATAAATTATTTCTATTTGCTTTTATCGCTAACATATGGTAATATCTGACCTCAGATTTTTAATTAATACACGATCCTCCGGTTCCTATGCACATCCGGAATCTCATACTTTACGTAATTGATTATTATATTGTTAAAATATTTGTTAGTTAAATTGAGAATAAAATTTTAAACAAAGTGATATTGGTGAAACACTTCGATCAATTAAGAGGAGTTTTTGTTTTGTTACTTCACAGGATGACGCTATTTTTGCCTAACTAAAAATGCCAAGGTCGCAAAATGTTTCCTACTACGGTTCGCGGTAATAAAAAGCGTATTCTTGCTTTATTTAATAAAACTTTATGTGAATTTTAATAACTGTTTTAAACGATGTATATACACTACAAGTACTCGTAGTTAAATAGCTACGAGTACTTCTAGTGTATTAATTACTAATGCATGATACATTAAACGTAATTTACATCTCAATGACATCGAAGGGTAATTCATGTTGTGCATATTAATTTAATTTATATTATCAAAACACTACTTAAGTTCTCAGATCAGATCCGATCAGACATTTTATGACGTCTAATGTATAATATACGAAATTGGGTGAGAAATTGTCGAATTACACTACGTTACAACAGTTGCATACATACAGTTACATACATGCGGCACTGATAGTGATTGATGGTAACCTTATTCAGATATGCGATGAAAGGCGACATTGAATGAAGCCGCGACAAACTTCCGTGTCTCGGCTCTTCCTGGACGGCTTTCGAGTGCGCACTAGGAAGTGTTTTCAGTTTGGCGAGGGGCTATCGGCCGCCGGCCATAGTACATACCGAGATGCGGTGTGGCCACGACGGCCGGATGCTGAATTATCTCCAAGGTCAGAGGGTCCGTCGGAGGCTCCTGCTCGAACACGTCGAGCGCCGCGCCACCGACCTGTTAAATTTTTACATATTGAATACTATCTGCAGCCCGCGACTACGTCTGCGTAGAATAGGCTGAAGACGTAACATTCCGACAAAAAGACACATATGCATAAAAGATGTACATAAATTATAGCCTATGTCAAACATCCATCCATACATACAAACTTTCGCGTTTATAATATTAGTAAGGATTATGGTGGGATATTCATTTGTTTTCTCGTCTGGTTGGGTTTATAAATAGTAATAAATATATATATATATATATATATATATATATATATATATATATATATATATATATATATATATATATATATATATATATATATATATATATATATATATATATATGTTTGTATTGCATATATAAAATAAATATTATAAATATAAAACATATATATATAAATATAATATAATAATATTATAATATAATAGTAGTTTGGGTGTTAGTGTTTTATATATATATATATATACATATACACATATATATATATATATATGTTTGTATTGCATATATAAAATAAATATTATAAATAAAAATAAACATATAGATATAAATATAATACATACATAATTGGGACCCAAACAGACGGAAGCCCTTGGCAGGGGAGACCAAACGGCCGAGGGTTAGGGTGAAAGGGAGAGAAACTGGTGGACGATGCGGGGGGTATCGAGGAGCACCGCCTTCTGCATTACAGCTTGGAGCGTTCCATCCCGGAGACCCAGTCGCCTCAGATGTCCGGAGAGGCTGACTGGGATCAACCCATTCGCAGACACGGCTATCGGGATAATTTCGATCGGCACACCACCCCACATGTCGGTCACCTCGTGAGCCAGGTCCAGATACTTCGTCTTCTTATCTGTTTGGGCTTTCACGAGGTTTCGTCATATGGAATGGTAATGTCGACCAAAAATACCCGCGACTGTGCCCGGTCCATCAACACGATATCAGGTTTGTTCGCAACAATCGTCCTGTCCGTGATGATGGACCGGTCCCCATAGAGCCCGGCGCGGTCATTTTCGAGCACGCCCTCCGGAGAATACTTATAGTACGACAGTTTCCGTTCCACGAGGCCGTATTTCAGAGCGAGCTCCTGGTGTAGGATTCTGGCTACTAGGTTGTGTCTATGCAGATAGTCAAAGTTAGAAAGCATGGAACAACCGGAAATAACATGCCGAAGCGACTCCCCGGGATGGCGACAAGCTCGACAGATGTCGACGGTGCCATCCCTTAGGATGTATCTCCGATAGTTGTTAGTCTTAATAACCTGATCCCGTATCGTACAGACAAAACCTTCGGCTTCCCCAAAGAGGTCACGGAAACGTAGCCAGTTAAGGGAGGCAACAGTATCTACGAAAGGCTCGTGCAGAGCCTTGTAGAACCTCCCGTAGAGCTCTTTCTTCTTCCATATAGTCTCGCGGTCGGAAACGCTCAGTATTCCCGGGTCCTGCCATTGCTCGTTGGCTAAGGAATAACGTCGTGCAGATTGACTCATCCGATCTCGCCAGAAAGTAGTTGCGGAAGCTGCACACCTCGCGATTGTGCATTATTGTTATTATTATTATTATAAGTAAGGATGATGTGAACATTATATTCACTCTCAACAAATAGCACAGTTATGTTAACGATTAAAACAATACGTAACTACGAGTAAGGCATGAAACTAAACAGGTGTGTACCTACTAGCCACAATTCACCGATATTCAGTAAATATCAAACAGTTCAATGAATATTGCTTAAAGTAATATGATCTTTTTCCAATGATATGAAAATAGTAGAATAGAATTATTATTATTAGAATTATTAAATTAGAATTATCATTACGAGCCGTGATAGCTCAGTATCCGGGCGCTCGCCTTTAATTCAATATACTCGAGCACCTGAGTTCGATCCCCGGTGCCGGCACCAATGAAATTTTTAACTTTAAGTGCTGACTTATCACGTGCTCCGCGGTGAAGGGAAAAATCGTGAGGAAACCTGCATATTTTCGAAATAATAACAAAAAATATATATTTCGAAAATATGTGAAGTCCGCCAATCCGCAGTGGGGCCGCGTGGTGGACTATGCCCTGATACCCTCTGTATAGAGGAGGCCTTTGCCCAGCAGTGGGACATGTATTGGCTGTTACTTTACTTTACTTTACTGTAAATTTTATTCGCATTGTATATTTATTTTTATTGTATTGTGTATTTTATTTCTGTTCAAAGTAATTTCTGCTGACAAAACATTTAACAAATGTTATTTTGGTAGGGCTACGCAGAAGCTTTAATGAGCAAGCTTGTCCTCTGAAATGTGACTAACAGAACACCAGTCTGATGTAGGAGTATTATAATTTCGCGTTTCGTTTGGTGTGTGGAGTAAAGCGGGCCCACATTTTTTAAAGATGGCAAAGCATCTCCACCATCACGAGTTTTGCAGATACCTATGGGCAACGGTAATCGCTTAACTATTCACTTAAAAATAAAAATGGGTACGTGCATTTATATACGCGCGTGAGAAGTTATACTTCTTTGGCATCATTAAAAAATAGTTTTTAATTGCATGCAAATAATTAATTAAAATAAAATAATAGAAAGATTGGAAAAGGATATAAATAATAAAAAAAATTAGGAAAACGCCGTCTACATTATTTATTGAAAATTGTAACACATGTGACTGAGATATGCTGTGATCTATAGTAAGCGGTTTAGCGGTCAGCTTCAAAGGTGTGGCTTTTGTGTTACAGTGATGCGCGCGCATCTTATTTCACTCTCATAATGTTTTCATAACGCGCCTAAAGAAGTATAACTTCAAAAATAATTCGAGATGAACATTTCGACTGCTGCCATGCTTTATTGACTGTATGAGTAAATGTGTAATCTTCGTGAATCTTCGTATGTGGCTCGGTCATTAGTATCTACCATCATGAATAACACAACATAACATTTCAAATATACTCTTCACTGATTTCGCTGGTTGGGATTTAGGATAAATAATCATCCACAAAAGTTTACTTCAAAGTATTTGCTTCCGAGATTTAGCAGCATGAATTGATTAATGATCGAATGAACAATTGAATGAGAGTATGAATGTATGAATGGATATCTTGTTCTAATTACATGTCCCGAGTTGAGAGCGTCGAGGAAGTCTCGCTCGTTGATGAGTCCGCCACGTCCGACATTTATTATCTTGATCCCTTTCTTGCAGCGTTTCAAGACATCAGCGTTGATAAAGTCTGCGGACAAAGGGAATGTGTTAATGCATCACATTTACAATTTTATACCTTATGTAAGGGGGAAGATATGAATACTAAAAAACAAAATCGTATTTATACTTAACCTTACCATATCACAAATAAGCAAAGTCTGTGCTATACTACGGTCCTAGTTGGTAACTGATATATAACATACATACTCCTATTTTGTGAAGTATATTAATTATTTACCTTCAATATTTACGAATATAAATACACTATGACATTATAAAGTCACTATGATACATATTCATCAAGTAAATATTCTTCCAGAATGACGATCGAAGTCACGCCTTCTGGTCATAATCCCTACTAATATAATTATAAATGTGAATGTAAGTTTTTTTGTTACGTTTTCACGCCAAAACAACTCAACCGATTATCATGAAACTTTGTACAAATAACATTCTTAGAGGTATTAACATAGAATTCTTTTTATTAAAAAAAAGTTTTCTTTAAATAATTGAATATGTTTATTTAAGGGCAAAGCAAGCGGAGCCACGGGCACAGCTATTTATTTAATGACTAGCTGTGCCCGCGACTTCGTCTGCATGGAATTTAAAATAAAAAAATCTAAAATAAAATTAGCCTAAGTTACTCCTTATTATATCAGCTATCTGTCAGTAAAAGTCCCGTCCAAATCGGTCCAGCCGTTTCAGAGATTAGGCGGAACAAACAGACAGACAGACAAAAATTGTAAAAAATATTATTTTGATATATGTACCGTATATGTATTTATACATCCAAATGTATTTCGTAAAAAGCGGTTATTTTAATATTACAAACAGACACTCCAATTTTATTTATCGGTATAGATAAAAAGGTCATTAAAGCAGTCTTTCAAACGAATTTTATTTACAGAATGTTTATAAAGAAAACTCTAAAACACTGCCATAGTTAAATTATAATATTGGTTAAATAAAAAATCATCAATCAATTAGTTATTAAACGGAATTCCGGAAACGGATATTTTCATATGTGCCACTGTTGTGTTAAAAAACAAAAAAGATAGCACCATTTCCGTAATACACAAAAATACACAATACAATTGAGTTCAATAAACTATTGTTTTAAACTATTAATATTTACGTAAGTACGGGTAGTCATCACTCGATGACGAATTAAGTACTTTTGGACGAGAAATATATTTATGTTAATACACTTAATTAAGCATAACATTACCTTATATTAAAGGTTATATTTAAGAAAGAAATCTAAAGGCTGTAATAGAGCTATAATAACACATATTTCTTTTTAATCAGACATCAGTTAATTAGACTGTGGAATTAACAATAGTGCAAAATAAAAAAAATATTTACGTAAATTATAAAAATATCCAAAACAGAAAATCGTCGTTTTAATTCGTTGATGAACTAAAAATAAAATATGCGCACACTCGGAATGAGTAACCAACTATATATCTACCTACTCAAGAAACACGGTGACCCGGACTCACGCACTCAAGATAAGCCAGACAGGCCAGTGTCAGTCAGGCTTATACACACCATTCGGACCATTTGTCGGCCTTCCTGACAAACCGGTCCTTTCGATATCGAGTTGAGGGCGCCCTCTCACCACCGAGACCAACACAACGTGTACACAAGGTACACCCGCGTTCCAGGATTCGCGGTTTTCTCACCGCCCCCAGCCACCGATTAGCTAAAAACATAGTCGACGGCCATCGGGGTCTCGGTCCGCACCGCAACTTCGATGGCCCTTAGACGACATGTCTTGCATTTTTTATCAACTGATGTTAGTGCTTTCAGTCCCGAGACTATTAAAGCTTCATCTGACGCAGAACCGGTGGGTTAGCCAGAACCCACGGGTTTGGGTCAAACTGGTGCTACATTTGTTCATTTGGCACCAGATTTTTCATAAATTTCCAATTAAAAAGTTTACAAAGTTCAAAACTGTTTCACGAGAACGCGGATACCAAGACACCAGACTGAAAACTAGACACGGCATCTACTAGATAGGTGTAAAACATTAACAAATAAAACATTACCTCAGCAGGCTTTGATAATAATTTAACTAAAACATTGGAATTTTACTGTCACACAGTGCTTACGCAGCTTCTAGTGTTGTACGAATTGACAGGCTCGTCTGAAGAAGTTGGATATAATTATTATCATCGAAAAAAAAGCATTTCTCGTTAATTGCATTATACATTTTATGTAGACACTAGACAGTTAAGAAACCTCTCCTAATTGGCAACGCTATACATAGAATTTAAATATTCTTTGGCGGCGGTGACTTGTCACTATTGACTTTTCAACACGTAATAAGTTTAAACGAAATATATTAAAACGTACAATTAAATTGTGATATCAAAAAGTTGCTATAGACATATTATGTTTTGTGAACAACTGTCACTGACGGTCAGCTTTAACAGTTTGTTTTGGAATAATTGATACATTGATTCGCTTGATATATTTTCTATACAGCATGGTGTTACAACAATGACAAAAATGGACAAAATTCTAACGCTACTTGCCAATAATCTTAAAAAAAAATATAAACATTTAAAAAACCAACACGTGTAACATCCTATACAACTACAACTGACTGATTCATATATTCAGAGATTTTTTCATTCGTTGCCACAACAGCGCATTACAAGTATCTCCTTCTAACAGTACGTTTTATCTTTGTGACCTTTAAAAATGAGCTGTGTGTTAAAATTTAAAAAAAAAATGTAAAAGTTATGTAAAAATTGCATTAGGTTTTTTTCGAAAATTTAATAACTCGGTAAATATTTATGATAAAGAAAAAAGTAAAAAGTAAAGTATCAGCCTATACGTGTCCCACTTCTGAGTGAAGGCCTCCTCTGCACAGAGGGTAACAGGTCATAGTCCACCACGCGGCCCCACTACGGCTGTTTTCACATAGCTTCGATTTTTTTAAATTATTATTTCAAAAATATGTAGGTTTTCTCACGATGTTTTCTGAGCATGTGATAAATCGGGACTTAAAATTAACAATTTCTTTGGGGAACGAAGTCAGGTTGCTGTATGAGTATATTGAATTAAAGGCGAGCGCTCGGACACTGAGCCATCACGGCTAGCTAAAGACAGTAAAGGGTATAAAGAAAGTAAATGGTTAATACAATTTCCAAAAGTTATCCTCTATACGTTTGTTAATTTATGGTCGAGGTAGTGGCGCCACGTTGAATACGAGGTTCATATCTAACTGTTGCGATAAAAAATGAGACTCTTCGAAATGAGATCACTTACTCCGAGTAGACTCGATGAGGGGCGTGTGAAGTGTAATGTAGTCAGCAAGGGGCCAAATTTCATCCAGCTCCATTTTCGTGGCATGAAACTCGGCGCATTGAGCCGCCGTCACGAAGGGATCGTAGCCAATAATCTGATAACGCGTAAAACGCTTTGTTAGAACATAAAATGTACTGAGCATTACAATTATAAAACAGAGAGTAACAAAAATTTACAAGTGGTAACACAGAACGCAACAGAAACGCCATCGCCGTAATAAACGTATCTACAAACTTGCATAAACATGTTGAAAAAAAATTGAGAAGGTTGACACGTTACAATAACAATCAAGATTTTAAGTTAGAATTGACTTAAATGATAATATTATTTATAAGAAAACGCAGTTATTAAATAAAAGTGGACACATAAAAAACTCGCAATTATAGTGCTATGATGTTCGCAAACAGTTCTAAGCAATCTTAATAAATGATAACGGCAAAGGCGAAAATTGACTTAAGAATACTAGCGGCATGTTTAAACATTTATTCAAAAGTCATATAGACAAATGGATAGTTTTGATAACACATTGGATCACGTTAACTTCGCTCCAATCGCAGAGCGGGGGATCAAGCGCGCTCGAAATCCACCCTCACCTTCATTCCGAATGCGTGCATGCGGACGGCCACCTCCCTTCCCACTCTGCCGAGGCCGAGGATCGCCAGCGTTCTGCCGTTCAGTTCCGTTCCCGTGTAAAGTGCGCGGTCCCAGCGGCCGGCTCTGAGCGCGGTGGCTGCGGGCACCACGTGCCTCGCCAAGGCCATCGTCAGCCCGCAGGTCAGCTCGCAAGCGCTCAAAGCGTTGGCGCCCGGGGCACTGCGAAACGATACAGGTAAACCGATAACAGACCCCATTGAAAAGGATTTCAATATACAAATGCGACCATGGCAAAACATGTCTGCCCTACTAACACCGCAGCCGCGGTGAGGGATTGTACTTTTTCTGTTCACAGAAGGAGTCACCACCGGTTGGCCTTCTGTCAGCCGAGTTTCAGTCCGATCAATGGGGATGGTCCCCGAAGATCGCTACTCGTCGGGTTACATATATACCCGTACCCTGTCACTCGGCAATCGCGGCCGTAAAGTGTTACGATAAATCTCTCCTCCTACTGCTTACCTTCCTTCTCCCTAACTACAATACGCATATTTTATACATTCATCAATATAATTAACTGTCCCTTCTCATTATCAAAAGCATCAAACACAAACCTGTGTCTGTTCAGAAAACAAGTAACCGTGTTTCTTAATGTCTATTTATTTTTAAATTGCTCGCAAAGTTTTATAAGTTTAACTTATGAATATACGGACTTGATCCGATTTTATTTTCAACGTCTCTAACAATTTCAGCGTCCTTAAGGCAGAGAAACCTGGGCTTCTTACTACTGAGTTCTTATTTAAGGACTATTTACCCAAAATTCTCACAGTAACACATAAATCATATTCACAGTCTATTCTAACCCTGGATCTTTTCTAGGATATTATACTTGAGATGTGGTAAATAACCACTTCCTTAAGATGTTTTTGGAATCAACCTCTTTTAACACTTCTATTAAGTACTATCTATTCGATCAAGAAAGGTGTTAAAAATATAAGAGAGCGACCGTTACCTCTAAAGTGAATTATAATAAAATCTCATTATGACCAGAGTCTATAATTCATTTTGCATTATTAAGGATTAAAATATTTAGAACTTACTTTTACTTCAAAACTTACTTAATAACGCCGATTCCCCTATCGCCGGCGGCTTTGACGTCTATGTTGTCAACGCCTGCCCCCGCGCGCCCTACGACTTTAAGCTTGCTGCCCGCCTGCAATACCTCCTTCGTAACTTGAGATGCTGATCGGACCACTAAGGCGTCATAGTTCTGAAATAGATTAAAAATTACTATTAAAATTATTACAACCTAATTGAACTCTCGAAATGCCTTGGTTATAACGCTAGGGTATCGAAATAAAACCGGCCATATGTTATGTCAAGCCCAAATATTTCGAGATACCATAGTAGAACCAAATATTTTCTTAAAGATAACATAATTATCATCCGTTTATCGTTGTTTAGGAATAAACAAAACTTAATAAATCATTTTTTTTTATTCTTGTTACATCCATATTTTTTTTAATAATAAAGGCATAACAACTTACGGCTACTTCTTTTAAAAGGTCCTCTTTTGAAATTTTCGCCTTGTTTGTAACTTGTATCCCATGCGAGTTTAGAATCTCAGTGCAGTTAGCTCCCACGCCGTCCACAACGAGAACTGATTTAATGTCCAACCCCATTTTCAATTCTAATAGAAAAAGGATTAAAATAAATTTATATAAGTCAACGTAACCAGTGTTTTATTAACATAATTGATACAATAAAAAAATTGTTTTATATTCGAACTTCATTTTAATTGACACTTTTGTGTCATACTTATTAAACTGCATAACAACAAGTAACACATTGGAGGAGAAAGGATAAACGAAAAAATCATCGATACTTCATCAAGAAAATATGTATTACCGCATTACCCGCAAAATCTCTTATGCATTTCATCCTTATTGTTAATAGTTCTAATTAGGAATAAATGAAGCTGGAGTAATAAAATTGTTGAAACTATGTCAAAGATTAAATCAAACATAAAGAAAGATATTTTACATTAAAAGTAAATTACTCTCTCTAACCTCTACAGCACGGCAGAACAGTTGTTTTTATAAATTATTTAGCACAGTTGCTTTTGATTCCTATGTAATGGCAGTATATTTAGACATACAGCATTTACATGCCTATTGTGTTGTTTTTATTTCTCAAGTGCTATAGAATTCAGTTTTAATACTTACAGATAAAAAGAAGATATTAAAGTGTTTCGGTGCGCTCTGTTGCTCGATTCAACCAGTACTAAGCGGTAAACCAATTTATTTGAGTGGTATGGTCAGTCGCAGGGCGAGTTATCATCGTTGCACACATCTACGTGCATTCGGGTAACCATATTGGTTATTCAATCAGTGGATAGCAATTACACGTTATAAATTGTGGCGTCTACTGTTTTAAGATTATCGCCCGGTTTCTAAAACACTGATCATCGTAGAAGTCAACTAACCAGCTAATAGCTCGAAAATCGAATGTTATTTGAGTTACTAAATGATTGTTAAACACTCTGAATTGATCAGAATTATTAATAATTCAGAGAGTTTATTGTTTTTATTTGACAGCTGGTTAGTTGACTTCTACGATGATGAGTGTTTTATAAACTGGGCGTATATCGAATATTTTAATCATCGTCATTTTCCATGGTTTACGAACAAGATTATCTTGGGTGATGCTTCTATTAAATTATTTTTCTGGCCACGGAATAAGATGAGTCAGTTTATATTACATTATTATTAGTCCAGCTAAGCAGGTCCAAATTCGAGAGAGAGAGGTCATTCGACGGAACAAACTCGGTTGGACAGTGTTTGGTAAGCTAGTTTAAAAAAAAAAACTTTACGTTCAGATTACCCCAAATCCTGAAGACAAAAGTCTTTAACCAATGCGCCAGTGAGGACCTACAGTGTCGAGACGTGACCTCTAATATGGGCCTCCCAAAGAGACTCAACGACGCTGAGCGGGCAATGGAGAGGGCTATGCTCGGCGTTTCTCTGCGAGATCGAATCAGGAATGAGGAGATCCGCAGACGAACGAAGGTTTCCAACATAGTCAGGCGGGTCTGCAAGCTGAAGTGGCAATGGGCACATAATTTGTGGAGTAGAGTAAATTCTCGAGTGGAGACTGCGTGTTGGTAAAAGCAGTGTGGGGCGACCACTCGCGAGATGGACTAGCGACCTATCCAAACTCGCAGGACTTCGGCGAATGAAGTGGAAACCCCTAGAGGAGGCCTATGTTCAGCAGCGGACACTTACTGGATTTGCGGACGCTGGCTGAAATAATGATGATTATGATTAGATTTAAGACAGAATAAGTTTTGAATCCCAAATCTCTACGCAAAAAGAAAAAAGCTGTAGGTCTATAATTATATCAGCATCATATTGTTCCTCCTGTATCAACTGTACATAAAATAAGGAAAATATCCCAGCAAGCTGATCGTCAACGATAAACTGGTATATAAAAATATAAGGTCATATATATTTTTTACTTGCGTATAAAGGTCAAAGTGAATGACTTATACAATATTTTTTTTACTTTCGTTATGCTAAATTGTACTCTCATCATCACACGCAGGCCATCTGAAATTATATATTATCAAAATGATATGACGTATTAAATATAATAATAGTGTCCCAAAAAACACTGACGCTTTGCCTCCCCACTTCATGTCTTAATGTGTGCAAAATGAACTGAGTGCAAAAGGAACTGTGTGCAATGACCTTTCCAACATGATTAGATGATAAATTTTGTTTTGTTTGTATTTGTTGTTTGTATCATTGTTTATTTGAGACAATATTTTTAATAAAATAACACGACTTTTATGACATCGACAACTTAGGAGTATTTTGACTTGACTTTTATTTGTGACTCCATTGAGTCTACAATTATTCGTATCTGACCCAAGATGCGGTTTCGGTTTCGAGACTCGGTTATGAATTGTTCTGAATCGTTGAGTAACTTTGTATGGGGTGTTTATTATATTTGTTACAATTAAATTGTTAACATAATATATAATAACATAACAGACATATTTTACCTATGGTTTGTGTTGAAAACACAAGTTGTTTAAGTTAAAAAAATATCAAGCAAGCTGTTTACATGAATTAGGCCTAAGGTATTAAGATCTGAGGAAAAGGAGTCACTGAAATCGCACTTGAACCCAGTGTGTGTTTAAGGTGATCGGAGTGGGGGCCCTGTTCGTCCACACCAATGGACTCGGTGTGTCTCATGTGAACGCAAAGAATGAGATAGCGGGTTCCTAGGAGATCACGAGGCCGCTAGGAGGTCCCAAGTGGCCGCAAAGCGGAGTCCTAGCACTAGAATTCAGTCCACAATAGAAATTTTAATATTACTCGATAAGTTTCGGTGCCGGCTAAAAATTCCGTTGGACATCAAAATACTATTGCGTAATATAAATAACGTATTTCCCGTATGTTGCTTATGATACCCGATAATAAAAACATATTTTATTATCACATATCAATGATAAACCATAAGTTTATATGCCTCAGCTAAACTCATTTGAAAAAACATTTATCGTTCTCAAACGTGATACTATAGATACTTATTCAACGATAAAAATAAAACCATAGTAACAGACTTGTTGATAAAAACCGACATATGTATGGACGGAGAAACGTTTCGAAACTAGTAATAACGAGTTATCTCATCGTAATTATTGTGTAAAAAGTTACGATAACAAAATATCATAATTGCTGTCAAATATGGTATTATCGTGAATATAGGTAATATGAGATTTAAACGTTGCGTTTGAATTTAGTGTCAAGTGGCGAAACAAGGTTACTTTATGAATATGAACTTGTGTTAAATGGGCAATTACATAAGTACGCATAGTCTAGACGACACATAATAAGCAATTATCTTCAATCACAAATAATTGTTGGTTCCCCAAATGTACTGTTCGTTTTAAGATTTTATCATGTTTATTTATTTTAGACAGTTTCGATCTTTATAGAAATAAAAAAAAGAACTAGATTTTATAATTTTAAATCTATTACACGTCTTAGAGCTATCCGTGAGGCGTTTTTGCTCACTAAGGCAAGTATAATATTACAACATTCAATGACTTACGTACAGAAGTTTTGAGACAGTAATATATGTAATGAAAACTCATTTATTTCAAATACTAAATATATAGTGTAAATGCGATTTGTTTAATTACTTATTTCGGCGTTACAATCCGATCTTCCGGGGCATGAAATATTTAAGGTAAAGAGTCAACAATAATGTCAATAGTACCGATTAACTTCTGTCGGAGCGATAACGAGTTGTTTACATTCACGAGCATACATATTATTTGTAAGATGGCATCATTCTTGCTTGCCTTACCAACAGTCTGTTGCAATTTCCAATAATTTAAACGCAAATAAATCCCGTTGCTTATTTTACGTAACACTATCCAGAATTGTGTAGAGATTGAAGGAGATTGAAAGCGTAAATGAGCGTTTAGATCTTATTCACATTTAGATTAGGTATTACAACTAATGATAATGTCATGATGTAAATTAAGATGTCTTACGGTCTGCACAGTTCAAGGTATTATTTCATTAAAGTTCTTGTTCGTACTTCTCTTGGCCTAATTCCATTTAATGAATAGAAATAGCATATCTTTAGAGTTAACTGCGTTTACTTACTTTACCTGTTTATCGTCACACATTTTGATTATATTCTCGAAGGTATAAACAGTTGGTGTTGAAAGGAATGGGCATTATGGGAATGATGATGTAAAATTAGAAGCGTTTCTTTCTTACGATTAAGTTTATTATCACACTTACGAAAGATACAAAACATATCACGATGGCACTAACTATCAGTGCTTCAGGATACAAATAAAAATCAAATTGATGTACATTGTTGGAACGATTATTTAACGACTCCTTTGCTTAATTTCTAAGGAATGTTTATCACTTAAAAGTAATAAATTAAGACAGTTGAATGTAACTTTCGTTCTACACGCATAATTCGAATGTTTCAAGTGATCGAAATAAATTGATCTAATTATTGTGAAAACTTAAATACATGGACCTTTATTACTTGTTATACGAAAAGCGGATTCTCAACTTAATTTTGCAGCACGACATATTTGACAAGCAAACGAAAAATGTAAGGGCACGTTGCACAAAAACGATTATATTCATTTAAATGTGATATTTCTAATTTAATATGACTAAGATAATGTGACTGATAAGACACTGGCATGCAACCGTGCTGCATTTCTAAACAGATACGTGCTCCGCGGTGAAACGGGAATTCGAGTATAATAGAATTTGGCTGCAGAAAAGGTCAGGGCGGTTGACGCTCTGACCACGTTCACATATGAGTAACAATATTTAACTCTAATATGTACATAACACGTAAATTAACTCTACGGAGATTCATTAAAACGATAGGGCTCTAATTTGATTCAAGAACTGAATCACGGAAACACAAGATTACACGAATCGAGACACGTAGAGAGTAAAAATAATTATATAGACATAAAATTACGTACTAAATGATGAAGATATTCATAGAGGTTGATACATAGTAAGAAAGTTTACTAAACTCTAAAAAGTTTGGGGGAGTAAATTGACTAAAGTAAAATGACATATCCTATTATACGTATTAGATGTCTTCCAAAGATTATGCAATTCGCTATTAATAAGATTTACAAATGCGAAAAGATTTCGCCACGATGGGGAAAGACTTCGATATATTTATAAATTTCTTCCTTTATCGATGATTCGCTGTGTACGGGAAAGGACCATCTCGTTAGCATTTAAAGTCATGTCATTAAACCAATGTAAAATAAAAATGGGCAGCGTAGAAACGTCTTGAGTGCACGTCCGACACCTACGTAGAGCTTTCTCAAAACAGGTACTTTCTACCTTTACGCGTTCGTTTTCGCGTCGTCCGTTACATCATCAGAGCTCCGGTCATCCTTCTCCACCGCGCTTTCGTCCGTCTGTTGTGTCAGCTCGTCCAGTGTTAATGGCGGCCACCATCCAGCGGCATGGCTCCGAAAATGTTCTGACGCGATACAGCTTACACCGTAAGAGACGAGGCAAGCCCGAGCCGATGGGCAACTTCTCCGAACAAAGAACGGACGGTCGAAAGCGATCCGGTCCGATGCGCCACGTTCCCCTCCATTGGTTCGAGGGGCGTGTGACGTCACTAAGGTGAGCGTTGCGGTAGCGGCGGACGGGGTGACACTCGCGATGCGTTTCCACGTGACATTTGCGGGAGAGGGGCGGAGGGGGGGGTTAGTTATGGCGGGCGCCCCTGGCGGGCCTGGCGACGCGGCCCCCGATGCCGGCCGCCCTGCGCCGCGCTATGAGGGCGTCGAGGCCCCTCAGCGGCGGCGCCGGCGTGGTCTCGGCCGGCTGCGGCTGCTCGTCCGCCTCCGTCTCGCCCCCCTCCGCGCTCTCCTGCTCGCCCCCCGTGCTCTCCTCCGTGGTCTCCGTTGACGCCCGCTTGGCCGCCTCCGTCGTCGCCTGATCATAAATGCAATGATTTGATTGAAGACGATAGGGCCCCACTTTGTACGCACGGCGCAATCACGGACAGCCATTTAAATACAAACGGGAGGTGTGTCGATTTCATTCTATAATAATATAATATAAAAAGTCCGCTTATAGTAGACTGAAAGAGATTGTATAAACTTGCCAAATATAGGACCCAAATGTGGTAACATTATCACCGCTTTAACCAAAAATCCCATAACTTGAGACATCAAATGCTTCACTTCGAACACGTAACGACATGAAATGAACGTCAATACCACGTCAACTGCATGTCCATGATGATCCTACATGTAAGTTTACAATATTTTTGCTATTACCTCAGTAGTCTGTTTTCTCTTCAGTAGGGGGTTGGGGCGCCGAGCTGGTGGCGTCACGGCGACACGTGGCTTAGGCGACGGTGAGACCTGAAGTCTGTTCCTGATCTTCACACCCCCACGTGCTTGTTCTGGTGCCGGTGTCGCCGGTGAGCCCTGATACGAGCGAAGGTTTAAATACAGTTCAGTGTATCAATCATCTCAATAATAACTTATTATTTAAGTTTTCCGCAGTGTCTATTAATGTTACTTATTATCTATTTGAGCTCTACGTATAGATACTTGTTGTCTTATCTCCGCTATCTCCGTTTTATCATTGTTTTTTAGTTTAGTATTTTATTTCTGTATATTAAGAGACAACAACCATTGAATACTATAATAAAAATAAGTTATAAAAGAAGTAACTCAATAAAGTGTTTCCTATAATAAGATATTTAACAAAGTACAATATAGTTTGTAACATTAAATATAAATAAATAAATATTTTAGGACACAACATATAATGGGGGGATATTCATTTGTTTTCTCGTCTGGTTGGGTTTATAAATAAAAATAAAAATATAGATATATATTGCATATATAAAATAAATATTATGGATAAAAATAAACATATAGATAAAAATATTGTATATAATATATGATATATAATATATAAATAGGACCCAACCAGACGGAAGCCCTCGGCAGGGGAGACCAAACGGCCGAGGGTTAGGGTGAAAGGGAGAGAAACCGGCGGACGATGCGGGCGGTATCGAGGAGCACCGCTTTCTGCATTAGAGCTTGGAGCGCTCCGTCCCGGAGTCCCAGTCGAATCAGATGTCCGGAGAGGCTGACTGGGATCAACCCATTGAGAGACACGACTATCGGGTTAATTTCGGTCGGCACACCACCCCACATGTCGGTCACCTCGTGAGCCAGGTCCAGATATTTCGTCTCCTTATCTGTTTCGGCTTTCACGAGGTTCTCGTCATATGGAATGGTAATGTCGACCAAAAATACCCGCGACTGTGCCCGGTCCATCAACACGATATCAGGTTTGTTCGCGACAATCTTCCTGTCCGTGATGATGGACCGGTCCCAATAGCGCCTGGCGCGGTCATTTATGAGCACGGCCTCCGGAGAGTACTTATAGTACGGCAGTTTCCGTTCCACGAGGCCGTATTTCAGAGCGAGCTCCTGGTGTAGGATTCTGGAGGTTGTGTCTATGCAGATACTCAGAGTTAGAAAGCATGGAACAACCGGAGATAACATGCCGAAGCGACTCCCCGGGATGGCGACAAGCTCGACAGATGTCGACGGTGCCATCCTTTAGGATGTATCTCCGATAGTTGTTCGTCTTAATAACCTGATCCTGTATCGCACAGACAAAACCTTCGGTTTCCCCAAAGAGGTCACCGAAACGTAGCCAGTTAAGGGAGGCAACAGTATCTACGAAAGGCTCGTGTAGAGCCTTGTAGAACCTCCCGTGGAGCTCTTTCTCTTTCCATACGGCCTCTCGGTCGGAAACGCTCAGTACTCCCGGGTCCTGCCATTGCTCGTTGGCTAAGGATAGAGGGGTAAGTCCTTTATCACAACTAATGACGTCCGTGTAGATTGACTCATCCGATCTCGCCAGAAAGTAGTTACGGAGGCTGCACACCTCGCGATTGTGCATGGTGAGGGCGCTTAAAAAGCCCCTCCCGCCATGCTTCCGCGGCAGGTACAGCCTCATCACTGACGATCTCGGATAACATATAATTATTATTAGATTTTTTATATAAGCAATACATTTTATTATGTACGTAGAATACTGCAAATAGGTCTTTTAGAATTATTTATCAATTATTCCGTCCGCTTCAAGCAAAATAATTTCCTTATTTTATTTGTGTTAATATCTGATTACAATTTATACGGACACAAGTAAATAATCAATAATAATAATTAATCTTATGCTTATAATTTGTTTATATGCTACACGTTAAAGGAATTCAAAAGAAGAACTTTATTTTAAATCTTTCATGACATTAGACTTGTAATGTATGTATATAAGTTTAAATTTACAAACAGAGAAGAATAAACGATTATATACACACAAATATATACCGTAATTAATTCAGGGCATGGTAATAATAAATATATACGATTTTGTAGGGGGTTTTGACAAAAAATGAATAGTTTTCGTTAAATAACAACTATAACCAGAATGTTTTTAGTACTAGTTCGTATCTTAGTTTATTTAACGCATAACGAAAAAAATAAGGATCCGATTCTTTAATTTTGTAACAATGGAAGATTGAAAGTGGAAACCCACAATTTCATAACCCCATAGTATGAGTAAGTACTTAAAGGTCGCTAGTTTTATATATATAGAAGACTAGCTGTCCCCCAACCGATTAGCTGACTCATACCATCTTCTTTAAGTCAAAAAAATATAGGTTCCCAATAAATCATCACCAACATACTAATACCTAAATCCTATACTAAAGCTTCCGAAACTCGGTGCATCTTTTGGTAAAAGTATTATTCCAATCAGTTCAGTACTTTTCGCAGCAAAACCGAGTTAAACAAAACCGCCTCTCCGTGTACTAGTATAGATAGTTCGGAAAGCAATTTCTTCTAACATAAACTACTTTCCGAACCGGTAGTAACTTACGAACGTATTGATTTTTATGTAAAATTTTGACGTTTCATAAGAACGCGCAAGCGTATATTTCAATAATAGACATTTTGAATTTGAATTTGTATAGATTGGAATATACACACACATATATATATATACTAATTTAAAAAACAAAAAACCAGACTGCGTCTCTGTGTAATTTTTAATTTTGATATACCCAGTGCCACACTCGCAGTAAATACGAATCTAACGACACCCACCAAGCTAAAATCCAATCCACCGTTCAGGCTACACGGCGTGCCAAGCAATTACACATACTCTCGAAAAACATAAGCCTCCTGCTAGCGCAGTCGGGTAACAAAAGAGAGGCCCACCTCGGTTTCGGCGTCGGCGGGCGGCGTGGCGGGCGCGTCGGAGGGCGAGGCGTCGGCCGCCGGCGTCTCCGCGGCGTCTGTGGGCGCGGCGCTGGCGGGGCCTGGCCTGGCGCGCGCGCCCGGCCTCAGGTTCAGCCTGGGCCCGGGCCGCAGGGACGGCACCGGGCGCAGCTGGCCGGGCCTGCGGCTGGATATTTAATAATAATAAATTTAATATATATTTTAGGAGACAACGTCCTCTAGCTCCAAACTAAGAAACGCCTGCGCTATGGGAGCTACATAACTGATAAACATACTTAAACGTTTCTTTCTTCTTTTGTAAATAAACACATATTATACATATGTAGACACCCAGACACTAGAAAATACTATGTTCATACTATTATGCTCATTGCGTTATGCACACAATATTTTTCCAGTAGTCGGGGCCAACCCACACCCTATAGCGCAGGAGGCAGGTACACTAGCCACTACGCCATTCAGGTTGTCATTTTAAATGAACCCTTTTTCCGTTTTTGGGGTTTCATACCCAAAGGGTAAAACGGGACTCTTACTAAGATTCGGTTTTTGTCTGTCCGTCCGTCTGTCACAAGGCTGTATCATAAACAGTGATATTTAGACAATTGAAATTTTCACAGATGATTATGTTTCCGCTATAACAACAAATACTAAAAAACAGAATAAAAAACCATTTAAATGGGGCCCCCATACAACAGGCATGATTTTTTTGTCATTTTTATAGATGTAGGTACGGAACCCTCCGTGCGCGAGTCCGACGTGGCCTTTTTTGTATTTTACTAATCAAAAAATTATAGTGGAACAAATCGCACATCGCTATACCCTAGACCCTGTAACTCTCTGTCAGATTATCACAGGCCGATTTGTTCGCCCGTGGCGTGTATTTAAAAGGACCGCTTAAGGACGGTACCGTTTTCGTTTGCACTGCGAATCGGCCCATTGACCTTGCACAAACAGGCTCCAGTGAAATGTGGGTCGAGTGCTTACGTCACCTATAGCCACTGGTTCGGCTTTTGAGACGACATTTTTAATCCGCCAAAGTGCAAGTTTCGCCTAATGGCGCATGAGTGCTTGTCTTGTTGACCATCTAATGGGGGTAGGTCTTGGCTTTCACAGTCATGAAGGCACGGTTGGTACAGATATGGCTGGCTGTCGGCTCGGTTCAAACCATACAAGTATTTATTCGATCTACAAACATCTATTCCAGTACGCCCACGTTTGATTTGTTCGTGAAACGCCCTTGCGGATAAGGAATGTAATCCTATAGCAGGGATATACATATATTTTTAAACAATATAAAAAGAATATGTTGCGTTTTGCGTCGGTGTGGCAATCTGCTGTTTAGCTTAGTGTGGTTAAAGCGTCCGTACGCGTATCCGGAAGACTTGGGTTCGATTCTCGCAACAGCGAAAAAAATGAGCCGTCGCGGACGCCTGGCAGATGTGAAACATCGACATTATTTTCTAAAAGTAATATGCAGAAAAGAACAGATTGTGATAGGAATATGTCATAATGATAAAATAAAATATTACGACTTTTTTCCAGATAACGATGACTATTTATTGATTAAACATTTATTTTCATTAAATACAAAAATTTACGAATTTATTTCAAATCGTGACTACTTAATTCGTTTAATCAGTGACTTCGGTAATAGTACACACAATTAATTAAAGTTAATTTAATTAATTAATAATTATTAACAATTAATTTAAATTTGAGTAATTAACCGTACACACTACTGCATATAGACTGTATATATATATATATATATACCATCATATAGCGTGGCGACGCGTCGCCACGGCATGCGTCGCCACGCCAGAAATTTTCGGTTTTACGTGCGGCTATAGATGTTTCACATCAAAAATGTTTCTACAAATTTTAACATATTGTAGTGACGTCAAACGACGAAACGCAGAAGGACGTACGCTTCACGAACATCGGAGGCTGCTACTGCCACCGATGAGCCGTTACGTACCCGATGGTTCTGACGAGTGCGGTGGTGGTTTCCGCGACCTCGCCGGAGCCTGCGCTTGGGCCAGTAGTCTCCTCTGCCGAAGACCCTGAGGCGGCGGAGGATGGAGCCACTGTTGTGCCAGCAGTGGTCAGACCTCGCCTCAATCCAGGGCGCAGACGGGCTCTGCAGCAAAGAATATGCATAGCCCATCACTAACGTGCTATGGTGGCTTTAAATTGCAAGATAGCTGTTTTAAGACAAATCACTGATGGTCTTGCTGGAAAACCTATTAGATAATATTGTTAATGTTCGTTTAACGTTATCTCCTAATGAAATTAAACATAATCGGACCTTATAGAGAAATGATAGAATGTTTGGACTTAAATTAACCATCTAAATGCATACACGTAAGCTTCACGCATATTTGTAAAATAAAAAAATTAAATATTTCAAAAGATTTTTGATTTTTGAAGATGAAGATGTTTGAAGAATTCTAGTTCTACGTACCACAGTTATGAAATAATGTGTGTCTTATCATTTAATTTAAAATTTTTGTATCAAGAGTTTTTAAAGCAACCAATCCTACTTCACTACTTCGTTATACGAGTTTTACGGTGAACGTACTAGCATTTTGTTACTTAACAAGAACATGCTCTGATTACCTTGGAGCAAGTTTTATTGACCAGCATATTTTGATAAGACCTTTTTGTAGTGATATTAACGCCTCGATGGCTCAATTGCCTAACGAATGATGCCACTTGATATGCGCTAAAAACAATTACCACTTGAACATATCATTCCTCGTTCAATTTGCGCTAATTTCTATGCGAAATGAGACCTACAAAACAAAATAATCAGAAGAAAATTATCCAATGGCGCCAACGACGAATGTTTGTTGTGTATTAAATTGGAATTATTGTAAATATATTGTGTAACACTACCTAGGCGCAGAGACTTCGGTCGGTGCGTTTGATGCGTCCTGTGATGGCGCGGCTGTGGTGGAGCTGGGGCGCGTCCTGCCCGCAAACAGTCCTCGACGACCATAGCCCTGCAACAAACGAATAGAATTCACTTACAACCGAACAAATCAACCAGGATTCTCTTCTCCCGCATGAAATAATCCATCTGGGCTTAAAGAATAAAATGTTTTATATTCAAATCTTGTACAATTCGCTAGGTCGAGAAGGAAAGCTGTTATCGGCACGAGTGATCTGTACAGTGCAATAAATCATGACTGTTCTCGACTTACATATTATGTGTATGTACACACTATGAGTACAATAACGTAACAGCTTAGATCATCATCATCATCATTTCAGCCTGTTTGAGTCCACTACTGAACATAGGCCTCCCCCATAGACTGCCACTTGAATCGATATTTGTACAAAACTAAATTATTCCACCACCACTTAAACAGTTAGTTATATATCTATATATCGAATAATGAAATGTCGTGACTTTGTTGAAAAAAAATATCAACATATTTGCGTGACAAAAAGTGAAAGCTGATTAAATCACGTAAACATGGTTATGAATAGAGCCGACGACCGACAGATGGCAAGCGCACTGTTGAAAATATTTTCGAGTAAATGCAACGCTGTGGAACCCTATAGGTATACATGTAGGTACCTATATATATATATAGTAATATTTAGAATATGTGTGTTCTTATGTACGCACGTAAGAAGTTATACTTCTTTAGCTTAACAAAAGATAAATAAACATTTTGAATAATATGATAGTGCGTGGAGTCCCTCCGCGCGGAAGTGAAACTTCGAGTGCCACGCATTCACTCTCGCTCTGTCTCTTTCTATTCCCCTTCCCAAGGAGCGTCGAACGTTTAACGCAACCTTGTTGGAAGTTTAACTTCAATAAAATGTAATGTCAAAATGGTAAATGTCAAAAAGGTGTAATTGGTTGCCATGGTAATACCGTAAAGTTTTGCAACCAATTTCTACATGTCGATGTCATTGTACGCTCGCGTCGTAAAAATTTTACGCTCATATTATTTTTTTCCAACCGTGCGTAAAGAAGTATAACTTGAAAAACAAAAAAGAGTACCTACTGGTACAGGGGATAAAATTTTTAATTATTTTCTTTTATTCGCTAAAGAAATATAACTTCTTACATGTGTAAATAATTAGAGGCACGTTTCTTTTTTTCTTTTACTTTACTGCTAATAAACAAAACAAAGATTGACTCTGCCGAAATTTTACTTAACATCTAAACGGCGTTTGGGGGATTTCTCCGTATTTCTATTCAGTACTTCTTTATTGAGCATACATATTTAAATCATCTTTTTAATGAAATCATAGATTTTATATAATATTAAATGAATCGAAAGCTGCTTTCGGGTTTATATAAACAATTAATGTATTCAGTATTATATACATTATATACATACAACGTTTATATATAGTACCCGGAGGACCGAGCTTTGCTCGGTTTTTTTTTTTTTGGTAAATCATGTATTTTGGAAATTACATTTAGATACAAATTACTGAGTAATGAAAAATGCATAATAATTTCGATCTTACCGACGTAATAATAAGAAAATATGAACTGATGTTTTTCACAAAAGAAATAACTTTAAAAAAAAATAATAAAAAAACAAATCGACAAAAAATTAAAAATAAAGAAAGCAATGATCTGGAATCGAAAAAAAGTAAAAAAATAAATGTGTAAATGATCGTGACGCGAACCACGGCCGTCTGTCTGTTTTGGGGCCGCGCGATTACCGACCGAGCTATTATGACATTTTCTCTTGCAGCGAAATTTACCGGCATATTCGAATTATGTTTTTCATTCACTGAAAACAGGGATAAAAGGACATTTTCTAAAAATGAAACCTAGCTAGATCGATTTTTCGCCCCCGAATCTACGCACATACTAAATTTCATGAAAATCGCTGGAGCCGTTTCCGACATTCCGATTATATATATATATATATATATATATATATATATATATATATATATATATATATATACAGCGTGTCGTTACCATCACGACAATAAAAGAACACACATATAGGGGATAACTTTTTAAAGTTGTATTAAACATTTAAATTCTTTAAACATCAATATTTACAGAGTTATTAAATTTTACAAAACAAAGACTTTTAGAACACCCTTACCTATAAAAGCGTAACGTAAAGTTCATCTGTAAAGGTCACAAAGCTTATGAATGGGTTGAATTAATTTAAAAGAGACAAAACATACTGTTAGAAGGAGAGGCTTGTAATGCGACGCTGTGGCGCGAGTTGTATAGGATGTTACAAATATTGTTTCTTTTTTACTTAATTAGTTTGTTTGAAAAATGGATTTTGTTTAACGTTAATATTTTTTTATGATTATTGGCAAGTAGCGTTAGACGTGTGTTCATTTATTGTCGCGATGGTAACGACACGCTGTATATATATGTATATATATACAAGAATTGCTCGTTTAAAGGATAAGATATACGTGTGCCAAATTTTAACTATACAAAGACACCTGTAGTGGATAATTTGGAAACCACGCAGAGGATAATAGTCGAGTCAGACTCTTTTAATTTATAATAATTTGGTAATATAAAATAAAAGCGTTTTAAATATCACCGATATTTTTTTAGCTCATATATGACAGCTCATCACAATAAAACCCGTTAGCTTCTAAACTTATATTACAAAGATAAAACTTACTAAAATTTTAACTTTAATCAACTTTGAAACGCCAAGGGATATGAAAAATTGTCTACTGGTATGGTCTATATTTGAACAACGAATCAAGATTAAAAAATGTTATAGTACTCTAATGACACTAATTATAAAAAAAGATTCATATTTGCCGAACATGAATTATTGAGTGCTCAAAATTGGATTTAGATAGAGATTGCTTGAAATGGGACATGAAGGTTTTAACCGATCCTATAGTAGAATTGCATACAATGTGCCGTAGCTGGTCAGTATATTATTTGTCATAGTCGAAGGCAAAAGTTGAGTAAAATTTTGTACATATTTAATTATAATTATGTGTTAGTAGCTCTAAAAATGTCATCTTTTTTTAAAAACATGATTTATTTTTTAAATGCAGCGTAAACAATATCGACTAAAGTGTCATTCAATATAAAACATCTTAATCGTCTGGTTGAATCATCTCGTCATTCATCAAGTGACAATACTCATTCCCAGCTTGTAGATGTTATATAAATTCTAAAATTTCACATATCTCGTATGCCGATGGCGAAAACGATATGAGGCGAGTGCAAAAAAAACGTCTATAAACGTATGGTAATTCGCATGCAGTTAATAAAATGCAAACGGTCGCAGGCGCAAGGGGTATTTTACAATATTCGCATTCGAAAAACTCAGTGTACGGATGCAGACCTTAGGTTGGGCCGTCGGCTTGTCGACAGGGGACGCAGAGGTGGAGTCCGTGGCGGCTGGTGCACCGGCTGATGCGGCGGCTGTGGTCTTCCGGCCGCCGTTTGGCTTCCCGAATCGACCTGTTGGGAAACGGCTGTTTATTGACCGGAAACACGTACCACGCGAACACACGCAGAAACAACCTATCGCATCACACGCGCTCTCCTCGATATGTTCGCGTTCAATTACGCACTAAAGATCGAACTTCAGTACTGTGTTAAAATGTGCATAATTCTTTTTTTTTTGATTGATTGATAATTAAGTTAGGCGGAAAGTAAAGTATGATTAAGTACCGGTGGTACCTTACGAACCTATATGTAAAATTTGACGATTCGTAAGAACGCGCAAGCGTCTATTTGAATAAAGATTTTTGATTAATTGAAAAAAAAAAAAGAATCAAGAAAAATCGGTATAATAATTTCAAGCGCATGTTAGGGGATTTTTACTCTTTCCTTATGTAAAGCAGGGACAATATTTTAATTATATATTCTATCAATGGAAAACATATATAATATTTTTTTTTCAATAGTTAAATGTTTTTTTTTTTTCGTAATTATATCATTGTTAACAATTTGTTGCTATTACGTAGTAATTATTAATTTATAATCATTGCATATCTCCTTTCTTTATAACATAACTAAATTATTCCTGAATAGATATAAAATTATACATACTGGTCACTGAGTTACAAAGAAACAAATTGCTGTTAAACACCGTTTCATCACTTCGCATTACACAATACAATCGCAAGGCAACATAACAGCTATAATAGACATTTCGCTTTCGCGCCATCTTTATATCTTACAGGCTAAATAAAGATAAAACTAATCGAGATAATTATTGAAAGCTTAGCTAGTAAAATGGCCGCGTGAAGAGCCTGTTTTGTAGCTTACGTGACGACAACTTTCTCTTCACGACAAACATGTCAACAGGATTTGAAAAATTAAAAGAAATCTTATGATTTCTGCACGTCCCGAAGAAGTCTTGAAATAGTATAAGTTCGAAGAAACAACACGAGTGTACCGTATCCGGAACGAGTTAAACATTGTTATCGTGTCTTTTTCTATTAACAAGTAATGATAGTTGAAATTTGATTTGTACCTCGGGCTCTAGTGGCGGTTTCTTGCGGAGCTTCGGTGGCAGCGCTTGTTGAAACCGAAGCACGGCCACGAGCTCCTGGGCGTCCCTTAAACCTCGAAGGGCGCGTAGATGGCGCTGCCGTCGTAGTGGTCGTCGTCGTCGGGGCCGGTGTGGTGGTTGTGGTTGTCGTGGTCGTGGTGGTCGTAGTAGTAGTGCTGGTAGTTGTGTCCTCTTCAGTGGTGGAAATCAGTTCGGTGGTCCACGCATCGTCATTAACAGTGGTCGAAGAACCATCAAAACTTAACATGTCGTTAGTTGAGCTTACTTCGTTGTTCAAGTTTTCACCAGCTAAGTAAGCGTATAGATCGAGGGCGACCTTTTCCATTGCGGTCATTGTCGTGTACTCGGTTGTATCCTGATCGTATGTTGTAGTTTGCTTGTAATCGGGGGGCAATTTCGAATCGTCTAATATTTCTTGGAATATAATATTGCCGCTTAAACTGTGACCTTCTCTCAAAGCGTCTGTGGAATGCGATGGTTCTTCTGTGACTTCAGCTGCAGATTTGCTTTCGGAAGAATATCTCGTAGGGGGCTCCTTGTATTGAGACGGAATGTCCCCTGAGTGAGTCTTGAAACTATCAAGATCTACGAGCTCTGAACTCGGTCGTCTAAAAATTAAGGGAATCATTTTATTAGAATCCATTCAATTACAGATTTTTGCATAGTAGTATTATATTAAGTTACCTGATATGAGCTCGTGCTCTACTTCTTGTTTGGCCAATGGATTCGTCAGCAACACTGTCGCTTTGTGGACGGCCTCGATGCTTAATCGTTTCCGACGTCGTTTCCGGCACTTGGGTAGTAGTAGACGTGCCTGCAGCTAAGTTACGACCACGAGGCGGGAAACGAGTACTTGACGGAAGCCTTATATAGGGAGTTGAGAAACGATTAATAATTTTTCGCTTTAAGTAGTTTTACTATGTTTTTTAATTTTTATTTCGAAGGGATGCCAACTTAGCAAAGGCACTCGGTACCTCAGAGATATTACGAGTGCACAGGCACTTAGCACAGGCTAAGTTAGCATCCCTTACAAAAATTAGAAGACTGTAGTATTTCCCCGGTCGGCTCACATAATCATGCAGGAAGAATCAGTTATAGAAGCTGATGTTCCCTTTTTACGTGTAATGCATATTTTTACTCAATAAAAATATTACCTTTCATCTTCAATCTCTTCGTCTACTGGTGCCGGGGCTATATTACGACCACGGGAACGACCTCGGCTCGCTGTGGGTAAAATTTCATTTTGCACTGTAGCGCTTGCCGCAGTGGTAGCACTCGATCTGTCAATAGTGCTATATTTACTTCTTTTACTGTCTTTATTTATTTGATTCTCAGATTCTAACTTCGCTGGCCCATCATGAGAGTTGAGTGTAGATTCTGGTATTTTCTCTGTACTAGTAGTAGTAGTAGTAACACTCGTCTTTTCATTTTCATCTTTTTTGCCTTCTTCATCTTCATCATAATAATAGTAAATGTATTCGTATTCGTAATCTTGGCCATTAGGGCCTTTCTTAACTTGTATCCTTGAGTGTTGCTTTTGTTCAGAACCAGCTGTTTCTAGTTTGATGTTAGAGGATAATAAACCACTGTTGATGTCATCTATGGTATCAAAATTAATAGGAATGTAGTCATAGGCTTTGGTAATACCAGCTGCATCCGTTGTCAAAACTGGTTTCTGGGTAGTCGTGGCGGCTTTATTACTCAGTTTTCCGGATTCAGACATTGCTTCTAAAGCAACTGCCAATTTAGGATTAGTATCTACATCCTTGACGTTCTCCTTTATTTTAATGTCTTCTAACTTCGATACGGGTATGTCGATTTCTATCGAATCCGATGCTTTAATTTTTTGTCCCTTTTTAAATAAGGCTTTTTTGTCCTCTTCAATGGATATAATACCTTCACTTGGGTGTTTGATTTTCCCACTGTATATTTTTTTAATAATTTTGTCATTGTTCTCGTCTTGTTTAATTACTCGATGTTGTGGGTGTTTTTCGGGTATTTTGTGTGATGTTTCGAAATTTCTCAACGGTGTCTGTTGACCTGAACTAACTAATACATATTCTTCCCCTGGGCGCGGTTCTGTTATTATATCTACATCCGCAACGACGGTGTAGATACAGAGAGCAAGTAATCTGAAACAAAGAAATACTTTAATATCTTTATGCGGTCTATATATTTTGTCATTTACCTAAAACACGTCAGTGGCATGAGTCAGCTAGAGGATATGACTGTTGCAGCGGCGCCTACGAACGGTAAGCGTGCTCATTGTTACAACAAGCAGCACTCAGTGACTCATCCGTAGGAATGTTTCGACCGCGTCTATGAGTATGTGAGTATTGAGATGTAAGAATATTGGGCGTACAAGGTGTGTAAGACGGAAGTTCCGTTCGGAACATAATCTTTAAATACCGCGTAAATCTGATTTAAGTCATGTTTTGGTTTAGGTTTATTGTTTTCATATGGAAATTTTCTTTCGTGAACATAATTGTTGGTTATGAATAAAATTTTTGTGGCCAAGGCCACTGGTCGTTCAATCTAAAGATTTTATATATTCTGTTGAGCCCTCGTGACGCATAATGTCATTATTGTTACTTTATAGAGTTAATCGTATACAAACATCTAACTTGTTAAAAATATTCAATCAAAACGAAAAGATTAATATTACGAATCCAATTATCGGAGTCGGAAGGCGTCGGCTTCCGCAAAATTTCTTACCTACGACAAAGTCGCCATGACACGCGGAAACCAGCCGGGAGATATCAGCGATGGGTGGCTTACTGCTGCTATAAGCAATCGAGTTATGCACGTGACATGATGATCATTAATAATGGATAGACGGTATAATTTAATTCGATGGGTGTTGACAATAAATGGATTGGGCTTAAATCATGTGTAATAAGTATTGTACGCCGAGAAAATGGCGGCAATTGAATAAGTTAGCCTCAATACCGAACACGAGTGCAGTAGGACTGGTATACACGTCGTACCGGTCCAATTTCACTAGACGTAAGGTCGTACCGAGCGCAAGGCTAGGTGAGCGTATCTACTCCAACGGTCCATGCGCCATTATAAAAGGAACTGACACTTTAGTTTATCGATGTTACCATGAGAAAGGTCTAATGCACGAAGGGAAGATCTCATTACACTGGTTTCTCTCAGCTCTTCCAAATGACCTTAGGTTCATTTAAAGCCAACGTTGCCCGTCGACTGGTTGCAATAAAAGGCATTCAATATATAAAAAATGTTGATTGAGAGCTAATGTATCTTCTATATTATATTATCTGCTATCTATATTCATATTGAATCGTCGGCAGTGATTCGAATGTCATTTAGATAATTTAAAATGTAAGTGTGCGTTTTGTAAGAGATTAATACAGCAACGCGCTCTGGACTACGGCCTCGAATGGTTTTACGACTTTTTACCACGGAAAATAATAAAAAACCCCCGCAACATCGTACATCTAGACAGCACGGTCAATTCATGTAAATAGAAGTAGCAATCATCAAGCAACAACTCATATTATATCGTAACACCGCCATCTCCACGCTCAACGTCTTCAGGCGTGCGTGTCGTAACTGATTCGCGTGACGCGATTGCGCCGCGGTTCGACAACCCGGCTCTCCGACCGAATGTGCCAGTGCACGTGGCGAAGGGGACCCAGCGTCGGCCGTTTTAGGAAGTGGTTCTCTCAGGAACCGATACGTGACAGTAATGACTAATTCTAGACATTGGCCTTACAGTACCGATAAGAACGTGTTTTTCGTCAGTTTGTTAGTATAAAGCTAGTAGAATTTATATTTGTTATATAGATATGATATTGGGAAACTATTATATATTTCTATCGCTGCGCAATGTGATATGCAGTTTGGTTATATAATGGTGAAGTACCTGGAAGACCGAGCTTTGCTCGGTTTGTTTTTTTTTTGGTAAATCATGTATTTTGGAAATTACATTTAGATACAAATTACTGAGTAATGAAATATGCATAATATTTTTCGATCTTACTGACGTAATAATAAGGAAATTTGAACTGGTGTTTTACACAAAAGAAAGAACTTAAAGAAAGGGGAAAAAAATAACAAATCGACAAAAAATAAAAAATAAAGAAAGCAATGATCTGGAATCGAAAAAAAGGTAAAAAAATAAGTGTGTAAATGATCGTGATACGAACCGCGGCCGTCTGTTTTGGGGCCGCCGACAATTACCGACCGAGCTATTATAAATTTTTTTTTGCAGCGAAATTTACCGTCATATTCGAATGACATTTTTCATTCCCTGAAAACAGGGATAAAAGGACATTTTCTAAAAATGAAACAGATAGTCAGATCGATTTTTCGCCCCCGAATCTACGCACATACTAAATTTCATGAAAATCGCTGGAGCCGCTTCTCTTTCGGGTGCGAAAAAAAAAAAATATATATATATATATACAAGAATTGCTCGTTTAAAGGATAAGACTTTTGTTTTAATACATTTTTTTCCAGAATTATTTATTTTTGTTTAAATTACTTTTCATTCCATTAATTTCTAAATGATATGTGAAGGTTTCCGATTACGTATTTATTGAAACCGAATCTAATATAGTATAACATATTAAATCTATAACTACTGCCTTAAAATAAGCTTATGAGATCATTTGAATTCCTAACACAAAATTCTATAAACGTTTAGTTTATACTATATGACAGGTGTCTCACGAACACTGCTTAAAGTAATTTATGATTTTTAGAATATTTTTTATTAAAAAAAAACATACATTTACTTTTTAACATGAAAAGTTAGTTTTTAAATTTATTCTAGATTGTACTGAACGAACACACACAGAGTTTTTCTACAAATTTTTGAAATTCCTAGGAACAAATAACTGCAGGTACAAGTATCATTCCAAACGCGTACATAGCATGGTATGTATGGCACGATTTCAAAATATTTATTACGGTGTTAATAAACTCTTAATGGCCCACGTTCACCTTCGTGCTAAAGGAGAAACCGAGCTGTCAAGATGATCCACTCAGGCGCGGTCCCAAAAAAATGTAAAAAACGAAGCACAAAACTTAGGGTACAAGTACATTATCGCGGTTGTTTCACCATAAGGAAATTTCCCTTAATATCTTCTGAAGTGTTTTCCTCACCTCATTGTAATTTATAATTAAATTAGTAGGTGTTATATGCGTTGAAATATTTATACTAAGGTCAAAAATAAACAATGGAGGCATAATGTACTTAGATATAGGTGCCTATCAAGCTACAAGATGAGATGGCCTTCTACACGCATAAGAACACACATATGACATCATAAGATATTTGAATAACGCCATATTATTAAGTTTTATTAATACCACAATTGTTGTCACATACATGCTTTACTTAAATATGCAATATTGGGTTTAAGTAGAAATTTAGTAGGTTGCAAGACATTTTTAAAGAGGTGCAATAGAATCACGCGACAAAAATTTTTCGTCATGTCCCACGGTCTATTTTTATTAAAGGTATCCCGTAAAGTAAACTTAAAATGATCATTTTATTGCGACCAGGTATGCAATTATTGAATACCAGACAGGTGATTGTAAAATAAATTATTTGTACAAAATAAAATGTCTGGAATAAAAACACAGCTTTGAGTGTTAAATTTTCTTTGGCCATATTGGCTTGTATTTGTTCATCAGCGCAAAACTGTCTAATAACAAACCATTTGTAGTCGAGTTTAAAATGAAGAGGCCATTAAAATGCAAAGTTGACATTTAAGCGAAAAATATCTAAAAACCGGTGACGAGGTAGCTTTCAAGTCAAATATGGCCGATGTGTAATTTTTGACAGAAACATCAATTGTTGTTCGTGGGAGTCCAGTTCCACCTGCCCGGTAGTAGGCCAAGGACTGGCAACATTTCCCACAGCTCTTGCTTTATGTCATATTTACATATTTAACAAACCGCCAGGTATAACGAGACCTTACTGACGTACATAGAGCTATGTGAGAAAATATAATATTTACAACATACAATAAACGCTTTCGAAAACGAAACACACAAGAACAGGTTATCCCACAATCATAAAAATTAAAATTAAACCCAATTAAATTTTATACAGAAATCGTTGAACAAGTATTATAATAAAAACAATTCAATATTGTTATACCTAGAGTTACAACGGTGGAATGCAATAATGGTAATACCATATCCGCATAATTTTAAAAGACGTCACTTGACAACTGTTCAGCTTTTGTACATCTTGTTAAACAAGAAATTAAGGCAGACGAGGGAGCATGTAAATAAAATACTTAATTTTGTTTTTCAGTGAGTCTAAATGATGAGAGATGTCACAATCTTCCTGTTCTAGCAATGCGTAATGTTAGTGACATGAATTCTGATGAATCAAACTAACTAGAAGTACGGAATTGTTACCAGCAATGCGGCAGTAAAGACTGGTACATAATTTCAAGCGATGATCACAAGTTACTATACAATACCGCACTTTATTAGACACGACAGATGATCTGCATGCTGATTAAGGTTAAACATGTTGGCTTATGAAGTTTACACGGCAGAGAGAAATAGAACATCGTTTCTTCGATACTAGGTCTACAATTCCATTGTGTTATTGGATCGTAGGATAGAATTACGATGTGAAGGCATTAACGTACGTATTTAATTAAGTCCGGTTGTTGTTAAAAATAAATTTAAATCATTTAATGTCGAAAGAAGCGTAGTTAAATTAATAAGCAATTCATAAAAGCATGCAACGTCGAAAAGAGATGTATCTAGAAGAGCCCACCTGCCGTTATACACCGATCTTTTTATTTCATTTTATATTAAGTTCAAATATGTAAAGACAAGGATATCTGCTTCTTTTTGCGGAACAAGTAATGCGCTGTGTCGTATATGCGAGTACGTACGCTTTCGCGCAGATTTTACTAGAGAATTATTGAACAGCGGGTATCCTCAATTGAGATTTCTTTTTTCTTTTATAATTACGCATTCGCAGATACGAGGAATTTTTAAGTTAGTGGACGGCGTTTGTAATATACGATATTTTAAATGACTTATCCGATGAGGCCCTGAATGTAAGCTCAGACTATAATCAACTCTGTTTGTTGCTCGCAACGTAAATATCATTTGAAATAAATAACACTATACATTCAAAACTATCCTTTCATTTGTACTCACACACTTCAAATGTAAGTTACATAAAACACTAACTAATAATAATCACATAGTAAAAAGAATTTTGAAATTCAATTGAAATTATCAAATCATACAATAAAATTAAACAAAAAGAACATGATTCGTAAATTGACAGTTTATTAAATTAGACCTTTTTTTCTAAATATTCATAGTTATAAGTAACGATGATAAGTTCGGTTCATTTCCATGCATGCTTCGACATTTATATATCGGATTGTCTATTTTTAAACTTAACGAAGGACAGAGAAGGGTATGTTAATATCAGACATGAATAGTTTAGAGAAAATGAACACTTTTTCATATTTTTTACCATTTATGAAAATTCAATACACAAAGACATAAATATCAGATCAAAACCGAAGTCTTAACATCGCAATTCTCAGCAATCTTCATGCATAAGATTTCAACGCGCGCTGGTAGAAATTTATAACACAAAACTAATACATATGAAAACCAAATTGCTTGTGTACTGATTTGCAATATCCTTATATTGTACTATATTTTACATAGCTGCTTATTTATTTTAAATATTTAAATTAAGTAGTCTAAAATTATCGGATTATTGAGATGATAATCATCAGCATGCTCATATCACGATCATAATCGGAAGTACATAAAACAGTACTTGCGATTATGTCAGGTGGTCCATCACATTATTTCGAACAAATTAAAACGTTTGATGTTTGTGCAATGATTCGATACGAAAAATTCGTTGGGAGACGAATTTGCGCCTTAAGATCAATAGTCCCAAGTTTCGCAACGATTATCACAGTACTTTTGGGAAAAGCCTTAATGGATTTGTGAATCAAACGATTAATATAATTCACATTAACTATCGCATTGCATAAAATATCTAAAGGTTATTCTGCACAGTCCTTGAAATATTTTTAAATTTAAAAAGTAATTAATCATGAAACACCGAAACCATCAGGTCAAGTGGATATGTGCGTTTGCTTTTGCTCGCTTGAGCGGTTCGCTAGTAAAATATGACCCGGATAACTTTTTCTAGAACGGCATTTAATTTATGTAACGAAAAATACAAAAGATTACCGAACCAAAGGAATATGTAACCGTTAATAGTAGCATTTCAGCTACGGTAATTACAGACCGGTTGATGATTTTCTAACTTCCATATAGGCATCGTAAATAATTAAACAGCGAAAAATCATACTCACAAAGGGTCATTAACAAGCGACAAAATGTATTTAGAAAGTGTACAGAATAGCATAAAACATATTATCTTACGTTTTGTAATTCAGATCAGTAGAGCTGTTTCAAGGTGACCAGAGAGACAAAAAAAACAAAACGTTATTGAGACTCTTACCCAATAACCAGGCGTTATTGCAAATCCTTAATGTCTTTCGGCATTTGCCGGATCCGCGCTCATGCCTTTATTATACGTGTTTTACATCAAAAACGGCGTTCGAAATGTTCTATAAGCGCCTCTAAATAAGATGAATGTGTATATGAACAAGATTAATCTACAACCGCGGTTCAGCTGCCGGCGAAAATGTCGCGATCTTGGCTGACCTCTAACGTTTCATTAAAAGAATGCTAGTTCCAGTAATAGGAAACTTCCTATAGCACTCGTTCACATGATCCGAGCCGAGGTGAGGCATTGGCGACAGTAAACATAGCTTCGCTGTAAGGCAGTATCCTGGCACAAGGTCTGGTTGGCCCGAGGTCGCCGGTGAACGTACGGTAACCAATGTGTAATCGCAACCAGCCACCGATTGCCGCGCTACCTATCTCTTTCACTCTCATTAAGTTTTCAACGGAAAAATCTATCGGACGGTCGAAAATAAGTTTATTACGAGACAATTATGAACACCTTCAACGGCGACCGCCTTTTCTTATCATACACTTTGACGATTCATCGTGTTGATGTCGAAATTCTCTTGTCAACACGCGAGTGATCAGAGATTCAGCCACTGTGCAGTTTATTACTTTTCATAATTAATTTCGTACGAAATCAAAGGTCAGTTATCAACACGTATTCATTTGAATAAATTAAAATGCAACATGTCTAGAAATAGACCTCTTAACAGTATACCTAAATGAAAATGTTTAAATTTCAATTTTAAATGAATTCCTTTAAAGCGGATGCTTGAAGCTTTTAAAGATGAGGAAGATAATTAGGAAAAACTTATCAGGAAAACCAGTGTTGTAATAATTTGTATCTGGAAAATTTGGGATGGCACTAGTTAATGTCGTAAAAAGTACAATATTAAGCAATAAAAAAAATCGTAGTGAGCTTTATATACACCATAAATTTAGTGAAGCTGATCGGTGCATGAAGTTAAGGACCTGGGAGGAGAACCATCTTAACGAGTGACCTTCAGGTCCAGTTACCAGGCGGTTAACGGGCTAAAACAATGAGCAATAGTTTTTCTATTGAAATTTCACCATCATCATTCAAGTCATCACATAGTCCGCGACGCAACGTGGGATTTTTTATGTGAGAAGGTAGGGTTGCAGAAGCGTTGTCACCGGTAACCGGGGCCCACTGACCAAACGAAACGTAGAAGTATAACAGTTCCATCTCACGCCGGTCTTCTGTGAGGTCGTGATACTTCTCCGGAAGAACTGCCATTCGTTCAACAGCAAACTGTTGCGTGGCCCACACACACACCACAGACTACAATCCAATATTCACAGAAAAGGGCATTCACCCTTGCCAAGGCACCTCCGAAGCGAAATAATTTACCCCGGGCCAGGTATGGGCTGAATCCATTAGCGATCAATCGATTCGTCACTTTTCTACAGCACTCGGGTTCATCAACCCAAAATCAATTGGAATCACCGTCACGTCTTAATTAACACTCAGGTCGTGCTGTGAACGTCTATGGCTAAGACGTCGGTTTATTAGTAACGGAACAACCCGTATTAGAAAAGCATACACGTCTAATTTGTAATTCATTTATAATCATACGCGCAGCAACAATGAACTCCCGTAGCAGCGATCCAACACGACGATTAATTTCAACAATACTCACGGACGTAAGACGACAATTTTAATTGCTTTCGTATGTTCCGTTGGATAAGCAATTAATTAACTTTTGTGGTGAGTGCCAATAATTGGAAACAAAAAATGGCTTATTGTCACAACATAAATGATTAAATAAAAAATGCGCGCTTACGGCAAGGTAATAAACTGTATAATCAAAAAATATAGGTATTATATTATTGGGCTAGGTCATTATGAGGCTTTACAATAACATAATTTACTGCATAAGGTGCAGTGTGTACGCTAAATAACTTTTACCATAATAGATCTATTAGAGAAAATTAAAAACATAAAACGTTTCAGTGAAATTGGTACTCGATTAATTTTGCAAAGGCGTACGTAAATGTTGAAACGGTATTGTGCAAGTATATTGCGGCGCGAGACAAATTTTTTGTAGGCGATAAATCTGTAAACGCGATTTAAATGTCCCGTATTTCAGAATAAAACTTACTATACGTGTACCGACAGCGGACGTGCGCAATAAGTTTTGACTAAATATAATACTTAACTGCAACAACCTGCAACCCTGGCGGCATTCTTGAGAAGCGGACACGGTCTGAGTTTGTTTTTCATCGAATTGTAAAGTAAATAATATTGTACGGTATGTGGCATTGCAAGCTTTCTACGCCTATTAATAAGCGGGTACATTGTAATTAGCATCTGCCATATTACAAAAGATCGAGCACGACATCTTCATTTTGATCGACAACAGATAGAAAAAACGAGCGATTAAGCCGCGAATATTTTAATCAAGCAATAAATTCGATTGAAACGGAATCGCATATACTCGTTTCCACTATCCACGGGTGTCGAAAATGTCCATGGGTGGCGGTCATCCGTCAGCTCGCTTGCCGCCGTCTGACATAAAAAGAATCTACGTATATGAACATTGTGACACTCCACGTACTGCACGTTGCAAGAGAACTAAGGCTTCGCTTTCGCGTGATTTAAAACGGCAAGCCGATAAAACATCAGAACATGCATCGAAACACAATGTCCAATAAACGTAGCGTTATAAATCCGAGTGGCCATTAATGTAGGAGTACTGTGACGCATCCGTAAGTAAGCAGTGAACGATATGTTCGTTGCGTGCCATCGACGAGGCGTAATGCACATGATCGGAATTATAAGATTGCCGGGTATCTGCCGCACTGGCAGCGCCCGGCTATGCCTGTCCGACGCGTCGCCAATGCGAAGAACACCCAAGCATGTCTGAACAGCATCCTTGTAGCATAATTATCATGTCGCTGCCGATTTACGCATCGTGCTCAAATAAGCTCAAAAGCTTAAAATAAAACACTGCCAAGATGTGGTGGCGTTACAGACATATGATAAAATCTGTAATGGTAATTTTATTTATTATATTCCTGTAGAAAGCGTAAAATACACAGGATGCGTGCGATATCATAAACGAAATTACTTACGATATCTGAAGAAATCTCAGTACGACCAGTATGTAGGTTTCTCTTTCATTCGCCGAATACTGATTTGTCGGACGAGTAGAGGATTCATTGGAAACAACAAATAATCACCGTATAAAATTGCGGATGGAGCGCTATCGTTTTGTACTTTGCGGTGAACCAAAGCCGAGAAATTTAACGGGCCGGCTATAAAATGGTGACCCCGCCACTTTCGACCGATGACGTCAAGCCTCCTCATCGCACGTTTCGATTATTTGATTACCGCTAAAGCAAAACACATCGATTATCGCCATACGACTGTTACGTAAGGCCGAGAAAGCTCCATTCTCCTTTTTCGTCCTTTGGCTTTTTATAAGGAAACACATAGATGAAAGTTAGAGATTTAGATCTAAAAGCGTTTGCAATAAACCTCCATTTAAAAGATGCAGCTTTTTAAACTATAATTTACATACACACAAAATTCTAAAAGTTCCTTATAAAGATGTTAACTTTCCATTACAAAGAACAATTTTTGGTCCTACCCTTAAACATTATAGGAGTTGGATGAAATTTCTCCATATTCCCGTAGATATTTATGTCAAGGTTTCGCGGTTACTAAATACCAACGCTTCTCAAACAAGAAAATCAACTTTTACCACATAAAACATGTCTCGTAAACAGGAACTACTCGCATATGTCCAGTGAGCTGGTTCCACGTACATACATAGCTATTAAGATAACTTAGGCCATTTCATCGAAATAAATATTTTAACTTTTCAAAACCCTTTTTTATTATTAATATAGAAATAAAATTACATTTAGAATAAGGCTAAGCAAAAGAGATAAAATCTCTACATTACTTTGAGGACTATATCGATTGGAAAAAATGAAATACTTAAAATCTATTTGGTCATAATTTAAGCTCTATAGATTAGAGTTCAATCCGTATATGGAATCAAAAGTAAAAAATACAGAAATTATTGACTAGACAGACGTAAGAACTAAAAAGTATCTTTCTATAAATATAAAATTTAAATACTTTAAATTAATTATATAATGTCTACATTTGAAATAGGAAACACCTTAATTGATGTTCTCATACTACGAAGATGTTTCATCACATTCATAACTGATTATTGAAGTGGCAAGCCAAGGTCATTCCAACCATACGGTCGCCGGAACGCGGCCGCTTTGTCTCATTTGAATCGACGTACCTACAGAAATTATTGAGTTAGCACTAAACTATTCAAGTTGAGTGCTAGCTCGATAATTTCTCATAACTCTGTTATGCAATTGAAGAGACACAAAACATATCCACGGTCAATAGAGAAACAAAACATATCCACCACTTATACTTCTAAGAATTTCATGCAAAAACCGAGAAAGTCGCAAAAGTGCATTTGCATTTGACGCCGAAGCTGGAGGAAGATTTACGATCAGCGAAACCTGTCGCGTCGAGTCTGTCATAAGCCCAGGACAAATGGCCAATGTTTTATTCATGCGTTATCTCATGAAAAATTCCGCAAAAGGTCATCATCGGCAAGAAAGTGAAACTGGATAAAATCGAAAGTGATGATAGCATGGCCGAACAAAGCACAAAGTTTGTACGCATGTTTATGCGCGAAACAACAGATGCACGAAAGCATAAATCAGGGATCGTACCCGGACACAGCACATTTAATGTCGCCGTTGCGACAGAGTTAATCCAATGTCAAATTCTTATGACACACCTTAGCCTTTTCACCGCGGGAGATGAGCGAGCTGCTCTTACGAAACACTATGATATAATGTTAAGTTTGCGCAAACATTGTTTGGCTATGTTTAAAACATCTATTATATTGTCAGCATCGCGCTCTGTTATATACAATTGGCGGGTGAAGGTTTCTATACATGCAATGTGGCTTTAATTGGCTTTTAAAGAGTTTGCAAAGCATTTCAATGCAAACGTTCTAATGTTGGCCAAAATGTCACAGCATAGACATTATAAGGCCTCCTCGTTCTTCTTTGGTCATTAAACAGTTAAGCTGGTTGGATATAGTGTAACTAAACACTAAATGCCCACGGCGGTAGCCGTATACATTTATGAATATTTAATTAAGCTGTTAAATGCTACTCGCTTCAAAATAGTCAAATTAAAACGGCCTCGCAACGTGATTAGTGATTTAATCAAATATCAAGCAATCACAAGAATTTGCCTGAACTAGTTTTCTGTTTAACGCGGAAGGTCACACGTGTTAAATGTTTAAAAATTACGGAACAATAAAATCATGTTGCATGATAAGCCGATGTTAAAATTGCTTCAATTAATCGCATTTGGTGACGATTCATTGGTTTCACTTTCTCCCATTATTATGCTGAAAAAAAAAAATTACATTTATGATTACTAAGCGGCAATCAAAACGTCGCGTTAACTACTCGTACTAATAATACTTCGGCTGATTTTAATGACACAACTTATTTCACAAGAATACTCATTTTAATTACAGCATGTTCCCTGGTGAACAATGGCTAGGTAACACGAAATCACAATTATATTCTCTCATTCAAAGTAATGGACCACGTCGCCTTTCTCTTAGGTTGCCGTGTTTTACAAATTTATAAGAAAGAAACTAACTAATCCAAGGACACCAACTCCCGTGTAAAATTGTCCCATTTCCACGTGCTCCAATTTCTATCCATAAATAGTAGTACGTAACATCAAATCAAGCAAATCCAACTCAAACATTTGGGTCACGACCTAGCCGCATTCTTGCCTTGGCGTCGATAAAGTTGCGTGGAATTACAACACCACATTCCACTTAATCTGGTGCTTATCGTGGTTCACATAAGACCAGGTTCTGTCTAGGATAAGACAACTTCATATCTTAAACAGCGTATTTATTGTATACTACCTCGTCCTGAGAAAACAAAGGAATGCGATAATTACAACGTCCTGAGAAAAGTGCCCCAGTAATTTATCGCTACAGGCTTGACCGAGCTGGATGACGGAATGGAAGTTGCGTCAATATTTTTATAACAGCGGGCCATTACAATGGTTGCGGAGCTAGTTCAGGAGAGCTAGTTTTGATCGCGGATAGTCAGGCTTGATGGGACCGAAGTCGGGGGACAATACGAGTGTAGCTGGTTGAGCAACGCGGCGTGGGTTAGCGGGCGGCGATGGGTCGCGACCCGCCTCGCTGTCGCCGCCAGCGCCCTTGACATATCCGATTGTAGAAAGTGCAAAACTTCAAACCCGTCCAGTCCGAAAGATAACATCGGCCGCAATAAGCCTTAGCACTGCTACTAACCGCTAATAGACTTCGTAAGCTCGAGATTTCGCATACTTTAATTAGCCCCATTGTTTCAAGCTTACCGTTAGTTATGTAACAGTATATATGTCTGATTCAGTTTAGCTTTAACTATACGCAACATTTTTTATACTATTGATTTTACGACGGTTTATGTTAAAAACATTATTAACACTAGATTTGTGATGTTTATCCACGTTTTATTGACGTTTTAAAATTTGTCACATATATCGTAAATATCCAATGCGACATAAATATTATTGAACTGAAAATTATTGTCACAATGGGATTCTACTTTCCAAACATACGTCACGTAACTTGAAAAGCTAAGATGAAATGAATAGATTGGAATATAACATACGAAATCATAGTTAATATAGCGATAGTATAGTTTATACTTCTGTCATTCATTAAAACAAGGTTAAGATTTATCAAACATTTTAAATGTTAAAGTAATGTCAAGGATTTAATTATTTAATATATTCGAGAGGAAGAATGAGCAAATGAAGATATAAAATTCGATTATGAATCTGTCACCAATACCACAGCTGAGTTCACCAATAACAGCTATTTCACGACAAACTTTAATAATACTTATTACATTAAAATTATCGTATTCGGTAGATGAAATGATAATGCAAGAACAAATTTTTTCGATAAGAAATTGGATTTGATTTAGCCTACAATATGAATATTTTATTGTAGATTTTTGAGGCACGTTTAAGAAGTAACATTGAGTTCATGATTTTAATTTATTTATTAAAATATATATATATATGAATTCCTATTTCCCTTAGTCACGCCATCACGCGCGAACGGCGGGACCGATTTTTTTGTTGTATTTGTTATGATCAGGATAAGGTTCTTATGAAGGAACAAAACTTAAAAAAATTGCCTGAAAAAGTCTAAAAACAACACTTTTCTATATTCCCCTACAAAAGTTTGAACTTTAATACCATACCATAAAGTTTAAGTGTTAGTGGACAGTTGAGTGACTGTGGTTAAATTTTCACTTGAAATGTAAAAAAAAGTCTCTTTGCTGTGCATCACTACATAGTATAAAACAAAGTCGTCCAGCTGTCTGACTGTCCCTATGTATGCTTAGACCTTTAAAACTACACAACGGATCTTGATGCGGTTTTTTTTTACTAGATAGAGTGATTCAAGAGGAAGGTTCATATGTATAATACATTGCACCCGTGCGAAGCCGAGGAGGCTCGCTAGTAGAAAATTAAAAGTAAGAGTGCCCTAGGAGCTATTAAGAGAAATGTGATTTACCGTACGTTAATTGTATTCAAATATGCATAGTAATTTTGTAATTTATGTAATATCGACGTACTTGACACAACAAATGCATTGGGCGACATGCTACAAAAAAAAATGTTTAAAATGGGCCCATTCCAACAGTAACTTCTGCCGTCAATCATGGCGATTAACAATTCACAGACGGATAGAACAGGCTTCAAGAGTCGGAAAGAAAACGGGTGCCAATACCGCTATCGGGTGATGTTTCCCAAGAATCGATCTAACTGGTTTACAATTAAAAACGAGACCGCCGGCTGCTGCCGTGACGAGGAACACGCGCGGCGCTACGCCGGAACTTGTGAAAACGAAAGTGAAGGTCGAACGGAGAAGAGTCTATAGTCAATCTACGGCTGCATCGCCACTTACCATCAGGTGGGATGGCAGTCAAGCGCTAGTCAGTTCCATATAAAAAAAAGAAAAAAGAGTCGCGGTGGTTACGAGCGAAACGACGGACTTACGCAGAACGGAACCCGATTCTCCTTCGCACTTTTCGTAAGAACTGTCGAAAATTGCCAGTACGGGACTCCCGATCTCCTGATGCTGTAGCGGATCGAGTTGTGCGTTTCCGGTCGAAGTCTCCGTTACTTTTCTTTGGGAACGTAGAAAAGTAATCGAAACTGGATAAAGTTTGCCCCAATTCGCGTAGAGGAAAATTTAAACTTCTAACGGTAATAGCTATTTTATCCAGTACAATTTCTTTGAAACATTATAGATTGACATATTTGTAATTTCTCATTAAGTTAAAAAAGTTAATGCTGTTTATTCTATACTATTTTCAACAATACAATGGCGTTAAAAATATTCAGTATCTAGAAGAGAACACATTTATTGGTAATACATCAAGCCATTTCCATTAACTTGAAAATAAACACTGAGAAAACATTTTAAAACGGTGATGCAAACGTTAAAAGTTACAGATCGTGAACACAACGAGGCGTGCTATTGTTAAATGGTTTCACACTCGTTTACGAATTCGGATCATTAGAAACAAAATGTGTTCTGCAAACGATTGGACGTGGTGCAAATAACTGTCGGCGGTCACTTTCCTTTCGCGTCTATCGGCGTTACATAGCCGAATCTGCAGCACGGAGAAATTCCGATTACGATTTGTATTCGAAAAACAGCCGGCGAGACATATTGCGCGTCGCCGATGACAAAACGCACACGGCATGCGCACTTCCCTTTCTACGGCGAAAGTGAAATAAATGTAATCATATAGACGGAATGCTTATACGGCCTAATTAGGAATTGTGCGGTTGAATAATCGCGCTTTTTATCGTGTGAAGCTGAGCACAATATTTGTACTTAACATTTTAGCTACTTAACCCACTTTAAGGGGTCTTTATTTACGCGTGACTATAAGAATTATTACGTAAAGCTATACTCAAAAACTTTGCGAATGGTGCAAACCATTATAATACTGGATAATGTTAAATCAATATGCGTATTTATATTAGAAAACGTCATGAGTATTTAACAACGAAACGTATGAATAACAAGGATATTATAAATTTAATTTTAATATTACATGTAGTTTAGAGCAATATGTAAATTAAATAAAAAAACTAAGTTCATATTATAATACAAAATACAGCGTTTATTAGTATTGTTTGTTAAATTTTTATTTTTTGTATTATATATTATACATTATTTTTAATAATATTAATAAAAATATAATTATTATAATTATAAATAAACACTTCTAATACTTCTAATAATGTATAATAACTTCATGAATTATTTTTAATTCGGTTTCATCGCGAAAACATTAATTCGAATGCTTCACATATATTTGCTTAGATGTGGGTGATGGGCGACTGAGTGTAAAACTGATGTGAAAATACAAAATAATAGCATATAAAGTGTCAGTGAGACGAATGCATCGCCGTCGAGTGTACTCTCGACAGCGACTAAGATGAAGTAAGATGCGCAAACGCGTTACATGAGCTTTCCGAAATCAATGAAAGGTGACGGTTGTGTCATCGTGTCTAATCACCGGAGCAGCACTGTCTTAGGACTGCAGCTTTGAAGCATGGAAACAAATGCGAAGCCTCCATTGTGTGTACGGACATCCACTTAGCGCCTCGTGTCGCAAACCAGAGAGAGTTTGACAATAGCGCCTGTTGTATCATTGTTATCGAATGTTTGTGTGTCAAACGCAGCCTTCGCGCAGTCTTTTCCTAACATTGCGCACTGTGACCTTTTATTTGCGTTCGTAATCGGAATGCCTACCTACTATTGAGGTCCCACTTCGGTTGCGAGGTAATTATTAAATCCGCAAATCCGGTTGACTCATCGGGCCGCGGTTGTCAATTTCGTAACGGTGTATTAATTGTGGCATTGTAAAAAACATTGGCAAGTTTCACGCGCAAGCTTCAATATGTGACACCGACGCCCGGTTTCTGAAACACTAACCAGAATGAACAGTTCAAAGAGTTTAACCATCCTTTTGGCAACTCAAATGACATTTGAAAAGCCATTTGACAGCTGATTAATTAACATCTGCGATGATCATTGATTCAGAAACCGGGCGCGAATATCGTAAAATACTTGTAAATGTCGCAACTATAATGTCTTGGCTTCTAAACTTATTGGCTAGAACCGGTAACATCATCCATGACCAAATTGAGCTTTGAAAGTGTTATCTGAAAACAACTTTGCATCGCCTGTGAAAACATGTATAAAGTATTATGCACAAGGTGTATGAAAACTGTGTAATGTTTAACTTGTCAGTAATAAACACTTATTTATTTAAACTACAGTCAAAACGCAAAGGCTATGCGTGTTGCGTTATACCTTCCATGTTCTTAAAACATTTTGCGCTGAATTATTTGCATATAAAATAAAACCGGCCAAATGCGAATCGGACTAGCGCACGAAGGGTTCCGTATCATTATCTATAAAAACGGCAAATAATCATGTCTGTTGTATGAAGGCTCCACTTGAATATTTTTTAATCTGTTTTTTAGTATTTGTTGTTATAGCGGCAACAGAAATACATCACTTTTGGAAATTTTAACTAACTATCACGGTTCATGAGATACAGGCATACAGACTGTCAGAAAGACAGACAGACAAACAGACGGACAGACAGCGGAGTCTTAGTAATAGGGTGCAGTTTTACTCTTTGGGGACGGAACCTTAAAAACCAATAACATATTTTGCTATTTCCTAGAATTTCACACTTACAACGTATGTAATAAGGTTTAGAAAGATTCAACTGTTTTCTTTTTTTGCAAGAACAGTCAAACGTGATGAGTTTTTGCGAATGTAATATTTTAAGGGCGTCATGTCTCTGGCTCGGGTAGTCACTGTGGGATACAATACACACTTATTCTTGCATTATTTACTTTGCATATTATTTAAAAGCTGTTTCGCAGCCAGCATTGAGAAACGAGCGCCCTCATTCGTGATGTCAGCCTGTTGCTGTTGGGCAACAAACACCTGATTTCCACATGAGAAATCAGATCACATTTTCGCAGCATCGACTGTGACACAAGAAGGCCCGCAAGCCGATAACCACCATTACATAAAGCTCGGCTGGCTCTCAAGATTCACCTATGCAAACGGCCGATGAAAGTGACAATGAGACGACTGGTTTTGAGCAGCCCATTGCAGATGTTGTTTTAGAAAGTGGTCAAGTGTACTTTAAACAATTAGTCGACTGTCCAAAGCTTAGAATAGCCCTGAGGGCCGCGGTGATATACAGCCTTTATGAGTTTTGATATTGCGATATCATAGCGGTACTTACAGGGCTGTCCTGGCGAGCATGGCGGCGGCGGGTAGAGTGCGTACTGGTGTGCGGTGCTTCGCGCACTGCCCGGCTCACTCGGGCTGCTGACTGCAACAGAAACCTCACGTCAGCTCACGCGCCTTTCTCATATGATACGACGCGGAGTTGCGACAGTGGTGCTCGACGAGGAAGCTACATCACACATTTAAATGCAACGTTAATGTCAAAGTGCGCTTAAATGCCAATAGTGGCGACCTTTTGGTTTTGAACTAGGTTGCGCAAGCGAGGATCGCCAGTGATCGTGTGAGAAAGGCGAGTGCGTGTAGGGACGTCAGGGGGTGGTAGAACGCACCGGTGGGGGGCGGCGTGGGAGTATAACACCGCTGGCGACGCGCTGCCGAACGGCGACTAACCTCGCCGCCGCGTGTGCACCTCTTACTTATAGCCGCTGAGACACCCGCGCACCGCCCGTCGTACCAGTCCACCCTCAGAGCTCAATGCACCTCGGAACCTTACGCTGCACCGCGCCGCCCGCCAAAACCAAACGTTTTTTCACATTCCACATGCAAGCGAGATGCTTGGACGACGATGCTGGAGAGGCCGTCCGCCACGCCATCGTTCCACCATCACGCACAACCCTCGGGGGTTATATAAACACTCAAGATCCTGCTGAACGTTGCGAAAAGTGCGTTGGCGGAGTATAATAGTGCTAAAAGTTTGGAGGAGAAACGGACGCATATCGAGTAGGTAGGAAGTTTAGGCGATGTATTAGTACGAAAGACATAAACGCGTGACACCACGCGTCGCCCATGTCAAAAGTTTTAAGCAGAACTTTGTGATAAAAAAGTATACTTAAGTCTTATTCAACGAAACAAGTATAAATATACTGTAGTTTACCTGTATCCCAGCATTGGTCTTGTCGGTAGTAATTTACAAAAATATTTTTTTCGTTGAATATTTAATAACCTCACAAAGAAAAGAAAACGATGTTGAAATAACTATTGATTATGTAATATTTAAGGCTAACTTCTATGCGTGCATCAAAAACAAAATAATATAATTTTAGATAAAAGAATTTTAATTCGCGTCAAACAAAAACGACCAATATCCATTACTCCAAAACTATTCCATAAATATTAATTGTTTACATGTTAGAATAATTTACTTAATGAAATAGCTAATAAGTTCCTTGCATTTATTTTAAAAATCATAAAATCTAAACGGGTTGGGAATGTCTCTCGGTTTACACTATTTTGAGATTACGACGTAAGTTGTACCCATAGAGTCCTCTTCGCCCTAGCGCCTGCACCGCTTAACCAGGAAGTGGTAGACTACGGGCAACTCAAATAACATAATAAATAAGTAATTATGTGTGTCTGTGTACTGCCCACTCTAGCAATGCATCAAAAAGTCAAGGACGTACGACTCACTCGCGACCAACCAGTTCTTGCTCTTCTTCGTAGTAGTTTCGAATTTTAATGATCGAAAAAAAAAACGAACATATGTCGCACCCGTGCAATGTCGTCACTTCTTGTCTTGTGCGTATGATTGCTCCCGGAATTTTCCAACTTTTGTATTTGTCACATACCCTAAATGCTATAAGCGTAAAAAGCAATGATTGCGCTGAATCACTGACACTTATGGAAATCTATTAAATTACGCATGTAATTCATTATGGCGGGTTTATTTTTTTTCTTTCTTTTTTTTATATATAACGCAATGCTTTTAATAACTTTTAGTAGCTCTAAAAGTTATTGATAATGGAGTCAACATGTTTTGACGTTGGAAGGGTAGAGCGAAATAAAACATCGGATACTTTTTATTTATTTATTCACAATGCGTTTACAATGATTGTAGCGTATTATCAGTAATGAAAACCTCAAAAATAGTTATTCCCTTGTATCAAAATAAAGATAGAATTTTGTATTATGTGTACTTTACTTGAATTCTATTTGGAAAGTAAATAGCTAAACTTATTACAACACATGGAAACGAAAACATACTCATATCACAATACACTTAAAAAATACTTATTGATAAATTGAGCTAAATATTTACAAATTTGGTTAATAAGGAAGCGGCCAGCGAGCCAGAACCTATTTTAGCCGCGAATAAACATCACAAAACATGGTTTTCTTTTCACAGGTGAACATAAATGAGAGTACACATTTAATCAAAAATTAATAACAAATATACGGATGAAATGCTCTAAAATAGAAAGCTGAGGACTAATAAAGGACAAAAAGTGACGTCGTATTGACTTACATAGAGATATCATTATTGAATAAATTTAAATAATGAACAACATACGTTGTCAATGATCTAAACTTAAGTCGGATAAGGTCAACCGAAGCTTCTTTGCGGTTATCACCTACTTTTAATGTCTACAGTACTACGAGTACACCTAAAAGGATTTATATAAAATATGAGAGATCTATACATTAACTTAGAAGATTGAAGCACGTCTAAGTTTTGAACGTACATTGTGGACGCAGGTGTTTGAAATTTCTTAGATATTTTCATTTCCTTAAACAGTGCAGTCAGCTCATACTGAAGAAAAATTTTTCATGATCTGATATTTAAAATTGAAATTACATTGTCAGGGCATTACTAGAAAAATTCACGAATAAACATTGTACAGATTATGAAACTTTATTTTTTTCTAGAAATACACATTAAACTGGAAGCCTGCCAACATACGTCGCAATTGTCTAATATTGTTTGACGTACATACACAACCTTCATCTTTCTTTTTTTTCTCTTATTTTTTTGACAAGCCACAATAAATGAGAACAGTATATAAGGAAGTAAAAACGCTATGCTACGCTTTGTACTAAGATTTCGATTTGTTATTGCGCTCTTGTTACTGATGTTTGCGACAATTACAATAAACTCACATTAAAAAATATGGCAAATATAGCAAGTATGCCTTATATTTAAAAATTCTGCAAAATACACTAATCTAAAAGTATGTAAAATGTACGCATCTGTCCTTCAATGATTAGAGGTATTATTTTAGAGGCACGTTGTAATGTTATATAAATTTTTAATACGCCACATTTATGTAAAGTCACATCACATCACATTAATTGAACATCATTCAATGCCATCATGGACTGAACACTATTTTAATAGAAACATCTTTTGTTATAAACGAAGATCCGCCATAAAAAATACAATGTACGTAAATCTAGAATAAACGAATGCGCAAATGTAGTATGGTTACAAATTTGGAGACAATTTTCAGGTGGTTTCTTTTAACAACCAATTTATGCTTGATGTTAGACATCACAAACTCAAATATATTTTACAAAACCCATGTATTGATTTTAGGTCGTGATGATGCGTTTTGAAACCGGCTTTAATATTTTTCCTGTTATTGGATGAACCTTACAAAGGCGATGGTACTTTTTGAGCTGAATTCATATTACAAATTTTATTTTCACACATACGTATTCTGTAAACAGGAAAGGTACACGTTTTACTCTGGAACATTCTAAGAAATTGCACGCGGCCCATTGATTTATGTTAATTTTAATATCGCTATTTCGATCTAATATTTAAAGACGTAATATTAAGGGCAACATACAAAAATATAAAAAAAATAGATCCGTAAATGACAAATGTAATTGCATTGGTGCATTGTGATTATTACTATTAAGACAATTTTATATAATTTCTTAATTATTGTATTTGTATCATTTAAGAAAACCTTTGTATTTCCTATGGGGTTAGGTTTTAAAACTGTTTCGATGGGCCAGAGGAAGTCATTGACACTTTTTGGACGTGCATCATAAACAGGAGTTTCGCACAAAACCTTACGCTTTGACTGCATTAGTATAGTATGTTTAAGTTTCAAATAATCGTGTTTATATTTATGTCTCCACCATTCTGTTACACAAAGAATTTCTACGCGGTGCATGGTAGGTACCCATATTTATTTTGTGAAACATGATAACACGTCTAATAAGCGATATGATAAACTGTCTATGCAAAGAACAAAAAATTAGAAAAGCAAATATTGCAGGTGCTTAGCGATTTTAAATTTAGTTTTACTTAAAAACGAATAAGACATTATGAATAGTGCCTATTGTTGCCCTATATGAGGCGATAGTTAGTCTCAACCATGCCAGCAAGAACACACACAACTATAATGTTCTACAAATAGCATTTTTTATTTTGTATATAATTCCTTTGCAGCAAATCGACTGTAAGGTTGATTTTTTTTTAGTGTTGATTTAAATGGAATATACCTAAAGCCATAGAATAAAAACACAGCCAGAAGACTTTCTTTTTCGTATTCGAGTATACGGCGAAAAGCGGATTGAGAAAATTGTTAAAAAACACTACAAATTCGTTTACTCTCTTTGGATACAATAAAGTACTGGTTTACTGAATTTGAAAGAAGCATTGAGATCTCCAGTAACTTGACATGCCGGTAAGCTGAGTTATTACTTATAGATGCGTTTGCACGTTTAAATGAAAATATTTTACGTAAATAGTTTCATTTACCCATGCCTAATATTCGCTATGCAATATTTGCACATTTCGTTTTACAGTTGACCCCCGACCTAGACTTCACATTTTTATTGATTGGGTATTAATTATTTTGCGATAACTCCTCGGTGCGCCAACGGAATCGTGCGTGAATTGGCAGTCGCGCACTTGATCGATTCATGTTAAAAAAGAAAATTCACCGAGAATATCAAATTCTAAAATTTACTCTTGAGTATGGTACATCGTCCGCCTTTCTCATTTCCGAAACGGAATGTTTCGTTTTCCAAGCCCTGTCAATTTAAATCGGCGTCAACAAAGAATTTTGATGAGTTAAGATTGTTCATAAATTGATCGTTGGCTGCTAAAATAGAAGATACTCATTTATTCCGCAGTTGTAAGTCATACATTTTCCTCAAAATCTATTGATATTGCGTGAATCACATTTGCAACGTAATGCAAATTCATATATTTTCAATTCGTTGAAATATATGAAAATATTATATGCTAGGTGTTTATTTAAGTAGCTGAAAGATTCATTTGAATTTTAAACTTTTGTAATACAAAAATTTTATTATGGAATACTTTATACATATATATTTGGAAGAAGAATATCATAAAAAACTATTACATTAAACTCTTGTCACAACTTTTTTTTTCGTAATACAGTAAGCAAAGTTACCGTAGACTTAAGTAATCCTAAATATAATAACATACGTATAGCAAGATTAATAAAGTAAGCATAGAGTTACTAATTGATTTTTAATCGAAGTTCGAAATTGAATGAATATTAAACTGTTGACCCTAAAAATAAATAACTTACCCATCTAATATTAAGATTGTAAATTCGAAAGGTGTCGAAAATTTTAAACTAGTTCCCAAGTATCACGTGAAATAGATTGAAAGCCGACATGCTTTAAATCTCAAAAACTATACTATCTGAAACGCGTACTGTTTATGTTTACTTTGTGACTATTGAGGTACACGCGTACATAAGTCTAGCTAAACCGTCTCGTCATTGGCTTTTATTATAAGTCGCATATTGTTCCGAATAAAATACATAGATATCAAAAAATATTCAACACCCATTTCTGTTTAAATATCGGCCTTTATCGCTTTGAACTTCGTTTGATCGCTTTCAGAGACGCCGAACATCTTCGTTATATAAAAATAGCATCGTATTACGGCAAAACGATATGTTTCGATATCCTACGCTTGCACGGAAATTTGTATGCAGCCATCGGTTTCTTCGCTCTTTACAACAATAATGCATATACCGAAGGACCGCAATCCTAACATTTCATCGTCTGTGTGAGAATGTTTTTGTCGAACAGACTCTTTACGTTCAAAAAGTTTCAGATGTATAGTTTACATGGAAAAATGGCCATACATCTTTTTAATATTCACATATTATCCAAGCAATAATTGTAAAAAGTTAAAAAGTCACGCAGAATTTCTATAAATGGAATAATTTTTACATTACTTTTCTTTTACATTTTTATACATAGGCATATATTTAACTTTTAGTACAATGGCACAATTATACAAATGTACATATACCGTTATTATTACGGGCCCTTAGCGAAGAACACAAAGCTTGTATATTGTAATGATATTTCGCCTGATTGCATACACATACGAGCTTCGCTCTTTAAAATAGCTTCCTTTTGAGTCATAGCTGTATAGTTTGTGTGTTTTTTTTTATTTCGTCATCTGGTTTTATGACAACAACACGTTGCAATTGCAAATCTCAATTTGGCCGCGAAACTTGGATATATGGAAGACAACCGCAATTCTTGCTGTGTTATATACGTCTGAAAGAAAACGACAAACGTACGGCTTACTGTACGAAGATGTTAGAAAGGTTCTTATATTGTTTATGTATGTATATACGAACTTTCTTAAAACTAGGGCTAATTTAAAAGATTTATGCAAAGTCCAAAACTATATCAAACGAAACGATGACGCCAAAACTCTTACATTTTTAAAAAATTCCACAAAGCTATTATATATTAAATTCCAAAAAAATCTATTATCACTCTAATACAGAAATACGACACCTATTGTAAGACTATATTATTAATAGTTAGTAGTTTGTATTTAGTAAATGTTTTCACACAATAATTATCACAAAGGTAGATAGTTAGACAGGCAATGTATGTTCAGGTTCGATGGCAAATAGCAGCTATCATTCGGTGTAACAGCGTTATGACTTAGTGGTTTAGTTGCTAGCCATTGGCTTCGGGGTCTAGGGTTGTAGGTTCGATTCGGACACCGGAAAAGTATCTGTATAAACAGCAGATAATTGTTCCGCATCTGAGTGTTTGCCCTCAAGGAGAAGTACATCTAACAAAATTATCACGTACTGTGCCGACCCCACTTAGGTGCGATAACGACAGGAGATGATTGAAAAAAATTTGCAACGTTCGGATACGCTTAAATATGCTTTGAAATAGTTACCTCAAAGCTAATAAAGTAATTGAGTTCACAATTTTAAAATTTTACATTATTTTAAAAGTACTGCTGCTACATAACAATATTTAAAAAATGTTACTTCCGCTACCTAATCTTTGCCCAAAGCTACGGCTTTATCGGAAAGCACTATTATCTAAGTTTTGTTTGCTATCACGCAGAATTAGACATACCTCATAATTATACCAATCTAATGGAGGCAACGAGTTATTCCGAACAGATTCTACTTCTACTAATAATGGGTACTCAGATCATTATAGCAGTTAATATCCAGCTTACATATTTTAAAAAGATACAAAAAATAAGACATATCGCAATCGTTAAAATTACAATGTCAATAACAAAAATTGACGATTTGGAATAGATTAAATGTCAATAAATTAAAATTAATACACTTTTTGTATCGGCGAAGATCGGAATTAGAGCAACGGTTGCTTCATTCTCTAAAATATCAACTCGGGCCAACTGCGCGTTGCGCAATATAACCCCAGCATAATCGTATGTATTTATTTCAATCAACGATAGGACCAAATTAAAAATTTATAATTCCGTCCAAGTTCTACAGCACTGAATAATCCACAAAGAGGCTCCAACAACGCGCTGAGGACATCCATATTCATGAAAGGCCAAATTAATGTTTATCATTCCGCGATGTCACCGCCAACGAAAGTGACACCGACGCCTTGATTTTACAACTATATAAACCAAATGCAAATCTACTTGTGTTGCCACATCGGACGTGGACTAGTACTACAATATTTTTTTTTAACTTAACACGGAGACGTAGTTCGACTATACGATTCTAATTCCGCACTATAAACTATGTACCGTATCGATTCAGTAACACGACTTAGCTGCCCGCTTCAGTGACGTTAAAACCGCACGACATTCTAAGATTTAAACATGCAAATCGTATGCGATCGCGAGCAATCCGCGATGCCGATGGTAAAATATTTATACAAAAAAATCTCTCAAAAATTTTTATAGTTAAAAAATATTATTCGTTGAGAAAAGTTGTACCGTTATCGTTACCAAAGTTTTACTTTTCAAATAATTCTTTTTCAATTCCGTTTGCTGACGCAATATAATAATAATAGCGTAATAACGAAGACATAGTTTTTACTGATCGTGAACACTTGAAAAATATCTATACATACAATTTTAATCTATAAAATCTTACCTTAATATACCGAACTTATGATATGAAATTTTGTTTTTTTTTTTCTCACTTTTCGATTACAAATTGTTTTATGATTCACACGATTTTATTATCACGAAATGTTATAAGATTTACACGACCCGATAAAAGCTAGGTGTGCGTTAGAATTTTGTATCAGTGTAATAGTTTTTTTAGTAATAGGTTAGGTACATGTGATTAAGAGCGTAGCTAAGGGGGAATATATTCTAAGACCGTATAAAAATAAGTTTAGTTGCAATCTTAACTTAGAAATTTATCAAGTGCTAAAGTTACATGTTACTTTTTTCTGCTTTTGTTATTTTTTTGTAGGAATAGTTTCGTCCTTAAGCTAACTCCTTCACTATTGGCTACGCTCGTTGAATTGCTATTTACATACTGGAGATGACTAATGAAAACATTTGAGCCGCCGATTTGTCGGTGGCGTTTGCCCCGTTTAATTACATATGGCTAATCTCGTGGCCCTGCCTTCCCTTTTCGGAGAGCAATCTGGTGCATTGACCGACCATTTAACGGATAACCGTTCACACCGAAGCTCGACAAGCCTCATACAAAAAGCAATCACTTATAATGAACTCGGCGAAATGACGGTGTAGGACGCGCTAAACTTGAACGCCTTGGGCTGCGCGAATTATGCGCGTGTGTACAGTCGAGCGCAAAAACATAAGAGTGCCTTAGACAGATGTTCAAAAAGAATGAATAACACAATGTAACAACTGTCGCCCGCGTCTGCAATCAACGCGCGCGCGAGCGATGCGGAAGACGGTTAAGGGTGCGGCGCGAACGAGACAGCTAAAGTCCCCCGCGGCGCTACTGACGCGCGTCCGAGTTTAGCTCGCCCTAAGCGGTTTAAAAAAAATATCACAGGCCATTGTTGGATCACTTTCGCCGGTTCTGCCTTACGGTACAACGATACACAGTTCCACATCATCTTCTCTTTCTGCTATCTTAGATCCATGCAGGGTGTTCGCCGGATCGGGAGGCTGTGGGGTACCATTGTTAGGGGCGGTGCAGCAACGGGGTCTCCTCCCCACTGGCCCAGCGGCTGCTTCTGTTGCGCTCGCTGCAGTTGTTCGTGCAGCAAGCGGACACGCTTTGGCCGGCCTGCAACGAAGTTTAGCTGTGGTAGGACCGTTGCACGGGCGGGCAGCCTGGTGCGATCAAGCCTACAACAGCCACGCAGAAGAGCGGCGTGAAGTGAAGGTGTCGTACTTTCGCGTTACATCAGGGCGCTTGCCCGTAACTTTATTAAATGGTTGTGGCGCCCGAAGTTGCAGATTATCATTTGACAGGTGAACCGCCAGCTTGGGTGCCAACTTCTCACATCAAAATACTGGTAGCCCACAAGGGTGAATGTGAGTTGCATTAATATTATTCCGCGTGCATGAGTATTATTATTTATTCCTAAGTGATGGCTACTGAGCAAGTGGATCATCATGATATGTAACCATAAGGTTAGTTTCTCGCGTGGCCAAATACAACAACAGAGACGCTGCCAGAGGCGTGTTGCCAACGATTAAGAGAGTAAGTGGTTACGTATCGGGTCAGACCACTTGGGGCTTCTTTTCTTGCAACTCGGTGTGATTCAAGCCATATTAAAAATAAAAAAAATAAAAGTGTGTGTAGGCGTGTTATGTAAGCACGTAAGAAGTTTTCTTTGTCGTAACAGAAGAAAGAAAACAAAAAAATTTGTTTCCTGTGTCCGTTTTCAAACTTTTCCTTTGTGAAAATACATTAAACGCAATTGATAACGGTTCAATTCAATAACTTGGAACTATGGGTGAATTTCAAAAAGTTGTTATTGGCCGCTATGGTAGTACCGTAAAGTTATGAAGCTTATAAAAATTTCACTCTCACAACTTTTTCCAACCAAAAGAAGGATAGATTTGAATGATTTGATGACTGCGCAGTTGCTTCGGCGTCGGGGGTCATGGGTTCGATCAACACACGGAACAACTATTCGTGTGACCCACAGTTAGTTGTTTCGCATCTGGGTGTTTTCCACGTGAAATATGCGTATGTAAAACGTCCTTACAACAAAGGATGATTTTTATCCTAAAGCAGTCAAGCTTTAAAAAAACAGTCAAGTTCGAGTCAGACTCGCACACGAAGGGTTCCGTACCATGGTCTACAAAAACGACATAAAATCATGTCTGTTGTATATATAAAAAATATTTTAACAGGGCTCCCCCGTTAAAATATTTTTTATTCTGCATCAGCGATGTTTGCTGAAGCATGTTGCTTTTTTACCATAATAGTACTGCGGGGGGCCACTAACGGCATGCTGGTAGCGCTGGCGGATCGGCTCGATTGTATATATATATTAATCTTCACAGACTTCACGTTGCATACAGAGACTGAGGTAAGTGTTGACCTCGTTTGGATGAATATTTTCGTATGTTGTATTTTATGCTTGTAATGGTTAAATTGTAATATTCACGATTTTTTTTTTCTTTTTCGTTTTGTTTTTTTAATATGATAAAATGTAATTTTGAATGTAGATGTATATGAGCCTTAGTAACTTGAAATAAATTATAATGATAATAATAATAATAATAAATCATCCTTTGAAAATTTCAACTAACTATCACGGTTCATGAGACGCAGCCTGATGACAGACGGACAGACAAACAGGCAGCGGAGTAGTAGTAGGGTCAATTAAGTCAGTAATAGGGTCTCGTTTTACCCTTTGGGGTACTGAAACCTATTATAAAAAAAAAGTCTCTCACGCACCTGCGACAGGTGCAGGTCATACAGGTGTAGCGCGCTGACGGACATGTCGCGCGCTTCGTCCGGCGTGGCGGGCGCTCCCGGCGCGGGGGCGAAGTCCCGCGGCCCGAAGAGCCCCGACAGGCCCGCGCCGCCAGAGCGGGAAGCGGCCCCCGAGGGGCACTCATCCTCATCGCTCGTCTCGTCCATGTCCTGCGTAAAGAACGAACCAAGGAACGAATGAATGGACGAACGAATGAACGACCGTTGCTCCTCTGTACACTCGAAAGTTTTGTGTACGTTGCGATTTAAACACTGTGAACAAACATAAATTAATTCTACCCACACCAAGACTCCGTGGATTAACTCTAGTAACTCTTTTATGGGATAATGTATACGTTTTTAGAACAAAATCATTCATCAAAATCACTATCAAAAATTGTAAAGGAACATTTGTGTATTAAAGACTATTATGGTATTGGTGATAATTTAAATGATAAGAGACTCGGAAATGAGTTGTCCCTCCAGGCTCTTTCAAACAATATTTTTTCGTTCAATTTCCCGCAGAGTTTCTTTCGCCAGTCTCTTCTCCGTTAGAGGGAGCTCATTACGAAACGGTGGTAGATTTAAAAAATTACTATCGATAGATGTAATATATTATGTTTTTTATTTCGATGAATAAATTTTAAAGATTTGATTTGCCCTAATTCCGTTCGAAAGCGATTCGTTGCTAGAGGTACAAAACGTCTCATTTCGATATGGACTTAATGCCGGTGAACGCGACAGGACACAATAAAGCCAATAGAAGAAATTCTTGAAAAGACAAGAGAAAAAGGTAATTTTTCGCGAAGAAAATATTTCAAACAGTTCTAACATTGTATAGTCATCTCATTGTCTACCGGATAAGAGATCATGACATACTTTCATTTACAATTGATAAAAAACATATACTATGCCCTTTCCCAATCGCTAATTAATTATTGTATCACAGTATGGGGTGGAGCTGCTTCCTCCCATCTTTTGGAATTAGAAAGAGCTCAAGGAGCAGTTATTAAAGTAATGTACCACAGGCCCAGAAAATACTCCACTAAAAAGCTCTACGAGGAAACAGAACTATTCTCTGTTCGCCAATTATATATTATAAATTTAACTCTGTTCTTCGCCATCACAGATACTTAAAACAGTTACCCCAAAATAAAAGAAGGGTTACGACTGCTGTTCAACACGATGTTTGCTAGACGACAATCTGATTACATTCTATCCATTCTTATACAGATACTTCAACGATTTATACCTAATGGTCGAGGTAAATAGAAGGTGCCTTAAGAGAGAGCTCAAAAATAATTTGAAGAAACTCGAACAATCTGATATGGAAAATATCCTAAAAATTAAGTAATTATAGACACACACGCATACGCACACGCACACACCCACGCACGCACGCGCACTATGTACACTTGTAAATATAGTACACTTTTTAAAAGATTCTGCTACAGGGAAAGATTCTGCTTCAGACAAATCCTGTGTCTCCAAGCCTACTTGAGACACAGGATTTGTCCTAGTTCAAGTTTCAATCTATTCTTGTGTTTCTGTTTTCATGTATTTTTGTATTGTATTTTATTATTTATCTTAAGTTTATAGCCACTTTTGTTGATTATGGTGAGGAATAAATGATTATGATTATTATGATGATTCTTAAAAGGGAAATGGGTTAACTCACGGGCAAACGGTAGGGTGGTTTCTGTTGCTGGTAATAGGAGAGCACTGCGGGCAGAGGCGTGTTGGTGCCGAAAATACTCTGCTGGATATAGGAGCCGAGCATAGTTTTGTTCTGAAACAGAGAGACGTTTGTTACATGTAATATATTAGTAGAGTTAAAAAAATACTTTTCTATGTGAAAGTTTTAAATCAAGCATCAGTTCGCCCGATGTTAATTGGTGATTACAGTTTCTGTGTCACCTACAACCCTTATAGAAGTGGGCCCCGATTACCTCAATCGACAGATGAAATGCGAAATTGGAATAGTTCCACTTCACGCCGTCTGAGACCGTGGCGAATCCGTTATTACGGAATAGATCTCACGGAATGAATTACATTATATGTGTATTATCCACAAAAGTTAATTCACTCTCATTTCTTTCAAAAGGAAAAATCCCGTCAAAAATAGACGTTCAAACGTCTAGGCATGAGCTTGATGCCATGTTTGATTCTTTCTAGTTAAACAAACACAAATAAATTCTGTTATATACAATGACAACCAAAGTGGTCTTTGGAGTGACGATAAATTTACGATCACTTGCATTAAGTTCGTCCACTAGTAAGGTCCTAACTTCGACCAATATAATAACAATAAACCCTAACTAGGCGAAAGATTTTATACAAATAAATAAATAGCAATTATTGAATCTAACCGTTTAGTTTTGACAAAAATGTGAAAGTGCTAAAAGTTTTTTATTCTCCCGCAATAAATGTTTATATTATTATATACAGTCTATCAAACTAAAAGAAACCCGAAACTTATTCCTAATCTATAACATTAAAAACATTAATATCCGAAATAATCCCTTTAGAAATGACGTTTAATGTGATTCCTGATATAGAAACGTTCGAGACTCGACTTACTAGTGTGTTTGTGGCCGGCAACGCATGGTGCATGCTCTGGCGCAATGACCGCAAAAACTGCCTTTGAGCGGGCTCCGTGGGTTGCCAGGTGGGGTGGCGGCAAGAGAACGCGACCAGCGACAGCTCGGTCTTGCCACCCTCCCCCTGATTGTACTGAGTGTTGCCACCTGTGAAAAGTCAAAGAACACCATAATAAGGGGAATTAACCTCGGGGGTTGTGACGTTTCGTTAGCTTTTTTTACTTTTTATTTTATGTGTATAACGAAAGATTAATTAACGAAAATGAATTTAACCGTTCTACCGATTACTTAAGAAACTTTTATCTTAACGTCGAAAGTTGGCCCGGTGATAAGTAATTACCGTCGGCAATGTATATGTACATTACACGAGGAGTTGCGGATGCGTCGCCTACCATTATTAAAACAGTGGACCCTGGTTGCTTCACACACCAGACGAAACGCTTTTCACTGTCACTTGCCGCCAGTCTTCTATGACAAGGCCACAATCCATCGTACCTATCTTAACGAGCTTGCCTTTTCGTGCCACAGCATAGTTAGTGAAGTAGCAGCCTATAAATATCTCACAGTTGGGCAAAAGCCTCCTCTGCATAAAAGGTATTAGGGCATAGTCCACCACGCGACTGCGGACCTCTCACATCTTCGTAACCGTTTCTTTTTCTTATTATTTCCAAAATACGGAGGTTTGTTAACGATGTTTTCCTTCCCCGCTGAGCACATGATGAGTCAACACTTAATATTAACAATTTCATTGGTGCTAGGTATTATTGAGTTAAAGTGGGCGCTCGGACAACGAGCTATCACAGCTGTAGCCGCAGCTAGTATTGATGAATAAAAATAGCAATTGCCTTAATCCCGTATATTCAACGGGATGACAATGAAAAGAAACACTCACCGGTTGGTTTATCGCCGTATTTAGCAACCGCCTGCCAATCAGGGTGGCCGTGCCGCCGTATGTCGAGCTGAACAAAAATCCTTGATCAGAAAGCAAGCATTTCAAAGCCAAAAGGGGATGTTTGAGTTATAGCAGAAGATCGCGTCGGAAACGCAATAATTTTGGAGCTTTTAAATGCTGGAGGAGCATCAGTCAAGTCTTTCAAGACCACTCTGAGCAGTGGGAGAACTTCAGTAACTGGCGCAGGCGTGTCAAGCATTGGGTAAATTACGCCAAGTCTTCACGTCCTCAATTCCACAATCCATTAAGACGAAATACGGTTTTAAAATAACGGTGCCAAAACGTGGACACTCACAGATCAGTCACACTGCAATTCGCTCAACGTTCTATGGAACGTCTACGGATTATTCTCGGAGTTTCCTATGAAGGACAAGTTAAGGGAAGGAAATCGTCATAGCTCTCGAGGTACGTGGGCTGGTCCCATCGCTCACAGAAACGACAGACGATGGAGCAGACGAGTTCTTGAGTAGAGACCGCGTTTAAATAAACGTAGCGAAAGACGTCCAGGCCAGGAGTGACGACTTGCGTGAGATTCATGGCAGCAACTGTACATTAATGACGTAAGATCGAAACATAAGGATAGTACAGCCGTGGCTGATTATGGACAAAAATAAAGGGAAAGAATACAAGGCCTTTATTACATGGGGAGTACATTGAGTTGTCTTTTTACCTGTGCGAAGGAGCAGACGTCTCCGATGCCCAGCACGCTTACGGTGAAGTTGCGATAGAAATCAACAATGTCGAGAGCACGGGACCGGAGAGAGAACAACACCAGCGGGCAGAGCAGTGGGCTGAGCAGCTCGAAGAGTATGTACACCTGAAAGAACACACGCTTCCAGCCCTGCACACTCGACAGAAGTGAAACTTCTTGGAAAACATAAATATTCACAAGATACAGTGATCAATATGCATTACACAATAACATGTGGTACCTCATCTGGTCATATAAAGAGCATGAGAAGTAAATCTTTTATTACAGATTTACGTTTCAGTAGCTTTATACCTTGCTATCTCTTTATCTCTCTACGTTATATCTTTCTTCTCCCTCAACCTCCTTGAAAATTAGTACTCAATTTTCGTCAAGTCGCGCATCGTCGCCTATGAATAGAAACCCAAAAGAGAGGCGAATATTAGTGAAATTGACTACCTACTTGGTAAACTAACTGTGGTAGGACTACGCAATAGTCTTCACTGTTACACGGATGGCCAGGTCCGTCCGGGTAAGTACCACAACGTCACAGAAGACCGGCATAAAGTAGAAGTTTTACACTTCTGCGTTTCGTGTGGTGAGTGGGGTAGCCGGGGCCCACTTTATTTAAAGGTGGCAACGCATTTGCAACCTTACGCGTGTTGCAAAAGTCCATGGGCGGCGGTTATCACTTAACATCAGGTGAACCGCCAGCTCATTTGCCAGTTTGTCACATAATTTTTTAAAAAAATAATACTTTTCTTTTACCTAAACCTTCCCAATAATAAAAAAACCCTATGCCGACATTGTGTGGCATTAACATTCAACGTGTGCATATCTATTTTTGGACGTGGTAGGGCCTCGCAACAGAACCCTCTGTTGCACGAATGGGCAGGCCCGTCCGGGGTGGTACCACGGCCTCACAGAAGACCGGCGTAAAGTGGAGGCTTTATGCTTCTGCGTTTCGTCTGGTGAGTGAGGTTGCCGGATGCCCACTTCCCCCCCCCCCCCCCCCCCCCGTCTTCTATAACATGCTAGCGATATCGGAAAAAAACCTACCCCAGGGGGGTACCAGTCCCAGTGGTTCTGGAGAATCCCCCCCTGGGCGGCTGCGACCAGGCGCTCAGGCTGCCCCACGTATTCTGGGGGGGGCCAAATACCGCTCTCAACTCTCATTGCTCGAGGCAAACGTAGCAGGCTTACTTTGGCAACACCTTCCACGCTCTCCGTAGATTTGTGCAACATCAGGGGACTTCTCCCACTGCCGTCCTGCCGTCCACTACCACCTTGAGACGGCAAAGCCGGCCTTGCTGTTCCTTACTGAGACTCAGATATCTTCTCCGGCTGATACCTCTTTCCTCTCCTACCCCGGGTACAAATTGGAACATTCCTTTGTACCGCGGGCGGGGGTGTGCATGTACGTCAGAGAGGATATCTGTTCTCGTCGTCTCGGCAGTCTTGGAGGACGGGACCTATCCATCCTCTGGCTACGCGTAGACTGCGACGACCATCCGCGTATCTACCCGTGCCTATATAGGTCCCACAGCGGTAATGCCGAAACTGACGAACTCATTGAGCACATCCAAATCCCATCCGCAGAGATCGTGATTCTAGGCGACTTTAACGCCGATCACGCCGAATGGCTCAGTTCACGCACCACCGATCATGCGGGGAGATCTGTTCACAACTTCGCAATAGCTTATGATCTGACACAACTGGTCACCTCGCCAACGCGAATCCCAGATGTGGAGGATCATACACCTTCCCTGTTGGACCTTCTGCTGACCTCGCATCCGGACGGCTACCTGGTTTCCGTCGATCCTCCTCTTGGTTCGTCGGACCACTGTCTTGTCAGGAGTACAGTGCCCGTTGCGCGCTCTACACGACCTCGTTTCGCAGGCTGCCGCCGCGTATGGCACTATAGGTCAGCAGATTGGGACGGGATGCGGTCATTCTTTGCGTTCTACCCATGGGGGCAGATTTGCTTCTCGTTGGATGATCCAGACGCCGTTGCTGACTCTGTCACCGATGTGGTGTGCTTCAGGGTATGGAAATGTTTATTCCATTTTCTGCAATACCCATCGGTGGCAAATCCCACAAGTCGAGTGGGCCTGATGGCATCCCTCCGATCGTGTTACAGACATGTGCTCCAGAGTTGGCGCCGGTTTTAACGCGTCTCTTCCGGCACTCCTATACTTTAGGCGTAGTCCCGAAATCATGGAAGGCCGCGTTAGTGCGACCCGATCCCTAAAAAAAAGGCAATCGCTCTGATCCGTCCAATTACAGGCCAGTCCCGAAATAGTCCATCACCTCCTTGTTCTCCAAGATAATGGAGTCTGTTATCAACGGCCAGCTCCTGCGGTACCTAGAGGAGCACCGGCTGATTAGCGACCGCCAGTATGGATTTCGTCGGGGTCGCTCAGCCGGTGATCTTCTGGTCTACCTTACACATCGATGGGCAGAAGCAGTTGAGAGCAAGGGGGAGGCGCTTGCAGCCAGTCTGGACATAGCGAAGGCTTTTGATCGGGTATGGCACAAAGCGCTTCTTTCGAAGCTGCCTTCCTATGGGCTTCCCGAGAAATTATGCAATTGGATCACCAACTTTTTGGCAGATCGGAGCATCAAGGTCGTCGTCGACAGTGCATGCTCCGATCCTAAATTTGTCAATGCTGGTGTTCCACAAGGCTGCGTACTGTCTCCTACTCTGTTTCTTCTGCATATCAATGACATGTTGCAAATCAGTAGCGTCCATTGTTATGCAGACGATAGCACTGTGGATGTCTCGTACACTGGCCGAGCTAACATTTCTCGAGAAAACGTCTACGAGTGTCGGAACAAGCTTGTGTCTGAGGTCGAGACTTTGTTAACCAAAGTCTCATACTGGGGTCGACTAAACCTAGTCCAATTCAACCCCAAAAAGACACAAGTTTGCGCGTTAACCGCTAAAAAGTCCCCATTTGTCGTGACTCCTCATTTCGAGAACACTCCCCTACCTGCCACAGCTAGTATCGGAATGCTTGGCGTCGAAATCTCGAGCAACGTCCAGTTCCGCGGTCAATTGGAAGGTAAGGCCAAATTGGCCTCAAAGAAGCTTGGCGTGCTCGGCAAGGCGAGACGGTACTTCACGGCTGCCCAACGCCTAAACCTGTATAAGGCGCAAATTCGGCCCCACATGGAGTACTGTTCTCACCTCTGGGCGGGAGCCCCCTATTACCAGCTTCTTCCATTTGACCGCATTCAACGTAGGGCGGTTAGGGTTATCGACGATCAAAGTCTTTCCGATCGGCTTGATCCTCTGGCTCTGCGTAGAGATGTTGGATCACTCTGCATCTTCTACCGCATTTATCACGGGGAGTGTTCTGAGGAATTTGTTTTTCTGAGGAATTTGTTCTGATTGTTTGGATTGATCCCGGCGGCTGAATTCCACCATCGGACATCGCGCCAGAACCAAAAATTTCATCCACACCACCTCGATGTCCAACGTTCCACAACAGCGCGATTTTTAAGGCATTTCTTGCCTCGCACAACCACTCTGTGTAACCAACTGCCGCCGGCGGTCTTTCCGAACCGTTACGACCTGGGAACCTTCAAAAAGAGAGCGTACTCTTTCTTAAAAGGCCGGCAACGCATTTGTGAGCCCTCGGGTGTTGCAGGTGTTCATGGGCGGCGGTAATCACTTACCATCAGGTGAGCCTCCTGCTCGTTTTCCCCTTTTCACCATAAAAAAAAAATAAATCTAACACGGCATGATCATAGAATTAAACAAGTCCATATTTTTATTAACAAAAAACAAAACCGACTTCAAATATGTAACAATGTGTTCATTTTATAATTGATTTTCAAGAATTCCCAAAGTATCTCCGGAGCACTCTTCCCTTCTCTCCCAAAGTACCGCGGGTAGCACCAGCTTTCAAATAAAAAAAGACTAATCAAAATCTGAAGTAAAACAAATCTAAAGGTCGGAGGTAACAAACAAAAAAAAATACAGTCAAATAAATTTACAACCTCATTTTTTGAAGTCGGTTAAAAAGTGAAGTTACAACCTGCTACCCGACGGTGAGGGAAAATAAAAAATCGCATTATTAACTTTCTCGTATCGCCGGAACCGAGTGCAACTGTACCAGCCAAGCGCTTCAGCTCACCGCTCTGAACTGGAACAGCTGTTGGAAGTGGGCGGCGACGTCCTTGGTGTGGGCCCGCCCGCGCCATGCGGCCGGCAGGTAGTGCACGTGGCCCAACACCTGAACGAACAACTCCTCGCCACGCGCCGGCCCAGTGCAGCCGCCGCCCAGCCGCTCCTCCTCGCCGATCAGGGCCCTGCGGGGAACAACTCCTATTCAGCTCTTACGTAACCTTTTTATTACTAACGAAAAACAAAACCGACTTCAAATATCTCCCTCTGTATTCATTTTATAATTGATTTTCAAGAGTTCCCTAAGTATCTCCATGGCCCAAGATCCAATACCAATGAAATTACAACAACACGGGACAACATGGGGATCACCAGGTTTCAAATAAAAAAAGAATCATCAAAATCGTTTCACTCAGTCGAAAGTTATGAGGTAACAAACAATTTAAAAAATATAGATTTGAATGTCCCACTGCTGTGTAGAGGCCTTCTCTGAACAGAGGGTATTAGGGCACAGTCCGCCACGCGACCCCACTGTTTTGTTTTTTGCAAAGAAATAAGAAATGTATTGACTAATTTTTTTGAATTCAAAAACACACAACATAAAAACTTTTACTAAATACATATGAAAATTGACAACTTAGTTACCTGGCTCCGGCCAACACGCATCCTAGTATGGTAATGATGGTGAGCACGTGTTCAACGGTCAGAACGTCTTCATCATACACCGACAGCACCACCAGCACTCCAAGCACACTTGCCGACAGGAATACGATATTTCTGAAAATGATCCGTTCATTAATCACCACTAAATAGCCAGTGCTCTCAAACAAATTAAAAATACTCCTTTTTAATTGAGGACTATCCTTGACAATGAACTCATGACAACCAGAAGTGGTTAGGTCTAAATGGATTTGAAAATGATACATAATGTAATAATTATGTATTAATCTCATTCATGTTCATATAATGTGCAGTATGTTAATATTATAAAATTTTACTGTACAAAGTACAGGTACATTAATAAACTAGCATAACTTATTTTTTACACAAAATGTGTTTATTATGAAATAGTAGATGATGGCATGTAGAAACATAAATTGTTGTATGTATACCTTTTATATCATAGGCTAAGGTTTCAAAGTGCGGCTTCATTTAATATAAGTAAGCATAAATTAAATTCAATGGTGAATTGAAAAATAAAAATGAAAATGCTAATGGCAAAATCATAAAAAATAATATTATACCTTTTAGAACGACATTCAGACCCCCATGTCTTTATGAAAACTGTTCTAGTGTCATAGCAAGTTTTTAATTTTAAATTAACATCCAGACAAAGTCGCGCTTATTGGCTTGTTTAAAACAAAAACACATTCATATTAAAAACATATTGATGTGCTTACAAACAAGATAAAAAATATTGGCACATTATGTAGGACTTCCTGTGTCTAAATAACTACACTAAACTTGTACACAAGCCAAAAAGATTAACAAGAAATAACTAGTCGTAGTCATTCACTAAACATTTTAAATAAATATTAAGTAACAAATTTTATATTAATCTTGACCGAAGCTAACATCCATCCTTTTTATAATTTCTATGTAAACTAAGAGCCACCAAGTTGGGCTTCTTCTTCTTCTTCTTTGATTAATGGCCTCTCTTAAAAGAATTCTGGCAATGTCACGTCAGTCAAGTTGAGCTTCCAATTCCATAGATATCGATTGCAGTAAAGAATTGGAATTAAATGGTGAAACACCTAGTTCGGAGAGATCACTTCAGCTGATACTGGAATGCTAAATGGCACTCACTTCGCTATAACGGTGGTGATGGGCGACGAGAAGCTCGCCAGGTACTTCGTGGCCGGCTTATGGGCGCGGTTAAGCCTGTCGCGGAGTTCGTGCTCCAGCTCGTTGAAATGTCTCAAGGTCACGCGGGCGTAGAGGGACCACGTGCGCAGTCCGAGGGAAGCGGGCGAACGCTTTATCAACTGCGGACGTTGGGGAAATCTATGAATATCCATCGATTGTCTCTTTAGACAATATGTGTATAAATACGCGAGCATAGCGTAGCTAATAAAACATACCGCAATTTGGACCATTCATCATAGAGAATCTGAGAGCATACTTTTTCATTTACCGTATTCAATATTCTGTCTATGGATAGATGTGGTTACTGGAGATAGAATTTTGACATAAGTATTATGAAGCTAATGTCAAATACCTAACCGGCCATCAGATAATATATGGATGAGCAATAGCAGTTGCACTTCGTAAAGTTTATTTCAAAAGATCTTGCAATTGAAACTGGTAGGTAATGGATCATCGCCACAGGCATTTTTATATGACAAAAATGGTAAATTATGAAATATATTTTCAATGTAATAATTCATGTAGTCAAAAAACGTAAAGAAATACTTAAAGCTTCTTTCAATATGAAATATGTAACAAAGTTATTATTGCATGCAAGCTATGCCTTAAAAATTATAACTCTACAGTACTTAAAATAAATATGATAATTTAAATATTTATCTTCGCATGGCATGCAATGAAAAAATAAAAATTAAATAATCTTGTAAACAATATAACAAACCTCTGCATAGTTAAAGAAGAAATACAGAATCTGCCAGCCTTGTATAAGAGGCGCCAGCAAGAGGTTAAAAATAGCCAATATTAATATTTGTTTCTCCAGTTGTCTAGCGAGTATCATTCGTTTTGAATGATCTTTGTAACATTCACGAAGTTGCCAACAGTTTTCCCATGGACTCCATGGACTAGCTGCACGACAAATAAAATTATTTTTGCTTACTGTCTAATCAATTTCAAGTAATTTGTAATTGCCAAATGTGTTGAAGAACACTTACAAAACAAAAGGAATTCCAAATTCCATTTCAAGCCTTTGGAAAGGTAATGAAAATCACCCACACAAGGCACATGAATTTGCAGAGGCAATAAATTCTTGTTAACCATCGCAACCATGTAATTATTAAACCTGGATAGACATTACAAATAAAATAAATCATTGTATTCATTTAAAATTTGCACTGTAAAAGAAAAATAGGTTCAATTCTCAACATGCTCAATAGATTTATTTTTAAGAGTGCAGTAGAACCTCGATTATCCAAACCGCGATCATCCGACCACTCATTTACCCATTTGATAACTTAGTTTATTTGAACGCTCAACTATTCGAACTTTGGAGCAAAAGAGATATTGTTATTCGTTGCCACCGCCATGAGCAACAATGTAGAATTTTTTCAATTTAATTTTAATTTCGTTTGTTAATTAAATTGGGCCATGGCTTTAATGTTGAGTCCTTCAACTTTAAGCAGAAACGTAATGGTTTTACGATGGAAAAAAAAGGAAGTTAGATAAAGACGAAAATAACGCATCTCTAGCACTTCTGTAAGGTGTCTGAGAAGCAACAATCACCGAGGTAAAAAAATAATTCGAGCGGCTCTCACAACATTTGCATTTATGATGGATAGGATGGAATCTCGATTATCCGAACTAGCATCGGTCCTAATTGTTTCGGAGAATCAACATTCTACTGTACCTACAGCAAAAAGAAAAAAAGACTATAACTGCACCACAAATTTAACAATAAGTGAATTAGAACTTGTTATGTTACATTTTTAACAAACATTGAATTTCATTAAATTACAGATTAATTTTTATTTGCGACATTAATATCATTATTGATGCACTTATGCATATTATGTATGTTGATAAAATCATAGCCATATACACAGAGTAAGAAATGAATACCAAACAAAACCTTGCTAAATGGCTCAAATTTTTATTCTTTTCTTTAATGAATATTATTATCTTAAATATTAAACAAATAAATACAAACATACTGCTATATGCAAAGATGTTGATATTCAATTCTTAACAAACCACTTTATCACACAACTACAGCCTTGAGATTAGGTGTGTGACAACAGGTTCATCATGCGCTTATCATTACCTTTGTCTGTCTTCTATGAAGTAAAAACAGTAACACAGATATGCCAGATGAAAAAAAGCAGCATAACTTTCAAGGTAATACTATTAATCTACCTGAGTATTCTATGATAAATATCTAATTCGTTGATCTCTTGTTTGTGGACACACATATGATGCTCAGGCTGCGCTTCTCTCACTCTGTCTTGAACTGTAGACCAATTTATCCACGCTAAGTCATTCTGAAAATGGGTGTGTAAAAAAGTTAACTAAAAACTTTTTGCAGAAACATATTCTAAAAATGGATCTTTTATTTCATACCTCATTAATTTTTAAAGCACTATTATAGAATAATTTTGTATCATAGGCATAATATAAGTGGTACATTGATAAGAAAAATCTGAAGGTCCAAATAACTGCACATAATGCTACAACACACCACCTGAAAGTAAAAGGCATATAAATGAAATGTATTAAATGCCATATTTGAAAATAAATATAAAGTTTTATTTTTTTTACCATCTCCATGATATCCTAGTTACACATTCAGGGTATATTACATCATTAAGACTCAATTTCTCACTCCGATTTGCGTTTGCATCATTTCTAAACAACTTTTGATAATCTACACAATGTACTAGAAATGTCGAGAACCAAACAATGAATATAAATTGCAGCAAATAGAACAGATCTGACATTATCATTGGATAAAAACCTCCACGGACATAATATTTGTACATTCTTGTGAAAAAAGAGTCAAGATCTTCAATATGTGTCCAACCCCCTGGAAAAATTATGTTAATATACATTTTATACCATTAAATGGTTTCGCAAACTTACTCATATTTCAATACATGAAAATTCATGTTTTCTGTTTGAGTAAGTTATAAAAAAGGTTTATGAAGAAAGAAAAATAAAAAGCAGAAATTTTAGATTTTAAATTGAAATATATCTACTAGAAATCATAGTCTGTTTAGTAAAACAATATTCTTTAACATCACATTTTGGTCATCATAATTGTAATTTTGGTTTAACAACTGTAAAAGAGTCTATTTTTAGTCTATTTATCAAGGCAAAAATATAAGAATAACATAAGACATAAAGAACATATCCACTCAAATACATTATTGAGACAAAGAAACTATAATAAACCAATAGAAATAGCATGTGATATTTTAAGCCAGGTTTATAAATAGAAATTTACTTATACATATAAACAAAGAAACATGCAATAAACAATTACCTTTGGTCTTTGGTACTTTATGTATGATAACATTGGTCGAATCATCATGATCATGGTCTAATGTAATCATTGTAGGAGAAGCATTTGCGTTTTGTACAGATCGCCCCAGGGGAGGAGTTAATTCGTTGTTTAATGCGCTATATGTTATATCACGTCTATTGAATTGAGTCATTATTTATATCTCAAATCCTACACTTAATATTATTTTATGTATTTATTTATTTATTGCAGACGCCACTCAGTGCCTGTACTTTCTTGACTTTTGCTATTAAACGTACAAAAAGTTTCGCGAATACACAGCTGTTAATTTCATACAAAGGATTTGTATTACCAAGTTTTTTTATAATCATAGGCAACACAAATAATAACACTAAAAATTAAAATTAAATAGTTCAAGGATACAAAGAATTTTGTAAGGCTAAAGTGATGAATAGGTACACTGCACAAATGAAATGACGAAAATAAACCAAGAGAGAATGACAGATGGTTGAATTTCTTAAAACAAAGCAATTCCATTTTACGCAGCTTACAATAGTATGAAATATTTAGACCTGGGTCAGATAACGTCATCACCTAGCATACATTCATCAAAAATGTTTTAAATCACTATACAATTGTACAAGTTTTAATAGTATGCAATTTTTTCCTTTATTTTATAAGCTTCATAAATAATTATATTATATGTGAACTAGAATGCTACAGTTTTATAATGAATTATTATTAGAGTGTACGAAAACCAGATCAATAGTAAAAAATCCAGCCCTTAAAAAACTCAAGCGCCCTTCAACCACAGTACCTCATGGAGCACAATCTTTCTAATCGTCACTCTGAAGACTCCCAGAAGCATAACTGCAGGAGTAAATTTGGATTTCTTATTGACTTCGCGAAGGCGTTCGATAGTATGCTATAACGGCATAGAACATGTGCGAGTATCTATTTTTTACGTTCATCAGCGATCGTGAGGTGTCTGATTTGTAATTTACTCAAAATATCCCTGTGTGTCAGGTCACTTTTGAATTACTTTCGTGGAGTTTTTATTGTTATTTAATAGCTAGTGCAGGAAGTTTGATTAATTTTCGTGGGCACATCTTCGCCATAATGTGTTATGATTTAGATATTTAATTTTACTAACCACCGTCGAGGCCCTAAGCCCCAAAGGCTACGATTTCGCCATGGATGTCATACTTGAGGATTTTAAGCTTTCGCAGCTGAACATAAACAAATTTCCACAAACAAAAGAGATAACCCCGTGACGCTGGCTACCACACCATCATTTTACCCCTTTCGCACATTTCATGCTAAAAACTTCTTACTGCTGAAACTGACAACCTTCTGCAGGAATCAATTCCGGCATTGCACCATCTGTGTCGCCACCCCTTCAGCGTATGACATGTAACAGCCTATAAATGATAATAGCTTCGTCGTCGTCATTGGCAAGCACAAAAAGGGTAAAAAGCACCCTGCGATTGTAGCAGAAAAGACGTCGGCAGCACAAGCCATCATGTCAAACAACATGAAAATTATTAAGGGGTCAGATGGATAAAGTTACAAACTTCTTAACGCGACTGTAATTTGTGCAAGTGACCCAAGTCGCAAGACCCCTTTACAGCATACGCCATTGCTATTAGAAATTAAATTTTTTATAGTGCAAATCTATTTACCTAAGATATAACGTTATAATTATAATAAAGGATACAACAATGGATGCATCAAGCATGGCTTGAAATGTAAAAAAATAATGTAGTGAAAAGACTAACATTTTTCTCGCTGTCGCGATCAGCCATTTAGCTCAGTGGTTAAAGCGTATGGGTGCGAATACCAAAGACGTCGGTTCAATTCCCACAGCGGCGAAAAACTTTTCTTACTTTTTTGTATGTTAGGTTCGATGATGGAAGGCTATAATGAAATGAAAAAGTGAAAGTGTCGGGTGATTGATGCTTTAATTTTCGGCCCGATCTAAGAGAGCAGATTAACAAGAGAACAGGGGTAACTGCAACTTCCACCGATACCGCTCTCGCCAACACGTAACTCCAGTTCACCAGTTCGAGGTCGTCTACGTTGTCTAACGTTACTGTGGTAGAGCCACGCAACAGTTTTTGCTATTGCACCAAGTGCAGGTCCGTCCGGGTTAGTACCACAACCTCACAGAAGACCGGCTCGAAGTAAAAGAATTACACTTCTGCATTTCGTCTGGCGAGTGAGGTAGCCGTGGCCCTCTTTATTAAAAGGTGGCAACGCATCTGCAACCCTCTGGGTGTTACAAAGGTCCATGGGCGGCGGTCATAACTTAACATCAGTTGAAATGCCAACTCGTTTGCCGCTTTCTAAAATAAAAAAATAAATAAAAAGTAGATCTGTGTTACCAACAGCAGACTACCCTTTGAGCTTCCCATTGCTCAGATACCTTTGGTCAGATAAGTAAAGTAAAAAAAAGTAACGGCCTATACATGTCCCACTGCTGGGCAAAGGCCTCGGCTATAATATGGGTATCAGGGCATGGTCCACCACGCGGCCCTCCTGCGGATTGGCGGACTTCACATATCTTCGAAATATATTTTTTTGTAATTATTTCGAAAATATGCAGGTTTCCTCACGATACTTTCCTTCACCGCGGAGCACATGATAAGTCAGCACTTAAAGTTAAAATCATCATTGGTGCCGGTACCGGGGATCGAACTCAGGTTGCTCGAGTGTATTGAATTAAAGGCGAACGCCCGGACACTGAGCTATCACGGCTATAAGATAAGTAATAAAGAATTAAAAGACGTTATTTGTTTTAAATTCTATTCTCTCCAGCTGCTCGTTCATTCTCAAGCTGAACAAACTGCCCAAATAGGTGAGGAGCTATATCGCCTGATCTGTTTCCTCAAATTCTTGGACAAGAAGTATGAAGATGGGCGCTTTATTTTGAAGGTTGATGGGCTACATTTACGACTAAGTTTACTCCAATGACCTTATTCCTTCAGAGCAACTAGAGCGTTTAATAAAATCTCTAAAATCTTTCGCTTGATATAGGGTTGATGGGCATTCCTATTCCTCTTCCTCTTAATGCGGCACTTCCTTATTTTTTCACGAATCCTCTTCCTCATCCGTTTCCACAAAATAAATTTTACAAAATCCTCCTCCTCTTCCTCTTATTAAGAGTAATTTTAAGTGGAAGTGACAAATAATCCGCCGGTTTGTTATTATGATTAGAACAGCTTCTTAAAATAGTTTTTTTTTGTTTGTTGCATTTTGTGACTAGATATATTTCATTTATAAGTTTTCTGTAATAGCAATTTTTAATTTTAATGAAGCAATATTCTAAATAATAATGGTTATCATTAAAAAAATTCGACTAAATGCCTTTTGAAATTACGTAGGTAACCGCAGAATGTCGAGAACCGACACTCCTCCACGGCCAGTCCTGTGGCAGCGCGTGATGAAAACAGAATTTTGAATGCTATGTTAGTTGATATGCTAAATTCAGCACCTGTGACGATGAAAATAGCGAATCATGCTCACCAATAAACAGACATACTTTAGTTAAGTCACTGTTAGCTGATTATATTAAAGGAAAGAGACTGAATTTTACTGGAGACAGTCTTTCATGGTGGAAAGTAAACCCAAAATATTTTGAACTTTATGCAGTTTATCAACCCCTCCATCAAGTGTTCCCAGTGAACGCCTTTTTAGCGGTGCTGGTTTACGATGAACTACGAACCCATTTATCAGGAGAAACAGTATCTTAATTATTATTTATTAAATTCAATTTACTTAAATTTTAAATATAAATATTTCATTATTTTAGCACTAATTTTAACAAAAAAAAAATAAAAACTTTCCCATAAAAGTAATTTGTTATTATCTTCAAAAAATACAAAGGTTTTTTATTGTAAAACGTTAATAATATATATTTTGCCCAAAAAGAATATTTTTATTATGCTGTTACTTATTTCTCCTCCTCTTCCTCATCCTCATCCTCTTCCTCTTCCTCATAGCAGATCCTCATCCTGATCCGCATCCCCAATTTCTTTTCTAAAAAAATCCTCATCCTCATCCTTTTCCTTATAATTACATCCTCATCAACCCTAGCTTGATAGAGCAAATTCCGAAAGACTTCCCATGACCATAAACACATAAGTACCTACTGGTGCACTTTTCTTCAATGTAGCAAAAGCATTCGACAAAGTCTGACATAACGGCTCTTCGAACTGTTTTCACTTGATAGATTAATATAATAGTACCTGGAGGACCGAGCTTTGCTCAGTTTGTTTTTTTTTTTTTGGTAAATCGTGTATTTTGAAAATTACATTTAGATACACATTACTAAGTAATGAAATGTGCATAATATGTTTCGATCTTACCGACGTAATAATAAGAAAATATGAACTGGTGTTTTTCACAAAAGTAAGAACTTTAAAAAAAAGGGAAAAATATAACAAAATAACAAAACGACAAAAAATAAAAGATAAAGAAAGCAATGATCTGGAATCGAAAAAAAAGTAAAAAAAATAAGTGTGTAAATGATCGTGATACGAACCATGACCTTCTGTTTCGTGGCTGTTTGTTAGCGGCCGCCCGATTACCGACCGAGCTATTATAAAATTTTTTTTTTTCGGTGAAATTTACCATTCAAAACGACATTTTCTAAAAATGAAACCTAGCTAGATCGATTTTTCGCTCCCGAATCTCTGGAGAGATCTTTCATGAAAATCGCTGGAGCCGTTTCCGAGATTCCAATATATATATATATATATATATATATATATATATATATATATATATATATACAAGAATTGCTCATTTAAAGGATAACAAAGATATGTATTAAAATGTATACTCAATAGTGTGTTTAAAAATATCATGTTGTTATAGAGTTTATGTTTATAAATTATTGTTAATTCGATTGATAACACTTCCAAAAAGTCATTTGATGTGTCGGCTCATCTGTCATTTGTGATTTTTTTCCAAGGGAGAGAAGCAAAGTACGGGGGCCCCAGTCAGAGGAGGCCAAAGTCTAGCTACCGATCGAGACGAGGTTCGGCCCTATCGGGCAACTTCGAATCGGAATGGTAAACGGGTATTGAGCAGCCCAAGGCGAGGTCCCCTCTCGAGGGCCCTTGAGCCTAGTCACTCCATGGAGCGTCCGCCAAAGCGCCCTAAGAGCTTAGTGGCCTCCCAAACCGGCGAGATTAATAATAGCGTAACGGCCTGAGCCGAGGCTCCCGTGGGCGGCAAGGTGTGAACTTCTAAAGTACGATTTTTTTTAATTGTCAATCCGTCTTCGAGCCAGCGTATATATATACGGCTTCTTCTTGGGCCAGCGTATATATATACGGCTCTAGCGATCATGAAATTTGGTATGTGCGTAGATTCGGGGGCGAAAAATAGTTCTAGCTAGGTTTCATTTTTAGAAAATATCCATTTAACCCTGTTGAATGAAAAATATCATTCGAATATGACGGTAAATTTCACCGAAAAAAAAATGTTGCTCGATCAGTAATCGGGCGGCCCCGAAACAGAAGGCCGCGGTTCGTGTCACGATCATTTACTCACTACTTTTTTTTACTTTTCTTCTATACCAGATCATTGCTTTCTTTATTTTTAATTTTTTTATTTCCAAAGTACATGATTTACCAAAAAAAAACCGATCAAAGCTCGTTCCTCCAGGTACTAGAAATATAAAAGAGAAAAAACAATTAATGTAAACAAGAAATAACATTTCGCGAAATTTTATAAAGTAAGTTCAGGTCAGGTTCAAAAGACAGGTCCTCCAGGTACTGTCTATATATATGTCCAAAATATGCGGGTTTACGTTTTTTAATAGTTACCAATATTTCTAGCTGTTTCTTCATTCTATTAAATACTTCTCCATTCATTATTCTATCTCTCCATGATATTCCGCCGGATAACACTACACACACAGTTAGTGTAGCAACAAACACATTAGTTCGCCCTCACCTCCAAGCACGGCGAGACCAACACAATGCGTACACAAGGTACACCCGCGTAGCAGAAATAAGCCAGCGCTCTCCTATCGCGGTAAACGCACCAGCGGACCTAATCAAAAATCGCCACTGTTGTAATCGGCCGATCGACAGATTGCAATAGATAATTGAGCGCGTACATATATGCTTAGACGCGGCAAAAACCCGACCGGCCGACCCACATTTGGCACAATGGGCCGCCGCCACTTTTCCCGTTTCGCTAATTAACCAAGCCCGAACTTTCAATGTGAGCCGCACCTCGGTTGGTTTCAGCTTAACGCTCGGGCGGCACACGCTGGCCCCTTTCCATCTATATGGAACCAACAACAGAGCTGGTGCGGCTTGTGAAGCGGCTGAAAAAGCTAAAGCTTGCAAATACAGGGGTCTAGTCCCATTCGGTCCCAGCTATTTAAAGGAGGAACGCTGCCAGTATCTTCGGAACCTTGCCTAAAGGGACTCCATTTAATAACATATTTTAGTCATTATATTACATTTTTTAAGGTTTTTAGTTTTTGGCTACACATATATATATATATATATATATATATATATATACATACAAGAATTGCTCGTTTAAAGGTATTAGATGAGAAATAAACATATTGAAAATTATAATTGAAGGGAAAGTAGAAGGAAAATGGGGAAGAGCTCGAAGACGGAGTGAATTGCTCGTACTTTAAAGGTATTGCCGCCAAGGGAGCCTCGGCTCAGGCCGTTACGCTATTATTAATCTCACCGGTTTGGGAGGCCACTAAGCTCTTAGGGCGCTTTGGCGGACGCTCCATGGAGTGACTAGGCTCAAGGGCCCTCGAGAGGGGACCTCGCCTTGGGCTGCTCAATACCCGTTTACCATTCCGATTCGAAGTTGCCCGATAGGGCCGAACCTCGTCTCGATCGGTAGCTAGACTTTGGCCTCCTCTGACTGGGGCCCCGTACTTTGCTTCTCTCCCTTGGAAAAAAAAATCACAAATGACAGATGAGCCGACACATCAAATGACTTTTTGGAAGTGTTATCAATCGAATTAACAATAATTTATATACATAAACTCTATAACAACATGATATTTTTAAACACACTATTGAGTATACATTTTAATACATATCTTTCTTATCCTTTAAACGAGCAATTCTTGTATATATATACATATATATATATATATATAGCTAGGTTTCATTTTTAGAAAATGTCGTTTTATCCCAGTTTTCAGGGAATGAAAAATATTATTCGAATACGACGGTAAATTTCACCGAAAAAAAAAATGTTATAATAGCTCGGTCGGTAATCGGGCGGCCCGCTAACAAACAGCCACGAAACAGAAGGTCATGGTTCGTATCACAATCATTTACACACTTATTTTTTTTTTTTCGATTCCAGATCATTGCTTTCTTTATCTTTTATTTTTTGTCGTTTTGTTATTTTGTTATATTTTTTCCCTTTTTTTTAAAGTTCTTACTTTTGTGAAAAACACCAGTTCATATTTTCTTATTATTACGTCGGTAAGATCGAAACATATTATGCATATTTCATTACTTAGTAATGTGTATCTAAATGTAATTTTCAAAATACACGATTTGCCAAAAAAAACAAACTGAGCAAAGCTCGGTCCTCCAGGTACTATCCAGGTACGGTCCAGGTACAGATATTAATCTATCAAGTGAAAACAGTTCGAAGAGCCGTTATGTCAGACTTTGTCGAATGCTTTTGCTACATTGAAGAAAAGTGCACCAGTAGGTACTTATGTGTTTTTGGTCATTGAAGTCTTTCGGAATTTGCTCTATCAAGCTAGGGTTGATGAGGATGTAATTATAAGGAAAAGGATGAGGATGAGGATTTTTTTTAGAAAAGAAATTGGGGATGCGGATCAGGATGAGGATCTGCTATGAGGAAGAGGAAGAGGATGAGGATGAGGAAGAGGAGGAGAAATAAGTAACAGCATAATAAAAATATAATTTTTAGGCAAAATATATATTATTAACGTTTTACAATAAAAAATTTTTTGAAGATAATAACAAATTACTTTTATGGGAAAGTTTTTTTTTTTTTTTTTTTGTTAAAATTAGTGCTAAAATAATGAAATATTTATATTTAAAATTTATTTCTGGTAAATTGAATTTAATAAATAATAATTAAGATACTGTTTCTCCTGATAAATGGGTTCGTAGTTCATCGTAAACCAGCACCACTAAAAAGGCGTTCACTGGGAACACTTGATGGAGGGTTAAACTCCATAAAGTTCAAAATATTTTGGGTTTACTTTCCACTATGAAAGACTGTCTCCAGTAAAATTTTTATATTTATTTATATATATATATATATATATATATATATATATATATATATATATATATATATATATATATATATATATATATATATATATATATAGTTATCCGTTCTAGGAGTTGTTTGATCCAGCGTTACGTATGATCAGTTTTTTGTTGATCCGCTTAAATTTGTAGATCACAGCAGCATTCATTGGTTGAAATCATCACTTTACGTCAGTGCCTACTTATTAAGAAGAATTACTGTATCTCGTGAATGTGATATTTGTTGAAATACATGCTTTAAAGGGCCAGCAAATTTTATTTTAAATTATATTTTATTTAAATTATATTTTAAAGTAAATTCGTTGCGCGTGATAGATTATTTAAGAATTTACATATAATAATTAATAAAAAAAATATTGGTTTCAATACTCAACAGTTAATTATTTAATTCATGTATAAAATGAATGTCTTCTACTTCAATATTTAAAAAATAATGTTGAAGAATAAATAAGACTTGGAGTGTTCTAGTCGTATCTTGAATAGTTTATAAGTAATTTTAATAGCAATGGAGAATACCTAGATACCTGGAGATAGGTAACAACAAGTCCAAGTGTACAATAATTTTAAAAATTATATAAAAAAGCAGAAAAATAATAAACAAAATTTTTCGTAATTCGTTTGTTTATAAACAAGCGTCTGTTCACAAAACCAAATAAAAAATGAATTAAATTAATTTTTGTTTATGATGTAACAACGTGATAAATTATGATTTTAATAAAATGGTTCTCCATAATGTTAACACTAAGCAACAAAAAATTGTAATTTAGAAAAAGCGTTTTTAGCAGTGAAAAATGTCTTTCTTAAATGTCATATTTTCATTAAGCATCATATTCCAAAAAGAAAAAAATTTAAAATCTTATTAACAATGTATTTATTTATAATAATTATTTTAAAAATTCAAGTAATTTTTTACAGGAACAGAATAAACAAAAAATTTAAAAAAAATCTTGATTGATTTATTAACGTTTTTCATATTTCAATGCCTTAGATTGATAATAAAACAATGAAAAATTAGAATTTTTTTGGCAATCTTTTCTAAACTCTTTCAAGAAGTGACAAAAATATTCTGGGTTAGACTACATAGAAATAATCTTAATTTTTTTTCGTCTTATTATTATTTATTCATGTGTCTAGAAAGAACTATATTTTTTATTCCTTAATATTTTATTTTTTTAGGTTTAAATAATCTTTAAGAGTTCCGTACCCACTGAATAGCACTAGCTTAAATAACACTATTGATTACATAACAAATAATAATAATTTATTCTCTTGTAACCAAACTCATATTTGATAATGAGTTGAGCAATGACTTGTAAACAAACATTTAAAATAAAACTAAAATATTGTCATCCTCGTCTCTTTACAGAAATTTTCGCACTACATTTGTCGCATTACATTGCGACCGTTGTTGATCCGTTTCCTAGTGCAATAGTAGCAATATATTGTACAACTAGCTTGCGCCCGCGGCTTCGCCCGCACATTATATCGTGCTTAAAAATACCTACGGAACACTTTGTGCGCAACTCCAACTCGCACTTGGGCGATTTTTTTAAACTTTATATAAACCATCATTTTACAGACCATAGTTAACTATAGTTTCATCGCACAAATCTACAATGTGGTTCTTTAAGTTGATATAACTACGTTATTTATCATCCGACTTAAATAAAACTAACAATAAATGTTAAGAGAAGCTTACTACAATGCATTTGTAAAAGTTGATCTGAAATCGGAAAGGCCGTTTTAGCCAAGTTAGCGCACACAGACAAACAGATAAACAGACAATAATTTTAACTGTCATTGTTTTGGGTTCTACTGCGTTGATAAAGGTTCCTAATAATAGTGTTTCTCAAATATCTTCCATGTACAAACAACAATCAGTAAAATTTTTATTATATGTATGATTTTCTTTGAGCTCATAGTTCGCCGCCGCGCCAGTTGTTTAAATTTTGGGCATTTACAGCATTTTGGGCTTCATCTCAATCGAATTAATACAGGTCGCATGTGCTAACAAGCATAACAACAAAACTATACACTTTATAGTAAGTAGGTATTTTGAGAATGTCTCAAGAATTCATTAATATCAAGCGATAATGTCTACAAAATTAAATTATTTATTCACTAGCATCCTATGGTAAACTAATTAACAAGAAATAGGCTATAACCATCTCTTTGTCAATTATATTTATGTAGGTTATTATATTCGACATATAGTAACAGTTTACTCAATAGAAAATGTACCTGGAAATTCAGTTCTTATTACAAACACTGTGAAATTAATTTTACGAACACTGACGTCGAGCTGCGTATGCGCGCTCACAGGGATCAAGAAATGTTTAAAAAGTGCCTGAGAAAAAACCGTTACGCGGAGCCACAAATACTTTGGAAAAGTATAAAACAACGCCTGGAGTATATTGCTGAATTTAGAAATATGTCTAAGCGACACAATACGCTGTTCAAATATATGCTTTCCGTCCTGTAAAATAAAGGTTAAGGGCAAGTAAATTTGAACAGAAAGGTGGATCAACAAAGTACTCTTTTAATTTTGCTGGATCAAACAAGTCATGAAATATATATATATATATATATATATATATATATATATATATATGCAAGAATTGCTCGTTTAAAGGATAAGATATCCTTTAAATTTAGATTAAGATATCCTTTCCAGCATACAAACAATTTTTTTATAGTGCTTTATTTGCATTAGCATTTGTACAAAAAGTAAGATAAGATTTAAATATCTAGGTACTTAAATAAAAACATTTCAAGGCTCGTTGCCCAACTCATATTTATATTACTGTTATTTTATAAACTAAAATAAAACAGTTATAAAATCAAATGTTATTGGTAAACTCCATTGATTTGCTGGAAACAAGTAGTTTCAAATCTTTGTATTTGATAAGCCGTGCGTAACAACAATGATCATTTGCATGTTGCTGCATACAATTGTACTCTTCAACTTCACAAAGTAAGAATTGACCCATTATTTTATAACACTATATCGGAATGACTGTGAGTAATTATAACTGTACTAATTTCAGGTTCAATTGGGTGATCGGTGAATTGCTGCCACGTTTCGTCATTGAAGACGGTTTAAAAAAGTACGATCTTGCTCTATTAATAATAAGTATACATTTTTATTAACATAAAACAAAAATTAAAAATTTTGGATAAACCCTCGACGGAAAAAATAATTGAAAAAGGATAAAATAATTAAAAAAAACTCCGATTTAAAAAATAAATTTAACGCGAGATAATAAACGTAAAACTCTACTTATATTTAATAAGTAGAGTTGATCTCTCGCAGAGTCGGTCATATATGTAAACAATAGAGTATAAATTTTCATAGCATTTCCCTCCGTACCTGCCTATATGGTTCTCGATGATCGTATATGGGGATATAACATATTCAGCTACCTATAAACTTAGTAAAAGGTAAGTTATATTTTATGAAATATGGTTTGGTCGCTTTTATAGCCAACAAGTATTACTGGTTATCGCACACACGATACATTGCACACCGTCATAATATTCCGATTAATGATAATAAAAGTTGCAGAAACAGAAACAGAAATCACTGGTCTCTTCAAGATGAGTAGCAGGGAAAAATGACCGTGAAAGCTAAAGTAATTGGTTGCAAGAAAGGGCATGGCACAACATGCGCAGAACTTTGTTCCCCTATGACGCGTTTTATTCAAATTGAACTTGCCGGTCCCTATAGTTCGGATTAGTTTGATTTTTTATCGAAATAAATACAATTTAGCTACGACGATGTGCCAAATTGGTGTTGCTCTACATTAATATGTTTTATTAATAATATATTTTTTGCAATAAATTTGTAGCTCAGCTTTGAAACTAAAAGTAAACCTTATTGATATATACATTTTTGTGATTTATTTCAGTGCAATATTTGGTTCATACAGTTATAATCCACTTAGCAGTACATTTGAAACAGTTCAGTCCGATTTACCAGAACCAGAAATTAAAATTACCACTACAGTACAGGAGACAATAACCACAAAATCTGAAACCACTGGAAACAATTCAGATACATCAAAATATAGATTTAGGAGAGTTCATCGGTTTCCGTTTAATGAAATTGAAATGTCTTCCTAAAAAACATTAAACTATAAAAAATAATTCTGTCACTGTAATTAGTTTACTTTCATTTTATTATGATAATTAATAAGGCTATTCACGACTGCTGTGTATTATCATCAAACGCAGCCGCCACTTGAAGATAAGAAGGCCTGTGTCCGTTTCAGTACATAATTATGTCTTATCTATGTCTGTGTCAATGTTTCGTCTGCTTCTACTGGTTTAAAAAGAATAGGAACGTAAATAGCCTTGAATGACTCGCGATCTGTCAACTGTCATTTGAAAAATACGGCTTGCAAATAAAATAACTTTTTCGCTTAAAACCTTTTTTTTATATGTATATTAAAAGTGTTACCAAATAAACTGAAGTCATGATTAATTTTAAAAATAATATCAATGTTTTGTTTTCTATTTACGGCGACGATAGCTTTAGTTTTATTATAGTTACCTTCTAAGTGCCTTTTTTTAATTATAGTCAGTCATCATAAATGATGTTTTTTTAGGAACATGTTCTATTCTTTTTTTTAGGGGAAATCACAATGACATTCAATACGTTTAAAAAATTACCGTTCGAAAATGTTCCGATTTCCTTTCGTTTCATTCGAATGGTATAAGAAGGATAACGTAATTAATGCAATAAGAAAACAAGAGGACTTGCCGTGCTCATTTTTCTTAGTGTTGACACTTTAGCGTAAGTGTAAAGAAATCTAGAGGTGCAACCATCTTTCTCGTCCCCTTATAAAACTTATTGGCTCTCTTTTTCTTTATTTTCCACAAAACCCTACATAAATGAAAACATCAGGAAAATAATTAAAATATACTGATAAATCGAAGTTATATTGCATTTATGTACGTGATATGAGATCCATAGAATTTTAATTTTAGAGTCACACTAAGTACATCTTTTAAAGACACAGAAACGATTTTTATTGTTGTAAAATTTTGACACTCTCTCTACTCTCAGTAAACTAAAGACGAAACGTATTAAGTGGGACTTTCTAGTGGCTTCACTTCGAGTGTGTGATCATCGTCATTACGCAATACATGTGTGAACAAGATGTTTTGCGTGATGATAATGATAATGTCGACGATTTATGTGAGTAGACATCGTGCACAATCCAGAAATGTGAGGAATTGAAGTTCTAAATTCAGATTAAAACTTTTTCTTTCATACTTTAAGTACAAAACGTATTTGTAACTAAATTTTATATCAAAAACATCTGTTTTGTTCATCCTACCTAGTATGAATTGACAGATATGACGTCAAAAGATGGCACGAGGTCATTCCTATTTTTATTTGAATCGCATTGTATGTTGAATTATTAAGTGTTTAATTATAAACTAAACAAATAAATTAGAATTTTTCAATTATTCCGTTAAGTTGGTGCGTGGGCCAATTTTAATTACGCGTTTGGATATGCATTTAATATGAAACTTAAAAAATATGTAGATAAAACTGTTGCATAATTTCCACCGCTGCCAAGAGTCGATCCTGCAGTTTCCAAATCACGCATCTAGACGTTCTCTGCATCTGCAATAAATAGTCGATGTTCAAATGTTTCGAATTGTAAGCGCCGCCCACAAACTTAACGGAAAAACACTAAATTAATTTTTTACCTATTTACTTGTACATAAAGTTATAACCGTTTATTTCATTAATTAAGTTAAAATTTAGTTATTTTTTTAAATCAGGCATCGATGTATACATATTATAAGAACAAACCTCGAGTGAAGAGAAAGAAATATTTTCAGTTTAATTTCATAATTAAAAAGTCTTCTTGTATTAACTGATGTTTTTGCTTTCAATCCCGAGACTATTAAAGCTTCATCTGAAGCAGAACCGGTGGGCTAGTCAGAACCCACGGGTTTGGGGCTCCGCTGTGGGTAGAGCTGGGCATGTGCTTATGCGTGCGTTTAACTAAGGTGTGTCATCTAAGGGCCATCGAGGCCGCGGTTCGGACCGAAAACCCGATAGCCGTCGACTGTGCAATTAGCTAATCGGTGGCAGGGAGCGGTGAGACCGCCCCGGAACGCGGGTGTACCTTGTGTACGCGTTGTGTTGGTCTCCCCGTGCTCGGAGCCGAGGGCGAACTAGTAGTTGACGGAGGTTTCGATCTGAATAAAAGAGCACCGTGTCATCTGCGAAAAGCGCGAGATTGACGTGGGGGTCTTTGGGTAAGTCGCTCGTGTAGAGCGTAAAGAGCAAAGGTGAGAGGCAGGAGTCTTGTGGAACGCCAGCCGTGAGGCGGCGGCTTGTAGAGAAGGTTCCCTCGACTCGATATCGAAAAGAGCGATTCAACAGGAAGGCCCCGATGGTGTGTACGATCTGGCACTTTGACTTTGAGCTTGCAAAGCAAGCTGTTGTACCAGACCTTGTCGAATGCTTTTGCGACATCGAAGAAAAGAGCCCATTTACTAATATGTTTAGGGTGATTTACGCCTTTTAGGATTAACGGAACATGTTAGGCGGAATAGTTGACCTAGACAGGAATGTCTAGCTCGAAAGCCGAATTGTTCCGCCGGCAGAAGGCCGTTGGAAAACACGTGCTCATTGAGCCTGTTTAATAAAAGCCGCTCATAGAGCTTTCCCAGGCAACTGAGGAGGCTGATGGGACGATAACTAGAAGGCCGGTTGGCTGCTTTATTCGGCTTGCAAATGCCGATAACCGTGACTTCTTTCTAGTCGTCCGGAATGTGTCCATTTTTGTAAACTCTTGGAAAGAAACAACTGGAGAGTAAAGTGTTGTAAATGGTCGCCAGTAGACCTCTTCGGGGTTCACTGAGTTCAAGCAGTAATCAAAACTAAAAATAGTCGCAAACCCAAAATTTACTTTTTGTTATGATGTTGCTGACCTAAAACATGTTTGAAAAAATTGAAAAACCTGATAACTGGTGGTAAAAAGTGGATCACGTACGACAATAACGTGGGAAAAAGGTCAAAGGCTGGTCAGGCTTCATAGACTGGCGAAACCCGGGTTATCTCACAACAAGGTAATGCTGTGTGTGTGGTGGGAATGGAAGGGCATTATTCATTATAGACTGTTACTGCCAGGCAAGACCATTGATTCTGAACTTTACTGAGGACTACTGATGAAATTAAGGGAAGAAGTTGAGGGAAAGCGGCCGGAATGAATCGACAGAAGAGGCGGGGTTTTTCATCATGGTATTGCTAGACCTCACACATCTGTAGCCACTCAGCAAAAATTAGAGAGTTTGGCTGGGAGGTGTTAATGCATCTGCTGTATAGTCCTGACCTTACACCTTCAGATTTCCACTTGTTTTGGTCTCTTAAGAATTCTTTAGGCAGTGTCAGGTTAATATCACGAGAAGACTGCCAAAAACCACTTTGTTTTTTGAACAAAATCCCCAGAATTTCTATATCAAACAAAATGGCACCTACATACTTTGGTATGCAAAGAACATTTTTCCCCAACCTATTATATACTGCATCAGTCTTTGCTGTTGCTGGAATGGGTAAGCTCGTTCAGGGCAGTACCACGGCCTAAAAAAAGACCGTGGGAAAGAAAGACGTGATTTGGAAGATTGTATATGTATATTTATATATATATATTAATTTGATGTTCTAATATTAGTATTCTTATATAGTCTGTCACCAGGCTGTCTCAAAACGTTTGTTGTTAGTTGTAAAAAAACCTATAAAAAAATATTAAGTAGGGCTTCAATATTATTAAATGGCCAATGGACTAGACACTTCCTTTATTATTTATATAAATAATTATCACAAAAGAAATGACTAAATTTATTTCATATGGAAGCTGAGTCTGACTCGCGCACGAGTACCTAGGGTTCCGCACCGAATTCTTCTTCATGAGACAGTCTGTCACCAGGCTGTCTCATCAACTGTGGTAGTTAGATATTTGAATTTTTGCCACATAAAGTACTTCTGTTGACACTATAACAACAAATACTAAAAAAAATTTAAGTAGGGCTTCAATATTATTAAATGGCCAATGGACTAGACACTTCCTTTATTATTTATATAAATAATTATCACAAAAGAAATGACTAAATTTATTTCATATGCGAAACAAGTGAAATAATGGAAACAATAATATTTCCGTCTCTATGGATTCAGTTAAATCAAAATGTATAAATAGCTGGTGAGTAGGCCATTTGTGGCGTGACGTAAAGTGACCGCCGCCCATAGACATCTAATTTACCGAGATAGGTTACAGGTACGTAGCCAACACTATGTACCTGCAACTTTAAAAATAAGTGGGCCCTGTTACCACACTGAAGAGATTTAATAAGCATGTTGTGTGGCTTAGCACAGTTAAAAGAATTTTGTTTTTGATGATTGTTACTTACATTTTCTTACATACTACTCACTATAACTTACATACTACACTTGAACTTACATACTATGTTGATTAAAAATAAATACTACTTTATTACTGGTAATTAGACTAATTTTGACATTATTGGTCATGGGTTTTGTTGTAAATATTCAAGATATTTGAGACGCTTAGGCTATCTGCCTTAAAAAGAATTATAATTATTCTATATCTTATGGTTATTCAAATTTACATTAGTGCCATATAAACTTTTACAAAAGTTACTTTGAGATCTGATCTGAAACATTATTTAATATACAATGTGTTGCTACTATCGCGACCATAAATCAACACACATAGAGGATAACTTTTTAAAATTGTATTAAACATTTAGTGTCTTTAAACATCAATAATTTCTGAGTTATTAAATTTTCCAAAACAATCTTAGAGCACCCATACATATAAAACTGCAACATATAGTTATAAGTCTTCATTCTCACAGATGATTATTAGGGTTTTCAAAAAATAGTCATTAAATTCATTTAAGTTTGATTAAGTCCTTGGATATTAACAATCGTCGATTTTTAATACCAGCAAGAACTGTTGTTGAGTAATTGAACTAAAAAATAGTGTAATGCAATCCAAAAGAATTTAAAATTTTATGTTTGAGTAGAATGAGTAGTAATTATGTGTTATAATTAATAGTTTTATTAATTATATGACCAACACCAAATGTTATCGACATAAAGGCAATCATTATTATTACCCGAAAATACCTGAAAAGACAACAACAAAAGTATTAGAGTATAAATTTTACTTATTTTATGAACTAAGACAAAAACAGAAATTAAATGTAAATTTAAATTAATTTAAAATAATTATTTTGACTTTAATAAATTTTTCTTTAATTTGTTTACTCGGGAAGTAAGTTTACAAGGAACTAATGCAAAGAAGATATTGAAAAAATATATTAAATGGAACGGATTATTTATCATATTTTGGGGTCTCTTTAAATCACTTAGTAAGGAATCATGGGGGTCATTTAGTAAAGAAGGAGAGTGTGATCATTTCAAGTCATTTCAAGTTACCTTATTAATACAGAAGTAATTAAGTAATATTTATTCACTTCAGACATGCAGTTTAGAAGAATAGCAACTTGAAGGTTATTTTTTTATATTTTCTGTTTAGGTAAACTGCATTAATTAATCTTCATATAATGTACATACAAATAATGCTGCTCGAACCTTTTGTTTTACTTGTTGGCATTTAAAACAATAATAGTTTTAAATTACATTTATTAGAATTAAAACAAATTGTACTTACCAAGTAAACTTAGATCTTCTCAACATTTTTATTATGCATTCCGTTTGCTGGACCGTACCAGCAATATCACCTGAATTATCAATAACAAAATGAGACCTGGCCACTTTTTGTTCAAGGGGCATCTGACAACTAATTCTTTTTTTTGCAACAACCTCAGAGAAGTCATTACGTTTGCATAATCTCTCTAATTGTTGGTGGTCATCACTGCAATAAAGGTGAGTTCTTAAAATGTTTGTTTCAGAATATTTATACTAATTTTAAACACACTTATTACTTTACTAAAGTCTGACTAAAAGTGGAATAAAGAAAAAAATACCATAAGATGTTCTACACTTATATGTTATACATATTTTAATAATGTAAATGCATTTGCAATATATTATTAAAAACTAACCAAACAACTGTAATAATTTTGTGCATGAATGTCAACATTTTTCCTGTTTCAAATAATAATGGCACTTCCATGACAATATACTTATGACCTGAGAAAAAGTACATCATTGCTATGCTCATCATGGCTCTTTGAATTCTTGGATGTGTTATGGCATTTAATTTTCGCCTTTTCTCAATATCGTCAAACACTATTTCACCAAGTTTAAGCCGGTTAACCTTACCATCTGGGTACAAAACTTCATCACCAAAGTACTCTTTTAATTCTTTCCACGCTTTTGTACCTGGTTCTAAAACTGAAATTAAAAAATAATATTGTTTATCAGTTAACAACTGTGTACAATTTATGTGACTATTGTCCTATGTCCATGTTGTGACCTATTTTTCTATTGTCTGTCTAAAGAATTTTAATGTCTTGTATAAATTTAATAATAAAGATCAAATATAACCATGTAGAACCTGCTGTTAAGTACAAAGGTAGTTGTTAAAGTACGAAGAATTGTATTAAATAGTACCTTTCCTAGCGACTTCATCGGCATCTATAACAGCCACATTATTATCTCGAAATATTGAAAGTACAGTACTTTTCCCTGTAGCTAATCCACCAGTTAGCCCAACAATAAACATTTTTAATAAAATAAAAGTTTTTATGAATATTAAACGCCGTCTTTGGATTTGTTATTAATTCTTTCTATTGTCATTTACTATTGACATTTGACAACTGTCAAATGTCTGTTTTAGGGATGAAGAAAAAATATCGATGATATTTCCTTCGGCATTCCGATATTTTTCGGAAAAAATATCGATATGTCGATATTTTTGGCCGATATATTTTGATCCGATATATGAAATTTTTTATATTGATATAAAAAATAGAATATCGAAATCGTATCAAAAACTATATTATTATTCAAACTGATTCAAAGCCGTAAAAGATAAAAATTAACGAAAAAAAACTGTGGCCTATTACTAGTATTGTCGCGAATGCAGAGTTGCATTTTGTACTATAATTATGGTATTTATACTACAGTTTGAGGCTTCGTACTTTATACTATCCATATCTTAGGTTCAACATGGTATAAAGGTGTTACAAATCATTAATATTGAACTACATACTATGTTAATTATAATAATAAATAGCATGCAAAATATTAATGTCATCAACTAAAGTTTAATCTAATTACTTTAATTTAATCTGTAAATAAAGTTAACAAAAATTTAATTATAATCAAATTAGCTATAATTTAAAGCCACTTATTGTAATATCGAGTTTACATAAAATAAATTATTTAACGCCATAAAAATTATTGTCATTTAAATACATGCGTAACATCTTTAACTTATCGTTCAGCATTTTCATGTCAATCAAACAACTTTTACTAAATTCTGTCGATCTAGGCCTGTCTCTTAGGACAAGTCTCTGCGGGTTTCTTTTTGACCCAGTATTAACTTCGTTTTAACCAATTCTTTATGTTTTTTTTTTTACAAAGTTACATGTTTTTAATTAGTTATTTTGATTCGATTCAGGGCTAAAGAAACTGATTTATCTTACGAAATAAGCTCTTTGTTTTTTCCCAATGAAGGTTTTGATAAATAATGTAAGTACTTAGAAATTTAGATTAATAAAAGAAATTTGATTAAAGTTAATAAATAATTAATGTTTTACTAAAATTTCTCATTCATTTACATAATGTGAACTTGGTATAAAAATTAATATGATTTATTATTGAAGAGGAGAACTAAAGAATTAAATTAAAAAAAAATACATAAGTAAAGTAAAGAATTATTTAAAAAATATTAGAATATAGAATTTTTTTTAATTTTCAGTTTTAAAAAACTTATGTATTTACATAAGTTTTTTAAAACTGAAAATTTGACCGATATATCGATATTTTTTTTCGATATATCGAGGCGATATTGATATTTTTATAAATATCGATATTTTTTCGGCTTTCGGCATCCCTAGTCTATTTTTATTTTTTAATATTAAAAGTGTTGGCACTTAAATATTATTCCATATTATCATTGAAGGTGAGTTTTTTCACCTTCTGCCGGTCATCTACCTGCAGACCCCTCCAAGGAATCGGGGGATCAGCGGAATCTAAGCAACGTAGCTGGTGCACGACAATCACGCCATCCCCTCCGCTGGATCTTCACAAATACGGTTCACAACGATATTTTATACTACTACAGATATGTTGGTAGAGCGCCCAGAGTGAAGCCACAAAAAGTCTCAATTGGGGTCTTTTATGTGGCAAACAAAGAAAGAAATAGCAAATATGTTTAATTCGGGGACGAGAAAGACGGATGCACCTCGAGATTTTTTTACACTTAAGCTAAAGTGACACTTGTCGTCCTCGTTTTTCGTGCAAAACTTCAATTGGGCCCCCATATATCCAAACTTGCCAATAGACTAAGTTCTGCTCCGTATGCTATTAGGAAAATAAGATGTCTAACTCACGTTAAAACAGCTAGAATTGTTTATTTTAGTTATTTCCATAGCATAATGTCATATAGTATTTTGTAATGGGGGCACGCAGCCGATATAGAAACAATTTATAATGAGAGAGAAATCCCAGAGAAATTTATAATCTAGACTTGAATGTATCTCTGAGAGAGAAATTTAAAGAAATAAATATATTAACCTTGGCCTCTCAATATATATATATATATATATATAAATATATATATGAAAATGTAATGTATGTACGTAGAAATATTCATAATTTTGGTAAGAATACTGATGTTCATAATGTAAATACTAGGAACAAACACAAGCTTGTAACGTCAATTACTAGACTCCATAGAGTAAGTAACTCGTTCATGGGGCGATGTATACGTTTCTACAACAAAATCCCAGTAAAGTAAATGCGCAAAGCCTGCCTATCAACAGGTTTAAGAAATTTACTAAAGAAAAACTTTATAAAAAGTGTTATAATATAAATGAATACATTAATGACAATAACCCCTGGGAATGAGTTGATCACTCCCAGCAATTTCTAAAAGAACAAATTTTTTGCATATTTTAATTTTGTTGAAAAAAAATTGACAAAAAATGAGGATACCAATGTTGTTTCTTTCGCCTGTTTCTTCTCCGTTAGAGGAACCTCATTACGAAAGGGTGGTAGAAAAAAAATGACTATCATTAATTGAAATGTATTTTTCTTACGTCGATGAATAATGATTTTGATTTTGATTTGATTTTCTTATTGCTTTAATTACGATATCCTGTATATACCTTTCGAACGAAACATGTGAATCTGTGCTGTCACTATTTTTGGAAATAAGAACATTTTAGACGTTGAATTTGTATGCGTATAAAATATCTATAGTCTAAAATATCATTGCCTGCTAAACAATATGACTTAAAAGTGATGACACGACACAATCCACGGACCCCTAAATGGATAATTTAACCTCGTTTTCGACCGCGATTGATAGCGGAACTCTTCTAGATATAATCAAATATAGGCAGACGGAGTAAGTAGGTCCAGAGGGTCCTAGGCTTAGGCTGGTCTCAGTGAACGTAGGATATTTTTTTTAAGCTGGATAAGCCACTGTTAGCCTTCACAGTTCCGAAGGACTTGAGATGGCCTGGCACACCGGGCGCCTAGCCTGAACCTCAGCGTATTATTATTACGCGTTATGGTGACTTAACTCGAGGGCTCCCAAGGGAGCCTCGGCTCAGGCCGTCACGCTATTATTATCACCGGTTTGAGAGGCCGCCAAGTTCTTAGGGCGCTTTGGCGGGCGCTCCATGGAGTCATCAGGCTCATGGGTCGGCTTGGGCTGTCACTCAACACACGTTTAGCATTCTGATTCGAGGGTGCCCTGACTAGACGTAGGATAATACACCGTCAACTTGAAATTGAAACCGACAGTTCGACAAGTAGTCTCGTTTAATTTAAAAACTCTCTCGGGCAATCGTATCGAGTGTAGCTTAAAAGCCGTTTTGAAATTCCATTGTCCTCCTAAGAGTTATTAGAGTCACAATTAGGTTCGTCAGGTGATGTACTTGAAGGATTAATCCTCTAATTTTAGATTTCTCGCCAACTACAGAAAGCAGTGTGTGATGGAGATATCCTCTATTATATGTAACATATAATAGAGGATAACCTCTATAATATGTAACATATTCCTCCATTATATATATCAAAAACAGCCTTCTAAGGCTTATCGACAATTTGAAGCGGTGACCATTTACCACCATGATCCGCTCGATATACATTTCAATGACCAATGGCCTTAGTCGTAGCACGTATGATCGAAAGTTCCCATAAAGGCTTTCTAGGATGATTGTATCCTTTCCGGGGTTTTATATCACATTATATCTCAAATTTTTGTCAGTTAGTTTCGTTGTAATGATTTCCACGAAATTCCTTTTCTCAAACCTGGTTGTTGATTTCAAAGCGACAAAATATTTATTGGCCGAAGAAAAACCACAGGCAAACCTACACCTTTTAATTTCACCTGATGAGAGACGTAAGTGGTGCACTTGAGATTGTAAATGTCACATTAGCTATGGCCCGGGATCACTTTACTTGAGCTGAGGTAACTGCGCCGGGTAACTATACCTACTGTTGACATCGTTAAAAAAAGCGGGACAACCCTGCGTATGTTGTGCTGGTGGGTCCAGAAAAATTATAATAATCGAAAAAAAATATGACTATCGATAGATGAAATGTAAGTGTCTTATGTCGATGAGTAAATGATTTTGATTTTTGTCCGCGAGGGGAGAGGAGTATCAAGATAGCTATGTGCAGAGAACCTACTCTCAGCGGTCGAGACATGGTGAAAAGTGGAATTATAGACCAGATCCATAGGCTAGGGATGTTTTTCCCTTATTAGCAGTGGCTCTCCCGGGTCTCTTGGCCTCTCGGCAGCAGGCTAGAAAAATTAGTTACCCGTACAAAGAAGGCCAAGTAAGAAGACGTGATTTAACGGTAATAGTGTATTGAAAATAAACATCGTAGAAAAATATGCAATTTATTCAATAAAAAATAAAATATTATAGCCTAGATATTATGTCCTTAAGACAGATAGAAGGTTGTGTGACACGACCACATGACAAAAATACCCTAAAACATCCATCTTTAGGATTAAGGTAGGATAACGTATTAAATCGGCATAATGTAATTGTATAAAAAATATTTTTATTTGTACCAATTAAATTTAATCGAAAAATACAAGTTTCTTAACAAAGCGTATAGTTTTTATAGACAAAGCTGTTAAACATAATACCATGTTGCCGACCGTGTCAGCGAGATATTCTAGGCACAAAGAAGCGGTTGCAGATAACATTCCACGTTATTTTAACGATAGAATAAAAAGTTAGCCTTAATTCTGTTCTGGAGATATATATAAAACGATCTCCGGTTCCCACAATGCTTGACTATTACGGCTTAGATAGTAGGTAATAATAACACTACCCACAATACTTAGCATGGAAATCTCCAGAAGTTTTTTTTTAAAGTGCTTTATCTCCGGTATTAATTTTCGCAATGGGCATCAGTCCAATAATATCGAAATGGTAATCGTCCTCAATACAATACATTTGAATCATTCTTCAATAAATCGTAATAATAAACGTTTGTTGACTTGATATTTGAGGCTGAAATTTCAAAAGTAAGAGAAATTCTGAGATAGACTATTTGTAAAAACTTAAAAAAAAGGCAATAACGAACTTCTATATTTATAAGTAATTTTAGTAAACCAAAATTCTAACATAATAATTAATAATAAAATTCTGTTATCAAATACAGTATATTAATTATTGTTGGTTCCAATATTTATCTTGCAAATGATTGATGTTGTGAAAAGAAAAACCAACGATAAAAATAACTTAGGTTTAACTTATCATACGTAAAGTGTCATTTAACGGAGAAATAAATGGTGCATTGATTTTCCACGGTTCTTATAAAAATGGTCGGGGAAGGTTCGTGGGCGGAGATACACAAATGGGCGGGGTTACTTCGCATTCGAGTTTGAGCCCTCTACGTACAACCCTCTGGCCTCATTGTGCTTCGGAGTTTGCTACGAAAAGGCTCGGTGACAGCTTGTAAATTAGTATTAAAACATGTGATGTAGAATTAGTTAAAATGTTCAACATGGATGGTATTAACTTGGGGCGATACCCAGAGTTAGAAAACAACAGTGTTGTGCCGATAGCGCTGGATGGCTCACCAACGTCGGCTAACGGCTCAGACGTTTTCCTCTACGATGACTCGTCCATGTCCGACGGCAGCCTCTACGCGAGTGATCAAGAAAATCTGTCGACACCTCGGAAAAGGTCAGAGATATTTTTTTTCATATTGAATAAATTAATATCATTTGATATTAAAATGAAAAGCGAATAATTGTTTTAAGGATTCAGTAAGTAAAACGTGCTTAATACTGTGTGTCATTCGAGCGAATGTATTTTTTAAAATAATTTCCTTAAGAATCACGAATAATTGATTTAATTTATAAATATCATCATATCATTTAGAAAAATAAAGACAGACATTCTTTTAAAGATATGTAGGTATACTAAAGAAGCACTCTAGAACTCCTGGTGTATTGAAAATAATTTAGTTCCAATCATAAAACGAACTACTTTTATAAGGAAAAAAAATGAAATGTGACTTATTACTCATGATGAACGAATCAAAGCTCGTTGTCGAATTTCTTTGGAAAAATATTTTTTTAGTGGAATAATCTTTTAAAAAGATAAATTTCTAATTGCTCAAGTGTAAGAAAAATTTCAAGTACCTTTTACAAAATTCTTAGGAACGATTATTAATTAACAGTTATATGGTTCATATGGCATCATATTTGGTGTCATGAAGTAGTATTAATATAATAGAGATAGACCAAAGACTTCTTTAAATTATATATAGATATAAAGTAAAGTTAAACATACAACTTTATGTTGTTTTGTTGCTCCTGTTATTGTTGGTCTGTTTCATTTCCATGTTTTGCTATTGCGAATTTGATTTCAATTGTAACATCGTTGTTCACACACGTTTTAAATTTTACTGGTCAATACAAAATTCAATTAAAGATAACTTGATCAAATACCACGGAATAGTGACAACAGAAAACTTGTTTTCTTTATTACGAGTCAAGTAAGTATAGTTTATTATTAATAGAAATATTAATGGCGTTGCTAGTGTTTTGTCATTATGTTAGTGTTTACACATTATCAAAGTTTAAATATAAAACATTAATATTAAGGACAATCGTATTAATAAAGGACAATGCCTATAGAACCAAAGAACACTGTCTGGCTACATGAGGCAGCAGACATTTAACACCGTGCCAGTATTTTAGTAAATGGAAATGAGCGAAAATCTGCTTGTAGGTCGGGTATAAGGCGGCTGCATAAGCGACGCTCACGGTGCCCACAGCAGCAGATCCAGCAGCGTCAGGCTGCCAATCTACGCGAGCGCCGCAGAATGCAGTCGATTAACGACGCTTTCGAGGGCCTCAGAGCTCACATACCAACGTTGCCTTACGAGAAACGCCTGTCTAAAGTGGACACACTGAAACTGGCAATCGGTTATATAAGTTTTTTGGGCGAATTGGTGAGTTGCATTCGACGTCCAATCTTATAAGCCGATTAAATTTTCTCTAGACGAGACGTGGACATTCGCAAGAATCACCACAATCATGCACCTTCTCCATTTCTTGGTCTTTCTTCATTTAAAGATTCTTTATTTAAAGATGAATTCCATCTCAATAAATTTTTCAAATTAGTTATTTAAAATTGCCATTATTAGATTCTTCCTTCTTTATTGATCCTAATCCGCATTTGAAAATCTAACAATGAAGAGGAATTAGATGGAATTCATCTTTATATAATCAAAAGAATTTGTGATATGGCATCATATTATAGATACAGACACCGCGGTGTCCGGACGCTTGTTATTAGTTTAGCATACTCCTGCAATCGATGTTCTAAAAATTCCTCGCTTTGCAATGGGGAATATAATGTATTTTTCTTTCATTTAACGGTACTGTACTACAATTTCTAAAATAAATGCACATGTAGCTAGCAATAAATACATAAAAAATTCTTAGATTATATTGGGACACATTTTCATGAACTAGATCTTACACTTATACAAATAACTACTTTAAAGGTGCCCAAATTCACACAGGAGGTTCAGACTCGGTAGTACAATCGTTTATTGAAATAAAAACAAACTTTTTTTCTAAAATATTACCATTCTATTCCTTAAAAAACAGAACTTGTCGACAACGCGGTAGTCATTCATAAATACCTAAATTTTACTGTTCACACACACAAACTCACTTTTTGGGACAAGTTCAAATGAATGTAATTAATTACTTACGAGTGATTTAAAATATATTTCATTTTTTATATAACATTATTTATGTGCAGAATTTAATTAAAAAAATGGATACACTTAGAAAAGCCTCCCTGTATAATAATACTATATAAAGAATCTTACCAAAAATGTTTATAATACGGGCTCACGGATTATAACTTTCGAATTGTAATAAATCCGTGTGAAAGTTGTTTTAAAATTATTGCTAAGGCAGATATACTTTAAAACACTATCCGGGTGTTGAGAAAAACGAACTTTAAATTAACCATGATTTCAATTCACAATAATATTCAAATGCTATAATTCTAGCAAAATAAGTATCAAGTATTGAACTATTTCACTTCTTGTGTGTTTGACGATTTTTTGCCTTAAATTTTAACTATCTGAACTAATGCATATTCCATTTAACCGAAAAAGAATCTTCAAGAAACTGCAGTATTTTAACTTTGCATATTGGATCTACGTCTCAAAATTTAATCATACATTATACCAGTAGGCAGTTTTATGAAGCAATAATGCTTCATAAAACAATGTGCATAAGCACATATATAAACTGATAGGAGATTTATTATATTTACATGATTAGCTATGCTGTGTATGTTATAAATTCTTTTTGATACTTACACAGAATGTCCAACAGGTCAGGTCAGACAGAACTATTTCGGACACCATGCTCTCAGGCGTTAGCAGCAATACTCATAATAAGGAGGACCAGAAAAAGATCATCATCAGAGGTAAGAAACAGTGATTTTTGGCTACTTCTCTCAAGCGATAAAGTTAACAACACTTATGACGAATGTACGGCCCGCCAGCATCTCTGCCCCCGCCTTTTAAATCTGATATCATCTAAGATATTAATTTTAATGATACGCTCTAAAGGGTTATTTTGATCTACGTGAAATGTACAACGTATCTGATATTTAATCAGATAAGGAATAACAGTGTATTAGTCACAAAATTTAACAGTTTTTGGAGTCGGTGGCATTATTCACCATGGGTAATGGTTGTACTCTATAACATCTTGCTTAAAATGCACATAATGCATTATAGCTGAGAACGCGAAAACAGGGTATCTATTAATTGTGTAAATACGTTGTTTTCGCGTTATCGACTTTACTGAATACATCTGCTTCACCTTTTCGAGTGTACAGACATGATGTTATGTTGTGTGATTGCGCAAAACAATGCATATTTATGCAATAGCAGTAATCGCGGTAGATTTGATGTAAATTTTTAAAAATTCCGTTGTAAATGTCCGAAACTCATCACCAGAACTAAATGAAATTTAAATGGGACTATTTCGAAATAAAACCATTTCGAACAATAATATAATAAAAAGAAATTTGCAAATCTGTCTGTATATGACGGAGTTATTCGGGTATAACTCCGTACATAAAAAAACATACAAACATCCGAATTGATAACGTCCTTCTTTTTGCGGTCGGTTAAAAATACGCGTCGAATTACAACCTGCTCCTTCTTTTCTTAATAGCGTTTAAAATGATTAATACTTCTAGTTTCTAGCGCTATCTCTGTCGTCTTCAGAGAAATCAATTATTGATATCGACAAGTCTCTATACATTACTCTAGAACAAGAAATCACCTAACTCCTAGCCGCTAAGGAGTTGTACCTTCCTTCATCAGTTCAACATCATAGGATGATGATGACCATAAGGAAAAGACTTAATAGCTTTAGAAATGCATGAAAAACATTGTTAATATCTATATCATTTGATTAATATCATTTGAGTTCTTGCCTTCGATTACCATGGGATTCCATCAGATCAGATCTTGACGTGGGACCACCTCAGAAGTATACTCTTTCAAATAAAAAATAATGTTGGGAATCGTTCCACAAATGGGGGAGAAATCGTTGAACATACATAAAAAATACACACAATGGAATATAGAACCTCCTTCTATTTTGAAGTCGGTTAAAAAATGATTACTGTGGTTCATCCTTATGAGATAAACATACGCTGTTTGACTTTTTATCGCTCTTTTATATTTTTTTATACAATGCCGCAGTACATTACTATGATAGTAAGGTTTAACCAGCGTTTGCAATTTAAGCGCACAAAAACATGTTTGTTACATGAAATTACAAATCTTTGAATTTCCCAATTTTTTTCTTATATAATAATTATGCATCCTATACTACATATAAACCTTCCTCTTAAACCACTCTATCTATTGCTGAAAACCACTTTAAAATCCGTAGGGTAGGTAGGTAGCTTAAAAGATCTAAGCGTACAAATATTGGGAGCGATTTTGTTTTAAAAAATACTTATAAAGAGATTTTTATATGTGGTTACGACATGTATGAGACGAAAGGTGTAGAATTCAATATTTCAGAATTGAATAGAAACCATAGTAGAAAAATGTAAATAAATGTTTTATTTGCGAATTTTTTGTCATCTATTTGTAAATTAAGCCCTTTAAGGCAATTACACGAGTAGTACCTACTCGTGTAATTGCATTTCTTTGTTCGTGCAATTACACGAGTAGGTACTACTCGTGTAATTGCACGAACAAAGACTATATGTAAACACAACAACAAATACTATATGTAGCAACAGCAACAAAGATTATGTAATCGTAACTGTTGAACATCTTCTTGGCAATCAATTTTACTCCAATCTTGAGTTACAATTGGATTTCTCTCATAAGATTTCTACTATTTAAAATAATTTCATCAGCTATATTAATTTAATATAATAACTAGCTGATCCGGCAAACGTTGTTTTGCCATATGAATTATTTGTAGGGTAGAAAATAATTGTTACAAATCTGTTCCCATAGATTCTGAATATAAGTACATATAAAATTTCATAAAAATCGGTCAAGCCGTTTCGGAGGAGTATAAACACTAAAACTGTGATATAAGAATTTTATGTATTAGATATAGTAACCATTCGCTATATTTATATTAATAAGCAAATATAACACAGTATTAGGAATAAGTAGATAATTTAAGCTATGGGTAATGTCATAGGATTTAAAACCTTTACAGTCCCTTCATACTACTTAAATTATTAACATTTTAAATGAAAGCTCTCATTTACTAATGTTTCCCACATGCAACAACAGCAAAGCGAAGATACTTAATAACAAATTCTATATTGGGTATTAAAATGAACACAAACATAATTGACACACAGGTTGATCTCGTATAGAGGTAAAGTTTATGGCGCGGGTCAAGTTGTGCCAGGGCACACCCCAATTTGTTTGCGCACCTTTAGAAGATCGATACTGCGGTCGCGACGGAAACCAAATTGTAATACTATTTATTGCAACACTTATATTTCTATGGCGGTCGAATGTTTTCAAAACGGTTTTTCTTGTCGTATCGTCCTAGTATAAGGTTTATCTTTAACAATAAGTAAATAATTTTCGAGCCAACGGTCTCTCTGAGTATATGAGGATATAATATTATTCGATTGAAAATGAAGTCACCTCTGTTGTGTAGATGTCTCTTTCTACAAAAACATACTATTCTCCAAATATTTATATTAAGAACACATTATTAATTTTCAAACGAATGGTACGATAAAATAATAATTACGCATCCTTATCAACCCCATAAATGTTACCGCACTCCATTCAGGACATTATAAGAGCGTGATAAAACTCGCAATGTGCCGATATCTGCGTTCAAATGGTCCAGGTGTGGTTCCCGTACTTTTCCCACGGCGCATAGCGTGATGGCGTGCTATATCCCGTGGGATCTGTCACGAAACTATAGTCGCATCTATCCCTGATATATTTGAATTGATGGTAGCAAATTATAATTGGACATCGGTGATCTGCGAACAAAAATTTGCGCCATGCTTTCATCCACATTATTTATGGCAAAACAAATATGGATAATTGTAAAAGTAATAGTAAATATAATGAAAAAAATGCCCATTTATCTTTACCATTCATTTTTTTATTTAAAACTACGCACAAAAAATCTTTCTACAAATGCCCGTTATGTAGGATAACTGGATACAAAACTACACAAACATGATCAGAACGGTGAAAAGGACACTGGAGAAGATGATTATTTTTGAACGAAATTTCTTATTATTTACAGTAAAAAGATATTGAAAGTGGGGAGATGATAAAAGGGTGGAATAATAAGAGAGGAATCCAAGAAAGAGTATCACAGATATAAAGAGAATTAACGTATTGATTTCTTGTTTTACGCGAATATTATACATGTCATATGATATTACTTTACGGATTTTGTCGTGCTATGACAATGCAATAAATAAAATATAAAATAGTTTAATTAATAAGATTAGCGTGGTCAGTGCTCTTAATGAACGCATTTGATGAATAGGTAACTATTGAAGTCGTGAGCACTAAGACGACATAATATGATCGTACTTATGAAGATTAAAGAGGAATGCAAATTAATAAAGATTAAACAAGAATGAATCGAATGCAGTAATCAGAAAACGAGTTTATCGAGGTGCTCTGCATTCAGGTTACAGTAAAACATGGCACAATAGTCGATTATAGGGAAATTTAAGGACTGCACGAAGTTACTTTAATTTGGTTTGGTTGAACGCTTGTGACTCTCTGACTGACTTGTAATTTGATCTTTCCAGCTTAGTGTGAAGTCAATAATTAAAGGGAGGTTTTTAGGGTTCCGTACCCAAAGGGAAAAAGGGGATCCTATTACTAAGACTCCGCTGTCTGTCTGTCACCAGGCTGTATCTCATGAACCGTGATAGCTAGACAGTTGAAATTGTCACAAATGATGTATTTCTGTTGCCGCTATAACAACAAATACCAGAATAAAAAAATATTTAAGTCATTAAAAAAATCATGTCTGTTGTATGGTAGGCCCCTCCCAAACAACAGACATGATTTTTTGCCATTTTCATAGATATTGGTACGGAACCATTCGTGTGCAAGTCCGACTCCCACTTGTCCTGTTTTTTAACATTCTGGCTGATATAAATGGACCAGTTGTCGAGTAATATATGTGAAAGATTATCTAATTCCACTTCATTCAATTAATTTTAAGAAATAATACCAAAAAAGCTATAGAAAAAGCGCAAAGTGACAAAAAACAATTTTCGGACCGTGAAATGTCCATAGAAGGGTTTTAGGTCTGAAGATAAATCCAGAAATCCATGATATAACATTTTATCGTTAGCGTCCATAAGTAAACACGTGAATTCGCATTGTATTTTGGTAGAGGATTTTATCTCGGGTAAATACAAACTGAAATAACAAAGTGTAAAAGTATCTCACAGTTGCGAATATTATATGCTATAGCAAATTAAGTGTTCTCCCTCTGCAAACAGAAGGGTGGAGTGAATTAGAAAACTATTAAGCTCTTCACACCCCGTACATTAAAAGAGACGATATGTTTAATTTTTAACAGTGCAATATTTTTACCAAGTTAAAGTTGAACAGTTTCAAATGAAAACGCTAAATTTAATGTATTCTTAGTGAACCCTTCAGTACATTTAGCGCTCCATAAATTAACATGTACACATAATGATATTAAACACAAATACGAAATAAATATGACACTAGCGCAACGAAACTGAGGCACTCTTATTACGCCAAGTGGTGTTATTACATTTTGCATATCGTACGTTCTGTATCATCGTACATACACATATATTTGCATGGAAATAATCATTAATAATTACGTTCTGTGCAGTAAAATTCGGAAAAATCTATTTATAGGAAAAAGAAACCACTCACATTACATCATTAATTAGAGTATTAAATATATTTTTAAACGGTTTTATTTAGCTCGACACGTACGGAATTTATTCGTTTATTTGGGTCAAAATTAGAAATTGAAATTTAAACACCTTCCCGTTGTCAGATTGATCTGAAATTTGGTACACACATTTAATTTAGATGACAATACAATATTGTAGTTTTCAGTGCACAAAAAAAAAACAGAAAATAAAACCGTTTAACTTAAAGGTTTTTAAACGGTTTTATTTAAAAAACAAATTTAAATAAATGATATATTTAATATATATCATTCGACACATTAAATTGATAGGTACATTAAATTAAATAAAAACGTTCTTCCGTTGATTCAACACCACCATTTGTTTTTGAGGCTGCCCATATTTGTGATTAACATTTCCCGCTATTGTCGATAATGTAACATTTCTAAATAGTTATCATACAAAATAAAAACTTATTATGAAATGCCAATAATACATAACTGTGGATTATATAAATAAATTGGATTAAATTTATTTATCAAATTTCACTTGAATGATAAATTTTATTTAATTATTATATTATACATATATTCCATTATTAAAAATGTCACCCAACGTATCAATCAAAAGAAAATGAACACAAGAATTCCCACATTTTCACGGTGAATTGTTACTTTTGATCGGTATACACGAAGTAAAGCGAGTGTAAAACAATGCCTTTTGGCTGCAAAAGAATACCGAAGCGGTGTCATATAAAAAAATATTATGAGGCGTCACAGTGTGCAAATTATATACTTGAAAGTCTTCTGGAAATTTAAATAATTTCAATTAAACACTGTTAACACATAACGATGTCATATTTGTTTTCTAAAACTTGATCACCATCAACTTTGTTAACTAAACATTTCCCAAAAAAATCACTCTAAACAATTAAAGTAAAGTATTGCTCAAAATATATATATGCTTACTATAATTTATAAAAAAACCGCGTCGCCCACTGAATGCCGCTAATCTCTTTTTCAATTAATAAAAACACCTTATCGAAATGTAATGTACGATTTACATAGAGATTATCGCGCACGTGTGCCGACCGTCCCCCATCTTTGTTGATTCTATTGACTCTACTGTTGGACTCGATATACTGCTAATCCTAAAATATGCATTAAGAATAAAAAAACGTCGGAAGTGCACCTTGCAATTGTATTTTTTTTATTTAGTCTTTCAGGCTCTGGCCGCGCAAGCTTTTCACAAAAGACTTGACGTGTGACATTGACATTTGATCGAAAAAAGTAAAAACAAACTTTATTGTCACATTATTGCCTGTGTAACACTTATACTGGTAAAATACCACTTTGTAGTTATGCCGATTAAAATATTGCTAGCCCGTCAAGTATTCGATTCAACAGGAGTTCCTACTGTAGAGGTAGACATGGTAACCGAGCTTGGGCTGTTTCGTGTAGGCGTCCCAAGTACTGATGCTAAAAAGATCGCTGAGGCTGTACAATTGCGTGACAATAACCCCGCGGAGTACATGGGTAGAGGGGTAAGCAATGCCGTTAAAAACATTAATACTATTATTGGGCCTGAACTCATAAAGCAAAATTATGAAGTCACTATGCAAAAGGAGATCGATCAGTTCATGCTAGCACTCGACGGTACCGAAAACAGGTCAAGACTCGGGGCTAATGCTATCATGTGCGTGTCCATGGTTGTGGCCAAGGCTGGGGCAGCGAAAAAAGGGATGCCACTGTACAGACACATTTCCGATATGGCGGATGTAACGAGCATAATAATGCCAGTCCCACATTTTAGCATTTTGACGGGAGGTATTCTTGCATCTAACGAGCTACCTTTTCAAGAATATTTAATAATGCCCACTGGTGTATCGTCGTTTTCTGAAGCAATGCGCCTCGGTACTGATATATACCAATATGTCAAGAATATAATCAAATCAAAATATAAAGTTGAAGCAACTTATGTCAGCGATACTGGCGGCTTCTCCATACCGTTGCGAAGTAACAGAGATGCGCTTATTGTATTGACGGACGCTATCAAACAGTGCGGATACGGAGGGAAAGTTGAGATTGCTATAAACGCTGCCGCTTCAGATTTATTAAAAGATGGCGCCTACGATTTGGAATTTAAAAATACTAATACAAATCCGCAAGATTACATGTCTTCTGACAAGCTCGCAGAATTATATCTCGAAAGCATGAAGGAGTTCCCGCTGTGCTCCATCGAGGATGCATTTGATTATGATGATTGGGCTGCGTGGTCCACTTTGACCTCGCGAACGCAAGCTCAGTTATTCGGGAACGATTTGACTCAGACAAATCTACGCAGAGTTGGCCTAGCCGTGGAGAAAAGAGCGGGAAATACTTTAGGGTTACGATTAAATCAATCGGCTACTCTCACGGAATTAATAGATGTTTTTAAATTGATGAAATCAAATGGTTTCGGCGTAGTGGTCTGTGACAGATGGGGGGATACGGACGACCTCTTCCTAGCTGATTTGGTTGTCGGGCTATCGGCGGGTCAGATTAAGTGTGGTGCCCCAGCAAGATCTGAACGCATAGGCAAATATAATCAAATTTTGCGTATAGAGGAGGAGTTAGGCGCATTAGCTAAATATGCAGGCAAAAATTACCGCGGACAAAATTAATATAAACCGTAGGTTTTGATCTCCTTGAACCTTGACCTTTGTAATAAATTGAAAATTAATTACAAAGGTAATTAATTTTCAATTCACACTTGTAAATAAATTTAATTCACTGCGCTTCGGACTGCTACAGACGGCAAACGCATAATTTTTGTCTCAATTATAGCACAAACATTGTAAGGTGCAAGATATTAAAAATTCATTATTTGTGGCGCTCTTAAAAAGACAAGCGGTGTAATTACCGGAAATGCTCAATATGTCCTTTGTGATATAGTCCTAAACTGTTATTAATGCACTTGTATAAACGTTCGTCGTTTGTCGCTAGGGTGGTTCAATTTACATGTTTTATTATTTATCGATAAACATTAAAAACATATGACTTGAAAGAGTTATTTTATTAAGAGTTTACATTGTGTTAGAGCCACGCAGCACAAATGGGCAGGCTCATCCGGGGAAGCACCAAAAGTCCAAAACCACACAGAAGCTTAGCGTGAATATACTTAAAATACTTTTCCACTATTTAATGTTGGCAACGCGTTTGCAAAGCATCAAGTATTGTTGGCGGTAAAAACTTAACATCAGGTGAACCACCTGCTAGCTTGCCAACTATTAATATAAAAAAGTTGGATATTTCATAGGTTATTTACATTTTTTAATGAAATAAATATGAATATTCTATTATGTTATACTATATAATATTACGAATGGATTATTATATTGATCTGATTTTACTTTTATGATTATTCCTGTTTTTAATTCGGGGTCGAGAAGTTCACGTTCCTTTGCTAAAGCTGCGGTTGTGTACAATAATGTAGCTACGCAAAGACGTATAACCGTATTGCACTGCCATAGTTTCCTGAATGTCACAAAAGTTATGGAACCCACTGTCGATATATGACGATAAGCAACACTAGCATTACGGGGTAAGGGGAGACAACAGCGCGCACGTGCACGCGTCCCCGCTTTGAACCCCCGATCAAACACCCCGATATTGTACCACATCGCGAAATGTTTAGTTAGATGAACCCCCTGCGGAGAACTGTTTACGCTCTCTTCAGAATAATTGGAGATAAATAAAACTTGTGTTTATGCTCGATTACGGTTTTGCGTGGGTAGTAATGCAATTCTAATTGAAAGATCAACGATTATAGATTACCTAATTCATTCGATCAGGACCTATTTAATCGTTTAAGATGCCAAATTTTGCAATACTAACAGTAATAACCTGTAAGTTTATTGTAAGAGAGTAGCTAACTTTCTTTGATTTTGTGGATATGTATACGACCTTCATATTAAACATACATAATATAATCATAAAATAATTCAAAAGAAGTAGATAGGTATGACTTCGAACGAAAAATGTAATACCACAATTTCAGTATACAGCGTGTCGTTACCATCGCGACAATAAATGAACACACATATTGGGGATAAATTTTTAAAGTTGTATTAAACATTTAAATTCTTTAATCATCAATATTTACAGAGTTATTAAATTTTCCAAGACAAAGAATTTTAGAACACCCTTACCTATAAAAGCGTAACGTAAAGTTAATTTGTAAAGGTCACAAAGCATATGAATGGGTTGAATGAATTTAAAAGAGACAAAACATACTGTTAGAAGGAGAGGCTTGTAACACGACGCTGTGGCGCGAGTTGTATAGGATGTTACAAATTTTGTTTCTTTTTTACTTAATTAGTTTGTTTGAAAAATATATTTTATTAATTATTAATTTTGTTTAACGTTAATATTTTTTTATGATTGTTGGCAAGTAGCGTTAGACGTGTGTTCATTTATTGTCGCGATGGTAACGACACGCTGTATACAAATCTGTGACTTATTATCAATTATTTTTTAATATAATCTTAGAAAAATACTAAACATAACCTCTTCCCTTGAAGCATATTACAAAAGCATAAGGGTACATAATAATATATACAACTAGCGACCCGCACCGGCTTTACACAAGTGCAATGTATTATACATAATAATATGTAGGAAGGTACTAGTAAAAAAAAACCGCATCAAGATCCGTTGCGTAGTTTTAAAGATCTAAGCATACATAGGGACAGACAATCAGCGGGACGACTTTGTTTTATACTATGTAGTGATGCACAGCAAAGAGATGTTTACATTTCAAGTGACACTACCACAGTCACCCATTTGTGTTGCCTTCCCGGAACCGCTTCACTAACACTTAAACTTTATGGTATGCTATTAAAGTTTAAATTCACTTCTAAGTATTATTACGAATATTTTGTACCGGAATATAGAAAAGTGTTGTTTTAGATTATTCAGGCATTTTTTAAATTTTTTTAGGAATATTATAAAAAAAGAATAAGCGAAATCGGTTCAGTTGTTATTGAGCTTCTCGCTTAGCAGCACATTCAGCGATTAATTTTTATATATAGAGATAAATAAAAAAGGCGACTTCGACCACAGCAACTATAAAGTATGCTCCGTCCAAAAGGTAAACCTTTAGTACAGCACGTCCACGCTTGGTGTCAGTTTAAAAATTAAATCATCGTGAATTTTACTATTATATTTTATTATATTAAAAACTCTTTCTTAACAAGCTATTAAAGAAGTTTTTACCTTTATTTGATTATATATCACAATGAATTTGAGAAAACGAAATATTTGAAAGCTATTGGAGATTGTTGGTTGATAAACAACACTTTATAAAATATCATATTATAAATTTCGTCTCTTTCCAATACATACTTTATCCCGTTCAGTCCATTTCTTTTCTTATGGACGGTTCATTGGACTAGGTTTGAACTAAGTCCATAAGGCAAAGGATCCTTATGTAAAGAATGATACAGACGCAGAACAGAAAAATCACATAAGTGACCCTTTTCTCTATCTTTTTTTTATGTGAAAAGTTGCCAAGCGAGCAGACGGTTCACCTGATGTTAAGTAAGTGAGATGTTAAGTGAATACCGCCGTCCATGGACATCTGCTACACCCGAGGGTTGCAGATGCGTTGACATTCTTTAGAAAATTGGGCTCCGGCCACCTCACTCACCAGACGAAACGCTTAAGTATTATACTTCCACTTTACGCCGGTCTTCTGTGAGGTCGTGGTACTTACCCGGATAAGCCTGCCCATTCGTGCAACAGCCGAGGCTGTTGCATGACCCTACCACCGCAAAAATCTCTCGCTCTCTCTGTACGCAGCCTGAGAAATTATACACTTAAGTCTAAACGACAAGAAAGATTAAAGGGTATATATTTCAATTATTTGTTCCAGGCAACAATTTCCAAGCACATTCGCTGTCTTGGTCGAGACGTGGTGAACGTCCACCAGGAGGAACGCTGCATGCTAAAATTTGGGTGCCAGAAGATCCCAAAATGTACTCCAACTCAAACAACGTCATCGATAAAGAAGAATTGAGATAAACAGTTGTACATATTATTAGCAAAACTCTTTGTTGAGGTCTGTCCATAACTAGATATTGCTGAAATGCTGTAATGAACTCCCATATTGTATTGTAGTATAAATAACAAAATTATGTAACTATTAGGGTCATGCCAGGTAACACCTGCCATACTAAATAATTAGTCATTAGTCTCACTTTCTTGCAGAGTTAGTGTTAACATGAAAAAGATCCGACAAGCCATGAATGAAATTTCTCTGCAATCAATTAATTTATAAATTATATTAATATTATGTTGTTTGATCTAGGTATATTTAAAATCACATGGTTAACCTTCTTCTATATGTAAATATAAATTATTAAAATTATATCTTTAGAATTTCGGAATATAGAAAATTATCAGCTTATATAATAAATAATCAAATATTAAATGTTTTATTTGTGTAAACTACAATTCCAGGTAGTCTAAAACTGCTTATCTACATACATCGTAAAGCAACGATGTCTTATATTTAGAAATTAGGCGGCTAGCCTAGCACCTACTAGTATGTTGCAATTGATCTGTTATACAAATAAATATAGTGATGGGACTATAGCCAATTAATTCAGATAATAATAGCATAGCCAGGGTTTTCCCTGATATATAGCGTGATTACAACGCTTTCCCTCTGTATAAGGCAGATGCGCACGTTCCCACGGGGTAGCTAATGGTGGCACTCCGTACATGTTGCTTTTTTGCAATTATTTTTAATGTTTTCAAAGATACAAACATTGAACGTAGTTTTAAACGTAATTTCTATATGAAAATACTAAATCATCATCTCTAAACGTTTTGAATAATAATATTGCCAAAATAAGCCTCCTACGAAATATGGCTACAATACGAAACACGAAAGGATGATTGTTAAACATTCATTTAAAAGTCCTAAAAATAATAAACAATATAAAAAAGCGATACGCCATCAAGGTGACTAATAGCTATCGCATGAAAAATGTTTATTAATAAAGTAGAAAATAAATTCGATTTTTGCCCGTTCTACACTACTATTCTTTTATTGGAAAAGGAAAATTAATATTGTATTGTAATGCTCTTGAGAATAGAATGTGATTATTTATCCGTATAGGTTACCTTGATGAAAGAAATGAACATAAATAAACAATGTGGACCGAAAAGCGAGTTAGTTTAAACTATATACTTTATTTGATCAGACTAAGTACCTCATCCTTTTGCAAAGAAATCCTGAAAATACAACGCCATTTATAAAAAACGGCAGTGAGAATCTCTTAGGGCGTTATACGATCAATATAGAGCGTGAATAGGGATTGGTTACAGATGACTATTCCCATGCAGACTCCACCTCCTGTCTGCTTCAAATCTAATAATTCTCAGTCAGTCTTGATGGTTTTTCATCTAGGACGTGCCAGTGCAACTAATGCACACGCTCGTTCTTTAAGGAATAGATTTAAGATTTAAGATAACAACATTCTTTTATTTATAAAACTCCATACGACTTATAAGGATAAGAAATGATGTTTTTATTTATATAATTGGCTTTAATAAAATTTAAGATCTAGTAAATGTACGATCATTATAGTTGATAAAGCTAAATTTAATTAAATATTGTGGTTTCTTGTGGCTAAACATGAACCCAAATATTCTAAGAAGTTTTAATTTATAGACACGCAACTCAGATATTTGTAATTGTCCATTTTTTACAGTCCATTATTATACTGTTAAAAGTGAGTTTTATTATCTTATAAATCTATACAAATAAACAAAATTGGAGTGTCTGTTTATAATATTAAAATAACCGCTATTTAATAAATGCATATGGATGTATACACGGTACATATACCAAAATAACATTTTTTACATTTTTGCTGTCTGTTTGTTTGTTCCGGCTAATCTCTGAAATGGCTAGACGGATTTGGACGGGACTTTCACTACCAGATAGCTGATGTAATAAGGAGCAACTTAGGCTGGTTTATTTTAGATTTTTTGTATCAAATTCCATGCGGACGAAGTCGCGGGCACAGCTAGTTACAAAAAAATTTTCATCCAGTTTCAGGCTAAAATGTGGTGTTCAATGACTGTTTCGGTTTTAAATAGGCCAAAATTTCACCTTGCCCATACTAATCAATATACATCTATATACATACAGATAAATAAAATTGGAGTGTCTGTTTGTAATATTAAAATAACCGCTTTTTACTAAATACATAAATAACATTTTTTACAATTTTTATCTGTCTGTCTGACTCTTTGTTCCGGCTAATCTCTGACACGGCTGGACCGATTTGGACGGGACTTTCACCGACAGCTGATGTAATAAGGAGTAACTTAGGATACTTTTATTTTAGGATTTTTTTATATTAAATTTCACGCGGACGAAGGCGCGGGCACAGCTAGTATTATATAAAACTGAGCTCTCTTTTTTACTCGTAAGGTACAAAAATTACAACTGACATGAAATCACATGATTTATTTGTCGACGATTTATTCACCATATTAGGTGAATAAATCATCGACGATAGTTTATACTTTATTGTCAGACGATAGTTTATACTTACCTTTATATAATTGTACATGACTTACATAATGTAACTAAGCTATGTGAAAATAATGTTTATTCCCCCTTATTAACCCAAAGGCACGGTCGTATTTTATTGAATACTAGCTGCTGCCCGCAACTACGTCTGTGTAGCATAGGATGAAAAAGTAACTTGCAGACAGAAATATAGATATACATTAAAACATTTCTTTATTTACTTACCACATTATTCAGGTTTTGCTTTCTGCGGCTAATATGTATAAATTGTCCCCATTACTGACCCGCGAACACAACAGTTAGATCTTATGTCAACACCAGCTGCCTTTAGGATCGGTCCCTAAGATTTATTTATAATCATCGTGAAGCAAGCTGCTGCTGGAAATTCTATGTCATTATCAAATCTTCAATGTGGTTCTTGTTGTTCTAACATTTTGACGCTTACTACAATGCATTAGTAAAAGCATTGCACCCAAATCGCTTAATGCCCGTTTTCTGAGGAACTTTTGTCGGCAGTTTATCAATAGGATAAACTCCGCTTAGACTTAGGTTAAACTAACTGACAAATGAGTGCCGTTTATCGCTTCGATAACTTTATTTGAAGTTTTATTTCGTTAAAAATTCAATTTCTTTTTATTTTTTAATGCCATTCAAGCTTGTTTATTCGTCTCTGTAGAGGTCCCACCTTTTTGCTGTCGATTACAGATATAAAGTGCCTTAGCTACTTTGAAAAGAATCATCTCTCCTTCAGTAAATTTTTTTAATACTTTAATAAATATCAAAATTTAATACTAAAACAGCGCTCACCCACTAATTTAAGTAAAAAAATATAATTATTATTAAAAATAAAGAAGAAATATAATTCCATTAAAATAAATCTAATTTTAGACTCGATGACAGACGCATCTAGCAGGAGATAAGGAACTACTTATCGGTTCCATAGTTATTGAATGGTTCATTGAGTATTACGCAGTGATATTAACGCAGTGATAGTTAACTGCAGTTTATATTATACATAACTTTATTGAACTAATAGCTAATATGAGTTTAGTTGAGAACTTTAGAAACTGGGCATAAGTCGTCTCTGAGATTAGGTACCGCGCACAAAAAAACAGACAAAAATTTTAACAATCATTGTTTTGGGGTCTATTGCGTTGATAAAGTCCCCCAGTAATAATGTTTCTCAAATATCTTCCATGTACTGACAACGATCAGTAAAATTTTTGTTATATGTATAGAATAGATATTACTCACAATATATAAACTTATATATATAATTATAAACTTATGATCCGTTGAAAACCAGATGTAGCCTTGTTGCTTAAACTACCATTTCATGATAAAAATAGTTGCCCAAAATCATTTGTATTGATTTATTTAAACGAATGTATATAAATTTCATTATATACGAAACGCATCATAATTTTTGAAGTAACTTGCGTGCAGCTCGTCTAGGCGAAATAATACTGCATCCAAATTCACCATGACCTTGCTTAATTTGAAAATTTGTTTCGCAATGATATGAACAAAACTTAGGGTTAAGATTATTATTAATAATTATTACCAATTCAATGCCGCATTGAATTCATGGCACCATAATCAGATTAGCATTCGAAAATGCGCAGCACATGAGGCGTTCATAGACAAAGTCGAAATGCCTTTATTTAGGCTCTTTTTGGATGTCAAAAAACTACCACCGTTGCACTAAACTAGACCTGACCAGAAAAGAACCGGCATGAAACTCTGTGGTCTTGCTATCTCACTTTTTTAATCGTACAAGTTTACAAAATTAGTTAAGTATAAAATTGGCAACAGCATGAGGACTATCAAGTATATTGTTTTACTCATCATTCCATGCAGTCTAGTCGATAGATGACTCAGTTTGGCTAGAATGTCAGTGAAGTCCTACCGACCAAAACCGTAGTCGACTTGCACCGCCATAGGGTCAAGCTAAAGCCCTTGGATCCATATTCGAACCATGGTTTGAGATCCATAGAGATAAATGGCGATAGTTGCGTATGATAACGCAAGTAGACCGTCGGCAATATCAGATTCCACTTTTCTGCGGCCGTTCAAAAAATACAAAAAACGGTGACCGGCAGTGACGGCAACCTCCGCCTGACGATTGATTAAAGAAAACAACGCAGCTATAAGGACTTAAGATCGATGTGACTAAAAAAGGCGATGTGTGCCCAACTCAGACGCCTCAAATTAAAGTAAAATATCAGAGAAACTAAAATAAAACAGCTGTGATAGCTCAGTGTCCGCTCGCTTTCAATTCATTATACTGGCATGAAATTGTTAAGTGCTGACTTACCTATCGCGTGTTCAGGGGTGAGAAAAACATCGTGGACTATGCACCCTCTATATAGAGGCTTTTGCGAGGCAGTGGGACAAGTCTGGACTGTTTTATTACATTACATATCAGAGAACCGACAAAACGCATCTGGCACTTTATTGGATCTCAATCTATCGTACACCGTTGGACCTAGGTGCTTTATTTGCCTTCATGTCATCGAAAAATCCGAATACTTGGTAATAAAGAATATCCATTGATTTAGGATCTTCAGCCTTAAATAAAAACACACATGCAAAATACAAAACCTCACACAATGGCTGTTTCACCTAAAGCTCATATCGGCAGAGCTTCGGGAACGCTATCGCACACATTCATGACCTTGCTAACGCTGGGCGCTGATGCAGCCTCTTCTTGAGAAGGAGAAACCTCTGAAGAGGAATCCTGGAACATAATCCTTCCTACTTAGGCTTTTTATGCACCGTGAAAAGTCAATGAACTCTCGACGTTCAATTACAGGAATATCCCTTATCGCCTCCGACCGGGTTACCCGTTGTCTTGACGGAAAGGAAGGGTTGATCCCTGGGTGAAGCTAAAAGAACCCTCATTGGGCTGGCCTGTGGTCTAAGGCGAGCCTGAGAAACTATTGAGTAAATTCAGGCCAGTAAGGTGTAGGGATGATAGATTTGTGGACAGTAGTGAAAGAGCCACTGACCCTTTCTTTGCGACCAAGGTGTATAAAAGTGGCAGGGACTTTTTAAGCAAGGCAGGAAACCCCTTGATGACGATTTACGGCCTCCGTTAAAATTTATATAGGCATCTTGTTTAAAAGGTTTGAGATTACTAGCATACCTTTTGTTTCTCACTTCAATAAATAATAAACATATAACACAATTTTGTGTATCTTTATCATATAATAGATGATCATAAACTATTGCTTTATTGGGTAGACATACTAAAAGATTAAAAACTTTTCATATTCTGGAAATTAAACACTAACAAAAAATTAAAAATACTGAATTATGTCAATTGTTTATTACAGAGAAACAACTCTTTATAGCAAAAACCTGAAATGACCTTTTGAAAAAAGCAAAATAAAAATCAAAGAATCATTAACAGCTTATAAAGATTTAATTGTAATGTAACCTACAAATTTATTACACCTAAACAACATCTGTTTTGATTGACTATTTTGCGATTTGCATTCAACAATATTCTAATATTTTTACTTAATTTTACTTTTATTTCTAATCATATCAATTACTCTATGAAATTACACACAGTATTCGTGTAAATTATAATTTTATCATAATCCATCACATTATATCTTGTGCTTACTACTATTTAATCTATAGAAAATATTTTACATTACTTTCTAGAGCCTTTCTAACATATTACTAAGTAACAATGATGGACATATTTAACCTATATCTTACAAAAACAATGTAATTTATATTCCTGCAAGTGCAGCATGCCAATGAAATATGAAATTACATTTTTATTTAAAAAAAGCATCAGCTTCAAATATCTTACAAGTTTACATTTTGAGTCTCTGGAGTCTACAGTTCAATAATAATTAATATGGAACCTCATGGAAGCTGAATGCAATAAAAAATATATATTTTAAATTGGTTCAGAAATGACACAAGTTCGGACTTAATGAGGTAAAAAACATTAAAAAAGAAGAACGAAATTAAGAACTATCCCATAATCCATTTTTAAAATAATACAGATTAAGACAACCACCATGAATGCCGATAAACTGGATCATGATTTCATGCAATCCATGAGCAAAAAGTAAACTAAAGTGAAAGTTAATTAACTATTTATTATATAAGAAAGTAATTATAATTTACCTTTTTGGATAGTGCTTTGTACCAATTAGCACCTTACAACTTGGTGATACAATATCAAATGATATTTGGCATTAGTGTTGCATATCGATAGTTTGCTATCGATAGACAATCGATTATATATCGATAGTTAAGGTAAAAGCAATAGTATCGATAGTATTATCACGTGTCAATACTGTCGATACTACCGATAGCATCAATGATTTTGTACTATCAATAGCCTTTTACTGGCTATCAATAGCACAAACCTATCGAGACTATCGATAGTTTTGGTCAAAAACTAATGGCAATTGCAATACTATTGATACCATACTACCATGCAATATTACCGATAGTATTGCTGTTATGAATAGTATTGGCACTTGGAGAGCCATCGATACTATCGGTAGTATCGACAGTATTGACTTAGACGATATTATCGATAGTACAATCGATAGTCTGAATAGTTTTCGAGGTCAACTATCGATAGCCAAACTATCGATGGTTGTGCAATACTATTTGGCATTTACCCCTAAATAATTTTTTTAATTACTAATATGTGTAACATTATCTAAAAACCAAAACCGAAAAAAATATGCTGAGATCAAATTTTGATAAAATCTTTGTATGAAAAAATAAAAAGATAGGATAAAAAACTATTATACAAAAGTGCATGACTGTGTATGCATTACATGTAAAATACGAGAAAATAAACAGAGTGAAAATTATAAAGCTAATAGATTTAAAAAGAATTAATGACAAAGCTTTGAGTATATAAGAAATATTTGTGTAGTGAAACTGGAGTATTTGTAAAGCCTTCTCACATATAGTGCATTGTTAAAGGTGAATAAAATCTTGTTACTGTATGATACTCTTAATGAGAAACAGGCTATATGGGCAAGAGAAAAATAATTAATACATTTAAAATTAAAATTTACTGGTTCTTCTCTGAAATTTTACTTACATTAAAATATTTAAGAGCCCTCATAAGTAATGGTTTGTAAACAAATCCCCATGGTACAAAAATAATAAACCCAGAGAAATAAAGTCTACAATATATCTTCCACCATTTGGAAATTACTTTAACGTCAAATGGAGCTAAGCTCCAACCCATAAAAATAATAGTATACATCTTCAGGAATATAAACAATACAAATCTGGCAAAACCGATTTTCCAGATCTTATGATAAATTTCTGTTTTGGATAATATACTCTCCAGTTCTTTTTCCATATAAATAATAATAAACTCATTAAAAAATGTTACATAGTAACCTGACCTAATTCCATGCCAAAGAGCCAAAAAGAGCAGAGTGAACAATTGACTGAGGTTCCTGTTACCAAGGAATTTCAACCGTTTATAAATGTACTCTGCTGCAAAATGGTTGGTATTGCAATTGAAACTGTCTATATAGTGTTGGAACTTAGTTGCACCTTCAAAACGAAGCAATTTAATGTTGTTGCAGCCATCCCACTTTGATATAACACCCATTTCAGTGTTTTCTTCACCATTATATGAAATACCAAATCGGATACATGATGCTGTAAACAGAAAATACTAAATATTTATCATAAACAGACAAAATATGTTAAAATAACTTACAGCTGCAATTAGTAACCACTGTATACTACTCAGTACCTACTTTATTCTGATGTAATTTTTTACATTTAAAACCCCAATCTTTTTTATAGAATAACACATTATATTATGGTATGTTATTATGGTAAAAATTGTCTAGCACCAATCAACATACATTATGTACATTAGCCCTTCACTACCAATATATTAATTAAATTATAATACTTTATTAGTGGTCGCTGAGTAGTCGACTTTCGCCCATAATCAATTTGAATTATAAATTTGTAGAAGAGTGATGAAGTGATGAATTTGTGAGATTTTTTGTGAGAAAGTAAGTCTGTTTTTTTGGGCATCAAGGGATTATTACCACCGGCATTACCCTAGTAAATGTAAAATATATACACATACATATATAAATGTAAATATATATAGATATAGTTAACTGATTCTAATTATAAGATTTTCAATTTCATTATAGTTAAGAGGGTGCAACTAATCACTTAGTGTTTTTTTTTTTTGCAGTTATAAAATAGCATGGGGTATATTTTAAGTTTATTATTCACTCTATTATAAATATAAGCCGACTGGCCAATATATTGCCTTCTAGCAAATGCAGTATGTATAAGGGAGAGTGCCACAATATTGTTCCTTCTTTTATGGGCAAATTTGACATATGTTAATGATATTTAGCAGTGTAGGATAATGTTGAGAACATAGTTTTCTGACTGAGAGGAGACCGCTGATTTTATAAAGACTATCAGTAGAAAACCTATAGGGTGTAGAGTACATGACCTTAATAATAGATCTCTGCTAGACTTTAACAATAAATAAAGAGTTTATATGCATGTGTGTCAAATACATGGTAGACACTGAACTTTTGTTTTAATTTAATGCATTTTTTACGCATAATTAAAACAATATTAGCATATTCTATCTATATAAACCACGTGTGGGAAATATCATACATCTCAGTCTCCGTAATTCTCGTAAAAAGGGGTACAAAGTTTTTACTTCATGTATATAAAATAATCTTTTATATATTACATTTCAACTTCCTCCTCAAACTAAAAACTATTTAAACTTTTCATTTCAAATATAAAACACAATAGTTTATTCCAAATTCTTTGAATTAGAAATTAGAATACAATAAGTAGTACTCAGTTACCTATAAGTACCCAAACAATTGATGTACATTTGGGAAATGTACAATTGTCCATTGACCCATCAATATGATTAACTTTACTCATTTATCTGTGTTTTGTAATTTACCTATGACACTATGACAAAATGAGTCAGCATTTGTCATAATTTACAATTAGAAAATAAGAAAATGATAATGTTACCAAATAAACTGACATTTGAATGATGTTTTGAATCTCTTACTTTTGTAATAAGCTGCAATTTTTTTTGTCATGAAAAACAAAAATGATTTTCATCTATGAATATACATAACAGGTTTTTTCAAAAGCATAAAACATTATTTTAAATAACAATTATATACAGCGTGTCGTTACCTCCGCGACCATAAATGAACACATATCTAACGCTACTTGGCCATCATCATACAAAATATAAAAAGTTAAAAAAAATCATACTAAAAAAAATATATTTTTCAAACCAACTAATTAAATAAAAAATAAACAAAACTTGTAACATCCTATACACCTACAACTGAATAATTCATCCATTAAGACTTTTTCATTCATTGCCTAATCTCTCTTTCTAACAGTTTTTTTTATCTTTTTTTTTAATTCATTCAACCCTTTCATATGATTTGTGACCTTTACAAATGAACTTTACGTTACAGTTTTGTATGTAAGGGTGTTCTAAAATTTTTTGTTTTGGAAAATTTAATAACTCTGTAAATATTGATGTTTAAAGAATGCAAATGTTTAATACATTTTCAAAGGTTTATCCTCTATATCTGTCCTCATTTATTGTCACGGTTGTAACGTCACGCTATATAATGATATTAAAATTACAATACCTTCAGTCAGCAGCCAACAAGAAATATACTTGTAAAGAGCAAAGTGAGCCCACAGCCCACAGTATACATGTCTATAAAATAGTGAATCCTCCAAAAATTCGTCAGATTGCATGTATTTCACATTGAATACGGTCACTGAAAATATGTTAACATTTACTATTACAAATTATGAAGTACTCTAATTGTGTTATGTAGTAATGGAGTCCTAAATGTTGAGAACCTGTTCTCAATGGATTAAAATCATACAGTTTATTGATCTAACATTTACAAGATTAAATCTATCTAAAATTACGTATCTAATAAACCTACTCCATGCAGCATGGTGCCAAGAACGCTAGCTGCATTTCAACACTGAATAGTTATGCTTCACCTTTGAGCGAGAAAAGAACCAGCTCTCATGTCACCAGCCGCGAGGCTCTCTCCCAAGGAATCAAAGTTAAACCATCATCTCATAGCATCATCGCGAAAAATGCCACAGAGCTCTAAAATAGATGTAAACAAGCGCCCTACGGATGACGTCATTCAGGGAACCATTCTCAATCTAACATTTGACAGAAGAAAAAACATTAAGGATAAAGGTGTAACTTTTCCCTAAATGTTTTCTTAAGGCATATGGGTTATCAATGTTAAATCATTCAAGTGAAATCTAAATCTAGAGCGGTCAGAAAAAACAATGACAAAAAAAAGACTTGAACTTTTAGGTAAAACAGAAAACAATCTACCTACCTCCAACTTGGAATGCTACTAAATAAGCTATGCCTTGAATTAGTCTCAAAATAGCTTTTCTTTCATGAACTTCAGATTCTTTATCCAATGGAAATTTATCTGACAGAAAATCAGCATACCGTCTAAAAGAAAATATTGGACCCACAAGAAAGCATGCCGGAAAGTAGACAAAACCAATAAGTTCCATGAATGTAGGGTTTTGTGTGAGTGCAGTCTTCTTGCTATTTTCTGAAATTTCCTCACCCTTGGAGAGCTTTTGGCCATCCCAAAGATCAAAAGATAGGGCAATTAGTTTTAGTGTTAAAACACAGTGTGGCATTGTCCAGGTTATATCATAATCTTCAGATTCTGTCAATACATATCCCACAAGAAGGTATGTCATATTAAACACTAAAGTTATAACAGTGTTCATCCTTCCAGGACCAAAGACAATAGTAGTGAAAAATATGACTACAACTGGTATTGTATTATGAATAATAGCTAGTCCAAAATTGTAAACAGCAATATCAATTCCAGTGATAATAAAATATAAATTTCGAAATTGAGGGTACTTTCGAACATATTTATGGTACATGATGCCTAAGGGATATCCCAACAAAATTGAAATCAGCAACTTTAAAGCCGGTTCCGTGGTGCCTATCACAAAGGCAATAAATGGGATTGGGTTTACACCCACCCAGGTTAAGAGAGATAGTGCTATTCCAAACATGGTGTACCTGAAAATGTAGGAACACTTATCAGCAAATTTGAATTTCTAAAATGCATTTTATTTAAATTTTTTCAGTATATGTAAATAATTTTGACATTAGTGCAAACAATTTAAATCAATTTTAAACAAGAGATAAAAACCACTAATGAATTATTCAACCAGCAGAATTCATCGGTTGCTTGTAGTTTTGAAAAAAAAAATAACAAAAAACATGTGATTTTCACTATAGAAATCTACCAATTTTTTGTTGTCAATATGGCATTTCTGCTCCTATTTCTGCATGGTCATAGAAAAAAAATAACCATGAAGGTTAAGGCAACCACTAAGGTTCAGGCGGGAGCTTAGCTCCTAATCTTGAACCTAATCTATCCGAGTTGGATTGCTCGTGTCGGATCTATGGCTCATTAAATTAAAAAAAAATTGAACTAACAAAACAATTATGATGTCGCCCGCTTCCTATATTTATCATGTTGGCAAAACTGTGTATTAAGTTTTCTGAAATTAATAAAATGGCTAACTTTCTTAGTGAAAATAACAAGTTTTAAATTAAAAATTTTATTTATTTAAAAAAAATATTTTAATCGAATTACGCCAATGTCAGTGTCCTTTGCATTTGCAATTTTTTTCTTTTAGACATTGCTCGCCTCCAATATGTTCCAAATCGACATATGTCATATATATACATATGACATATGACAAATGTAAGGTAAGGAAAATAATAAAAAACCCATATTTCAGCCTTGGTTACTTTGTGTGGGTACAATTTTGAAACGAGTCGCCTTCATAGGGGGTCTGGAGGTGGGTGGGGGTAGGGGGGGTGTGGTGATGTGGTGAGTCAGCCCCCACTTGCTCCCCCGCCGGAGAGGCATAGTTTTTTTATCATACAACTTTTAATTTTATTTATTTAATAGAATCTAATAAGAATGTCAAGAAATCTTATAAGAATGGGAGGGTTCCCCTCCAACCTGTTGTTCTTAACCACACTTAACAACAGAAGCGCTGCCAATGGGTGGTTTTAAAAAATAATCACAAATATTGATCTAACAAATGGTACGAGTATGAAGTCTCTCACTTTCTATATTTATCATGTTGGCAGTACTGTGTATGCAGTTTTATTAAAATTAATAAAATGTGCGTACTTTCTTAGTGAAAATAACAAGATTTAAATATATTTTTTTCTCGTAAACTGAATGCTACCGGAGACTTCTGCTTGTTGGTTAATTCTTTAGTGATTTTTCTCTATCATATAAAATTTTTTTATTATTCGCATCTCCGAAAACACTGTAAATTATCAAAATTACGTTCCATTTCACGTTTCGTAAGATTTTTAAATTTTACAAAATAGCTTATTAAATTTTTTAGGCGTCTCCGGCAGAAAAAATATGTTAGAGTGCTTGGTACGAACCTCCTTAACCCCCCCAAACTTACAGTGTACTTGAATTCGGGCGATTCGATTCAAAACCCAACCCCTTTGTGTTTATGCAAATGTTAATCTCAATTACATTTGGTGATCAACAACCAAGAAAAATTAGGTTATTATTATTGATAGATACACACAACTATAAAAAGTATATTTATAATGAATTAAACTTAAAATATTACAAAATTGATCAGAAATAATAGCGAATGAATTAATTGGATCGAAAAAAATACTCCGTGCAATTATGGTATAAAAATATGACATCATAATGACAAACAACAATTAAACAAAAATTTTAAATATACATGAGGTGCTTGGTTGCCTTAATAATATACGCTATAAATACTCACTATATCGCTGCCCAAGATAGGAGCTGAAAATTTAAAACAATGGCTGCGGTGAACTCTTTCAAATCGAATGGCTAAGTAATCTTAATTCTTGGTTTTATATTAACTAACAATTTTATTTCTAATAATAATCATAGGTTCATACAAATATATAAAAGTACTCTTTGGTTCCATAGAAGTTATCATAGATAAGACATGTAATTACTGAAAATTATCTGGAAGCTAGCTATAAAAAAAGTATGAAAGTATCAATTACGGAATGATCATTGAGCAGCAGGGTGACCATCTGTAAAATGGCGAATCTGCCCGACACTAGCAAAAAATTTGCCAACATCATCTCCAAAAAATGCCAAAAATACGCCATCATATTACTGTTGTTGGAGACAGTACAGCATAATTAATGAAACACATTCTTTCGCATTAGGGATTTGACATCTTCATCTTGGTTTTTCCCTCACTACTGAGGATTGTTACTCATATTCAATTCGTCAACGAGCTGTCTCCATCGGTTTCGCTCTGTTGCCTGGTGGAATGCAGCGCTTATGGGGATTTCTAGGTTTTCAGAAATCCGATCCAACCACCTTTTAGGATTACGACCTCTAGGTCTTTTACCCTCTACTTTCCCCATTTGACACAGGCAAGCTTAAAAGAGCGTTCAGAAAGTATAGTAAAGTAAAAAAATAAGTTAAAGATTTTGTTTTTACTGGAAAATCTCTTTCGGAATAATATTTAGTAAGAACTGCAAGCGTTAATGTGGTTATGACAACAATTTATTATAAGTTTACTTTTATTGTTTTACTATGAATTTACAATTGGAAGCTTTGAAAAATGCAACAAATAGGTTATACATTAGAATTACACATTATATAGGTTATCTATATACATATTTTTATATATCTGTCCTTCTGTATGAATGTTACGCCTTCAGCCTATTCTACGCAGACGTAGTCGCAGGCAGTGGCTAGTAATTAATAAAACAACACAATATTAACAAGGATTTCATTAATTACATTCATTAATAGACATAACCGTTGGGGAAGAAAGGTTCTCGAGTGGCAGCCTCGTACTGGCCATCGCAGTGTAGGACGACCCCCACACTAGATGGAGTGACGACCTGTGCAAATGTGCGGGAAGTCGATGGATGCAGGTGGCTCAGGATCGTACTTCATGGCAGTCCATGGGGTAGGCCTATGTTCAGCAGTGGACTCAAACAGGCTGAAATGATGATGATTAATAGACATTTTGCTTTTATTTCACACACATTGGTCAGTGAAATATTGATTCATGAAAAATTTAGGATAAATATTTGAACTAAACTTTTTGAACCCTAAAAAAGGCCAACATGCATATTACCACCCTAAATCTGAGCCTTAAAGCCCTAAATTGGTAAGACGTGAGTGTTACCTAGGGGCGAAGCGAATTTATCGTAACATCTAAATAAAACAGGTATCTCCAGATAACAGACTGTACCTGTTACGAAAAAACTTAAATAACAGTTCCTGTTCCACACAAATTGCTCCTTATCAAGTTGGCACAACCTTTTCTTTATTCATGCTTACGACTGTTACCTAAGTTAGAAAGAGATAAATGCTGTTACACCGTGTCATAGCTGTTACTAAATACTGTCATTGTTACAAGCTCTTTCTTTTCCTTGCATTGGTCTTATAGCTTTGTTAAAAAAAGAAGTACGGACGTTACTTATCTACCTATGGTAACAGTTACACTAATTGTCACAACATAGTATGAAATAAGAGGCTGTTAATTGTAACAGGTATTTGTCACTGTTACTATTAAATAACAGGAATAGGCGTAACGGGTACTCGATTTAACCTAGTTTATCTCACTCTGAGTGTTACCAACTCTCGAAAATATATTTGTCCTCAAAGCTTAAATCAAACAACATAAAAAATTAATTTTCCTTAAGTTAACATGAATGGATACAGTGAAGTATATTGCAGTGAAATTGTTGGTCTTATAAAAAGTGCTTAGACAAAAAATATAGGGAATTTAATTTAAAAAAAAAATTCTTTAAATGACCAATATTTTCATAGTAATTACAAAAGTAATAAATAATAGAAATTTTTAATTACTTTTGGCATTTTATCCTACGCAATCACTATTGAATGCGTTTAGAGAAACACCTTTAGTTCAACTCCGCATTCTAAGTAATGAAAAGCCATACAAAATTTCGTTAAATCCCATTACCCCAGGCGCTTTATAAAAAAAATATAATGTAAGAAAAAAATACAAGAAGTAAAAAGACTAAAAATAAAACACCCCTAAGTCAATAACAACGCACTTATTTACCCCCTAAATTTGGGGGGAAACCTCTATGTAGGCAGCACTAGATGTTTATGGTCAGATATGTTTTTTTTCTTGAAATTGTAAATCATGTAGCTAAATCTAAGACTGCCCTTTTTCTAGAGCGTTAGATTTTTTACGGATTTTAAGACATCTTATATTTTTTATACAAAGTTCTCAAAATAAAAGGCCTGGAGTAACGCAATCTACTCACATTTATTTGTTGACCTAGCGACATCTAATACGGATTTTCATTACTAGGAATGAGAAGTTGAATTAGGGAGAGTAGAGGTAGAAAGTGTTCGTCAAAACGCATTCAATAGCGCTTGCGTAGATTACATTTTTGGGAAAATGTTACATAACAAGCACATAGTTTCTCTGCTAGGGATGAAAACGATACATCGATGTTTATCAAACATTGATATATCGATCATAAATATCGATGTTGGAAACCAAAACATGATTGCTGTCCTACGAACAATGTTTTATCAGAGCGCCATTCCAGTCAGCTAACCAGTCAGATAATAGCTACCGATCGAGCCGAGGTCCGGCCCTCTCGGGCACCCTCGAATCGGAATGCTAAACGCGTGCTGAGTGACAGTCCAAGCCGAGGTCCCCTCTCGGGGACCCTTGAGCCTGATCATTCCATGGAGCGCCCGCCAAAGCGCCCTAAGAGCTTGGCGGCCTCCCAAACCGGTAACAATAATAGCGTGACGGCCCGAGCCGAGGTTCCTTCGGGAGCCCTCGAGCTTAGTCACCATAACGCGTAATAGTAAATACGCGAGGTTCAGGCTAGGCGCCTCGAGCGCCCGGCCACCTCAAGTCCGTCGGATCTGTGAAGGCCCCTAAGGCCAACAGTGGCTCATCCAGCCAAAAAAAAAAAAAAAAAAAGAGCGCCATTTTCAGTTCTTTCCGTGATATACTGCAACACACAAACAGATAACTCATTAAGTCACAAGCTTTTTGTTTATTTAGGGAGGCGCTCCGGTTCCATGGAGTGACCCTCTACCTGCGCCGTACAATTGAGGTCTGTTTGTTGCAACGCCGAGTTGAATTTCCTTACCAAGAGGGGCATCGAACCGTCGAAGTTGTGGCGTCTTAAGTTGATAATCTGTGGGTCGACGCCTTTTCTTTTTCACGTTCGTTGTCACTTGACGGTCTTGGCAGACGGTCGGAAAATCTAATATTAGATCCGTTATGGTTCACAGATTTTCATTGCAACAATAGCAGATACCATAGATGATACACTTATATAGAGATACTGTGCTATCGGATAGCCTTAACGTCCGGTATAACAAGACAAACAATTTGTATATATACGCCATTTATATATTGGAAGATATTTTATTGACCAACAGTCACCTATTTAAGAAACTAGATGGAGGGGCCTGAAGCGATGTTCTATCGACATATCCGGCTCCAAAAAGTGATGACGTGCAGTGTTCCACCGGGGTCGGTGTTAGGGCCACTTCTGTGGAACATAGGTTATGACTGGATGCTATGTGGCGCCTATCTCATGGGTGTCGTCTGATGACACCCTAGTGACCGCCCGTGGTACAAAATTCCACCAGGCCGACTCACCGACAAATGACGTCTCTCCACCGAACAAGACAATTTTTCTTGCCATCAGTAATCTAAATTCTGTGGCCATCTTCATCATATCCGATAAGTTTTGGAATGTGTACAAAACACATACCTACTTTTTTATGTCTCGTTTTGGACATAAATGAAAGCACAAAGTGTCAGGATAGTCTTACATTTATGTGAAAATTACTTTACAATGAAATCAATATAAAAAAGGTCAGAGTGCAGTGTTGACCGTTACAAAGTTGAATGATGTGTGGCAGGGAGGAACTATTTGACAGACGTTCAAATATGATTTTTTAAAGTAATGCGTCGTTGAGTCTGTGCAATAAATTGCTAAATAAAAACGTTAGGCGCAGATATCTTCCCCCGTTGAAAGGCAATGGCTTTCAACGATTCACCTAAACAATCAGGCGAATCTATAAAGGGTAAACTAACAGAGGTAAAAATTTCTATAAGTTTCCGGGTGTTCAACCAAACAAAAATTTCATTCGGTTAAGAAAAATCACTAATGAAATAATCAACAAGCAGAATTTGGCGGTGGCTTATGGTTTTCGAGAAAAAAATATAGGTAAATGTAAATAACTTTAACTCCGGCGTAATTCGATTAAAATAAATTTTAAACGATAGAGAAAAATCACGAATAAATTTATCAACAAGCAGAATTCGGCGGTCGCTTATCGTTTTCGAAAAAATAAATAATGAAATAGTGTGATTTTTACTATAGAAATCTGCCATTTTTTTGTTGTCAATATGTCAATTCTGCTCGTATTTCTTGGTGGTCATAAAAAAAATAACCTAACATCGAAGGTTAAGGCGGGAGCTCAGGTCCCGCCTGAACCTTCTAACCTAATCTATTCGAGTCGGATTTGCTCTGTGTCGGTTCTGTGACGCATTAAATTATAAAAATCGGACTATCGATACGAGTATGATGTCGCCCGCTTCCTATATTTATCATGTTGGCAGAACTGTGTATTGAGTTTTTGAAGTGAAATAAATAAAATGGTGGATTTCTTAGTAAAAATAACAAGTTTTAAATATTTGTTTCTCGAAAACTATAAGCGACCTCCGAATTCTGATTGTTGATTAATTCATTAGAGATTTTTCTCTATTGTTTAAAATTTATTTTATTTGAATTACGGAAGAGTTAAAGTTATTTACATTTGCCAAAATATATTTAAAACTTGTTATTTTCACTGAATAAATCCGCCATTTTGTGTTTGACAACATATATGTGCGGGATAACTTAGTTTAATAGTGTTTGTATAAGTAATTTACTGTTTAATTCATGTAACGTAAGTCGAAATAATTGCTTAAAACTTGCTTATTTTAGATTGCCTATAAAATGTCTGTATAATGAAATACTATAAGATTTTAATTGTATAACTGGTTTTATATGACTATTAACACATATGTTGTAAAATTAGTACGATAAAATAATTAGGGAAAAAGTATATTTTCATAGTGTTATCGTAATTAATTAAATTTAATTATTTGTAACATAGTCATAAGATCTCGAATTCTTTAAGGTAACGCACCAAGAGGGTGCCAAAGCAAAAATGTAAGCTCTCTGATTCCCCGATACCCGTACCCGCACCTACCCGACTGCTAGGGCAGTGTGTGGATGACCCGTGTGTGTGTGTGCTCTCTGATTGGATACCAATACGACAACCAATCAGAGAGCAGGAATTAATTCCCACAGGATCACATAAATATAGCGGCGTTTCGGGGCATCATCGCAGTCGACGAGCATCAAGATCTACCAGTGGAACAAGCAACTAGAAGAAGTCAGCAAGTAGAGATGGGTCGTATCGCTTTTTCCGAGTACCGTATCTGAATCAGATTTCGATGTCAAATATCAGATTTCGAAACTATGTATTTCAATATCTAGATATTTTACGGTCCCGTATCCACCTTGAATTCTAAAGTGGGGCATTCGTGGAAAAAAAAAAAAAATGTTTTCAACAATATTTTATATTTATTATAAATATAAATTATGCAGGCGTATTTAAAAGTTGATTCATTCTATGTACATAATTTTCCTGATATTTAAAACTTTACATTATATATTTACAATTTATGTGTGGGTTAATAATTCACGTATTTCACGTTTACGCACGTAAGCTGGTTGACTTTATTCGTCGAAAGTCTTGTTCGACGATCATTGTACCTATACATAACTAAAGCTATTACCAGTGATACCAACTGTTCAAAAAGAATACTTCTGAATAAATTCGAAAACCCACTAAAATTGACTAAATGCAAAAAACTTACTGAATTCAAAATCACGATTTTTTTTATACTACTAAGGTAAAATTAAAACATTACCTGATAAAATTAAAAATTTCATTAAAAATAGAAATTGAAGTAATATAAAAATGATTTATTTTAACATCTTATATATCGCTTAATAATTGACTTTAACATATTCTTAGAACACGCAATCATGAGTGACAATATTTTTAGAATTTGTGTAAGAAATAATACATTCAGTATTATAACTTAGGGCGGTAGAATTTAAAATATACACACAAAGCACATAAGCCTTGGTCTGATTTCCACCCAAGCAGCACAGCACTATTAAATTATATTTTTCTTTTTGTGTAGTTTTATTTTTTTCCAAAAATATGAATAAAATTTAACTAATTAAAATATTCACAAAAAATTTACCTCCTAAAAATTTCCATTTATATTTTCCTTAATTTAGGCAGAAAATTCTTAAGTAGTAAGTTGGCATCCCTTACTATTACGTGCTAGGTACCAATGCAATCCAACTCAAGGCTAAACAAAATTTAAAGACATCGTTAATACCGTAATTCGTATTTAAATGCAACTAAAAATGTTTTTTTCCATGCTGTTAAGATTCAAAATTACTTAACTGCGCGCTTTGTCGTCCGTTACGACTCAAGGCTAAACAAAACAATAAAAATATACTTAATAATATCGTTGTAGTAATCGTTGATACCATGGTTAGTATTTAATTGAAACGGATCTTATTTGCATGGCTTTAAGATTCAAAATTACTTAACTTATTCATAATATCTGTTTAAAAATCTGATTGCCGTACTGCTCTAACTAGTGTAATATTTGTATCTCACGCGCTTTGTCGCTCAAAATCTGTTTGAAAATTTGATATCGTGCATTGCTTGCCGTCCCGCTCTAACTAGTGAGTATTTATATCTCACGCGCTTTGTCGCTCGAAATCTGATATCGTGCATTGCTTGCCGTCTCGCTCTAACTAGTGAGTATTTGTATCTCACGCGCTTTGTCTCTCGCAATCTGTTTAAAAATCAGATATTGTGGCAAACGCGTATGATATCGCGATTCGTGTCGGTCTAACGAGCGAGCACGGTACATCAGATTTCGGAAATATCAGATATTGTAAAATACATAGATATTGAACGAGCCAGTAAGCGATATTCGGATATTGTACTAATATCTAGTTTTCACATCTGATACGATTTGTATCGCCCACTTCTATCAGCAAGAAAGAAGCCCTGCAGCCTGGAAGAAGAGGAGCCTGCAGCCACTAGAAGACCGTTTTATTGCATAAGAAAAAACTTGTACAAACGTCTGAAAATAAACAGTGTTCTTTCTGTCTTCACGACATTCTTGTTTCTTTACCAATCCAGCACACTGAAACGTGCATTGCGCACAATATATAAAATTTGCGAATTCACACACTTTTCCAAATTATAACCTTCTCATTATTAAAAAAGAGTCTTTAAAAATACTAAAAGTACTGTTACACTAAAGTTTTCTGGGTGGTTATAAAAAAAATTAATTTTCGCCCACTTCCTATATTTGTTATGTTGGCGGTACTGTGTATTCAGTTTTTGAAGTCAAATTGGTAAAATGGTGAACTTTCTTAGTGAAAATTACGTTTTAAATAAATTTTTTTCTCGAAAACTATAATCGACCGCCAAATTCTGCTTGGTGAGTATTTTATTAATGATTTTTCTGTACCTAATTACATTTTTTTTATGTCGAAATACACCCGAAAATTTAAGTAAACTAATACCGATTAAAATTATGGTTTTGTGGAACTTCTCCCAGTTCCCAGAATTTGGACAATTGTTCAATGATAACATTGTAATCAGTATTATAATTTGACATTTTAGCTGAATGATGACATTGAATATTATTACCTTTATAGAATTGATAAATTTGACCTGAAATTAATCATCCGAAATTGGAACTTCTAAGTTTAGGATAGTTAGGGCCAAGCGTGATTTGCTTGCAGCCTAGAATGTCCCAGAATAGTTCGGCACCGATGAGAATATCAACCAGCGCAGGCTGGTTAAATGTAGGTTGAGCAAGCCTTACATTATTAGGTAAGTTTAATAATTTAATATTTATAGTAAAGATACAATACTTTTGTAAGAAATCAACATTTTATTGATTGTAAGTTCGTTTTTAACATAAATTCTTTACGAATAAAGCGTATAATATTTAAACGTATTTTTTAAGCTTTTAATTGACACTTGAGTAAAATCAGTTCTTCAAGCATTTTATCATTCATTTTTAGATGAGGCCTCATAATCATATCTCCAAAAGAGACGAGTCGCTCCACAGGGGCAGAACTTGGCAAACAAGTGTTATATTTGAAAAATATTTTTTTTTGTTGTAGGATAAGCATTTAAACTCTCTATGTTGGTTTCTTTATTATATTATTTAGGTACTGCAATGTTTCTAAATCAGCAATGCTGCCATTAGACCCTGTGCTTTCGCCACTTACAATAGAGGAATCCGAATCCTCTAAAAACTTGTAATAAGATTCATCTTTAGACTTTTTTTATAACACCTTCAATATTTTCTAAAGCCTCCGATTTTTGTTTTTCAGATTGATTAATTTTTCGTGTTTCTGTCAGGATGAAGTCTATAACATATTCTTTCTTTTGGTACCCCATTTCATTTTAAAAAAAACGGATGTAATACTGAGGCTTATATTATACTGCAGGCTCAGTTTTCCATTGACGTCCGTCGAATTTAGGTTGATATTTTTTATAAAGGTTACATTATTATAAGCACACACGTAAAGTTTCAACATGCGGAAACGAGTAGTATATGAGAAAAAAAAATATAGAAAATATTTGAATGTTTTGAACGGTGAACTGTAATATTAATCCGATTTGTATTTTGCTTACACCACATCTTATAATATTACATTAAGACATTGTTGCAAATTGCTTTACATATATATTTTTTTTTATAAAAAGTTGCCAAGCGAGCTAGCGGTTCACCTGATCTTAAGTGAATACCGCCGCCCATGAACATCTGCTACACCCGAGGGTTGCAGATGTGTTGACAACCTTTTGAAGATTGGGCTCCAGCTACCTCACTCACCAGACAAAAAGCGAAATTATTTACTATACTTCAACTTTACGTCGGTCTTCTGCGAGGTCGTGTTACTTACCCGGACGACAACAGCCGAGACTGCTGCGTGTCCCTACCACAGTTAGATATTATAGATGATATGATAGATATTATAGGTACACAGATATTATAGTATCAGCGCGTAAACCGCGCGTTCTGCTTTTCTATGGTGACATTTAAAATTAATATCACCAAAATCTTGTCGCATTTTGTGAATAAATGCATTGATAACTAGGTATTACTAAAAGTATTTTAACAAACATAGTATTTAGAAGATACTCAAAAAGTCTTTTAGACATAAAAGAACAAGATCGTATTTTGTATCTTGTATCTGTATTTCAGATACTTATTTGTATCCAAATCATCTCTGTAAAGGACTTTCAGAAAAAAGGGCGGGAAACTTTGAAAGCTAAGCGCGCGTTTTTTCTCTAAATTACATTTATTTAATTTTAGTGATAATTATCTGAGAAGTTTTCTGTATATATGTAATTTTTTAATTTTGTGTAGTTAATTATTAATAGTAATAATTTAAATTCTATACCTAGGTGAGATTTTATATCATCATCATCATCATATCAGCCGTAGGACGTCCACTGCTGAACATAGGCCTCCCCCATTGACTTCCACTTCGACCGGTAGTACTGAATCCAACGCTAGGTTGTCCGTCCACCTTGTGGGAGGCCTTCCTACACTGCGCTTGCCGTCATGAGGTCTCCACTCGAGCTGACCTTTTTGCCCCAACGGCCATCGGTTCTTCGAGCTATGTACCCTGCCCACTGCCACTTCAGTCTGCTGACTCGCTCTGCTATGTCGGTAACTCTAGTTCTTCTACGGATCTCCTCATTTCTGATTCGATCCTTAGAGAAACCCCAAGCATTACCCTTTCCATAGCGCGCTGTGCGACCACCTCTCGGAACCGTAGGTCATCGCTGGTAGCACGCACTGGTTAAAGACTTTCGTCTTTAACGACTGGTATTTTGGACCTAAAGGCGCTGCGCAATTTCCCGAACGCAGCCCGGCCGAGCTGGATTCGTCGATTGAGCTCCTTCTCGAAGTTGGATTTGCCTTGTTGGACCATTTGTCCTAGATTGACATAGCTATCAACAACTTCGAGTGGCGAGCCTCCCAACAATAAGGGGGTGGGCGTCACATGGACATTTGACATGACTTTGGTCTTTTCCATGTTCATTTTCAGGCCCACCCGCTGGAAGACTATTGAGGTCTTCGAGCATTGTGCTGAGCTCCTCCAAAGACTTTGCCATGACTACGATGTCATCGGCAAACCGAAGGTCAGTGATGTATTCGCCGTTAATATTGATGCCACATCCTTTCCAATCCAGAAGCTTGAAGGCGTCTTTCCATTGCATTGGTAAAGAGTTTCGGAGAGGTAACATCTCCTTGCCTCACTCCCCTCTGCAACGGAATAGCCTCCGTGCTCTGATCCTGTACTCGGACCGACATGGTGGCGTTTTTACACAAGCACTTCAACACTTCGATGTACCAATAGTCAATGTGGCACCTTTGAAGAGACTGCAGCACTGCCCAAGTCTCGATCGAATCAAATGCTTTCTCATAGTCCACAAACGCTATTATACTCCTCAGTCTTCTGTATAATTTGCCGCACAGTATGAATGTGGTCTATGGTACTAAAGCCTTTACGGAAACCGACTATTTTATTATAATAAACGCACCCGCTGATCCCGGGGGTGGAGGCCCCGAGTTTGCGTGCATTGTAGAAATTTCTAATGTCGAGTCTTGTATGGACACTGATGCATCGAACAGTCTTATCATTAGAAAACGCTCACGTTTGCAGAAAATTAGCAAAGATTAAGATTTAGAAAAACGGAGGTCATTCTGGTACTAAGAAAGACCAAAATAAGCATGCCTGTCAATGCGAAAATCTGTCGAACTTTACACATATCCTACTATACAATGTTGCAACTGCTGTCGATATGATCACACTAAAATTCAATGTAGGTCCAAACCACGCTGCTTCAAGTGTGCAGATGTTCATACAAGTGACTCTTGCAATAAAGATGATGACTCTCTGTTTCCTTTGTTCTGGGTCACATTTTGCTATTAGGAAATCATGTCCTGAATGGGCTAGACATAAAAATAAAATTGACCATGGCACAAAACTGCATTTCATATGCAGAGGCTTCCAAAATGCTCTCACCTGTCACTAAAACTTATGTTGATGTTCTTAAATTTGCTCCCTCTACCATATATTCGACTGAGGTCTCAACATTCTTTGTCATCACAGATTAACCAACCATAGAAAAACTCATATTAACGGACAGTTTATATAAAAACACGACCACAAACAAAACAAAGCAGCTCATCAAGCTCTAATTGAGTTTGAAATCCCAATGTCGTCTAATGGATGTGCACTAACACCCAATGGAAAGGAAAAACAAGATATTTTTACAGATATAGTACCTTTAAATAATTCTTTGTTACTAAGTAAAATAATTTCACCGAACAACTTTGCTCAAACATTTGACATCCTTAAACAAATTCTTAACAATGGACAATCAAGCCAAAGTTATACGGTGGAACTGCAGGGGCATAGTTAATAAAAAAAGTGAATTGATATATTTAATTAACAAATATAATCCTTTCCTTATCTCTCTTTCAGAGACTTGTCTGCGGCCAAATTTATCATTTAATATTCAAGGCTGCCACTGAGGAAATAAATACGACCCACAATATTGCCATACGGAAAAAAAGAATGGATTAATGATGAGTCCTGGAAATTAATAGAAGAAAGAAGAGCTTTAAAGGAAGGTGGTACATCATCCGATGGCAGGGAAAAATACAGGGCTTTGCACTCGATGATCCAGAGAATGATGAGAACGGACAAAGATACTTTCATAAATGGTATATTATGTGAAGAAATTGAACAGCATGCTCAGAAAATCCAGAGTAAAGACCTGTTCAAAAAAATTAGACAATTGTCCAAAAACCAAAAAAATGGATCATCGACGGCGGTAAAGGTAACGCTTTAACAAACCTAGAACTGGTTCTGGAAAGATGGAGGACTTACTGTCGAGACTTGTATAAGATGATTCACGATATGATATTAACAGAATTTGGAGTGGTTATGAAGAAGAGTCAGGAGTCTTGCCCTCGCAAGTTGAGAACTCGGAAGTAAGGTTGAAAAACAATACTATTTTTCTTGACGGGATATCGGCCGCCATGCTACAGAATATCGGTAGTAGGGCATTGCAAACTTACACCATATCTGCAACAAAATAAGGAAGACTGCACAATGGCCTGAATACTGGACACAATCTGTAATAATCCCTCTTCATAAAAAAGGATCGACGCGAAAATGCGAGAACTACCGTACAATATCTTTAATGTCTCATGCTAGTAAGGTACTGCTTCGGATAATTAATAGCCGGCTAGCGACGTTCGTCGACAGACAAATACCGAGTGAACAAGCAGGTTTTGCTTCAGGAAAAGGCGCTCGTGAACAAATCTTGAACATCAGGCTATTGATAGAAAAATGCAAAAGTTCAACATCCCTATGGCCTTAAGCTTTATTGATTACGCTAAGGCTTTTGACTGTGTCCAATGGAGCGCCATGTTCGTAATACTGAGAGAAATGGGCGTCCTGGAACATCTTATTATCGTCATACAAAATCTCTACTTAGACGGAAAATGCTTTGTTAGATTAGAAAACCAAAAATCTAAATCATTCATCATCTCCACAGAAAGAGGTCTACGGCAGGGATGCATTCTGTCTCCAAAAATTTTCAACTTATATGGAGAATACATTATGAGAAGAGTGCTCAACGACTGGGAAGGTGGAATTGTTATAGGTGGACGGAAAATAAACAATCTGAGATATGTAGATGACACGACCATAATCGCATCTAATGAAGATAAGCTGGCTGCCCTCCTTACTAGAGAAAAAGAAAGCGTTAGACTCGGCCTCAAAATCAACGTTTCAAAAACTAAAGTGGTGTTGGTAGATCGGGAACACAAACTTCATCCTTCACTAGCCCTCCAAGACAACGAAAAAGTAGATCGATTCGTTTACCTGGGTTCTCTCATTACGAAGGACGGCGGTAGTACTAATGAGCTGCGCCGTCGTATAGTAATGGCTAAAAGCGCAATGACAAGCCTCGACAAAATTTGGAGGAACAAGAGTATTATACGTCGAACTACCTACCGGTCTAGTGCATTCCTTAGTTTTCTCTACTTTTCTATACGGAGCAGAAACCTGGAGCCTTAAAAGCACTTATTTTGTTTATGTCTAGCATAAACAAAATAAGTGCTTTCGAAATGTGGTGCTGAAATCGAATGCTACAGCCATGAGGACAACTCGTAAATTTTACAAAAGCTCCACATCAAAAAAAGACTTACCGCTCTATGCCGAGAATGTCAGCTAAGCTTTTTCGGACATTATAATGCGATCACAATTGCATGACGTGGAGAGGCAGTTGATCGTGGGACAGATGCAGGGGATGCCGAATTTCAACACGATGGACTAAAAGTATTGTAGAGGCAACAGGAGAAACTTTACAACGATCCATTGAACTGGCGCATGATAGAAGCAAATGGCGACAAATAACATATGGTCACGATCCTCATTAGTGAAATAGCGACGAAGAAGAAGAAGAATTCAAGGATACAGTTACCATAGAAAAGACAGATTGGATGGATATGGTGGTGTAACAATCTTAATTTAAAAAAACTGTTTTTTTCACTTATGTTCCACTGCTACCACACTTAACACCACAATAATTTTTCGACAATTGCAATTTCATACAATAATGTTTGTTATGTATCTATTTATGTTCCTCCATCATCTCAACAATTTTTAAATGAAGTTACTCATCTCTTATCTTCACTGAAAGTGCCATTTTTGGTTATGGGTGATTTTAACTGTCATCATCAATCCTGGGGCAGCTCTTTTTCTAATCCTAATGGAGATCTAATGTTAGATATCCTTGATTGTGTTCTAAATACTTCAAAGCCACACGACGCATAGAGAACCTAATGAGAGTGTGAGTGCTGTAGATTTATATATATGTACCCCCAATCTTAAGTACTTCTTTCTTACTTTTAGTTACTGACTACTCCCAATCTTGCTTCTGTTCTAGAGTGGGATACTTTGTCTTCTACTTATGGCAGTGATCATTTTCCAATAATTATTTCGTTTCCCTTTTATAACCTTCCAAATCAAAGAAGTTCCGCGTTCACGTATGAAATACAGATTAAATATTAAAGGCTACTTACAAAAGCAACACACTACAGAACGTTTCTACCTTGCCAGATGTCCAAAAATTTAATGAAATTGACTCCTATAATGCTTTTGTAAATTTCCTTAATAACACTGCGGAACAAGCTTTTCCTTTAAAAGAAAATACCAACCAAAAAGCTTCACTTCCGCCATGGTGGGATAAAGAATGCTCTGAAGCTGTTAAAAAAGAAAGATTGCAGAAAGACAATATTGTTCATGTAAGACATCAGAAAATTTTGAAAATTTTCAAGGTAAAAGTACCAACACACACAAAATTTAAAGATGAAGAAAATCGAAGGTTGGAAAAAATACTGTTCATCGATCTCTCCTAATACAAATCCTTCAGTTCTCTGGCAAAATATCAGACGATTCAGATGTAGTAAAATAAGTTCTCCCCTCCCTCAATATCTCTTCCAATAGATCTTGCTGAAGATTTTGCAGGCTGACTTTTGTTCCAGAACTTCGTCACTCAGAGTGTAATTTAAACGATCCCTCCGAATTAGCCTCGCAGTTTTCTATGTCAGAATTAAAAGGCATATTATAACATCTTAAGGATTCTGGCCCTGCGGAGGATGGTATTATATACTCTTTTATTTCAAATTTAGATGAGAAAATTTTGTCATACTTTTTAAATCTTTTAAATTCCATAATAGCAACTAGCAATATACCAAAGTCCTGGAAAACACAGGAAATTATTGCCATTCTTAAACCCGGGAAACTTTCTACGGAGGCCACATCTTACAGGCTAATAGCATTATCATCTGTAATAGGTAAGCTTGCAGAACATTTAGTGAAAAAACCGGCTTGAATGGCTTGCTGAAAACAAAAATATACTAGCAAGCAGTCAATTACGTTTTAGGAAAGGAAGAGGTACGATAGATAGCTTGAGTATTTACTGTATAACTACTGATATAAGACTGGCGTTCATAAATAATAATTTCCTTATATCTGCATTTTTAGACATAAATTCTGTATTTGATAGTGTTCTTCCTCATCAATTATGGCAGGAATTAATTGACTTAAAAGTTCGTCAAATATTTGTTAACTTCATTAATAACATGTTATGTGAGAGGACTATACATATTTTTTTAGAAAATGGACATAAAATATCCAGGATGACTTGGATAGGATTACCCCAGGGCTTTGTTATAAGTCCGTTACTGTATAATATATACACTTATGATTTAGAACATTTCCCTTATGGGTCTGCAAATATTTTACAGTATGCTGATGATTTACTTCTGTATGTTTCGGATAGATCTGCTCATAAAGCTTGTGAGTGCTTAAATTACTCTTTGCGTCTATTGAGTATTTGCAGTGAATCAAATGGTCTTAAATTGTCTGCTTCTAAAAGCACCACTGTAATATTTTCCAGAAAACTTGTTCTTCCAAAAATCCACATTTCTTATAAAAATAATCCAATTCCAGTTAAGAATAATGCAAAATTTTTAATTTTAATATTGGACTCAAAACTTACTGGCATTCCACATTTCCATTATGTAGTAGCAAAATGTGAACGTCAACTAAATATGTTAACTAGTGTATGGTGGGGTGCGCACCCCATCTCCTTAAAGTTTGTTTACAACGCTATCATTAGAAGCATTGTAGATTATTGTACACTTTTATTGGAACCCTGTAACGCATCTGGTCTTAAAAAATCGATTTAATTCAATCAAAAGCTTTACGAATTATATCTGGTGCAATGAAATCATATTTTATTGATAGCTTACGGACTTTGATTACTGATATCCGTATAGCCTTTTCAAAAAGAGAATATCTTGTAGGGGTGTTTCTTGATGTTTCATTTGCCTACGACAATGTTCTGCCATTACTTAGACATAAATTGCTCAACCTAGGAATTCCTTTGAAATTAGTAAACTTTATTTTTGATCTCCTCTCGGGTAGATGTATCCTTTTAAATAGCCAAAATACTTTTCTTCCTCCTCGATCTGTCTGGAAGGGTCTTCCCCAAGGGTCTGTTCTAAGTCCCTTGCTGTATAATATATACACATATGATCTTGCCCTTTCAGTAAACTGCTTCTGTAATATCCTACAATATGCTGATGATTTGGCTCCCTATGTCTCTGTAGATGATATTTCCATTGCTCAGTCTCGACTCAATACCACACTCTACTATCTCCAAAATTGGCTGAATGATAATGAGTTATCTATATCAATTCCCAAAAGATTTATATTAAGATTACTATTGTTATTTATATTTAAGATTACTATTGTTATTTATTCTCAACGTCGAATTATTCCTTCGGTTAACATAACTCTTGATAATCAAAGAATCCCAGTGAAAAGTGAAGCAAAATTTTTGGGATTGATACTTGATTCTAAATTGTCTGGAATTAGTCATTTACAATATGTCACCAAAAAATGTGAAAAGAATATTAATATCCTTAGATCTCTCTCAGGAGTTTGGTGGGGTTCTCATCCATATTCCCAAAAATTTGTATACAATGCTCTCGTTAGAAGCCATATGGATAATGCCTCCTTTCTCTTAGAACCTTGCAATAAAGCAGCTCTCAATTCATTAGATAAAATCCAAACAAAATGTCTCCGAATAATTGTTGGAGCTTTGAAGTCATCCCCTAGGAATGCTCTTCAAGTGGAATGTGTGGATCCACCCCTGCATTTAAGAAGGCAATATTTGTCAGACAGATTCATGTACAAGGCATTGCAAAATTATAATCACCCTCTCATTGCCAAACTCCATTTACTTTCTGAATATATATAAACAGGAGGCTATTGGACTAATTGGCTATTGGGCTATTGGAATATATACCAATGCAAAATGAATCCTTTATATGATACCCCTTATGAAGCGTTGGTATATCAACCTAGTGTTTTGATTGATATTGGAATTGAAAAAATTCTAGATTGGCTCCATTACACTTGAAACTAGCTCTTGATAAGTTTTGGAAAGATTGGCATATAATGTACACAGATGCTTCCAAAATGTCTCAGTTGGGGTGTGTTGGTACTGCAGTATGGTTTCCCAAGTATAAAATAATACTTAATTTTAAATGCCCCCCCTATAGCTCAGTTTTTACTGGTGAGGCTACAGCTATTCTTGAGGCTATCCTATTCGCCGAATCTCATGACTTAAATAAAACTATCATTTTCACAGATTCTAAAAGCTGTTTGCAAGCCATTTTAGCTAATCTCTTCCGTTACAAACTTAATTTCCCCCTTGATTTACAAGATTAGAGCCGCTCTTTACAGGTGTCATAAAGGGTCTTTTTTTTTTACTTTTTTTTTACAGGTGTCATATGAAAGGAATATTGATTTCTCTAGCTTGGATTCCTGGGCACAGTGATATTCAAGGAAATGAAATTGCTGACCATTGTACCAAGGAAGCAATTAAAACTGGCTCCCTATCCCAATATACTTGTTTCTCTCATGATCTATTATCATATGCTAAAATCAGATCAAACTGTTTGGTATGAGCTCTGGAAGAAATCTAGTAGAGAGAGAGGGAAATACTATGCATCAATCCAACCTGATATTCCAACCAAACCGGTTCTAATATTCCAACCAAATGGTTCTTTAATTTTCCTAAAGCTAATAAGCATGCACCTCTATTGTCTGCAGACTTCTAGGGCATGTCTGCACTAATGTTCATCTTGCCAAATTAAGAATAAAAGATAGTTCCATCTGTGAATGTGGCCTAGATGATGATTCACCTGATCATATATTTTTCAACTGTCCCAGAATTCCAGGTTCCTTCCATGATCTTCTTCCTTGTAACATCCCTCGTCCATCTAACATCAATAACCTTTTAACATATGTAAATTCTTCATTTGTTTATATCTTATGTAATTTTATTAATAGTTGTAATATTACGGTACCTTACGAACCTATACACATAATCTTTGATGTAAAATTTGACGATTCATAAGAGCGCGCAAGCGTCTATTTGAATAAATATATTTTTGATTTTGATTGATTTTGATTAAGTTGTGAACTTAGCATAATAATTACAATCTTATTTTCTTTGTTCTAGGTAATTGCTATAATTATGTAAATTTGTTTAGATATTCTACATATAAAAATATACATATTTAACATTCATAAAATCATTCTCTTCATCATTTCATTATAAAAGTTAGGCAAAAATAAACAACCAGAAGTGTTCATTGGTGTATTCATTGAAAACCGCCAAAAAAGAAAAGAAGAAGAAGAAGTAAAAAAACGAAGCACTTCACGGGACTATGTAATTAGTATTGATCGCATACGCATTAATTTAAACGCCAGCAAAATAAGCGGAGGATAATATGATATTCATTAATGTTTTTTTTAAAAAGATTATTAATATGCAGTGTATTTTCAATATTCACGTGAAGATGCAACTTTCTTAATATTTCAACAAGTTTTCACACTTTATAAAACATCCCTGTGTTAATTCACTATTAATCTATCTCTATTCTACATAACATTTTATTCCATTAAGCTTTTGCAGTGTGAAGGGTGAAGTTACAAATACACACACAATTTTCGCGTTTAGGATATTAGGTATAGATCAGGTTATTATATAACAAAATCTAAAATACAATTCATTAGTAACATGAAAGCACAATTTGTTTATTATTAAACTGATTGCAGAGGCTTTATTTATTCAATCTCAGTAGCAAGCAGACATTGCTGATCCCTGAACACCATTATCTTGTGTTCAAAGTAAGGTTTGTTTTGTTATTTATTGGTGACAATGAAGCATAACCACCTAGTTTCCAGTCCATAATATGTTTTGTGTGTAAATGTTATTATGGAGCTCTTATATTTATTTATTTATAAATGAAATACAGTAATAAAATTCTCTACCATTTATTAATAAAATTAAAAACACATTTTGTTATAGTAATTCTAAAATTATTTTGAACTATTTTTTATTGCTTTATACTTTATTTTACAATAAATGACTACATTTAAATTCAATAAAAAATAATTATTATCACTCAATAAGAACATCACACAACAAAGTTCAAAATAATAAGGTAATACTTAATAACAGTAGTTAACCTGAGAAAACTGATAAGACCCTAAGTAGCACAGTGGTTATATTCATAAAAGAATATTAAATGTATTTTAAAGTTTCACTCCCTGAGTGCAACCCGTAATTTTTTTGACTATTATATTTAAAATATGCAGGTCGCGATGTATTTCTTCAACACTGGGCATGTGACAAGTCAACACTTAAAATTAACAATATGATTGGTTCTGGCACTGGGGATCAAACTCAGGTTACTTGAGTTAATTTAATAAAAGACGAGCGCCCAGACACATATATATATATATATGCAACCAATAAAGGTGATTTCATTATATTCCATTTGATAACAACAGTATGAGTTATTGCCTTGAAAAATACTTCTTTCACTCGTACCATTGTGTTTTTATACTTCCTCTGCAACATTTAAGTCCAAATCTCTTAATATTTATATAACATACTAATAATATTAATATAGTAATATTGATGTAGAAAAAGACATATTATACAATATATACGTATTTTAAGAAACGAATTCGAATAGAAAAAAGAGTTATACAGTACAGGTTATAAATTAAGCTTAAGTACAGGTTTTTATTTATAACTAGAGGTGCCCGCGACTTCGCGTGGAATTTAAATTAAAAAAAATTCTAAAGAAGCCTAAGTTACTCCTTATTACATCAACTATCTGTCAGTGGAAAGTCCCATCCAAATCGATCCAGCCGTTTCAGATATTAGCCGGAACAGACAGACAAAAATTGTAAAAAATGTTATTTTGGTATATGTACCGTGTATACATTCATATGCATTTAGTAAAAAGCGGTTATTTTAATATTACAAACAGACACTTCAATTTTATTTATTTGTATAGATTACAAAAAAAATATAGTAGCAATATTTCAGACTTTATTAAATACCTATTCATGGACAAGCTTTGAAATGGACTACTTATTATTGTATATGTTAAAACTTTTATATTAACACGTGTTTTGTTATAGATCATAAAGGATCTACAGAAATTGCAATGATCAACGTAATTGAAAATATTAGAAATGGTTTCATTAGCTACAATTACCCTACAAATTTTTCAAATATTGGTAAAATAAATATATTAAGAAATTCAGTTAACAATAAAGAAAATGCTCATAAAAATGGTTTTTATTAGATGCCCTTTTTAGTTAAAATTGCATATGGTATGCTGCAAAGCATGACTGGAATTTCAGCTTGATAATTTTATGAATAATGAGACAATTAATTTATCAAGGGTCACTTCATGTGTCTGAAGATAACCATTATTTAAAAGGCCTGTAGTACTAAAACATTTATTTGCACTAGCAAAATCTATTCAGACAGTACATGGTTCGCCATGATGGTGTAATAATTAGTTTCGCAGCTTCTGTTGCTACTAAGGGAGGACCCCGAGCAAAGGTGGCGCTCTACGTGAAGGAATACTACGTCCCCGTCTCTACTACTAGGCAAGTAATACAATAAAACATTTTTGCTTAATATAACTTTATAGGGTAAATACAAACTTTGCCTTACTACGATGAATGTAGGGGATAAGGGTTTCAAACATTCTTTTTTACTTGTAATTCTTAATAATGGACATAATCACATTAATAACTTTCTTAAATTTTAGCAATTTTTAACAGTAAAACAAAATTAATTTATTGAAGCACGGAGGTCAATTGTGGTGCGGTATACAAGTCTTTTTTTTTGTATAACTGATGTTACGCTTTTAGTACTTAGACTATTAAAGCTTCATCGCACGCAGAACCGGTAGGCTAGCCAGAACCCACGGATTTGAGGCCCTCCACAGTGGATAGGGCCACGCATGTGTGCGTTAGTTGTTACATGTCGCCTACGGGCCATCGAGGTTCCGTGCCGACCGTGACCCCGATGGCCGTTGACTGCTTGGTTAGTCGGTGGCTGGCGGCGTTGACAACCGCCCTGAAAAGCGGGTGTACCTAGCGTACGCGTTGTTTTGGTTTCGCCGTGCTCGAAGGCGTGGACGAACTATGGTGTTTGTTGATGTAATAAATGAGTGTGTAGTCTTATTTGGCGGGACCCCGTCTTCGACCGTGTCGGTGAGGACGTTGCACGGGCGACTCTTGTTGACGTTTGCGTTAATGTCGGGTTGGTAATTTGCTGGTAATTTGCTTACTACCAGAGGGTTGGGATGATGTTCGGCTCTGTCGAAGATCCGTTTAGCGAGATCTTTAAAATGTTCGCAAATCGTCTGGAGTCTGCAATCACTGTGCAGGCCGACGTTGCAATGATACCACTGCGCACCGGTTGCGCGGCAGATGAACTTATTTTGTACTATTTGCAACTTGTACAAGCGAGAAGGTTTTATGTGGGCGTAGGTCATGCACACGTAGGACATAATAGGTCTTACGCACGCCTTATATAATAATAATTTGTGCCTTAAGGGCATTTTACTTGACGCATTGGTTAGGTGATAGAGCCGGCCGGAGACGAACCGGAGAGCTCTGTTTCTAATGTCGTTAATATGAGATGTGAATGTCATGCGTGAATCGAAAGGAACTCCTAGATATTTGACCTTTTTCTCCCAAGGGAGTGGTTGGCCATAAAGAGATATTTGCCCTAGCTTTTTGCATTGGCGAGGACCTTTATATCGATGTGATGGGATTTGCGGAACCAATCGCTGAGACAGTCGGCAGCGCTTTTGGTATGTCGCTCGTGTAGATCGTAAAAAGCAAGGGGAGAGGCAGGAGCCGTAAGGAACGCCTGCCTTGAGAGGGCGATTCGTAAATAGGGTGCCCTCTACTCGGTATCGAAAGGAGCGATTCTGTCTGATAGTGTGCACGATTCTGTCTGGCACGTTGAGTGCGAACAGTTTGTAAAGCAAGCCGTTGTGCCAGACCTTGTCGAAAGCTTTTGCAACATCGAAAAAGAGTGCCCCGGTGCTCAGGTGTTTGGAGTGATTAAAGCCCTTCAGAATGTGTTCCATCGGGCGGTATAATTGGTCAGGACCGGAGTGTCTAGCTCGAAAGCCGAATGGTTCAACTGGCACAAGGCCGTTTGAAAATACGTACTCTTTGAAGCTATTTAATATGAGCCGCTCGTAGAGCTTCTATACAAAAGTAAAATAAAGGCTGCACATCATTACATGACATTAATTTAATGTTATATTTAATAAAACACATGTTATAAAATATATAAAATTAAGAAAATCTATTTGTTTTCGCTTAGCACGTATAATCTTATAATCTACAACCATCGCAATCTCTTATTAAATAAATAAAATCTAAAATGGCAAATTACTCCTATCCTGAAACTCTATTCACTTAATTTTATTATTAATTTATACACCTCGCATTGCCGCCAAGCAAATGAATCATTAATATACCAATTCTGTAAATAAAGTCATTAATCACATTCAATGGAAAATAAACTAAGTAATCCGTATATTACAGAATCCATCCAATAATTATTTAAACACTAAAATCACTTTCGCTAACGATTTTTATTTCACACTAAAATTGATTTTTTTTAATAAATTGAGCTATTTTGAAAATATGCCATGTTTGGGTCAATCACTTGACAATACTTTAAAAACTTGTTAAGGTAAAATACACATACTACATGATCCATTCAGTGAGGGGAGAGGGGAGGTTAATCACAACAAGGAGATTAGCTTTTCATCATGTTGTCAATATCCTCTAAAGAAAATCTCGCGCTTTTTTGTGTTATCTGCACATATAAAATGTAAGTAATTGTTGTCTATACATCCTTACTAATATTATAAATGCGAAAGTTTGTATGTATGGATGGATGTTTGTTACTCTTTCACGCAAATACTACAAAATGGATTTTGTTTGTGCGTGCTCAGAAACGGCTTAACCGATTTGGGTGCAACTTTCACTCATGCATTGTAGTAAGCTTCACTTAATATTTAGTGGTAGTTTAATTTAAATCTGTTTATAAATAAAAAAAGTATATCAAAATTTGTCATAAAAGGGGCACATAGTATGAGTATGTTCCCTAACATTTATCTAATTATTAAACCAAATATAATATTTCGTATAAGATTTCGATCAGTAAAAGTTTGAAATGCATTGATATGCATACTCACTGCTACAGGATGTTGTAAACATCTGGTTATAAAAGGGTCTCGTTGGTGGTGGTGGTATGATGTTTGATATGTGGTAAATGGCGGCGAAGGCGAATTAATTTGAGGTCCAGGTATAATTGTTACTTTACCTTATGTTAGTACGTAGAACTTAGTTGAATAACGAACAGCCCCAGGTTATACAGGTGTTTAACTTTCTACCATCTGACCATTGACAAAACTAAAACCACAGTTTGCGTTGAATGTACGACTAGAAGCGGTAGAATACGAATAGAACTTAATGTTATAAGATATGTACAAATTGTGATTTAAAAAAAAAACATTGTCCTTACTATATGATAGGGCATTATCTTATGTTGTAAGGATGTTTTACACAAATAAACTTGATGTGGACAATCCGAAACAATTATCTATGGGTCACACAAAAGAGTTGTCCCATATGGGAAGCAAACAAACTGTAACTGCAATAAGTAATTACTGTGTATTGAGATGTTATATAATTTTGTGTATGTGTATAAGAGGAAAATATAATAATTAGAGCTATTATTACGTAAAACACGTGTTATTATTACGTAAAATTAAAGACTTTAATACATTAACTTCTAAGACGCGTCAGAATGTTGCATAATAGTTTTAATATTCTTGATAATGCAAAATAAATAATATGAAAAGAAAACCAATTACTGAACTAAATGACATTTTGCTTAATTCAAACAAAATGTCGTGCAATTAAATTTGGAATAACCTGTAGTAAAATAAATAATGATTCAGTCTTATTAATTGTCTTATGTATATCTTAAAAGTATTTAGCTTGATGAACTAGATAAACATGTAGGTTGTTATACTAAATTTTACCATCATATTATTGATATAAGGTTACCATAAAAATTTAAAAATTCATAAATAGATAGTTATGATTTAAGCAAGAAATAACCTTAATGTGTTCTTCAAAAACCCAAAATGGATCAGCATTGATAAGAGTCCTCAACAGAGCTTTTCCAGTTTCATTTGCTTCTATGCTTGTTTTATATATAAAACTTTGATCCTGTTCCTAAAGTTCTATGTAATCCAATTTCTGCCTGTACAAATCAATCCTGTGAAAAAAGGCATTTAAATTTTAGCAAACTTTTCGAAAAATAATTTGTTCCACCTAAAATAATAAATCTAGATAGTTTAAGCATTTAGTTTATACATCCAACATAAGATATCATGTGATTCATTCATTCGTTTCATAGCTAACATGTTAGGAATTTTTGAAAAAATTCGATGTTAATGACTCATTGAATGGGATTTTCATTCCAACATATATCTGACAAAAAATTCGCTTGATGTATTTCTTTTACAAATAATTACAATGCGCTCTGCACCAAAATACTCGCATAAACATTGATTTGTGACTGAAAAATAGAAAGTGAAACTAAATAATTGTTTGAACATAAACTCATGCAGAATATAGCAATTTATCTTTAAATATTAAATTGCGATATTTCCAAAAATGATATCGCGTTGAATACAGTTATTGGAATACACGTCAGCTACATTGGTGTCCTCTGGCTCCCTTATTTGGCATAGTCCAGCTGAGAACAAATCAAGCGTTAATCCAAATATAATTTATTAAATATAGCATATTTTCTCACACATAATTTTTTAAAAAAGAAATATGTAGATTTACAATAAAAAATATCTTTTTCTGCAGGTCAGGGATTTTAGCACACTAAAAATTCTGACAAATTTTGTAATTTTAAATGTTATAACATAAAAAACATATTTATTAAGCCTAGAAACATTACTAAATAAGCAAACTTAAAATATTGAGTAATTTGTTTTAAAAAGCATATAACGGTATTTGAAAAAAAAAATATTATTTTTTAAATATTGGCTTAGTTTGTTTTTTATATGTAACTGCAGTTTATTTTATTTGTGATACTGTTTTGTACAAGTTCATGCAAATTGTATTTCTTCATTTCACAACACCTTTAACACTACGCAAATGATCTTGATGCGGTTTTTTAACTACGTACAGCGATTCAAGAGGAAGGTTTACATGTACAATACAATGCACCCGTGCATAGTCGGTTTTTTTAAGTAACTTGACTGACGTATTACAAGATAGAATAATTACGCACGATATCCGTCCTGAGCCATCGTCATGGAAATTGATATAATATACAGGGAGGCTTTTTTAAAGGTGCCCAAATTTACGCAGGAGATTAAGACTCGGTATTATAATCGTTTATTGAAGTAAAAACAAACTTCTTTTTTTTCAAAAAAATTATCATTCTATTCCCTATAAAACAGGACTTATTGACAACGCGGTAGTCATTAATGCGTCCTATTCTTTTGAAACGAACTTATGTGCGTGATATCATGAATGATCGTGCGTAAAATAAATGAGTTGCCCATAAATCACGCACATTTAGAGCTACATTCAAATGAATGTAATTAATTAATTACAAGTGATTTTAAATATTTGTAATTTTTTATATAACATTATTTATGTTTGGAATTTAATTAAAAATATGGATACATTTAGAAAAACCTCCATATATAAGCTTATTTAGTAACGAATGACATATTTTAGATTGTTTCCGTGTCTTTGGAGTACAACTATTTTTATTAATTAGAGAGTCGCAATGTTAAAAAGAAACACCTGTTTTAAATCATACTTCATAACTTTTTCTTCAGTGACCATTGAGAAATATCAGCTAAAGCTAATTTTTTATGTGCTTATAGTCAAGACAAAGTATTCAAATGTAATATCGCTTAGCATAATAACTAATTTGTATTTATTTAAATTGATAAACTCACCATCACATAAATATGGCGATTTATGCTTCCCAGCACCAATTCTAGTTGTTGGTAATGGTGGTGGAGGCCTAGTAACGTCAAACCTTAAATCAGATTTACTTTAGTAGGTCTGTTTTCTTTACCTCAATATATAAATAAAATTACACATAATAAATAAAATTATACATACATTGCTGGCAAAAATGGTCTATTTATTGGAAAATCTATAGTTGTCCTTTTTGGAGATGGTGAAAGACGTCCTGAAAAATAAAGAAATAAAATACAATATAATTTTTTTCCATAAAAAATTATCATAAGAAATTTTGGTACATGTTCAGCAAATTTCAATGTTAATATTGCAGTAAAAAATATAAATGTTAAAGAAAAATCATTAATGTATTAATCAACAAGAAGAATTCGTGAGCGAAAGTCAAAAGTAATTTCTTTGAATTTGGTTTTCATATTAACAATTTATTTACCTGTGTATACAGATGCAGATATAGGAGCCACAGTTGATGGGATTGTTGGAGGGGGTGGTGGTGGTGGAGGGGGAAGAGGTGGTGGTGGAGGGGGAAGAGGAATTGACATTGCTGGTAACACAGGCAATGCTGGTAGTGGTGGTGGAGGAGGAGGAGCTGGTAGTGTGTTTGGAGGTGGCGGTAGCGGTGGTTTTGGGTGGGTGGCTGCTAGAGCAATTGTTGCAGGTGGTGATGGAGGCAATACATAGGACTTCTTTAAAGACATTGCTATTTGTGGAATAGATTCAAATTTTGTTGACCCTGACATTGATGCATGACGTTCCGCGAGTACACGTGGTAGATGTCCAGTCGTAAGAAATAGATTTTCCTCTTCTCTTGTTGCATGAAGATAACTGCAATCTTTTCTTACACAACCAGTTCGGTTTTGATGGTCGTGGCAGAATTTAACTATGTTTTTCATTTCCTCAATAATGAGTTCGTGACGAAATTTACATTTTGCATATTTGGTACATGTACCCCAGACATAGTTACGACATACTTGTTTCGATTGGTCATTTCGAAATTTCTGTTTCAGACCATCCCTTAGATGGTGGCCGAGGCTGCGAGGGCAGGGGTTTTTGCTGGCCATTTTGATCACCACGACAGCTCATGGACTAAGACTGCCTCTAAACAAACGAGAATTTCAACCACGAGATAATATTATATTCCTACAATTAACCATTTCAAAGAAAACACAAGCAATGGTTAGATCTCACAATGGTAGGCACTCAATGATATTATGTACAAATACGAGGTAGTTATGACACTGGCACACCGAAACTGAGGCACTTAAATTACATCAATTTATTTACGAACAGTACAAACTTATTTAATCACAAAGATAAGGTAAGACCGCTCGCATTACTTGGTAGGATTTATACCTTATTTTCTATGTAGAAGCATTAAAACATAACACTACACTTTGATTATATAGTTGACAGTTGACAATGTTGACATTGACAAGCATTTAATCTGATTCAGGGCCGAAGCTGTGTCACCAACTCTTGAAAATGTTTGTCCCTAGAGTTTAAGTCAAAAACCCCTAAAACTCCGTAATAAATTAATATTCACGAGCCATTTCAAACAAAAAAAGAAATTGACTAGATTCAAATAAATTTTGTTTTAAAAACATGAAAGTCTTTTTAGCCAAAGTCAGTCTTTTGTTTATTTTATAGATTAGCCTAGTATTTTAATTACATTTGAACGGTTATGTTATGTAAATTTTTACTTGAAAAATTAACCTCGTGGTCGTCGGAACACTTTGATCAACAATGATGAATTAAAGACAATTGTGATAGTTGATGATACTAAATCTACAGCGGAGCTAGGGATAGCTTTTGATGTTAGCATCAAAACAATATTGGTTCATTTGCGACAAATTGGCAAGGTAAAAAAGCTTGATAGATGGGTGCCCCACAAACTTAACGATTGCCAATACAATTTACGCGTCAAGACTGCCAAGCGCTAAACAGGTACAAAAATAAAGGAATTTTGAAGCGAATTATTACTTGCGACAAAAAGTAAATTCCGTTCGATAAGTTAAAGTTTGTTAGTTCCTGATTCAGCACCAAAGTAATGCCATAATCGAAAAATGACTCCTTGAAAGGTGATTGTGCTCTAGTGCTGATGTGATTCATCACAGCTTTTTACAAAATGGCATGAATATTATTGCAGATGTGTACTGTTAGAATTGTAAACAATGATGGAGAAGCTTGAAACCAAGTTTTTTCAATCGGTCGTCCCCACTGCTCCTTCACGATAGCGCACGACCCCATACTGAACAACAGACGGCGGAATTCTAAAAATGTGAACCATTAAAAATAATTCTAAGTAAAACAAATAAAATAAGTACCCTCAAGATGAACGTGATTACATACAGTAAAAATGTATATATGGTGATGATGTAACTTATTAGATGATTCATCATCATCATTTCAGCCTGTTTGAGTCCACTGCTGAACATCAGTCTCCCCCATAGACTGCCACGAAGTACGATCCTGAGCCACCTGCATCCATCGACTTCCAGCACATTTGCACAGGTTGTCACTCCATCTAGTGGTAGGTCGTCCTACACTGCGATGACCAGTACGAGGCTGCCACTCACGAACCTTTAAAAAGTACATAATATAAATATAATACCGAGAATACCCCGCTACATAGCTCACTAAGCGACTTTGAGCTTCCTCATACGGCCAGCAGTGAAGGACAACGTCTCGGCTCCGTAGGTCATCACTGGCAACAGACATTGATTGAAGACTTTAGTCTTCAAATATTGAGGTATATTCGACGAAAATATTTGCCAAAGTTTTCCTAACGCTGCCCATCCGAGTTGGATTTCGCCGATTGACCTCTACGTCGAAGTTGGACTTACCTAGCCGGACTAACTGTCCTAGGTAAACGTACTCTTCAACAACTTCGAGCTCAGTGCTCCCAACTACAACCGGTATATGCGTGACAAGGACATTAGACATGATTTTCGTCTTGTCCATGTTCATCTTAAGGTCCACCCTTTGGGAGACACTGTTGAGGTCATTGAGCATAGTACCAAGGTCCTCCAACGATTCTGCCATGATGACTATATCGTCAGCAAATCGAAGGTGGGTGAAGTATTCACCATGGATGTTAATACCTCGTCCTTTCCAGTCCAGAAGCTTGAAAACATCTTCCAAAGCAGCGGTGAAGAGTTTCGGGGATATGACATCACCCTGTCTTACACCCTTCTGCAGTTGGATAAGTTTTGTACTACTGGACTGTACTTGGACGGACATCGTAGCCTTGTTATACAAACACCTCAGCACCTCGGTATACCGACAGTCAATTTAGCACCGCTGAAGGGCCACTGGGCGGTACTCGAAAATTTCGACAGATTGGAAGGCTTTCTCATAGTCCACATCCGCCAGGCACAAAGGCAGATTATACTCTTCGGTATCTGTATAATCTTCCGCAAGGTGTGCATGTGGTCTATGGTACTGAAGCATTTTCGGAATCCGGCTTGTTCGGGAGGCTGGAAGTCGTCGAGTCTGGAAGCGAGACGATTCAAGATAACTCTTGAGAACAGCAACATAGACGCGACTCAGAAGGGATATCGGTCTATAGTTCTTCAAAAAAGCGTTATCGCCTTTCTTGTAGAACAGCCCCAACACACTTCTGCTCCACGCCTCTGGTGTAGCACTACTCTGGAGGACGAAATGAAAGAGCCCCTGAAAGACCACAAGGAGGACCAAGGAGGAGGAGGTTTGTTTTTTTTTTTTTTTGGTAAATCGTGTATTTCGGAAATTACATTTAGATACAAATTACTGAGTAATGAAATATGCATAATATTTGTCGATCTTACCGACGTAATAATAAGAAAATATGAACTGGTGTTTTTCACAAAAGAAAGAACTTTAAAAAAAACCACAAAAAAAATAGTACATCCAGAATCCAAGAATCCCAGAGTCGCAAAATATATCGAAATTTACACGAATTGAATGTCTGAAATAAATATCGAATATCGATATATCGCGATAAAAATATAGATGGTATATGTCGATAATTATATGGTAAAATATCGATATTTTTTGCCCATGCCTAGTGGCACATTTTTTGACAAGGCACAATACACTTTAAATCGTTAAACACTAGGTTGCCTCTTCAGTTTAGTTAACGCCCACATGACACTTCCAGTTCCATCCACACCCTACAATCCACTTGTTTCATTTATTTATTTATTTATTTTATTTATACTCTATTGCAACCTTTAATGGCATTCTCTCCCAGTTAACCCCGGGGCGTGGTGAGAAATCGTGTATATATACACATTTGTGTGTGGGAGAAAAGAGTAAGGAGAATTCTAGAGCTGCGCCTTTGTTTGACTGTTAGATTTGAGGCGAGAACGATAGGGAGTAATATGGTCATATTTTCGAGGGTCAAAAATGTATCTAATGCAGTTGTTAGACAGGCGCTCTAGCTTGTTAAGAAGGTCGTCACTGTTCAAGTCCGGGTAACAAACATCTGCGTAATCAATTAATGGAAAAATAAGCGTTTGCACAAGTAAGAGCTTAATCTTAAAAGGGAGAAAATTCTTCAGACGATAAAGGGTTCGCAAAGTTACAAAGACTTTACGGCTTACATTAGTGACTTGTACTCCCCAATTCATTGTCCATTAGAGAAACAGAGATAAAATGTTTGTTAATATCGTCTGGAGAAATAGTTGTAGTATTGTTTTCTATTTCGTGGACCAATAAGTCCAGTTCAGTACCATAAACGTAATAGGGATTCCCTCTATTCAGTACCACTTACCATAGATAGACTAACGAATAACTACTAGAATCACTGTCAAACAGGTCAGATTTGTAAAATTACCGTGATCTGAATAAAAAATTACACTAGTTTGGTACAAAAATACTGTAAATCATGAAGTTAAATATAGCTTTTTTTACAGTAAATAAAAATACTCCATATTTTTTTAGTATCACATTCTTTCAAAATATTAGTCACTGGATTATTTTTATAAATTTTATTAATAATTATTTGGTAAATTAAATATTTATAAATTTTATTATATAATACAATTATTTTATAGTCAGTAATATTGACATAATATTATTATGACATTACTATATAATATTCAGAACTTATTCCAATAGACATTGCGATTAAATCAGTACTAATCATTAATTTTTACCTCTGAAATTTTTTAGCTGCTAGTCGACATAAACGATATAAAATCACACTATACTATTATTAATCAAACCTACAAATGAATTCACAGTATAACAAAGAAATACGAAATACTAATATATATATATTTTAGTAAATACTAATGTAACTAATATATATAATACTATTATTTACTTTTAGTCGAATAATAATTATATTTTATGAGTCTATCACCCGGTAATAAAATGTTTTGTTGGTGATTTCCCGATTATTATGTATTATTATTCATTTTTATTTATTTACATTCATTTATTTTAATTTAACCAAATACATATTTTTTAACGATAAAATTACTAAGTGTTTTTCATACACTGGTTATTTGTATCAAAGAATATAATAAGTGAGGCAAAATTACAGTGAATCTACTGTAATTGTTGTGCACCTGGCAACACTGACTGCATGATCTTCGAATTATTGATCCACAGAATTGGGGTTTTCAATATCATCCTTCCGACTTGTAAGGGCTAAGGGTATTACAGTTTCTCAGCTCAGCTACAAGTTATGAGGCAGAGTATTTTCTGTGCTTATGATTTTTTCTTGCGACTTACGAATAAGGCTTTCTGCTCTGCTTTGTTGAAGTGAGTTTTAGGTCTTAGGTCAAATCTTAAATATTTATGCTGCACCTATTTATGCTGTAAGTAATTAATCTTATATGTTATATTGTATTAAGATCTTATTTATATGCACTTATATTTATAGAATTCTATTAAGGTTACACAAATTAAGTATAATAATATTTTAAGTTCTGATTTCTTCTTAAAATGGTAAATGTAAATAACTTTAACTTTGGCGTAATTCAATTAAAATAAATTTACGATAGAGAAAAATCACTAATGAATTTATCAATAAGCAGGATTCAGATTTTTTTTTAATTAACATTTGTGATGAATATATTTTCATATTTGTAGTGACATTATATAGTTGTCCACCGACATTTTCTACGCACGCACCAAGCAGATCCAAGATGGAATCTGCAGGAGACTGGTGTCTTATTGAAAGTGATCCTGGAGTATTTACACAATTGATTCAGAAATTCGGTAAGTGATAATAAATTAAAAGATATTGCTTTATTATACGGTAGCATGCGTAGGTTGGGGGGAGGGAGGCGGGTGGAAGTGCTGAACCCCTGTTAGTGGGGGGAAAACATATTTAAAAAACTATGCTTACCTATGCAATATTACTATGGTGATTAGTTATTTAGAATCAGGCAGTGGTGGGGGGAGGCTCTTTCTTAGCACTGCTACACGGCTCTGTTCTGGGTGGTTATAAAAAAAATAACACAAATGCTAAAAATCCTTCCAATATTTACTTCAATGCCTTATTACCTAACTATTAATACCTATTAAAGTTATAACAAAAATTGTACTACCTTATAATAAAGCAAAGCCCATTAAAAAGCCTGTTAACTGTTTTTTTGTCTCTTTTCTTTGTTTTCAAATGGGTTTTAATTAGTAATAAGTAAAGCAATAGCCTAAATAACTATGTCCCTCTGCTGGACATAGGCCTTCTTTGTACAAGTATTAAGGCTTAGATCACCACGGGACCCCACTGCAGATCTGCAGATTGAGAAACTTCACATAATTATCTACAATATTTTTTGTCATCGTAAATATGCAGATTTCTTCACGATTTTCCTTCATAGCTCAGCATATTTGATAAGTCATCACTTGAAATTAAAACTGACTAATTTATGGTGCCTCCATTGGGAAAAGAATTCAGTTTGCTTGAGTACATTGAATTAAAAGCAACCATGCAGCACAGACACGGCTATCACAGCTCTTTAATTTGGCAATTGTAAAACACAAATTAACAGTAATTCTCATCATGCAGGTGCAAAAGGTGTTCAGGTTGAAGAAATGTGGACTATTGATGATGGAATTTTCGAAAATATGAGGTAAGTTACAAATTATTATTAGAAAACCTGCAATTATAACCATATATTTTTAAATTTTAATATCATTTCAATTTCAACAGGCTACTACTCTATATAGCAGACAAAAAAAAATTAATGATAGAGAACTATAAAGAAAAATCGCAAAGATCCAACACAGAGACTCTATGTAGTCTTGTGATCCCTACCCCTAGAGTGAACATAAACACAGAGCCAGAATCTCGCGTCCAAAGTCCTGAGTGGAGCAAGTCCTCGGGGTGGAGGTCCAGTGGGTGAAGCGACACTCAGGGGCGAAATAGCGAGAGTTCTTGCAAAGCGCATGGAAGTGCCAAGTTTAATAATGAATTAATAATTTTTTAATATTTCTTACATTCCATTAATTTATTAGTAATTTTTCTCTACTGTTAATTTTCTTTTGTTTGCTATATCGAAGTAGTAGCCTGCTAAAATTTTATGTTCATTTCTAATAGATTAAATTTTAAATGAGGAAATAAAATTAAATTGATCCATACATAATTTGTTTCAGACCAGTTCATGGATTAATATTTCTATTTAAATATCTTCAAGACAATGAACCTCCTCAACCGATAGTTACAGATGATCGCACAGAAAAAATTTACTTTGCAAAACAGGTCAAATTTATTTATTTTAATATTTATTATCTTTGGACCAGATAAATGACCAATAATCTATACATATAATAAAAATGTAACTTATGAAAAATAATATTTGGGGCTTTATAAACTTTTGTCAGTTTGTCTGTGCGTTTGTTCGAGTTTATCACAGAAACAGCTTAACAGATTTTGGTACAACTTTCACTAATCCATTGTAGTAAGCTTCACTTAACATTTAGTGTTAGTTTTATTTAAATTTGTTCATAAATAATAGAAATATCTACTAACAAAATAACTACTTAAAGATTCACATTGAAGTTTTGTGTGTCAAATGCTAAATAATAGCTTCGGTTAAATACAATGAAACTATATATTATAGTCTGTAAAATGATGATCAGAACTATATCAGCTGGGCTCTGTCATATAGCTGTGTGTCGAAATGCGCTCCCAGCGATATTTCTGCCAGTGCGTAGCGGGACTCTCTCGACCAGCAGCTTGGGCACATTAAAATGCAATAACTTTGCAAAACATGACATATACAATTTTTTTTGTACAACCAACTTCCTTAGGTTTGATTTGCCCCTGGATCTGCTAAACAGGAAATGAGCCAGGAATGAAAGGAAATGCCGATAAGGACTTGAACCACACCGCAATTTTTAGTAGTGACGTGATGGCCAAAAATAAGAGGATATCCATACTAAAATTATAAAAGTGAAGAATTTGTTTGAATCTCAAGGACTAAGAGTCCGATTTGAAAAATTCTTGCACTGTTAGATAGTCCATTTATTGATAAAAGCTATAGACTACTTTTTAAGCAGAACATAAAATGTAGTACATGTGGGCCGAGCCGTGGACGAAAAGCTAGTTAGTGCCCCAATATAATGGTGGTTATGGGTCATTTATTTCATTCAAAAATAAAAGCTCATACTTAACATAACTTTTATTTATGTAAACAATGTAATAATATTTTATTTAATTTAATGAGAAATAGATGAATGGTGTATAATATGCAATATATTTTACTAATATGTATTAATTTGCAGGTGATTAATAATGCATGTGCTACACAAGCTGTTATTAGTCTATTGTTGAATTGCAATCATCCAGATGTTGATATTGGTCCTGAATTGACAAAGCTGAAAGAATTTAGCATGTCTTTTGATCCAAAAATGAGAGGCCTTACATTAAGCAACTCTCATACCATCAGAACTGCACACAATTCAATGGCTCAACAACCTATATTTGAGTTTGATACTAAAGTTGCTACTAAAGTGAGTTATTGTTTTTCATATTCTAAAGATTGCTATATTACCTAAAACAAAATTACAAAACAGTTTTAATGTTTTAGGATGATGATGCTTACCATTTCATTGGCTATATGCCAATTGATGGTAGGCTATATGAATTAGATGGACTCCGTGATGGGCCTATTGACCATGGGGCTGTAGCTCCAGAACAAGATTGGCTGGATGTTGTCAGACCAATAATAATGAAAAGGATCAATGTGTAAGCTTTTATGAATAATCTTATTATTCTACAATATGAGTACTGTGATAAGATTGCATTTGAAATTAAAATAAAAATGTATTAAAAATATATGTACATAGGAATAATCAAAGTGTAATATAATATATATGTATAATATAATATATATATGTAGTATAATATATCTGAATTAACTTTAAAAAATATTTTATATACCTATCTCTATTCTAAGTTAAAGTGTATTTATTAATTAAAAGGTAATAATGGCACTTTGAAAGTGAGCTGCAGTCATGAAGACTTCTATTGAATTCATGATACATACTTTCTTGTTTTTGTAGTAGTTGTCACTTGAATAATACTTGCAAATCAAATTAAATTTTTATGTCTTTTGGAAAGCCATTTAAAAGTTATTTCATACTGGTTATAATTTTAATATACAGTAATGTCTATGCAAAAAACTAAAACTTTTAGAGCATAAATCACACCTGTTTTCATGTTTCCTGGCAATTATATTTACTGAGATATTTTAGGTGCTTTCTAATATGTAATGTTATTAAGTTATTTGACCTTTTGTTTATATTACAGAATTGTTAGTTTTTGTTAATATCTTTTATTATAATGACACTAAAATAGTAATGGACTGTATAATTAATCTATTTTGTCTATTTTTAGGTATACTGAAGGCGAAATTCATTTCAACTTAATGGCACTTGTATCTGACAGGAAAATGATATATGAACGTCAATTACAAGAACTTATTAATGAGACGCAATTAATAAGTATTCAAACTACCGATGTGGAAAATGAAATCCAGAGGCTGAGAATGTTAATAGAATACGAAGATGTGAAAATGGCCAGATATAAACAAGAGATGATAAGACGAAGGCACAATTATCTGCCTTTTATCATAATGCTTTTGCAAATATTAGCTGAAGAAAAGAAGCTGATGCCTCTGTATGAGAAGGCTAAGGAGCGCGCTCTTAGAAAGGGTACGAAGAAAATGAAAGTATAACAGGAACAGTGGGGGGGCACGCGGGTAGCGCGCGTTCGCCCCACCCGCCGCCACTCCCAATCTAGCCCCTCCCGAGTGCTACAAAATTTAGAAGATATGCAAATTTCCTTAGCTGATTTAAATAACATTTTTTCTGAACCACAGTGTTTAATGCAGCAACCTATTGAGCCCCAAATACCAGTGGCTACAACTTCAGTAGACACTACAGCTAGAGACAATTTAAATAGGTTAATAGAGTCAGATGACTTTCTAAAAGATGGTTATTATGCAGAACATTTTCTTCGTGAACATTATTTCGATGATAATTTACTTACTGGAGATCTCCTGGGGGACGGTAGCTCTGTACAAGACCTTCTAGGGAGTAGTGTTACAGATGATATTCCAATGGAAACAAATCAATCCGAAGGTGATCTTAGAGAGTAAAAGTTCACATATATTTATAGCATTTAATGACAATAGTTAATGATTTTTCAAACAATTTTTTATTTACTTAAGTCTGAGGACTGTGTGTGCATTGTGTACTTACTTGAAAATATCTTTATTCAATGCATGAATAATGTAATTTATTATAATAGTGATGGCCCATTGAGTACATTTATTTGATTGTATTGATTGTGCTTGCAGGTATTTTCGTTGGATTTTTGCTTAATATATATTTTTAAAAAATTATTAATTGTAATAATAGCTTCTCTAAATTAATAAGATTTGTATGTATCCTTCATTGAGATTTGTTTATGATAAAATAATAACTAGTTATTGTAATTTGCTATATTGTATTCTTATAATAAAAATACGATTTAATATGTAGAATTATATTTAAATATGTGTATATGCAAGAAAATTGTATACATTTTGCAAGCAATTATTCCAGACAATGTTAGCTCATCTTTTAAGTATAGCTTCAGTATTGCTTGAGTAATTGCTTGTAAGAAAATAATATTTAACATTTTCAATTCTTAAAGAGATAATTACCGGCAGTGCTAGGCTCTTGTAGGACTGTAAGGAACATAAATGTTACACAAGGAAAACCTTTTGATTCTATTTAAATTTGTTTTAAATGTAAGTTACATTTAATCATCTGGTAGATCAGTCATCTTGGTAGATATAAGATTTTTAATTGTAAAACATAGGACTTCAGTAATGTTGCTTAATGCTTTGTATTATTAAAATTCTTTGTAGGATCTGCCAGGTACTTATCAGGTACTTTATACATGTTTGACACTTAGCAAGCATTAATGTATTGAAAAAATAAAGACGATTTGCCTACATGCATGTAGTTAGACTTGTAAAGTATATTTATTGCACCTGTAGCAAATAATATATATCTTCTTTCAATAGTAATAAATAGTAGAAGCCTCTGCCAATTTGGATCAGAGTTTATTATAGCAGTAGGTTTGCAGTGTTTCATATTCATCTTATCAATCAATTTATATATAGACATTATTTACACCTTATTACAATTTAAACTTATAATTAAAATCGTAAACCTAATTAACGATGGATTTTCATGTATTAAGATATGAATAATAAATTAATGAATTTAGTGTGTGGTGGCATGTTGGCAAAAGTGGTAGACATCAAGTTATTTACAAAAAATAGACATTGACACAAAGAAAGAGACAATGCAGTGGAAATTATGTATGATGGTTGTTTGACACATTATTTACAGAAAAACTGTCGAAGATATTTATAACCATATTGAGTGATTATTTGCCTACAATGTTCTTTGTCATTACATGGATTCATGTTGCAATTCTACTTGAGATTACAATAAACTTTCTTCAAATTTATTTTTTGTTTCCTCTTTATTCTATGAGAATATTTCACCTTTTTCAGTATACCCTTAGTTGAAAAGAAAAGAAAAAAACGGTTAAAGCAGTCCCAGTAGACAGTCAAAGCTTTGACCACCTTAGATGTATGTATTTGCATATTGGGTGATGGATTTGCAATAGAATATATGGATTCGAATCCACATAATGATTGAACAGAGGCTAAGTAGGTTAATTCTGTTTAGTGAAGAGCTGGCTTCACGTGTTGGATTGTAGGCCTTTGGGCTTGATCATCATGGAGGCTCGTTTTAGAGTGTAGTCCCAGCCTCTCCAGCGAAACCACACGATACCTGTAATTCGGTGATTAATTTAGATGTTTCAAAGCAAGCCTTCACTTATAAAAACCAAGATAGGTAAGACATAGACAAAATAAGAACACTATCCGTTTATAGAAAATGAATTGTCTTGAGTGCCAAAGAAAAATTATTTGCCTCATAAATTTTCCCACATCAAAAAGTATTTTGAAGATTAAAAACTATATAAGATTTTAATAATCTACTATACTAATAGATAGTATTTCCAGTCTGAAGATAGACCCTTTTTATTATATATTACACATATTAGAAATACATTAACTACAACACATCAGTTACATGCCTAAAGTTTAAAGTAAGTATTTATTGTAGTGATGACCCAACAATCCGATCAAAATAGGACGGCATGTCTGGTAAAGGTTTTTTTTTTAGTTCTAAGGGGTTTTCCGAGGGTCGAAAAGTCGTTATTTTCACTGGGTCTATAACGTAATACGTAACGAGAATATATAACGTAGGTAGTTCATCATATTGTGCTTGATATTTTTTACCCTGTTAGCTTTAGTGAAGTGACTTATAGCATTACCTTGTCGAGCGGTAAGATCTTGTGGGTCATGCAGGTAGAGACCGTTCAGGCCGCGTCCGCAAGACTTCCACCACCAGCCGCCTTTAAGCATTGACGCGCAATTCAACGACGATCGGTCATTATCTCTGAAAGAAATTTTAAATATAATGTTGCTAGAGATTTCAGTATCTAATATATATTATAAAGATGTTACATGCTCTTTGTGTCCTCAACCTTTATTCAGTGTAGTTTTTGACAATTCCAGTTTAAATATTTAACTCAAATGAAAAGCGGTAGGAATAATTTATTTTTATATTTTTAACAAACTTTTGCGAAATACTCTTAATCGATAAATTATTTCATAACATGTCCTTACACACGCACAAATCAGTGGCTTCTCAGGGTTAAATTCGATAATTCCTAAAAATTTATCAAGTAAAATTAGTAAAGTAACAGCCTATACATGTCCCACTGCTGGGCAAAGGCCTCCTTTATACAGAGGGTAAAAATTTATAAGGCATGATAATAATGTATGAATACAACAAGCCATTGATATGCAAAAGCAACAAAGTAGAGAATTGCCTTCACTGTCAAATACGACATTGATGCTACGCTCTGTGAGAAAACTGGTGCTTTTATTGCACATATGTACGTAGAAACTGGAGTCATCTGTTTGTTCTTTTTTTGCTATATTTCTTTAAATGATATGTAAGTATATAAAAATATTATTTTAATGCAAAAGAATACCTGTTGTAGGTGGAGAACGGGCTATTGTTAGACCCATACCAGGGGTCGTTAAGTGAATCACCAGCATTACCCTCGTATCCGTCGATTTCTAACTTGTAATATTCCGCTTCGGAATATATTTTGAAGTGCGAATACTGTGCATATCTGCAATAATAAAATTTACAACCTATATATATATATGTACTATTACCTAAAACATGTTTTGACTGCCACACTTGGAGACAAATTGCCAAATTATATTTTAGCTAAATGGTTATGGACGTCTGAGGCAGCCGCCATAGGCTATGTGATATATATGAGTATATGTGATACGTATATAGGTATAAAGGTCAGAATAAAGAAGGATCTGTATTGTTAGGTATATACATAATTAAAGAGTAATTATTTTTTATTTTTATGCATCCTCTACGGAAATAAGTAGATTATAATAAAAATCTTTTAAAACCTCTTATTGCCGTCGAAATCTTCAAGTTCAACTCTTAGCATGTAGTCGTCGTTGTTTGTAAGCATGTAGATGTTTTCGTTTCCGAGCCAGAACTCTTTGTTGGGATCACCGAATCCGTTTTTGTAATCGCTCCAATCGCGGTTGAAATTTTCCGCTGGGACACCGTAATCGTCGCGGCGATGGATTACCTGTTTCACACGGAAAACAAACCAAGAAATTTTCGACTATCTAGCGATGTTTAGAACTATCTTTAAACATCAAAACTCGCCAGCTTGGAGCCAGGTGAAAGAGGTAAGAATACTCTTTTTTGTGGTAGGGCACGCAACAGTCTTCGTTGTTGCACGAATGGGAAGGTCAGTCCGGGTAAATACCGAGACCTCACAGAAGACAGGCGTGAAGTCGAAGTGTTATACTTCTGCGTTTCTTCTGGTGAGTGAGGTAGCCGGGGCCCACTTTATCATAAGGTGGCAACGCAACTCAAAATCTACGAGTGTTGCAAATGTAAATGGGCGACGGTTGTCACTTAAAATCAGATGAACCACCATCTCATTTGCCACCTTCTCACAATAAAAAACATACTCCGGTTGTTATTTATATAGAATCGGTATTATTTCATAACAGGCGTAAGCGACAAGTATTTCTGCCGCTTTTTGCATAAATAAGGATCAGGGCGTTGGTTAATTTCCACCTAAAATCCTAAGCACAATTTGGTCGCCACATATTGATAATGATACTTTTAATGACAAGGATGTTAGAAATTCCGCTATCTCTATACAACTAATAGTTGTGATATCTATATAAAATATTTTTCTATGAAATAGAACATACCACTGAATATTGTCCACGTGAAATTTATGTATGTAAAATGTCCATATTCCGGGTTTTATTTTTATTTTGTTATGTGGTGGTTTAACTGTGGTAGGACCACGGAATAGTGAATGCGCGTAACGAATGAGGTAGTCGGGGCCCACTTTATTATCAGGTGACAATGAATCTGCAACCACACGGGTGTTGCAACTGTCCACGGGCGGCGGTTATCACTTAACATCATGTGAACCGCTAGCTCGTTTGCCACTTTGTCACATAAAAAAATATTTGATTATGTTATCCTACAGTAAGGGCTATGTTTTAATAAAAAAGATGATTTACAAACATATGAGCGTTTTATTTTCAATGTTATTATTCAAATGAATCATAATACATTTAAACTTACTGTCCAGCCGCCATCAGCAACGTTTTGTTCGCAGAACACCTTTAGAAACCAGTAGGTAGTGCCTCGGATTTGCAGATAGTAAACACCAGAGTCCCGCATTCCGGCATTCAGGAGGTCAACGCATGAAAAGCCCTGGAAAATGTAGTATTCCGTTGTTGATAATCTACTGTGTATAAGAATTAAGAGTTCGCTGCATACATGATTTACTCTTACGCAACGCTCCTGTCCGGTCGCAATAGCTTTGGTAATACACGTTCGCTTCGCGTTCAAATATTATTATTATTTAAAATATAACATTTTATGCATATATACAGAATTATTCGCTGTAAAGGTTGCTGGTACACCTTCCAGTAAACCATTTGGAATCGATCATCTATATCTATAAAAATGAATCCCTATTTCCCTTGGTCACACCATCACTCGTGAACAGCTGGACCGATTTCACTTTTTTTTTGTTGTGTTTGTTATTATCAGGAAAAGGTTCTTATGAAAGAAAAAAATTAAAAAATTGCCTGAAAAAGTCTACAAACAACTCTTCCATATCATCGTACAAAAGATTCGTAATAATACTTAAAAGTCAATTTGTAGCCTAGTTCAATATAATAATTACAGCCTTGCTTTAGATTAACTTCTTTTTCCTTTGGGCAATTGTGTTTTATAAGATTACGGAAAAGTTTATATACTGAAACTAGTTTTTAATATCATGTATATTTTAAAAAGGTAAGACGCTTTTGTTTATAATTGTTCAATAAAAAAAGGAAATTATTAGTACTTATTACATGTATAAAAAATGTAACTAAATATTTTTATTTTTATTTATTCAATTGTACTGGTAATGTATCTCTTACATTTTTTAAATAAAAACCTATTTTACCTTATGAAAGCGATGTAGCTAAATATGTAAATAAATAGAGATTATTAATACTATTAAAATCTAGATAAAAAAACTCTAGAACACATAAGGACTAAGCCCGACCATAGAGATTTACTAGGTGGGAAAATTAAGAAGGTTTATTTGAGACTCGTTTCCTAAGTCTCCTCTGTCTCGGTATCTATATTTAATCGAAAACTAAATAATATAATAAGATATTCTAACTTTATGACCATTTTTTTTAAATGAACTTAAATGAATGTTATCGTCCAGTTCTGTATTATGTTTAGAATAAAATATATATATATCGGTTTCAGATAAATCGCTGTTACGTAATGCTCTCTCGCTGCTCTCCTTAAGAACGGATCATTAAAATTCCCATTGTGAGTATTGCGGAATAGTATTCCTTTCCTTTCGTGGCCGTGGAATTATCGGTTTGTTTGTTAATAAATAATGAACTTTTCTTTCCGTTCAAAACGTGCATGTTGCAAGTGATGTTTACACGAGCGGTAAGACGCTGGATGTTTGCTCGGAATAATTAGAAAGCGTCTGCTTTTTTTTTAAATCTGAAACACACGCAACTCCAGTTTCACATTATTGCTGATATGCAAAAGCGTGGTGAATAAATAAAAATAGAGCGATCTTATTAAGTAAAGTACTATACTGTTTTAGATAATCTTAATTATTAAAATAATTATGAAATTAGGTGGTAAAGTTTATTACATGTAACTGAATTAAATGTAATGTAAATATGTCATAAAATTTTCATGACGAAATATGACGATGACATCGGTATACGTAAAATATTCCATTTCAAATATTATGTTAAAAATTATAGTAACAGCCTATACATCTATACGCTAACGCCTATACCTCTGTTGGGCAAATTCTGTCACTCTCAGTCACCTCCTCTGTACAGAGGATATCAGGGCATAGTCCATCACGCGGCCCCACTGCGGATAGGCGGACTTCACATATTTTCGAAATATTTTTTTTTTATACTATTTCGAAAGTATGCAGGTTTCCTCACGATGTTTTCCTTCACCGCTGAGCACGTGATAATTCACCACTTAAAATTGACAATTTCATTGATGCACCAAGGATCGAACTCAGGTTGGTCGAGTATATTAAGTTAAAGGCGAGCACCCGGACGCTGAGCTATCACGGCTATATATTACTTATAATATAAATATTATTTACATTTCAAATATTTTTCTTGCATATGCTGAAGTCACTCATTTAAAAGATAAATAATACTAATTTTATTAAATATCATTTATGTGTACATAAAGTACGTCCCAGAATTTTCAATACGTCGACAGCGAAGGCACTGTTTATACCCGTATTTTTATGGCGCGCAAAAATAATTCAAACTTGTATCTTGGTATATTACCATACTTGAATTTTGCGCAACCGAAAGCAATGCACTCTCGATATATTTTTCTACAAATTATTTTCTGTTCACTTGAACGGTTCTGATATGATGTCTTTTGCTGAGGCATTTTTTTTGCTGCATTCAGAGGCACTAAGAGGCCTGTTGATACTAAGTTGTATTATATGGTTTCATTGGGATATTCACTTTAAAATATTTATTCATTAAAACGCACATAAATTGATTTTAATAAAATTTAGGTTTTCCCGTCTCAATGTTCTGCTATTAGTAGACATGCTCAAGTACTAATACTTTAAATAGAAAACTTATCTCGATAAATATACATCACAATATTTGCAAGCTTTTGACTACTTCAAGGCAAATGTAGCTTCAAAGTTACAAGATATAGCAACCAAACGTACGGAACGCCCGAAGGGGGAAGCGGCGCACGGCGAATATTAAATCAAAGCTTTACTACTATACTTTGGCTACGAATCAAACGAAAATTATTTAATTAAGCCTCATCTATTGTAATAGAAATGAAATCTGATGTCATCAATTGTAGTAGAATGGAGAATTGAAATTCAACTCTGGTTGCTTTTGTACATACACTACCAAAATGTACGTCTTGAAGATAGTTGGGTTTATCTATACCAAGGATGAGCAACGCGCGGCCCGCGGGCCGCTCGCGGCCCATTAAACATGTTTATGCGGCCCGCCAAGCCTTTATAAAATTGAATTTATTTTATCGAATTTCTCCCATCAATATATTGTTATAAAATTTATTGTAATAAAATGGTAGTACATAATGAACCGAAATATTTTTTGTTCGTATTTCTGTTCTTTTCTTGTTTGTTTTTACCTTGCATTAAAATTTGTGTATGAAATCTTTATTTTTTTTTATTTTATATTTTTTATTCTAATATTTATTATAAATAAAGTTTAGAAAATTATTATGTGCGGCCCGCCAAAAAATTTGAAATTTAAATTGGCCCATTGATTAAAAAGGTTGCTCACCCCTGATCTATATCTATACTATATTATAAAGAGGAAAGATTTGATTGTTTGTATGTATTGAATAGGCTCCGAAACTACTGAACCGATTTGAAAAATTCTTTCACTGTTGGGAAGCTACATTATCCCCGGTTGATATAGGCTATATTATATTTTCATAAAAAAATAGGGATCCTTAACAAAAGTTCAATAATGTAACACAAAGTGTACAAAAATTACCTAAAATATTTTTACATCGCGTGCGCTGCGAAAACTATTGATGATAGAATAAAGTAATGTACGACGAATTTGCAGAACACATCATTATTTCCAAAAAGTGGCGCGAGAGCATATCTCTATCTATTATAGTTATGCCACAATAAATGTTCTTTTATTTTAAAATTTTGATTGAAATGCCGCCGCTAGAAAAGGGTCGTGTTCCATAAAAGCTTTGTCACTGGAAACATGCATTATTTGTGATAAAAATTGTCGTTAGAGATGTATATGGATTGTAAATACGTCATTAAGATTGCAGATTTTGTGACGATAAGCACACTGTACTTATTGGTATGAGTAAGTGTTTGGTGGGAACGGCCGGTTTTTGCGCGCTCAAAGCGTCTCTTCGTGTGCATGAACTAGATTAAACTTTGACGTAGCACTAGTTTCCGTATATACTTATATATTTTATCTAACCATCAGCGACTTCGGAGACAAGGAATATAAATGGAATAATAACCTTGTAAAATTCATCAAAGACAACTTTACTTGGTATAGTTGTAAAGAGTTTCAGTAAGTTTGTTACAGTTTATATTGTTTAGTTTATTACATTACAGTTTGAGGGACTATGGTTTCAGTACAATGAAACTATTAAAAATCTAAAATGCAGCGCAGTATTTTTTTAATCTGAAATAAAAAATATTTTCAAAATTCTGTAATATCACTTGTCACATTACGCAAGTGATAGTTAAGGAGAATATAAAGCATAGCAGTCATAAAATAAATAGTTATTGCTTAATGATTGAAATGCGCAGTTAGCAAATACAATACAGGATGTAGAATTTGGAGTTAAGTGAGTGGTAAACTTAAGTCAAAGTATTGCGTACTTGTGTTCCTTATTGCCTAACCAGGGGACATAAATGGTTCTGTACCGATGCCGATAGATTAGGTACGTTCATTTCACTTGCAGTGGCGGCGACCGGCCAGCAATGGAGTTGATTAAAATTCCGAAAACAGAACTTAGCTCCATTTGTATCAAGTAGAGTGGAACCTGTTTATTGGATATATACTGATTTAAGCGGGCACTTAACTTTCGAAGTAGAGCCACAAGTTAATTTTTAGTCGGTCCGTTAACATGGAAATGGTTATGTATCAAGGAAGTTAAGTTACTTTATTTAACGTTTTAAACCAGGGAGAGAGTTTGATGTGCTGAGTGTTCGAAAAATGTGAATATAAGTGTAAATTTTTATATTCTATTTTACAAAATTTTGTACAACTATTATAGTTACCAGTAAAGTAAAGAAAATAATATGGTGATACTTTAACTTTTATCTTGTAGTATCGCGAACTTACGTGACAACTTTTATTGCATAATGAAATATAAAAGCACGCGCAAACATCAGTATACAGTTTTCAGATGTATATCAATCGCTTAGGTGTTTAGTATTATTAGACGTACATTAAAGATTACGTTTAACAGCGACAGCTGTCACACAGAATGCTCGCAGTATATTATTTTATATAACTTTAACTCACTTTCACATCTTTATAGTTGGCGACGATCTCTGAGGCGAAAGTGTTATTGCCGATGATGGGTTTGTTCTTAACGCTTGGAAAGATGATGCCGCCTTTGCGGGTGGCAGGACGGGGACCTGAACTAGCGGCACCCGGTGCCACCGTGCTACTATTTGCGCTGCCGACGCCCGCCGCCACCATGGTTACGGGCGTGTTTGTTCCACTCGAGCCGCTGGGACTGCTGGAGCTGCTCGGAGTGTTCAAGCTGCATTCGACATAACCATTAGACACTGTTTACGTAAAAAAAAACAAAAGCGCCACGGAATGTCACACATTAAATCATTCGCAACAGCTTTGGATAGCGCTTGAAATTCGCTCGCATAGTTATATTATACGCAATGCAACAGTTATTTAGAGAGATATCACCTGTTATTTATTGTGGACGAGAAGGTTGGAGGAGTGGTGGCCGCGACAGTGCTCGTGTTTGGGTCCGTTGAGAGCTCGTCGTATCTGTATCTATTGGGTGCATATTCCACAAGTCTGTCGATGGTAGGATCCAGGAGCAGTTCCGCTGGCACGGGCCTTTGTGCTAGTGTCGCAACATCATCTTCTTGTTTCTTAAGGCGCTTTTCCACCATATCCAGATTTTCAATAATAAGATTGGTTTTAACTCTTAAGTCATTGTGAATCTGTCCAATTGCTCGCTCTTGTCTTTGCGTTTGAGTTAAAAGTTCATCTGATTTGGGTACCAAATCGTCGACAGAACTCTTGGTGCCCACGACGACATCCCATACTTCGTCCATTTTCTCTGAAACGCTCATCATGGGAATTATTTTATTAACGAGCGTATCTATCTTACTGCCTTTTGTTATTGGTGATTGAGTACTTGTGGTCGTCCTATTTTTGAATATGTTATTGACATTAATTGAAGCGGAGTCTGGCTCTACTATAGCCGCGTGTACGTCTGCCATCATGTAGAGAACTTTTCCTAAGTTTTCGGAAACAAGATTAATATGAAATTGTAATTTTCGATCAACGGTAGACATTGAAGTTCTCAGCTGATCCACTTCTTTAGTTATTGTATTAACTACTTCTGTATTTAGGCCTTTGGCTATCTCAACGACGTTTAAATTTATAGGTTTCTTTTCACTGGCTTCTGCGTTGATGTCGTCAACTGGTAAGAAATTGTTATCAATTTGGTTCTTTAACCCTACCAATTTTGAGTCAATGTCTGATACCTTTTGATCTAAGGATTCCAATTTTCTGTCAAGTAATTGTGCGTCACTAAGTCTGTTTTCATTCTTCCTTTTAACGTTTCTTTCAGTGTATGCTTCATCTTCACTTTGGCTGGGTTGGCTGAATAATTTTAAATCGAGGTTCCCCAATTTCGATATGATAGCGTCGGTCTTATGAATGTTGTCATTGACACGGGAATCTAATGCTTCCACTCTCCGCATTAAGTGTTCGACTGCTTTATCTAGGTTTTCTATTCTTTGTAGCTTTGTCTCCAATGTACTTACAATGACTTCAAAGACGTTAAATATGTATTGTTCCCTGAAACAAACAATAACTTATTTAGATAAATTAGTAAAAACTTTTAAAGATAAAACAGTCAGTTAACAAGTTTTATTCAACAATTGTTTTTTAAAGTGGTTTAGGCAATATTGGTGACATTACATAACATGCAAAGTGCTACAATATTATGGATATTCAAAATCGTATTCTAATGTCTGATAAAGAAATTTATAGAATTTGTATACGAGTAAAATTGCTAAACTTATAATCATACTAGCGGATCAAATAGACGTTAAATAAAAATTCGGTGAATCCGCCAACTTAATTAGATAAATGTAAAAGAAATAAAAAAATATTTTAGTGGATTGAATTGTGAATCTAAGCCATTCTGGACACACAATAAAATCATAAATTGTTTTAGGAGTTTTGTCACATACACACGCATTGAAGAACTATATGATAAATATAAAGATTACTTAAAACCTATTTTAACTAGGTTATAAGTAATAATTGGAGACCCAACTTTTTAATTTTTTAAGATATAGGATAACTTACCGAGTACAAAATCACAAAATACTGACAGATTCCGCTGACAAATATCGGCCGAGAGATAGAAAACCTGCCCATTAAATGATTTATAAATAGTAATCGGTAAGTTTTACAAATAAGTTTATGGGGAACAAATGATGCGAAAATTGATTCTCTACGATAATGGTCTGTATGACATTTTCCCTAAAGTGCAGTAGATTCCGAGACGTCGGCCAAAAACGTTTTTCATGGTGGCGTCTGAATTGATCATATCCTCAGTCAGTATAAAACTTATTTAAAAAAAAAATTGGGTCGTTATTTAGTGCAAAGCTTAGGTATATTTTTACTGGCCTGATACTCGTAAGTTAACGTGTAACGAAAGAAGATATTTTTCACCGATTATATTAAAATAAAATACTAACAAAAGACGGTGTTCATGATGTTCAATGGCGTGAAATTGTCATACCTGTAAGTTACGCAAGACGAAAATAGAAACCTTACACACGCGCGCCACATAACATGAGGCGCATAGAGTTATGATATCTGCAGATACACCGTTATAATTTTTTAAATTTGTTACACCTACGTTTTATATATTTGAGCTCTAGTAATGTACTGGGAATTGACAATTATTGCCAAGCGGCGTATGCCACACTAAATTAAATACAAAGCATATAAATCTCTTACGTTAATACAAACCGTACCTAGTATTTAATTTTTTTTATAATCTGTTTAATCTATTTTTGTTTCACTACATGTGAAATATAGTTGCTTATTTAATAAAATAAGCAACTATAAATATAATTAAGATAAAAGTATAGTTTCTACGTGTGTGCGGTGTATTTTTAGCAGACTAATATCTATTAGATATTTAACACGGCCTAAGTGATAGGTACAGTACAGTCGAAGGATTGAATGATAATCGTCTACATTCAGTGTGTCTTTATTGTTAGTGTGATATAAAAATAACAATGCATATCACCGTTAATGACTCGGACGCTTTTGTATGTAAATCGTACGCGTTCCGAATACGACGCGCGGTGAGCGATAGTTAGAAAAAAATAATAGAACTCAGTGGGCCTAACATTTCACAAGACGCGTGTTATCTAAGCCGAACGATGAAATTCCATTTGTACAAATCTCATTCCGTTATTAATGTTACCCTTGCGGAAACAGTGATTTGCATATTTTGAGTTTACTGTCTTTTTACATGTTGAGAACTTGTTTAAGGATAACAACAAGAAGTTATTTAATTAACGTCTTTTATAACGTCTAAAACTGCGGCGCGATATACAGGAAGAACTTTAATGTCATTGCAAGCAATTGAATACAGCTTCTAAAATACTAATCATATCTTAAAACGTAATAAGCAATGAAATGTCTTGCCTTATTTTCTGAATACGTCTATTGAATACATAAATTGAATAGCAAGGCTTAACGCATCGACTTATAAGGATCGATCGTTATGGATCATTGCTAGACGTTAGTCGGTTAAATGGTTCATAGGTATGCTGTGATCACTATAAAAATTTATGAAGGCATGCTATTTTATATACTAAGTAAAGTTTAATTATTCCCTGAATCGCGGCCCGTAGCGCAATAAGCAATCAAAGTTTTACGCAGCCGATATAAAGTTAAAGCAATTCAAAACATAATTTAATACATGCTTTATTTAAGTTAGCACTCGGCACGCCGTGGCGTGGCCAACATTAAACGGTTAACGCAGTCACTGTTACGCAAATGCGTCTTAAAATTACACTGCCTGCAAAATGGAGCGATCGGACAGTGCTTACTTTATCAAATCGACCGCTCGCTGCAACCTGTCGCAACCGTTTATATAGATTATCCGAGCAGCTGAATTTCTTCTTGACATCGAAGTGCCTATGCACCAGCTTTGCACGGCAGGTATTACTTATTTCGAAGTTTTGAAATTCGGACCCAATTCAGCCGTAAAATACGACTGAGCGGCGACAGCATTAAGCCTCCTACGTAATACATTTGTAAGACACAATTCTGCTTCGCTATCTTGCACTACCCACGTTTAATTGTTTAATTCCTTACAAATTGTTTGAATACGATCATACAATCAATTAGCTCGGTAGACGCGGGAGAAGCCAAAGCTTTTAGACTTCGAGTATTGTGCAATGTATATTCCAATGTTAGTATTTGCTGGATTTGTTTCGGTGGTGAGGATCATTTATTCTGATAGCATGGTTGTTGAGTATACGTAACCTGAAGTTAAGAATGACAGTCCTAAATACATATTCGAAATTTATGCCCTTATCCCGCCTAGGTGGGGTCAGCACAATAACGTGAATCATGTAGTTTATGGTATTAGTTAGGTTTTTTCAACCTGCCGGCTGTCTGACTTCATCCTTACCTGGAAATAAACAAAAGTAATGTCCCGTGTGGAAATGAAACCCATGCCCTGAGTAGCAGGTTAGACGCAGTGATACGTTCTACCAACCAGGCCATTCAGGCAACTACAGCCTGGATCTATTCTGGTAGATTACCCTGTTATGTAAGGAAATTTTAAATACATAAAATTGACGTAGGCAAACACCCAGATTCGAAACAATTACTGTGGTTCACATAAATAGTTGTCCTGTGTGGGAATCGAACCCACGACCCTCTGTGCCAAAGCCAGTGCCGCGGAGGCATCTGAATAAATCTCTACAGCCCGATATTATAAAGGTATAACATTTACAAGGTGTTATTGATAATTAAATAAAAACAGTTATCAAAGAATCTATACATCGATACATGATAAATAAAGCAATAAACAAAATAGAGTGGATGAATATAAATAATATTGTAGTTATTCCGCTCTGAATGTGCCGATCACCTGCCTACTGTAAAGTTTTAATACTTATTTTAATTGGAAACTTTATGATTTAAAATATCCAAAAAATATAATCGCCGCAGGGTTTCTCGCCGACTCTCTGAAGAAATATTCGAGCAATTGATGTTCAAATCACGATGTCGGCATCTATGAGATTGCTAATTGCAAGTTTATGTAATAATTTATTGGTGCACACTGATGAAGAAAACTTAGTGTGATAAAGACAGGGAAGGTCCAATTATCCGCAGTATGGATAGGATATTATAGACTGTAGTTATAATCGTCACATTGATATAACGATGATATGTACCAATTCGTACGTAATATCATCAATAATACAACAAAATATATCCAATGTCCAGAAATAAATATACTTTAGAAATAAATAACCTCAATGCTGTGATATTGAATTACACTTCATTTGATTACTTTACTGCAAATGGAAACTTGAAAATCTTATGCACTTATTGTTTTACGAATAGACAAATGTAGCTAATCATATTTACATTTTACACACTCAGTTCCCCACCCTTAACTTAGGGCTGGAAAATTAGATTGTAATCGGTCGGATTATATGACAGTTGGTAGCCCTAACTGCAGATCTGTATACTTGCGCGCTAACGATCCGAATGTGGCTCACGGCCTCGCGCATTGTATGGTTAGAGATATGATTGCGGGCAGTTGGGCGGCACAACGCTTTGTCGTGGACCAATGTAAAATGAACATTATTTCTGTTATACGGGATAAGTAGCTATAGATACCACTACCTTCACTTTTATTGCTTATTTGTGATGCAAAGGAAGATACATTTATATACATAATTATAGAATTAGCTCTTGGTCATGACGGAGTTTCCATAGCAATAGTGGTAAAAACTTTTGTTATATCTGAACGTTAGTTCGGTACTGGTGACAGCTGCGACGATGGTAAGAATGCTTAGACATCTTAACAGCGAGAGTAACGCATTAACCTTGAAATCAATAGAAATTATTGATTTGTTTATAATTAAAAACCGATTACATAGCTCAGACGTTATGTAATCGATATATGTACTCGAAGCGATTAAATATTTAGGAACTCTCAAGACACGTTGAATTCTTGTACCGAATTGAATATTAATTGCAAACGAGATGTGTGAATAAATAACATTAATTGAAATACATAAGCAACCTTGCATTTACCATATTTAAATTAATATTCAATAAATTGAAATTATATTCTTAAATCAATATTTAAGCGTAAAATTACAATATGTCTCAGCATCAGTTCAACCAAGTTACATTTTTTAATTATCTCGAGAGTGCGCAGTGACATACAGTTGTAAAGATGATGATCGCCAGTTCGCTTACGCTAAGCTATTTGAATAGAAAGTATTTTGTAAACTCGTAAGTGAACTACATTTAACTATTTGTTTTAGGATTGGTTCACAAAGTGTAACGTTGAGTATTGCATAAATATATTTTTTTCATACACTCGCGAGAAGTGAAGAAATATTTTGGACGTGATAATTTTCCACTAACAGTACACAAGAATAGTAAGTGTTGGCACTTATAAAACAAGTTTATCAATAAATAGTCAAGGAAAGTATGTAAAGTAAATAGACGGCCTATAAATGTCCCACAGCCCACAGGCTACAGGTGTAGCCTACTCTAGCACCCTCTGCACCCCTGTGCAGAGGGTGGGGTAGGGCATAATCCAACACGCGATCCCACTGCATTCAATTTTACAAAAAAAAACGAAAATGTAAAATACTGAGTACTCTCAAGTAATTTCTTGATATTTAGCCAACATACATACCTTAAAATGCTAGTATAAACGCAATTACAGGGCACAATTTTAGTTAGTATATCGATGTTTATGACACATTGATTGTTGAACACCGAAGCAATAACTACGCAAATTACCGCACCTAAAATTATTCAAGTAAACCAAAGTTACCAAGTTAAAGAGACATTAGGCAACACCGAATGTTAACAAAGGAAAGTTTTTCTTTATGTAATTGTTAAATAAATCATTCATCACGAGCTTGTGCCAATTAGCGTGTACTAATGAAGTGGCGTATCGTGCATTCTCAAATAGCAAATACGCGAAGAATCACAAAATGCTGTTGGTCAAAGCAAAAACGGAGGAAGCAGTGTTATGCTTTTCCTATACAGTTATGTTCACATTTTAGGTATTGGTCTATTTTTTAAATAAACTCTGACTTGAATTCAAAAGTCTGATATTACCGAGTATAAGAATAATTCAAGAATTGAGTCTATATATATATTGATAAAATTATTAGTTACATTTATTATATAGTAATACAATATTATTCAGTGGCGGATTTACAAATATGCCGCCATAGGCTGTTCAGTTTTTGCCGCCCCTACTGCCCTTTGAAATTCGATACAAGTCAGTTTCTAAATTTTTTTATAACCCACTATTTAGTGAAGATTGCACGAAAAATAGTTTTAGGTATATTTCCGAGATGAAAAAAGTCAATCATGTTCTAATTATGAAACGGGTAAAGGTATGCCTTAAAAATGCTGTAGTTTCATTATACACTTTATTTTTTACTTTTTTATATTATTGTTACTATAAAATACTTAAAAAGTTTCTGTAAGACAAAAATGGGTCTAATTTGCCGCCCCTAAAATCTGCTGCCCTAGGCCTACTCAGCCTGGTAAATCCGCCACTGATATTATTATACAATTTTATCGACTCAGTGGCGCCATTGCTAAGGTACTGGTTTCTTCGGCGGGGGTTATGGTTCGATTTTCACACGGATTAGTATTTGCGATTTTCCGGATCAGTGTTCGATTCCCAAGGTGGGTTGACATAAAACAAAAAAAAGGGTGTTCATAAGACAAAAAAATTATATAAATATTTAAACGATATCGTACGTGTCTTTCTATTGTATAATGTATCAGACGCAAATGATTGAAGCATTAGATGCATTTATACAATTATATTTTGTTCGTTGTCTCTTATAATTGAATACATGTCTGCACTTTGTATAAAGCCACTGGCCCAGAAATGCTCAAAGCGTGTGCAACGATTTTCTGCGTTTGTAGCGATGATAAATGATTATGTGACTGAATAAATTTACTTCAATAGGTGTTTAAACATACGTGACCAGGGCCAGCGATTGTAAGTAAATTAGAGAGGCTAACAAGCTGTAATGATTTATGTTTCACCGGCGTTAAAATCTTATACTGTACAATGCCTCTGTCACTGCTGTAAACAAATCGCACCGAACGAATTTGATTTTATCGTCGGATAGTCTTAATTATTGTCTACGCTTTCAGATAACATTTTAATTTTTTTCTTCTGACTTATAGATATTGAGCTTCAGAATGGAACAACGTTCTATCTGATTTGTGCTTCGCAGTACAAGGACGTATGTACGTTTAGACACTGTTTTTTTGTACTGACTAGACTAACCACTAACTACTAATGTAATAGACGAGTGTTATATACTCTATTAATAGACTCAATTGATAATTATTGCACAGTCACCCATTTTTTAATGGATATTGCGTTGAAAACAGTGCCACTTGCGTTTATGTCATACATATTTTCTGAGTTTTTAGTAGAACAACGTTATATAAACTTGTATAAGTGATTTTGTGACCCATTAGTGTTTGCCATTTTCCGTACGAAAACGTCACTATTACACTTTAAACCTCTTATTTCCTAATTTTATATAATCTTATCCTTTAAACGAGCAATTCTTGTATATAAATATATATATATGTATAATCGGAATCTGGGAAACGGCTCCAGCGATTTTCATGAAATTTAGTATGTGCGTAGATTCGGGGGCGAAAAATCGATCTAGCTAGGTTTCATTTTTAGAAAATGTCCTATTTTCTAAAAATGAATTTATCCCTGTTTTCAGGGAATGAAAAATATCATTCGAATATGACGGTAAATTTCGCCGCAAAAAAATGTTATAATAGCTCGGTCGGTAATCGGGCGGCTACAAAACAGACGGCCGCGGTTAGTCTCACGATCATTTACTCACTTATTTTTTTACTTTTTTTCTATACCAGATCATTTTCTTTATTTTTTTTTTATTTCCAAAATACACGATTTACCAAAAAAAAACCGAGCAAAGCTCGGTCCTCCAGGTACTTATTTATTCAAAAAGTATACTGTTTGTTTATATACCTAATCATATTACAAACCTCACAAATAGTAATAGCAACTGCTATGTATAAGAAAATTATGACCAATATAAAAAACAAATTGAATCGGCCGTCCTGAACAATTACAATTTTGCAGATGTCACGTTGTTCTACGCAGGGTGCGAAATATTTTCGTACAAATAACAACACCGTCTTTAGTATAATTTCAATATTAATATCTTCCTAACCAGTGACAGACAGGACGCAATACTGTAATAATCATTACTCATATATTGCTGATTGTGCCGATCCATTTCTATTGTGACATCGGTCTCTGCGAGGCTGGTTGTGACTGTGAGATAAATCCGATCCGGATATGTATGAGAGATTGATTGACGCGGATTAGTTCGTTAAGTGTTGTGTCCGCGGATGTGATCTCGTGACGTGATGGCCATACAGCTCTTTGGTGGTCCTGCTCTCCAAGCCCATGACGATGCTATCTTAACGGGCTGATTGACAGCAGGTGCGACGGCGCCCACCCGGGGAAAGGCGGTTACGCAATGCGCTAATTACGAGCCGCTCAGAAGTGTAACACGGCCGATGGTCGAGATATCGTTCGGGGCAGCGCATGCCCCTTCCAAGCCGCGTCCCAGATCAACTTTTAGAGATTGTACTTAATCAGCCTTACGTGTATTTATATTTATCAAAATGGAGCAAAAGCTCACGCGAACGGCGATGATTTAAAGCTTAAGATCCGAATACGTTTGCCCGGCTGAAGTAAACTGATGAATAATTCATTGTGAACGTGTCCTTTAATCTGACAATTATAGGCCTGGAAAAAGATGGAAGAAGAACATTATTGAACATTATTGTTACACTTGTTTGCGATTTTCAATTGTTTCATATACATTACAGCTGATTTGTTTCATAGGATATTAATTCAAATGCTTCTTCACTGCGTGGTAGGACACCGCAGCAAATTTTGCTGTTGCAGCCTCGTCTGGGGTAGTACCTACCACAGCCTCGGCGTAGAAGACCGGCGTAAAGTGGAAGTTATACTTTAGTGTTTCGTCTGATGAGTGAGGTAACTTACTTTAGCCTTTACTTTATGTTGAAAACGCATCTCCAATCCATCTGATTTTGTAGACGACCATGAGCGGCGGTCATAACTTAACATCAGGTGAACCATCTGCTCGCTTGCACCTTTTCATTAAAAGCAAAAATTCCTTGTATTTGGAGTAAGTTTAATAATGGCTTTAACTACGTTTTGATTTTTGTTGCGAGTCTATAAAATAAAAAATAAAAGTATTGAGTAAAGCAAAATGGAGAATAAAAAGTAAGTAGGCACGCTCGCGGCAGTGATAAAAAAGTGAAAAAAGAATAGTGCGCTAAATAACCTATCACAATGAGACAGATCTTAGATAACGGCGCGTGTGAGCATGCGTTTTAAACTAATTATGTCATGCGCGTACAAACATGTAGATTCCCATCGTACGTAACACCGCGGTTTGAGTTGAACTTATTTCCAATTACATTTTTATTTCCAGAGAACCAGTTTGAGATTTCGTCGTCGTTTTGAAGCTGGTGTAACCCGACTGAGTTGTTGCGGCGCACGGTGTACGTGTTATATTATTGTAATAAAATAGAGACCTTGAAGGAACCTTCTTTGAGATCAGCAAAATCCGGTGAGTGGCCGGCCTCCGCGGGCGATGACAATGGGCCTCGTATCTTTAGAATCAGCATCATCAAACACTGAATATTTATTATTCACCGACGGCGAAGCGCCGGCCTCACAACTATGTATATCTAAATAGCGGTAATTTACTGTAAAACAAAAGGGCCGGTAATAACGTAGCTGTAAGTTCTAACAATGAATAACAGTCATCAGACAGAAGATGTAGAGATTACAGGCAATGCAATGCTTTGAAATTACAACTGAGCTTTTATGTTGAAATGCAGATTTTTTTATTTAGTACAATCTTCATGATTGTTATAAGTCAAATCATGGTATAAGATGATAAAATTGTACAGAGGACATGGTATGGAAAAGAACGCGAAAGCGATAGGAAGTATTCGTTTTAGGATCTGTATTTAGTCTAAGACCTTGTTTAACGATGTCGTATAATACTTTATCTAGTGATAAAGTATAATAACTTATTTTTTTTAGTTTAAATAATTTATTTAGGGCAAAATTTCGATTGTTTATTGATGCATTATTAACATACCAGCTCTGATATACACCAATGGATATTGGTGTATTATATCCGGGCTGGTCTAGTGGTTAAATTGATTATTTTTTTGGATTTCCAAAGTGAAGTAATACGGTCTTTTGTGTCCGAAACCCTTTCAGTATGCCCCATCAAGTAGAATTAGTGGTAGTCAAGTTTTGGAACATAGAAAAATCAGCTAACCATACTACCATTATACCATTAACAACATTATTCACGTGTTATGCCAATCCTACCTAGATAAGATTACTTACTATACCTAAATGCCTACCTTTCAAAATACCTCTGAGCCGGGATGGTACGCTGAGATGCTTCACATTCAAAGCCACATTATACAGTCGTGGTACTCTTACCGTAGCTATGAGATGAGCCTCGAATGTGAGCGTCATATATGTAGTTTATTGCATCGCACTGCTTAGAACCGGTTTACCTACATGGTAAGGATTATTCACATCGTAAAATACGCTTTTAATTATTCTAAATTCAGTTTATTGCGTGCATTTTAAAGCATTCTGCACTCGTATTAATGCCAAGTGTATTTCAATTGAAACTATTAAATTCATTATAGGCAGCTGTTATAAGCCAGCAAATGCTTAAATAGTAATGCCCTCTGCATTTCTCAAATAAAATAAACGAAATTTTGGTTATATATTTAGTTACAAATTATTAAGCTTTTCATGTCTGAGATAAATTTTATCATCCAAATATTTTATAGACAAAACCATCATAATTGATGCATAATTATACAAAATTATACAGGGAAACTGTTAGTTATTTTAAAATGACATCTTGATGGTCTACCTCCGACCGACGCCCGTCGACTTAGAAAAAAATTATTAAAAACAAAAATAATTTACTTAACGCATAATATGTGCAAATGTCCTGTTTTGTTTTTGTTGCATGTACTTATTGTCTATGGTTTTACTTTTTTTAAAAGACGAACACAGAGAACGTCAAGCGAAACCACTTGGGAGGCCGGAGCGAGCGGTGGTTGCGCGTCGTTTATCAAATGCGCTACTGCGAGGTATTCAGATAAGGCTTAAACACCGCTCGTGAGTTGCCGACATTCATGTAAAGTAAACTAAAGTAAAGTAACAGCCTTTACATGTCCCACTGCTGGGAAAAGGCCTCCTCTATGCAGAGGGTGTCAGGGCATAGTCCACCACGCGGCCCCACTGCGGATTGGCGGACTTCACATATCTTCGAAAAATATTTTTTTTTTGTTATTATTTCGAAAATATGCAGGTTTCCTCACGATGTTTTCTTTCACCGCGGAGCACGTGATAAGTCAGCACTTAAAGTTAAAAACAACATTCATGTGATGCGGGATAATCCTGGCGGAATATCAGTGTGTAACGTTCATAATTAACATGTTCACTATAAAAGTTGGTCTAAATAAAGTTCGTGTGAACTAACAGTCGAACGTGCGAATTAAACATTATTTATCTAATTCACTTATTTAATATTTTAAACAAATATATTTAATAAATAGCAAATTAATTTAAAACTTAACTCAATCGGTATGTACCATTTTCGCAAAATTGGTAAAAATGGTAAAAACTCTACAATGATACGAGGATGTACTAAATTATTTCGAAATTTCGTTGTTTGTATCACCTGTAACAACTGATACAATATGTTGAATTTCTTTTCTTGTCTGTGAAATTTTGCATATTTATAATTTCGCAATTTGCTACTAAAGACTTTGCATCATGAAAAATTCAATCCAGTGACTCTACATCAATCATTTGGCTCATGATCATATATTATGCCGTTTCATTTGTACAGAAGGGTTTCATCAACATTTATATTATATCAATAACTCATCTCAGAAAAAAATAAGAAAAATTCGGTCTATCCAATCAATTTTGTTTTATACTGGTACAACTTAACAACTTAACTTGACGGATTCAGTGTTTACGAGCTGCTCAAATGTTTAAGGTGCCTTTAAATATTTAAGTAACGTTTCAGTATTCGGCCCTAGTGTATCAAGTCCGCACTATTTGAAGGAACGTTTTAATTTTTTTTACTTCTCTCATTACCTTCCTCTACGATCAAATGTATGTGATATTGTACTGTTTGCTGACGACACATCGCTCATTTTTAAGGTTGACCGAAACGTGTCGGATTATGACGACGTGAATAGTGCACTTTCGCGTATCCTCCACTGGTTTACCGTTAATAATATGGTGTTAAATGCTAAAAAAAACTAAATGCCTTCTTTTTACCCTTCCCAGCGTAAGAAGGCGAAGTTTTAGCTTAACATTAAATAGCGTAACCCTTAATCCTGTGGAGTCCGCTGTATTCTTGGGAATTACAGTGGATTCAAAGCTCCAATGGAGTCCCCCATCTATCATCTCTTGCGAACAGGTTAAGCTCCGCTGTTTTTGCAGTTAGGAAGGTTAGGCAGCTATCAGACATCGACACTGCCAGACTTGTTTATTTCAGTTATTTCCACAGCATCTTGTCTTACGGCATTTTGTTGTGGGGTAGTGCATCTGATATAAATTCTATATTTATTCTTCAAAAAAGAGCTGTCCGAGCAATCTATAACATCGGAGCCCGGAATACACTCAGAGACCTTTTTAAAGAGATTAATATACTCACTGTTGCGTCTCAATATATTTATTGTAATATTTTGTATGTTAAAAATAATATTAATAGTTATCTAAAGAATAGTGACAGACATAAACTAAATACTAGAAATAAGGACAAACTAACTACGCCATTGATTCGTTTACAAAAAAAGTAAACAGGTCGTTCATGGGGCAAGGTGTGCGCATGTATAATAAAATCCCACAGTCGATATTAAGTCTGCCACTTGATGAATTTAAACGAAAAATTAAAAGTAAACTTATGGCTAAAGCCTATTATTCTATTGCTGAATATCTTGACGACGCCAATGTGTGGGGTTAATACTGTTGATACTCACGTAGGCTAAAACAAGACTATTGTACATGTACTATTATATTGTAAACTGATATTTTTTTAAAAAAGAGCAACTGTTGAGTTTCTTGCCGGTTTCTTCTCAACAGAAACTGCTTTCCGAACCGGTGGTAACTTACGAACGTGTTCATTTCTTGTAAAATTTTGACGTTTCATAAGAACGCGCAAGCGTCTATGTGAATAAAGATATTTTATTATTATTATTATTATTATTATAAATGAAAAACTCTTCCTTTAACATCCTATGCGGTCATCTAGTTTTTCCTATAAATCCCTCTCTGTTGTAGCTGTTAAACTCCGGAACTCCTTAACTTTTATTATTAAACGTGCTCAAGCCTTAGATTGTTTTAAAATTCAGTTAAGGAGTATTATCTATCTGCCTAGCTCCTCTCAATCTTTCTGTCTCTCTCCTTCCTTTTTCATTTCACAAGATGGATGTTAAAACATGTAGAAAAAGTACGAAAAGATTGTCGCCGCTGTGGGAATCGAACCCACGTCTTCGGCTTTCGCGGCCTGACGCTCTAGCCACTGAGCTAAACGGCTGATAGCCACAGCGGCGACAATAGTATAGTAGATTAGTATTTTAAAACCTTAAAAGATGGATGTTTTTTTATTACGTCAATATTTGTTGCTATTTCCTTTTTATTACTTTTCATTTACATACAACCAATATTTAATAAATATTTTGTTTTTTGTAATCGAGATTAGGGCTGCGCTTCCACCGGAAGGCGATCCTTTGAATTCAGTGACCCCCGAAGAGGTTCAAGATATTATTAAAAACTTAAAACCCAAATCCGCCTCGGGCCCAGATAATATTAGTAACAAAATTCTTAAAGCTCTCCCTGGGCCGCTTATCTGTTTACTGGCGACCATTTACAATACTTTACTCTCCAGTTGCTCCTTTCCGGACGACTGGAAAGAAGCCAGGGTTATCGGCATTTGCAAGCCTAATAAACCAGCCAACCAGCCCTCTAGTTATAGTCCCATCAGCCTCCTCAGTTGCCTCGGGAAGCTCTACGAGCGGCTTTTATTAAACAGGCTCAATGAGCACGTGTTTTCCAACGGCCTTCTGCCGGCGGAACAATTCGGCTTTCGAGCTAGACATTCCTGTCCCGATCAACTATTCCGCCTAACGGAACATATCCTAAAAGGCCTAAATCACCCTAAACATATTAGTACAGGGGCTCTTTTCTTCGATGTCGCAAAAGCATTCGACAAGGTCTGGCACAACGGCTTGCTTTACAAGCTGTACACACTCAAAGTGCCAGATAGGCTCCTACACACCATCCAGGCCTTCCTGTCGAACCGCTCTTTTCGATATCGAGTTGAAAGCACCCTCTCCACAAGCCGCCGCCTCATCGCCGGCGTACCACAAGGCTCCTGCCTCTCACCTTTGCTCTTTACGCTCTACACGAGCGATATGCATAAAGACCCCCACGTCAATCTCGCGCTTTTCGCGGATGACACGGCGCTCTTTTATTCAGACCGCAACCTAAGACAACTAACCACTCGACTCCAAAGCGCTGCCGACCGCCTCGGCGATTGGTTCCGCAAATGGAGAATAGAAATAAATCCCGAAAAGAGTGTGGCGATTCACTTCACACGAAGTACTTACCCGTCACATCTTTATAATGGCCCTCGTCAATGCAGAAAGCTGGGGCAAATATCCCTTTATGGCCAACCGCTCCCCTGGGAGAAAAAGGTCAAATACTTAGGAGTCACTTTCGACTCGCGTATGTCATTTACTACGCACATTAATAACGTTCGCAATAGAGCCGCGTTCGTCTCCGGCCGGCTACACAACTTAACTAACGCTAAAAGTAAAATGCCCTTAAGGCACAAATTATTATTATATAAGACCTGCGTACGACCTATTATGTCTTACGCATGCATGACCTTCGCCCACACGCACCCTACTCGCTTGTACAAGTTGCAAATAGTACAAAATAAGTTCATCCGCCGCGCAACCGGTGCGCAGTGGTATCAACGCAACGTCGACCTGCACAGCAATTGCAGACTCCCGAATTTTCGATTCGCGAATATTTTAAAGACCTGACCAAACGGTTCTTCGATAGAGCCGAACATCATCCCAACCCTCTGGTGGTAAGCGCAGCAAATTACCAACCCGACAAAAACGCGAACGTCAACAAGCGTCGCCCGCGAAACGTCCTAATCGACCCGGTCGAGGAAGGGGACTTAGACACGCCGGACCCACTGCCGGGGGTCCCGCCGGCCAACACTACACCCACAGTTAGTGCAACAACAAACACACTAGTTCGCCCTCGCCTCCGAGCACGGCGAGACCAACACAACGCGTACACAAGGGACACCCGCGTTCCGGGGCGGTTCTCACCGCCCCCAGCCACCGATTAGCTAATTGCACAGTCGACGGCCATCGGGGTTTCGGTCCGAACCACGACCTCGATGGCCCTTAGGTGACACACCATAGTTAAACGCACGCATGAGCACATGCGTGGCCCTACCCACAGCGGAGGGCCCAAACCTGTGGGTTCTGGCTAGCCCATCGGTTCTGCGTCAGATGAAGCTTTAATAGTCTCGGGACTGAAAGCAAAAACATCAGTTAATACAAGATACAAGATACAAGAAAAAAAACTGCATTAATAAATAATTATAATTGCATAAGTTGATAAAAGATGCTATGCAATAGCTTTACCGCGGCAGTTCCCGAGTGCCACAGGTTTTTTTATTATAATTTTTTTTAGTAATCCTAAATGAAATAGAGAATATATTATACTGGACTTCTTTGACGTTTACTAATAGGAACTTTTTTGACGAAACAACATAAAATAATACTATTAATCAATAAAGAAAGATAACAAGATAACTCTTAACAACCCACGTCATTTCCAGTATAATTAATGTGAAATATTTATGTGTTCTAACGGCAAATAGGTTATTGCCATCAAATGTTTTTCTCTTTTTTACGGTACACGCTTGATATTACGAGACGATTCGTATATATTTAGATCCTTTTATCGTGTAAAAAACAGGTAAAGGCATTGATATTGAAATTATGTATGCGGTCCGCTCTCGGTATTAAATATTTTAGTATCTACTGAGGTCAATGCATGTAGTTTTAATTAAAAAAAAATATCATTTATCAGAAACATTTTTTTTTTCGAATTTGCAATTATATCGCAAAAAAGATTTTTTAAGCAACATATTTAAAATTATCTCCCAATTGATTAACTCATTCCTTATAAGAATTTAAAATATTGTATTTGTAAATGTTACATAGGTACTATATGACAAGAATTTTTGCTATCTGCTACGCCTGGACTCTTCAAACAGATACTACTTACTTCTATCAGATACTTACATATCTTTGTATGTATAATTATCTACGTGTGTATGTCACTGGTCTCCTCCTAAACGGTGGGATCGATTATTTTGAAATTTTTTGTGTGTTCATAGATTCACAAACTCTTTCAAAAAGTTTAAAATTTTCGGATTTAAGACGTGTGTACAGGATAACGTCTGTCAGGTCCGCTAGTATATATGTATATAAATCGTGCAGTTCATATTGCGCCCTTTATGGCGATTTTTACCAATGGTATATATATATATATATATATTAAGTGCTAAATAAAACATTACTTGATACCTGATACATATACAGATACATATAACACTAATAACACCTGCTATATAAAGCTTGCGTAAGGCCAATCATGTCCTACGCATGCATGATCTTCGCACATATAAACCCTACGCGCATTAACAAATAGCAAGTAGTCCAAAGTAAGTTTATCCGCCGCGCAACCGGTGCGCAATGGTATCAGCGCAACGTCGACCTGCACAGCGATTGCAGACTCCCGACGATTCGCGCATATTTTAAAGATTTGACAAAACGGTTCTTCGATAGAGCCCAGCATCATCCCAGCGCTCTGGTGGTAAGCGCAGCAAATTACCAATCGGACACTAACGCGAACGTAAACAAGCGTCGCCCGCGAAACGTCCTCATCGACCCGGTCGACGAAGAGGACTTAGATACCATGGACCCACCGCCGGGGGTCCCGCCGGATAACACTACACCCACGCCTCCGAGCACGGCGAGACCCACACAACGCGTACACAAGGTACACCCACGTTCCGGGGTTCTCACCGCTCCAAGCCACCGATTAGCTAAATGCACAGTCGACGGCCATCGGGGTCTCGGTCCGAACCGCGACCTCGACGGCCCTTAGATGACACACCATAGTTAAACGCACGCATGAGCACATGCGCGACCCTATTTTTCAAACAAACAAATTAAGTAAAAAAGAAACAAAATTTATAACATCCTATACAACTACAACTGACTGATTCATACATTCAGAGACTTTTTCATTCGTTGCCACAGCGTCGCATTACAAGCCTCTCCTTTTAACAGTATGTTTTGTCTCTTTTAAATTCATTCTACCTATGTATGTATGTGTATATATGCTTTGTGACCTTTACAAATGAACTTTACATTACAGGTTTATACGTTTTTTAGAACTAAGGGTGTTCTAAAATTCTTTGTTTTGGAAAATTTAATAACTCTGTAAATATTGATGTTTAAAGAATGTAAATGTTTTAATACAATTTTAAAAATTATCCTCTATACGTGTGTTCATTTATTGTCGCGATTGTAAAGACACGCTGTATATACTATAGTTAGTCTGTTTTGCATACAGAACATACGTCGTACAATATTATACTTTTTTTAAATATTTGTTGAAATGCTCGTGCGTACTTGTACCGTGTATGTACACGGCGGCTGGGATCTGATCTCCTGAATTAAGCTTGCCGGTACGCAATTCTTTTTCATCGCGGTCATTTCGCAACGGCGCAACTGGACCGCATTCAGATGTATAAATCGATCGATATCGGAGCTCGGCTTTGGGCGGCCACTTATTTACGACGCGTTTATTGCAAATGCGAAATGTTTGATAATAACAATACTTTGCATTGTAATTGCTTGCGTAATGAAAGTAAGTCACCGACTTAGCTTAGCTACCGAACTAATAAATAGTTGCGAGCTAAAGTGACCGTAAACATTTGATGTCACTTCCATCGTTCTACTTTTATATACAGTTCAACATTGAAGTAATTTTTATAAATACGTGCTCATCACTCCTAATGTCCCGTCGGACTATCTTTGAAGACTTAAGGAATGACGGAAGGAATTATGCATTGACTCTATTGATAATTAAACTTTGAGTAATACTAATTTAAACTTATTCACTACATAAATTATTATACGTTGACATACATTATACAAAATATTTAAAAAATAATGTATTAATAATAACATCTAACTATTAATAAAAACATCAGTTTGTTTACAGTTATTCATAATTAATTCTAGAACATCAAAAAAAAGTAATGTTTAATTTGAATAATATATGTGAAATTCTAAATAATTGGACAACAAAGTATTTTACGATAAGGTAGGTATATAAAAAAAGAATAGAGACGTTTCTAGAGTTCTTTGACACTTGACTCTAAAATCGTTTTATTGCCCCCGGTGCCCAACGTTTGTGATTACTTATATTTACTATTAAAGGTATATTTACTATTACAAAATCGTTATGCATTGTATAATTGAACATGTATGTACTAATAACTGTTTATTAAGTATTTCAGACTTCTTTACCTTTTTAGTATTAGTTACTCAATTTATTTTAGTTATCCAATAAGTAGTAATTACCACGACAAGAGAATTTTATAAAAGGAACTAGCACAGAGTTCTCATAATTAGTTTATGAAAGTGTTCAATTTCTCAAACTTCATGTACAACCTATCAGAGTTAACGTGACGTTGAAGAGAAAACAAATTGATAACCAGTGCTGGTTTACGTAACGTTTTGGGACAAAAAGTTCAACGTCCTATTTAATAAGAAAACCACTTTTTAAAACCAGTTCTTGAACTCGATCTTTGGACAAGCAGAATACGAATGATCACTTTTGCATTTACTCATAAGTCAAATTGTGAATAAATTGAGACCAATGAAAAATATTGGCATCGTGAAATTTCTTTTTGGTGGTCATCATAGAGGCTGCTAAACACAATTTTACTTAAATTTTGTTGTCTTGTTAGGAGTCTAAAAATATATCCATTAATTAAAATGTTCTAAGAATTCTCAAATGTGACATTTTGACAACTTTCCATAAAATCATTTAAATTATAGTATAGTATGTTTTCAGCAAGTCCGTGATTCCAAGCTACCAGTGCAAAGTAGAACAAAAAAATTCTGGGTTAGTTCTCACTTACGCTTATCGCTATATATAACAATGAATCGCTGAATGTGCTGCTAAGCGCAAATCTCGAGAACAGCTGTACCGATTTCGCTAATTCTTTTTGTATAATATTCCTTGAAATACGAGGATGGTTCTTACGGCGAGATAAAAAATTCCCTGAAAAAGTCTAAAAACAACTTTTTTCTATATTCCCGTACAAAAGATTCGCAAAAATACTTAAAAGTCAATTTGAACTTTAATACCTAACCTAATAAGTTTATGTGTTAGTGGAGGGGTTCCGGGAAGGCGAAACAAGTGAGTGACTGTGGTAAAATGTCACTTGAAATTAAACATCTCTTTCCTGTGCATCACTACAGAGTATAATACAAAGTCTTCCACCTGTCTGTCTGTCCGTCCCTATGTATGCTTAGATCTTTAAAACTACGCAACGGATCTTGATGCAGTTTTTTTTACTAGATAGAGTGATTCAAGAGGAAGTTTCATATGTATAATACTAAATAGAAAATAAGTGAAGTTTTAAAGCCCATTTAATTCATTTGAATACAATAAATGTTTCAACACCAAAATTGCAAGGTTTAGTGCAAAGGGCTCAGTCTAACAGCTAAACCTAAAAAGAAGCCTGAAGCTTAATTTTTTTACGGCCAAATATTTTTTCAATCTTTACATTAAGGGTTTAGCCGTAACTAGAAGTCGTAACGACTTGAACTGTAATAATTTATGTAACAGTATTAACATTTATACTTATGAATTTCTTACTTTCGAAATATTTAACGGTGCAAAAGTCGAGCGTAACATGTAGCTTGCGTAATAAGAAAAAAGTAAGTAAGGCAAGAGGTAAGTGGTCTCCGAGAAATTTGTTATCACGAAAAATAAAAAAAGTTCATGGACGAAGCGGGCTTTATGGTTAAGATCGACTACGTTTAGTATAACTCATAATTTTATGATTAATGTATTCGGACGCCAATTAACAGCTATCGTTCATAAAACATCATGTGATATCTCAGTGTTTTTATGTTGTCAATATTTCAATAATACGCATTTTGTACTCTATTATTTAAGTGAAACAAATATTCCGCATAAAATGTAGTGTCAATGTTTTACAGTTGATTAAGAAGTATTTAAATTATCCGAAAGAAAATAATTACTGAAATAACTATTGGTAGTTCTTAATATATTTAAAAAGTAATAACATACATATTGTAAAGTAAAAACTACATACTTATTACTTTAGTAAAATAATATGTAGGTACTCATATCAATATAATGGTCCGTTTGTAATCATAGTCTATATAACAGATATACAGTAAACGTAATAATGATGTACTTCTGAGTTTATTTAAGACTAGCTGTTAACCGCGGCTTCGCCCGCGCAGCCAAAGGGAATTAACAATGAGTTTTTTATTTTACACCAGAGGCTGAATTTTGTCCTACGTAGCTGACACTTATCATTACCTATATTTTGGACAAATCACAATATCTTTTTTTAATACTATTTTAATCCACTATACTACACACCATAAACTGCAACGAATCGTGATGGTGAGCCATCTATGGACTTCCTTATTCGTTTATACTTAAGTATAAAGTGAGCAAACTAATGTTACTCTAACAATATACATAGTACATTTGAGAGTCAAATTAGTTTGGTTTCCTCTATTGCAAAGGTATATGTATATTTGTATTCTAATCTTATCGGAACGATAGACTGCGCTTATAAACCATTATGCACTTGTTGCGTTGGTCCGAATGGAATATTAACTGTTGTGACATATTTTGCCAGTTCCGTACTAAAATATGCAATCCAGTTAATTGCAACAATATGCAACTTGCTCGCAACGGGTAAATTGTGCAATTTAGTTCACGTCGGCCCTATATTGCATTGAAATGCCAATAGAAAGAACACATTCCTTATCCACGGTGAAAGTACGATTTATTGTTATGCACTAAACTATAACGTCCGTCGGTAACAAAACATATTTTATGGTTAGTTTTAGCCAAATGCATTTCGACCCGAGCTATATCACATAGATGATGAGTGCATTACAATAAAAACAAATTAAAAAAAACGTATTTAATCGTTTGTCGAAACGTTAAGATTTAAAAGACGTCAATCTAGTTTCGTAATAAACGTGGGCCAAGTCGCGGACATATAGGAATAGTCAAAGGACCCTGTATACTACGGACATGTACGCAAGCCAGAGAGATGTGAGCATTTTGAAAGTGATATTTTTGAAGTTAAACTAAACTCCGGCCAAGTAGGAGTCGGACTCGCGCGCAAAGGTTCCCTTCCACGGCCTGTTGTATGGGAACTACATTATTTTTTTGTATTATACTATAAAAACAATATCGGCAACGGAAGTAAATCGTCTGTGTTAATTTCAACTGTTTAACTATCATGGTGCATGAGATACAGCTTGGTGACAGGCGGACGGGCAGACAGCGGAATCTTGGTAATAAGGGCCCGTTTTATCCTTTGGAACCCTAAAAATCATTAAACCAGGGAAAGTATGGAAATATGAATCTGGATAATATAGTGAAACTTTTGGTTTTCACCTGCACATCCTTAGACAAAGGAACGAGCGACCATGCGTCTCACTATCTCAAAGAGTCGCTGACAAAATTGCTATTTATATCTACTAGTATTGTTCGCAATGGATTTTTCTCACAACGGGGGCGGAAGGCGCAAATCTTTTATTAACAATAACGTTAGCGGATGTTAAAAACACATTAAATGGCATTGTCATAGCAGTTTTCACAAAGGTTAATTGCGTATTTTGATATTAGATAAAAATAACATTTTCCTACGTTCTTTTGGTATTCAATAGTGATAGCATTGTCGGAAAATAAGTATAATTAGGATTTATATAAACCTTTATTTGTACAAGCGGAGCTACGCTCGCATTTCTTCGTTTCAAAGTTGACTAACTTATTAACGCTGATTAATACGATCTGGTGATTAAATAAAATTTTCGATTACCCACAGAGTAATAATTTCAGTTCTTCTACAGAGCCTAAATAGTATCCAATTATTAATTAGAAATGTATCCATCGGAATATCCAGGAATACCATTCCTTATTTAAAAAGTCTTCATATTCAAACTAACTTTCTTACCTTACTGTGCTACGATCATCAAGCAAAGGTTATTTATAGAATCAAAAGATGACGACATATATGACAGCCTTATTAAATTCATTTCATATTAAGAAGCAATATCTTGGAGTGTAACATATTCTAGTTGACAACTTTAATTAGTCAAGGCCTAACCTTCTGATTTAGTTATTCGAGTAAAATATGTACCGTGAGAAACCTTAAGAGTGGACTAAATATTATATTGCAAACGTGTGTAGAATAAAATGATACATATAAGTAATGCCTAAGGACGCGGCTTTACTCTAAAACTGAATTCCGAACACAGGTCCGTAAAGATGCAGTTTGGTGTAAATAAATAAATAATGTAAGTTCGTTATGAAACATTTACCGTGTAATGTTTAAGAAGCGAGAAAGATAATCTAGAATCCAAAAAACAAAATTCTTCCAAACAAATAACAAATACTTCCCAGCGACCAAAGGACTAAATCAGACATAATTTCGCATGACACAATTAACTTGATTCCGTTGTAAAGAAATCATAATATCGTTGACGTCGACAGACCTTTGGTTTTCAAATCTCTTCGTATTACTATTTATTCGATCTCCGCGTCCGTTTAGAACTTGCCTCCGAAAATAGAAACATTATTGCGGGCACCCAATCACCTTGTTACAATTGCACAGCAGCCGCGACTTGTTACTTACTTATTGAGTTTACATTTTTATTACGTCAACTTTTGAATTTATTTCCATCGTGTTCAATCGTCAAGTTAAACGAAACGGTTGCCTCAAGAAAGGAAATTTAAGGAGAATTTACCATGCGGAAATTCAAGTTGCCCAATTGTTGCAATTCTCATACACGTCAATTCGCATTTGATGTGGTTTAAGAAGTTTTTGAAATTATACTTCTTTTGGGGCATTTGAAACTAAGAATGAGAGTAAAATTTTATTTTTATGAAGTTGGTTGCACCTAACTTCATCAATTTCACATTATTACCCTGGCAACTAATAACAAATTTTAACATTTTGCGATAGTTCCAAGTTGTACAATTAAACCGTTATCAATTGTTTTAATGTCTTGTACACAAACAAAGATAACTGACACAGGGGATAAAATTTTAAATTATATTTCATTTGTTAATGGGAAGAAGTATAACTTATTAAGTACATAAGTACAAACATACTTTTCTTTATAAAACAAGTAGTAATTTACAATTAAGCACTAAATAATACTCATTTATTGAGTAGTTGTTAGAACAAAAGCTTTCCGCCAGTATCAATCAGAATGCGTAATGTTGATGCGGTAATCTAAACGATTTTTTAGTTGCGAGTACATCGCTACATAAGTTACTTATGAAATATTAAATTATTCTCCTTCCTGTGAGACTAAATATTATTACATTTTGACCGCAATGCATGAGTTTGCATTATTTATAATTGAATGAACTGTAACAGATGGTGTTACTTACACATAATAATGGAATTCTTGGTCACACACGAACCGTTACATCTTTTCCCTATTGTAGCCAAAATCATTGTTTTCTCACTTTCTAATATAATTTTATTAAGACAATGCTTAATAAAGCATTAAGCATTCTCACGAATGTGTTATATACATCGCGGCATTTGTATGATGCCGATGAAACTAGGAAGTCTGTGTTTCAAAGACTTATTTGATTTATATGTGAAATTATTAAAAGTATAAAAATGTTTAGCAAAAGTTATCCTTACCTAAAAACTTTCAGTGTCACTCGCTAACATTTCGTTGATGTCTTTTATATGGACAGGACGTATTTTTAAATTTTTTGGCTTGTTAAAAGTGCTGAGTTGGTGTCTATTAACAAAACTGCTGTCTCTACTCACAAAATAATACATAATTATGTTACAAATATTACATCTAAAGAAAACACACAATATGCCATTGATTTTCAAAATTAGAGTAAAAAGGTTGAATTTAGAGGACGCCGAACTGATTGACGATTGATTAAACGTAGGTAATGTAAAATTATTTGTGACCACCGTGCCATTTTGTGTGATGAGTTGATGTGGTAAGAAAAATTTGCAAGGAGTGTAATGAACACACCTCGACTTATTCGCTGGTGAAAGGACAGTCGCGACAACGCGAGTGACCACGGATCGTTATTAGCTAAGCTTTATATTTCCTATCCGACAACACTCTTTCAGTCTCAGAATGCGAACGTGCCAGCTGGCTTAAAGAAGGGTAACACTAGTTCCCTCTTTCTCGTTCCACCTTCTTGTAAAACTCCATTAAAGTAATAAAAATTAAGAAAAAAGTTTAAAAACACAACACAAAGTCTTGAAAATGCCCATAAAATTTCCGACGCTATAGCTGTCTTTCAAAACCTCAACGACCGTGCAACGCAATTGATACAAGTCCCAATATTCGACTAGCCTGTTGTGAAGGACATCGACAGTCATAAATAACGTCGGCTCCGATCAACCCAATATTAACCAGTATCATAACAATCTATGGAAACAATTTATTTGCAAATTAAATCCAATACATTATTTAATTTTACTAATGATGAGCTCGTAGCCATAGTACGCTTCGGCACACCTTACGCGTTTGTTAGAATATCTGTCGGAGGAAACAATAGTATTCGACCGTAATACGCCCGTGCTTGCTAAATTATACAAAAGTAAATGAAGACGAAGGCAATATTCAAATATTTTGAACCGAAACATAATTGCGGTTAACGTATTTTACGTAACCCAAGCCAAGTTAAATAACGGCAGATTCCGAAAATTACACTTCCTTAATTATTATACATATCTACGTTCACATAAATGAGTGTTTTATTTCGGTCAAAATAATTTTTCAACTTAAAAATTGGAGGTAAACTTTAGTATTTTATTTAAATGTTACGTATTGTTTAATATAGTATAAATTTTTCAGTATCGTAATAAATATTATCAGTGTCGTAAATATACTGAAAAAATTGTAGATATATCATTGAGTATGTTTTTACTTTATTGTTTTAAATTTTTTAATCTTTAAAAGATTTTATCGAGCATTGCCGAATTTAAATGATTTTTAATTCTCCTAATCGTAACATGAGGCGTACAAAGTATTTAAGCCAAAAATTATGTTAAAATATTCTTACGATTGCACGAATATAGTGAATACCATTTAAATTGCGTTTTAAATTCGCTAACTTTTTGCCACCGTTGCTGTGTTTAATTTTTCTTGATGTTGTCTCTATTAAACTTGTACGCGTCCGATGCAATCTAGTAAAAAAAAGGTACTGCAATTTCTTACAATAAGATTACCTCACGCGGTACTCTAAATAATTGAAAGTGTTACTATCGTTTTTTCTCCAACGCTTCATTGACCACCGAAGTCAATGTTAGATGTGTTGCCAACAGACATTTGTAGCGATCAGCGGTTACTTGCCGCACAAAGTGGGTTATGTAAGAATTATAAATGAATAATGGCATAAATAGATCCTAACTTGGCGAACATGCCGTTCCGATTTACACTCAGCGAAGGAAATCGAACCCATTTAATTTTACATGAAAACTCATATCGTATGAACGCCTATGCCGATTTGTCGGAGGATATAGAATGTTATTTATATTAGTAATTGATTGAACAACCTCGACGAATATTTTAATATGAACTTAAGAGTGTTTGTGTAATTAGGCCACTACATATCGTGTAAATAGAAAGAAATATAAAATGTATCAACTTTATTTAAGTAGGTACGCTAAAATATTACTAAAAGTTAAATCATTTTGTACAATTTGCTGTCGCCTAAAACATTTACTAACCAATATAATTTATTGACAAGTTTTAATAACTAAGAAAATTGTAAATAAATAAAATTATGTTTATTTATTCTTATAGCATCTTATGCTTTTGGCGGTTAAACGGTTCACCTAATATTTAAATACATTTTTCTATTTGGCATTGCGCTTAATACGTTTGTCATAGACGAAAAGACGTAATCGCTCGAGTATTTCTAAAGGTGCAATGCATTCACGTTCACGATAATTATAATTTAGCAGCTTGACATATAAATCGTCCTTCACATTTGGTCATATACCTAATTTAAATCAAATACAGCAATCCAAGTGATTATTTAATTTTGGGTAGACTACACTGAATTGCTTACTGATATAATATATACGCAATTAATGAACAGTAATAAAATAATGTAAGACAATCAAAGTATCTATCTTAAGCTCTTATCTAACTAACAGATTTCCGTTCGTTACATTCTAAAACATACCCACTCGGAGCAAAGTTAAAACCTGAAGTGTTTATCTAGTTTTAACACTCAAGTTTTTAAAATAAAACAATCGTGGTCGTACGAATCTTTTCATTATTAAGTTCAGAATAGCTAAAATAAATAATAATTGAATTTTTCAGCTAGGTTTATTATGACCAATCCGGAACAATTATCTGAATGTCACAAAAATACTTGTCCTGTGTGAGGATTGGACACACGACCACCAACACCGAAACCAATAAATAGAAACAGCACCGCTAAGTTTTATTTCTCAAGTACAATATATAGATTTGATTTCGCCAGAATTTCGCACAACAGGTCACTTAACCGTATGAATTTCATTTATATAAGCGCAAGTCTAACATTCGACATTTAAATTAGTTTTTTACATTAGGGTTGGCTACTTCATAATTTGCTTAACATCTTCAACTGGAGTTTTGTCCATAAATTAATTTTATTTCCTATTATAGTAATAGAGAATCCACCCTGAATTTCGCCTTCATTGACGAGGCAAAAAGTCTTTCGATCATTGATATATTATTTATGATATAAATATGAATAATAAACCACCGCATTGTTTTAGTACTAGTTTTCGTTATACCTAGAGTAAACATATAATTATGTAATACTAATATAAAGCTTTTAAAATACATATACAATCAACCCCATTGATAATAATCAAGTTGGAACAATGTGATTAAACCATTATGGCTAGTCTGAACTCATTGTTCAGTCCTCTCGGTGTTTTCCCGATGTGTGATAACCCTTCACTTAAGCACAATCGTGAGGATGAGCCGGCTGTTCTAACGGGTCGTGCTCTCATCGATGCCAGCGATGGGAACCGAGCTTCAAGCGTGACTGCATAACATCGGTTTCATTCGTAAGTAATCGGTATTCCGAATGGGGAGCGTGCCAATTATATTACAGAAACAGAACATCAGCGAAGGTGACAGCATTGATTTTACATCGTCAAATAGGCGTCACGATCCTATTTACCTTTACTAAGTATTATAAAATGAATAATAATGATACACATTCGTCTTCAATACTTCGTATGTGATACAATCGTAATAGAACCAAGCCTTGTTTTTATGCCTTGTTACTCGTATTATAAAACATAAATACTAGTAAATATTATGTTAAATATTTATATGACTATAATACATCTTGAGGAATAATTATATTATTCTAAATTCAATTATTTCCTCCCACTCTTCACGCTTTTCCTGTAAAACCCAAAATAAATATTGTGTTCAATATTCTAATACTGAACATAAAATTCATATATGAAACTCGTTTCTGCGAAGTGGAAATCAATGAAAGTCTTTTAGAAAGTCAACATTATTTAAATTTTCTATGAATTCTTGAAACATTTATTATTTTTTACATAAAAGGAATTTTATATTTTATATTTTCAAGTCATAACGTGTTTTGCAAATATCAAAGTAGACCTACATATCGCTATGATCAATCAATTCTTTGTTAATCGTTGTCAGCGCTATATAATGGTTATGGCTATCGATACGAACATTAATTGCTTTAGTCAATAATATCAAGGTCCCGCTCAAAGATTTAAAATAAAAAAAAACAGTTGTTTATCGTTCTTAAATTCATTTCGAAATAATATTGTAACTTGTACTCATTTTGAAAGCTTACTACTTTACGTTATTGAATAACTGCCTTGTTATTGCCGAAATAATAACAAGATAATGAATTTAATGCTCAAATATACAATTATTATTATTTTATTATTATATGTGAGTCTACAGAATGAGTCCACGAATAATGTGCTTTTTGTAACTGTTCTTGTTGCGGCTTGTAAATATTATGAAATTATTGAATCAATTAATCTCACTCGATCGATAATTTCTTCTCTCTTTATTTAATTTGCCCTCATAATTAGTTGACAGTTGCAATTTGCAGTTTTTGCAAACTTTGTTTTGTTTTCTTGAGCTTTTTGAAAGTAATACAAATGGCAAAAAAAGTCAACGCATTTCAATTAATACAGTTAATATCATAATATTATAAAATCTTACATATAAATTTGTTTTATTTGAAACATGGTTATCGTGCAATTCTAACTGATGAGTTGTTGTTTACTTTAAAACGAACTTCTCGTAGGTTTGGTCTGTACTATTCGTAAGAGAAAGGAATTGGTAAGTGATTTTTTTAAATAAAGGAATTACCTACGCAAATTCATTTCTTCTCAATAATCAAGTAAATCTGAAAGAAAATCAGTAGAGATCTTAGAGTATTTAATGTAATTGTGCAGAATGTATTTACAATCATTTTGAAATCAAAAAATTTTGCATATATTAAAAAATAACATTAAAATAATGAAAGATTACTTTTGTCTTATTTATAAGTTTTATTTTAACGATAACTGTAAATAAAAGATTTTGTTTAAAGCTTGTCAACCAATGAAACGAATGGCTGGCTAAACTCACTTGCAGTATTCAAATGGCGAATATATAATTCAGACTATTACGTTATCTTTCGCGTTTCAAATTATTTCGCAAGTGGAAGTAATTGGCTGCGTACTAGACCTTTCATATTTGCGATACATCTAAAAAGTACGAAGTTATGGCAATACGCACACACCATATTTTAATCGGCAACCAATATAAATATTACGAACCTATCCAAAGCAATATTATAACCAAGTCATTTTGCAAAACCAAATATGTCTATGAAATCGCCTAGTAAGCCTCTTATACTTAATGCGCCAGTTCTGCTTTTATAATTGAATACAGTTATGATAATTGATGTTCGTAAAAAAGGATTTGGATCGTTTAAGTTAAATTGCATCTACATACATTTGCCGGAGGGAAAAGGTGAATAAAATTTAAAACAGTATGGATACCTCTAGAAGAAAAACGGGAAAAAGGTAGGCCAAAAAGAAGAAAAAGAAGTATAACTCTGCCTTTAGGACCTAAAAAAAGTGTTATTGATAAAGCGAAATCGGAACACATTGCCAAAATTGGCGAGAGATTGGCGCGTCTCCCAACGGGAACACGTGCGTTTTGGTCTCTCGCCAAAGTTGTCTTGGGAAATTTCTGTAAGTCTTCTTTTCCACCCCTGCACACGGAGGATGACTCGTTGACCCATGCCGCGAAGGAGAAAGCCGAACTTCTGGGCTCTCTCTTCACGTCCTACTCGACTATGGATGACCGAGGAAAATTACCACCGACAATCCCGCGTTGTGATGCTACGGTGCCGGAGGTTCAATTTCGGCAAAGTCAGTTCGCAGAGGACTCTTTTCCTTGAACATACATAAGTCGAGTGGGCCCAATGACATTCCTCTAATCGTGTTGAAAACATGTGCTCCGGAGTTGGCATCGGTTTTGCCGCGTCTTTTCAGGCTCTCCTATACTCTAGGCGTAGTCCCGGAATCCTGGAAGGTCGCTTTGGTACACCCGATCCCTAAGAAAGGCAACAGGTCGAATCCGTCCAATTATAGGCCTATAGCCATCACCTCCTTGTTCTCCAAGATAATGGAGTCCACCATCAACTGCCAGCTCCTACAGTACCTAGAGGAGCAACAGCGGATTAGCGACTGCGGACATAACAAGTTCCTTTGATTGGGTATGGCACTTTCGAAGCTGCCTTCGTATGGGCTTCCCGGGAAGATATGGAACTGGATCACCAGCTTTTTGGCAGATCAGAGCATCAAGGTCGTCGTTGACGGTGCATGCTCTGATCCTAAATTTGTCAATGCTGATGTTCCACAAGGCTGCATACTGTCACTCACTCTTTTTCTTCTGCATATCAATGATATGTTGCAAATCAGCAACGTTCATTGTTATGCAGATGATAGCACTGTGGATGTCTCGTACACTAGTCGTGCTAACAGTTCTCGGGAAAGCGTCTACGAGAGCCAAAACAAGCTTGTGCCTGAAGTCGAGACTTTGCTAACAAAAGTCTCAGACTGGGGTCGACTAAACTTAGTCCAATTCAACCCCAATAAGACACAAGTTTGCCGTTAACCGTTGAAACGGCCCCGTTTGTCGTTTCAACGGTTCAACGGTTTTCTACATATTTTAGTGAATTCTCATTTTGAGAACACTCCCCTGTCTGCCACAGTTAGTATCGGAATACTTGGCGTCGAAATCTTGAGCAATGTCCAGTTCCGCGGTTAATTAGAAAGTAAGGCCAAATATGCCTCAAAGAAGCTCTGTGTGCTCAGCAAGGCGAGACAGTACTTCATGTCGGCTCAACGCCACAACCTTTATAAGGCGCAAATTTGGCCCGACATGGAGTACTGTTCTCACCTCCAGGCGGGAGCCCCCTGTTACTAGCTTCTTCCATTTGACCGCATTCAACGTAGGGCAACTAGGGTTATCGACGATCAAAGTCTTTCCGATCGGCTTTATCCTTTCGCTGTGCGTAAAGATGTTGGATCACTCTGCATCTTCTACCGCATCGTGTATCACAAGGAGTGTTCCGAGGAATTGTTTGGTTTTGATCCCGGCGGCTGAATTTCACCATCGAACATCGCGCTAAAACCAAAAATTTCATCCATACCACCTCGATGCCCAGCATTCCACAACAGCGCGATTTTCAAGGCAATTCATGCCTTGACAACCACTTTGTTGAACCAGCTGCCGCCGCTGGGAACCTTCAAGAAGGAACATACTCTTTCCTAAAAGGCCGGCAACGCGTTTGTAAGCCTTTGGTGTTGCAGGTGCAGGGCGGTGGTGATCACTTACCATCAGGTAAAAAAAAATGGAGAGATATATTATGAAAAATGTGAGCATCCGGATGGATGAGGAGAGTTTAGGTCAAGAATTTAATATATTTCCATTTTGGAAGAAATAAGGAGAGGCCCACAGGCGACTATTGCAGAAAAAAACACGCGAAAGTAGTTAATTAATAAGTAGTTTGGGATAAACAGTGTGTTTATATGTATTATGTGGTATTAAGAAATTGTTTATATTTGCAACCAATGATGACTATTACTATTTTAAATGAAGCATTATTATTTTTTATTTTATTTTAAATAGATACTTAATCGCTTTACATATTATAATGCTTAGGTTTTGTGTAATAGATTAGCTCACAGAACTTCGAGGTCTATGCTCAGAAGCGGAACGTGGAGCAGATTGCAATGAGGTTCTGCGAATGTTTATTTTTTTTGCAAGATTGCGCGAATTTGTTACATTCAGCTCAGTTATGAAGTCTACAGGGCGCGCAATTTATTGCGACGCTTTCGGTTAGCTGAATTAGATAAATGAACAGCTTATTGCGGAAGGCGTACGCAATTTTAGCTACGATCTTAGAGTGCGTCAAGTGATATATTTGAAACTATAATTCTGATGAAACCACACCATTCACTTTTGTATGCTTGAATTTATGTGTTCGATTGTTTATTATTTGTGAAGCGAAGTAATTTATTTTGTGTAGGCTGCGAATGCTATTAAGTTATAAATAAAAAAGCTAATAAAAGTTGGACCATCATTAGTGTTTCAATATTGAATTAAATACGCAGCTATCGCATTATATTCTTATGTAAAATGTGTAGTTTTAATGCTTTATTTTAGCCACCCGTTTCGCCTACGTTCTATAATACCATATCACCCGCAGCAACAATAACCTAACAAAGTTGTTCGCTAATACGGCCGACCTTTCACGCGTCTCTACCGCATACTGAGTCGTTGCTTAATTCGCTATCATTAAGACATTGCCGATAATGCCGTTGAACCCGTAAAATTATGTTAAACAAATTGCTCGCGTAACAGTTACAACAAAAAGTTTTATTTTCAAAATCTTTTATTAATCTTTACGACAACGTTACAATTAAAAATTATCTGTTAATGTTATCTATCAATGTTATGAGTTTAATTAATTTTGAAACGAGTTTGTTAACTCTGTCTGTTAAATCTCAGTAAATAATTTTAATTTTTATTAAACATATGCCAGATATATAACGGAGTAACATTTCAACAGAACTATTAGGGAGCATCAATGACGTAATACAGACATTACTCGTTAATTATAATAATTATTATATTTAAATTTATAGTTATATCATACGAATATGAAACTAAACGATTTAAAACTGGTATTATACACTTACAAAAGTGCATGTAAAATACTTTTTCTTAATTTTAAGTTAATAGTCATTTCGTACTTAGCGTTCCACTTACATATCTCCTGTTACCTTATGTCATCATTTCAACAATGTTATCTCGAAGTATATATTTTCTAAATTCGAACCTTTTTTCTAATCCTGTATAAATCGACTACAAAACAAAGAAATAAAATAACTAGTCGTTAGATAATTTAACCGAAAATGATTAGGCCGCCAGAATTTCAATGTAATCTTTTTTTTTCAATTCCTTATACAATATTTAGAACGTATATATATATATATATATATATATATATATATACATATATGCTATTTATTATTTTTTTTTCTAATATGATCGTATCTCAAAAAATAAGGAGCACTATTAAGCTGAATCCATGAATTCCATTATTTTATTATTAATTATTCCAAGGAATATCGTAATTTTGTTATTTTAACTAAGACTTAATGATTCAGTACATTTTTTTATTCACAGCAATCGTTACAAACACTTAATAATTGCGAATGGGAATACTCGATTACCTGTGTGAAAAAATCGTTAAGAACGCTACTACAGTCATATGACCAAATGCACACGTCGAACCTCACTAGGTCGGCTCCGATGATTAATTAAAGCTAATTCATTGCCCTCAAATAGATACCGAACGAATGCCAAATCAAAGAGAAGATGTTTTTCGCCCTTCTACGTATGGAGCAAGGTTGAAAACTATAAATAGTGTTTCACTCTGTAAGAGGTAACGAGCGATCGACTTATAGGAATTATGGTAATTACTGTTATAATGAATCTACTATTTACTTAAAAAATGTTTAACGAAAAGAGAAATATTAATTTGATAATAGCTTCTATATATTATATCTTCGTTCTCTTTAGTATAACTTTTAAAGACTCCGAGTCACTGATCACATCTAGGTCAAATTGAGTACTATAGTATGATCAATAACTCGTACATATGAATCATATCGGAGTAACGGATATTTGAAATTCCTAAATAATACAATATTTTTTTTTACTTTTACAAGTTACCATTAAACCAGTCTGAATAACAGGGTTTTTCACATTTTTTATACTTTAGCTACCGACATCGATATTATTGGTCACGAATACATAAGACGCTATGTATGACTACACAATAATCTAGCGGAATTACAATAATTGTTATGCCACCACAACCATAAACGGACATGTAAAAATATAAAGGAAAATCGTTAAACTGATGAATTTGTTATCATATGGGCGTCGTTTTACATAGTTTTTTTTATATATGAGAAGGTGGCAACCGAGCTGGCGGTTCACCTGATGTTAAGTGATAACCATTGTCTAATAGACATTGTCTCCGTACGTAAGATTGCAGATGCGTTGCCAACTTTTATTAAAGTGGGCTCCGGCTATCTCAATTACCAGACGCACGATAACAATTCTGCTTCATGCCGGTCTTCTGTGACGTCGTGGTACTTACCCGGACCGATCTGTAGATTTGCCCTCAGCCGACGCTTTTGCGTGGCCCTTTGCGTCACCCGAAGATGGTGTCTCTTTTTTAAAACCACGTGTAATTCTTAAAACTTAATTGCCAAAAAGTTTTCTATGAAAATTTCAGGTTTTCAATCCCCCTCACAATAAAAATAATATGTCGAAGAGGAATAATTATAGCTCCAAATTGTGGAACAGAACACAATGAGGACCCAATTTTGGTTATTTAATCAAAATTTTTATGTAATTGCTTGCTAGTGTGGTCGGTAGCAAAAATTATAAAATTTTTTAAACATTAATCTTTACATACCATAAAACGAAGTCGCTTCCGTTGTTTTTACGCTTAGATCATTTAAACTACAAAACGGACTTCCGGAAGAAAGGTTTATACGCACATTGCACCCGTGCAAAGGGGTGCACACCCTTGGGGCGTGTCGCTAATTTTATATATAAATGTTGACGGACTGGGTTGACTTTGGGAGAGAATACCAAAAGGCATTAAGCAAAAGGCAAGAAGTAATCCTTGTTTTACCTTAATAATGGCAATAAATAATAAATAAATAAATTGTATCTGGATTTTGAATTCTAATATTTGAAATAATGTTAAAAATCTTAGAAAGAAATAAATAACAATATCCACTCGTGTTCTTTTAATTTTAAATATGTTATGTTTGCAGTATTTTCGAGGTACCTTATAGAGTAACAACCTATTCATCGCTGGACTCCAAACGATGAATAACAATGACCCCTAGTGAAGTAGGTGGATACGCAATTTTCGGAGATATAACTAAATGGAACTGGCTTGACTCCTTACAATTTAAGCTTTAATTCATGAGGCTTTATTGTGTTTTATTAGGATGCTAAACTATCTTGAACATTTCATATTTTTTTGATATTGCCCTACTAAAAGTATTAATTGGACATTCGTCTATAAGGCATAGGTACAAGACAACAGAACATAAGTTAGGTATTGTTACCGGACATTCACAAGGTTAGTTGGCTAAAAGCGATATTAGAACTCGGAACAGCAACGATACTTTACATAATCAGTGTATTATATTTACCAGTAACGAATTTATGCATTTTATAAAGTACAGAGATAAAAAAAAACTTTTATTAAATTGTGTAAGGGAGAAAATATTTACAAAATATATTAATTTAGCAGACTAAAATCGAGTTAAAATGTATCATCTAAGTGCAACATATAACAGTTTGTTTCAGACCTTGAAAGATGGAGCAAGGTAAGAGCATTCATAGGATAATCAAGTTGTTTTTTTTCTAAGTATTTAAAGCCGGCCAAGTGCGAGTCGGACTCGCGCATGAAAGGATCCATACATCCATAAAAGCGTCCAAATCATGTTGTATGGGAGCCCAAGTTAAATATTTTTTACTCTGTTTTAAGTATTTTTTGTTTTAGCGACAACAAAAATAGTGAAAAACTGTGAAAATTTCAACTGTCTAACTATTACGGCCTGGTCACAGACGGACAGCGGAGCCTTAGAATAGGGTTCCGTTTTACCCTTTGGGTACGGAACCCTCAAAAGTGTCTATAAAAGTGTTTTTATGTTAAATTAATTATATAACCATGCACTAAATAACTATCTTTATACATATATCTTGCGAGATATCTTTCAGTTATATAGTATATGAAAGAAGTTAAAGTTCCAACATAAAAATAGATAAAAAGGCAAATTAACCAATTTTTATACCTAACTATGAACTTAGGTAAGAAAGAAAACAAACATATACCGTTTAATATTATGACCTCAAATGACCGCAAACCACCGTATTAAACCTAACACGAAGGTACTAACTTACTCTTAACTAAAAATGGCGATAACATCACTTACCTACATGATTTATAAACCTTAATATCAAGATTGAACAATTTTTTGATCGCCTTAAATCTTAATCAAAATGCAATGCAAATTTGCAAAAGATGAATTGATTCAGTTGTAAACAAGTTAAAATATATAATATACGTTGAGGTTATTGTAATCTTCGATTTAAGTTAAATTATCCATCATGTCTATGTATTACAAGGAAGCGTATAACATCAAAGATCAGTATTAAATGCTTATATCATACGTGTTACAAATAATGTATAAAATATAGGTTGCGGTATCCTTCGTGTAAGTGAAGTTTAATATAGGTCAACATACAATTTCCTACTAACATTACGATATTAAATAATGCTAGTTATATTTATAGATCTAGATAAAGTTATGCGGTTAATGTAAGTAGAAACGGATGTGATTATTGTTAAACTAACAATATTGTGAATGTTGTCAACGTTACCTACAGGCGGCAACCTTATGAAGGACAATAACTTGAATTGTTAACATAACGCTTGAGAAGGTTACTATAATCTACAATTACGTTATATGTGTGTATATATAACGTAATTGTAGATTATGTTTTTATATGAGCTACAACTTGGACCGAAAACTTAGTTGTATAGATAATAAAAAAAATATATAATTTGATTAAAAACATCTTTCCTATTCAATATTAAAGATATCATAGGAAAACACGAGTATTTCTCGGTGGTGTTTTGTTGAAAGTATACTGAATGAAATATCATTACATATTAAATTTATTTAATAATTTTATAATTTATGTGGATCAAGCTTAATTCATTAATCATGCATTTTTGTGGCCGAACAATATTGTAAGATATGCAGAGTGCGTACGCGTAAGAAATTAACGTATGAATTATAATAATTTAAACCGTGTGCTAATTGAGCAAATTTTCCGGTAAATAAAAGACGTAACGATGCGTCATTATATTTTGCTTTAGAAAATTTTGATGAGGCATTCAAAGCATCGCTAGTTCTTTTAGTTTTTATTAACATCACAACACTATAGCGAGGAAGAGATGAAAGAAATCGACCTCGTGAGCAACAGGTCAAGGGTGTGTCAGTTTATGTCGCAGTGATTGGCTGATATCTTCGCATGTTGCCTCAATAATCTCTATAGACGGTTCTGCGTATTATTTAAATGCCGAAATTTACTAACTTGTACTAGACTTCTCTTATTACAAACGTTTTGATAAGCCGAGCATCGAAGCCGCGCGTAGAATGGATAGTAGCCAAACTATAAATCACACTTTTTTTTGTATTACTAAGCCCTGCTTGTTATGAAATTCATTTTGTCACAATTGTAAAATGGCCGCGGTACAAAGCGGTCCGCTGTGGCGTGTGACGTAAGCTAGTAGAAACGGCCCGCACCTTTACAAATCGTCGACGTTGTCTCTGACTAAATGCCCACAACAGCACTAATGAGTTCATAAATCAACCGGGTTACATTATAACAGCCAATGGGCTTCTATTGATATATAAAATGGATCGCATTGCCAAATACACACACGGACGGTACGAAAATGTGTTGCTCGTGCAATGTCAACTTAATTTGTTACAGCGGACGCAGCTCAATAAACTTCAAATCTACTTGTAAAAGTTTCGACGGCCAATGTTAGAAGGTTATCAGTTTTGAAATTTAATCCTCTAAGTGTTTCTGATGGCTGTCTATAGACGGGAGTGTATGCGGCCACCTATCATAATTAATGTATTGTAATGCATGCTTGTAAGTTTATTACACTTTTTAAATGTGAAGGCCGCTCACATAGAAGGCGTTATAATATAAAATCAGTTAGACGACTTTAACGGCAAAATAAATAATAGTAACTACATTAAAAACTAACTAAAAATATTAATATGAATGGTTTTTAATAAAATTATGTTCACCCTTTAGGTTTCCCATCAAACTAGCAATGTAACTTGCATTATTCTTTTTTTTAACTGATTTGCATTTCTTCTCTAAATCCTTTTTCAATATTCTACTAAAAGTTATTCATTCTCAACCCTCGCTTGATTTAGTTAAATTTTACTAATGGCCATATTTACCCTGGCCAATTATTGGTTTCGTTATAAGCAAAAAATCCAATAACAAAAGTCCAAACAAAAATTATAGTTCGTGACATTCTTCTTTAGTGTTCTTAAACAACAACGTGAGTTTCGCAAATCTTTTCACTGATCGCCGATCGTAATTTAAACAACGATGCTCAATATTATTTCAACAGTGACTTCGTAACTTCAAATTGGTTTAACTTGAAAATGTGTATGAGATGTTAATAAGGTTTCGACATGTTTATCGCACTATCTACTAAATCATCGCTTAGATTTTGATTTAACACCCTAATGCAAATATTTTTTCAGCTTTGGTAGGAATTTCTGCTGTTATTTGAATCGGTCGAAGAAATGCACGGCTTCAGATTGAAGTGGAAGTACTATATCTCAGCGTTTTGTCTGGTGACAACCATAGGAGTTAACCATAGCATGTTGGAGTTAGAATTCAATTAACAAAAATATCTTTCAGGTTTTTAATCCATTTAAAATTTAGTTGTGGTCCATCCTTAATATTGAAGTAGTTCCAGTTATTCTGATTCTGTTACAGTACATCTTGATTGACACGGAACTGGTTTTCAATACTAATGAATAAGAAGTTTCCTATGAATAATTTTTGCCTCAATTTTAACAGTTATTGATTACATTACTATTAAACATATCAATAACCATTGCGATCCTTCGATGAACAAGCCTCTTTAATTTTTTTTAATAATGGATGCTGATAATATTGCTTCAAAGATATATCAAACCAATTTCCAAATTAAAATTATTTTTGTGCTTATGCACAATTACCCCAAGTGTTCCTATGTTAAACGAATATGTTACAAATTCAGTAAATAATAGTACTCCTAATTAATATCCAAATCCAAACGTACTGTATCCTTTTTCACGGTGATCACTATATTATTACAAATAAGCGGACGTTAATTTCCTTTTAAGAAAAACTCCGGTTTCTGGTGGTAATGAGGCTTTTTTAATTTAAAAAAAAGATCAGTCAAGGCTACATAGCGTTACAAGTTAATTAGACTGATTTATGAACATAATCCGGTAAACATTATACCCGTTTTAAACTAAGTGTATAAGTATATAGAAATTGTAGATGCATCTTGAGCCGCATTTTTTCTATCAGCGGTACAAACTTATGTAATAACAAAAATAAAACTTTGTCTCGCTTAGTTACGGCACCAAAATAAACAATAGTTTCTGGTTAAGGCCACGAAACATTTGACGTAAGTTGCAAGTCCACTGCTGAACGGCCTTGCAGTTAATTTATGCACATTTCAAGGGATTAATCGAGTGCAACTTGTTTTAAAAAGTAATACAAAAATGTATTGTAGCGAACAGTAAGTTGTATGAAACTTTTATGTTCACTAAGCGTACCTTGAACAATATTTTAAACTGGAAACTGATTACCAATTATTTTAAACGGTAGTAGGGCCACGTAACGGTCTTCGTTGTTGCACAAATGGGCAGATCCGTTTGGTAAGTACCACGATTTCCTGAGGACTGGTGTGAAGTGGAAGTGTTACACTTCTGCATTTCAATTAGGTGAGCCGTCAACTCGATTGCTACCTTCTCACATTAAAATATAACCGCGAAGCTCTCATACAAATGCCTATCCAAAAAAAATGCTAAATGCGAAAAACTGAAAGTTTATGTTTGTTACTGTATTGCAATCAGATGATTTTTTCGAATGTCTATAGGTAAACATCTTATTTACTCCTCAACCTTTTGACATGACCAAACACACACAGGTTTCTCCTCCTTCTTCTAGCTGGCATTAATCCCAGTTATTGCCACGGTCTTCCTACCCACTCAAACTCCTCCACTTTGCCCAATCCTTAACATCCTCATGGGTCAGTCCATCAGCTCTCATGTCCTGCTTCACGTCTAGCCATCGCTTCCTTGGGTCTAGCTCCTCGGACAGGTATATCCAAGGCATGGCCACAAGGCGCCGCTCTTGGAGATTATCCGGTACGTCACGGACCCCGAGACTTCCTCGAATGAATGTGTTACGTAAGCGGTCATCCCGCGTAACGCCGAACATCCATCTCAGCATTTTCATCAACGTGAAACTGTTGAGTGTGCCGACATAGAGCTAGCCGGCACTGGCTACCATACAGAAGAACCGGTCGGATTATGCTCTTATTCACCTGTCCTTGAGCTTGGACGGTATTCTGCGGTCGCAGACCACACCTGTGACCTCTCGCCACTTAGCCTCAGCAGCGCGTATCCGGGCTTGGACATCATGGTTATGGCACTTTTTTTTATGTGAAAAGTTGCCAAGCGAGCAGACGGTTCACCTGATGCTAAGTGAATACCACCGCCCATGGACATCTGCTACAGCCGAAGATTGCAGATTCGTTGACAACCCTTTGGAAATTGGGCTCCGGCCACCTCACTCACCAGACGAAACGCGAAAGTATTATACTTCCACTTTACGCCGGTCTTCTGTGAGGCCGTGGTACTTACCCGGACGAGCCTGCCCATTCGTGCAACAGCCGAGGCTGCTGCGTGGCCCTACCACCGTATAACTTAATGGATGGTTCGGAACCTATTTGGATCGTGTTAAGGTCCGAACTCCCACAAGCCATGTACGTTCAATCTTCGCCACATTGTATTTTAGACCGCGGTTCTCAAGCGTATCCTTCCAGAGAATTACTTTTTGCTCCATTTCCAACCGACTCTCGTCAACGAGCGCTATGTCTTTAGCCATGGCGTCTGGTCTGGTAGAGCTCTTTTTTTCTCCCCGTACCTATGACATTCACTGACAGTACGCAGACTCTCAACGAAGCTTGAGATCGATGATCGTTAGAAGAGTTTCATGGTGTGGCACATGATTTTGAACACCCTATAACTACTGCAATCCTAAATACTGCCCCTTTTTGTGAATAGGGGTTATAAAACTGAAACGCCACTGATTCAGCATCTTACCAGTGTTCAAGATACGGTTGAAGAGATCAGTAAGCGCGTCCAAACCAAGAGAACCCAACGATTTCCACGCTTCGATCTACCGGTCGAAGATGTTATCATGCCACACCACTTTACGGTTTTTCATGCGGCAAAGACAATACCAGCATTTGCAACAAAGACACACACGTTTAATTCATCGCGTGTACGTTAGAATTAAGCGCTATATTTTTCAGTCTGTGGCATTTCCTTTCGACAACTAACCTCTTACAGTTACAACGAACTCTTACAGTTCTAAAACATACCAAACCAATTCGTGCGGAACTTTAAAATAATTTACAATAATTATACAATTTATGAATCGACACCGATAATTACTTGGGATACGAAAGCGACTATGACGACTTATCGGTTACAAGAGAACAATTGACGACACAACATTATTTTACCATGGCAACATGTGGGGCACCATTTCTAAGTTTTACAAATCACAATAAATTAGTTAGGTACCATATACGACAAATTAGAAGCAGCGTCTATCTAAGCCAATCCGTGTTAAACTTCCGCTATAACGTGACACTTTAGGCGAGTTTAAACAACTCTTTGCTTACTGTTATTTTACAACAATTTAAATAAACTACAGTTGGGAATGAAAGAAAAGACTCGCCGAATCTTTTGTATTAGGGACGAATTGTGCCAGGGTCAGTTTTCCCGTCCGATAATAATGTGCCTTCAAAGGGAGATTGAACAGATTGACCTAACTGGCCTGGTAAATGTAGTACCATCTAAGTTTACATCTTTAATTGCCATCAGGTAAGACGGTAGCCAATCACTGGCCAGTTTAAGGGTCAAAAACAATTACGGACACACATGGTAACCGTCATGCCAATCCGATACTCTCCACAAAACATGAAATAATGTAGCACTTATCCTCTCACCAAGATTGTAGAAAACAGGTCAGTGTCTTGCGGTCGGTGTATTGTGTTACCTAACTTAAGCTTACACTTTATATATATAAAACTAAAGATTTCGTTTCACATGGAACCTCATTATTCAACATAGTACCTATTACATTTTTTAGGTAGCAAGCGAACTCGGTGTTCACCTGATAATAATGTGAAGTGACATCCACCTACCATTGACATTTGCAATACCCGTGGGATTGTAGATGCGCAGCCACATTTTACTAAACTGGGCCCCGGCTACCCTACTCATCGGAGGAAGCGCAAATGTATGACTTCCACTTTACTCCGGTCTTCTGTGAGGTCGTGGTAATTCTCCAGACAGACCTGACCATTTCTGCAACAGTGAAGACTGTTGCATGGGCTTACCACAGTTTAAAGTAAAATAAAATGAATAGGAAAAAAGAATAAAACATGCGTAGAAGAACAAGGAAATATTGAATAATTTTAAATGTTACGAGTTTTTCACATAAAAATGGTTTTCACATAACCATACATAAAATTCTGACGTCTTCGCGTCATAATATTCATTGATTTTGTTGCAATTAATCACATTCTAACTTCAATTCAAATATAGTGTCGTTATACTTTTAATTATATCACTAGTGATTAATAAATTTATTGCTGAAAAGCTAATAAATATTTCAACATTTTCATAAAGCGACAGTCTTTATACGCGAATTGTCCTTTTACTCGTCGCTAGACTTAAGCCGTATATTATTAAAGTTTCAGCAAGAAATAAAAATGTAATACTTTCCAATCCAGATAAAGTACTGATATGAGGATGTAAATAAAAACCTTTACGATTGTATGTTATGCCGCAAATTTAAAACACAACTTTGAAATTAAAGAAACTTGTATGAACTTTTCCGAAATTTTACGCAATGCTTCGAGAAGTAGAGTAGTCAAGGGACCTTGTTGACCCATGCCGTAACGCCCCGGAAGCGTTCGTTTACTTTTCCCAACTGGTTACTTGTTCCCAATTATTAAAGCCGCAATATCATTGAATATTTTGCAATACCTATTAAAAAAAACTTAATGAAGTTTATCACGACGAATGATTTAATATTTTGATATACGAAACTTACACTTGAACTTATCTGACGAATGCTCTTTGCTATTATTTTATTTTGAATAAGCTTAACTAGCGTTATGTCATTAAATTCGTTTTAGCGAAATCAATTATCTGAATTTTGTTCCCGCACGCAACCAGATCAAGCAAAATCGTAATACAACAGCAGTGCGCCCAAGTCTCTTCCTGTATGCAAGCTTAAGGCGACATTGACATTTAGTTGGAACTGTGAGAGGGCAGATATACTTGTCAATTGGTGTGAGGGAGATGAAGCTTTTCGAAAAATGCGCATGCAATATAGTAAATCGGTCTTTAATCTACATACATCAGTTGCAAAGATCAAGTGTGTCCCGCGCGTTCGCTTGGTGACTGCGTCCTTGGCCGATCCGTCGTCCCTTCGAAACATGCATGATGCGCCCGCATAGAGCGCTTTTTGCGATGAATAGCCATTACCCGCTAAATTGTGAGGCCGCAACGCCTAGTTGCAACTGCTACTAGTTAACACGACACACATTGGGCACACGCATACCTCGGTCTCGTATACTCACTAGTAATTAGGCATGGATCTACAACAATAAGGCTTTTTGACCTTGATCTCATTACGAGCGCCTCCACCTGTCTGCATTTGGAGCTTAAAAAGTCACCCGGTCGTGAATGTCTACAGAAATAAATTAGTTGTAAGGTGTTACAAAAAATGGTAAGCCAGTGCACCTAACGTCGATTACATGAAGTGATTAAAATGGCAATTTATGCGGTAAACATTAATGTTAGGTTGGTACGCGTAACATTCGCATGCCAATATGTATTTGATAGAAATTCACGTCATTGAAATACTCAAGTAGACCAATAATATAATAAATGTTCATATGCGAAACAATACGTTTTAACAGGTAATACAGGCCGTCCGGTTTGTGCTAAATTTAATCCAACTTTTAATTTTTATTGTAATAACTGGCCGCGCGAAAAAAGACAACAGACTACAAGTTACAAAACGACTTGTATAGTGGTTTTTGGTGAGAACATAATATTGTAATTGGTTAAAAGTGATATATGACCATATACGATCGCTTAACTCATTACAAGTACACTTAAAACCTTCGCGTAGTTGTTCAAACATAATGCATAAGATGAAATAGAACATGTGTTGTCTGGTATATGCGTAGATAAAGGCACGTTTAACACGATAATTCAAACAATAATTTAGTAACAGCAATAAAGTTGTAAATCGACGATCGTAATCAGAGCAATAAAACTTGGTTCAGTCAGCAAATGCAACCGCTATCAAATACTCGATCAAACAAAATTATAAAACTGGCCGTTGATATACTTGGCACTGGCTAACGAATGTTAAGGAAGTGAATGTGACCGTGATTTTTAAAGTACCTCTCGTTTCAAAGTACACGTGCACACACATTATAACGTAGAGCGGCTTATTACATTTAATTCGTTATACTGTCAATAGGAAAATTTGATAACGTTAATTAAACGAGGCATTTTGATATTCAGACTCGGTCTGTGTTGGTCATACAGTATTAGTGAAGGTTACGTCCTTTTTAGGGTTCCGTATCGAAAGGGGAAAACGGGACCTTCTTACTAAGACTCAGCTGTCTGTCTGTCCGACTGTCCCCAGGCTGTATCTCATGAACCGTGTACAATATAGTTAAACAGTTGAAATTTTCACAAATGATGTATTTCTATTGCCGCTATAACAACATATACTAAAAACAATATAAAATAATATTTTAGAAGGGCACCCATCAAACAGATTGTGATTTTTTGCCGTTTTTACAGAATGGTACAGAACCCTTCTTGCGCGTGTCCGACTCGCACTTGGCCGGTTTTTTATTACCAATATTGGGCCGATTATCCTGTAGATATATTTGATCTGTAGTTCTTCTCTATTAGTAACTTTGCTAATAGGAAAATACTAATGAAGACTTTCGTAATCATTTTGCGACAAGATCATTAATTACGATAAAATCAAAACTGTCTAATGAAATGCATATTCATGTGTGTATTGGAATATGTATACAGTCCGTATCGTGAGGAAAACGTTAAGATGTGTGCAAAATCTAATTATAACCATAATATCTCTCTTCATGGTGGTAGGGCCACGCAACAGTATTCTTTCAGGTCAGGTCCATCCGGGTAAGTACCACGACCTCACAGAAGCTCGGCGTGAAGTGGAAGTGTTATAAGCGTTTCGCCTGGTAAGTGAGGTAGCCGGGGCTCACTTTATTAAAAGTTGGCAACGCTACTGCAATCCTACCACTTAATATCAGGTGAACCGCCAGCTCGCATGCCTCGTTCTCACTTAAAAAAATATATATATCTCGCTCCATTTCTTAATATCAATGTTTGTGTATGACAATTGGAGAATAATAACGATAATATACATGGGCCCATTGGCCCTCTATGCCCTATGTGAACTATTACATTATTTAATTAGATAGAAATTTTATGAAAAGGACATTAATATATAAACATCATGAGCGACACAGAACGTTAAATATGCATTCATGCATCTTTAAAAATATGCAGAATAAATACCACTCTATAACAGTACCGCTTACCATAACTTGGTGCATGAAAAACGTGCCTAAACTATGTGAGTATTGTTTTGCAAAGTGACGTCTCGTTTGCAAAGTGATATTTTTATATCATTTTTCAGCATAGCATAAACAAGTTGTCTGACGTTACATATACCGAATGCATTTAGGAAAGTCAAATATACGTATAATTTTTACATGGATTTGGAATAAGTCAATGCGAGGAATATATGCGTAGTGACTTATCTTTTCACAGTCAACATGTTTTTTTAAATATACTGACACCGAAGTAAATAATGTGCTAAATAAAAACTATGTATATATCATGCGGGCTCTTCTCGGTATTTCTCTGCGTGATAGAGTTCGTAACGAAGACATCCGCAGTAGAACCAAGGTAACCGACATAGCTCAGAGGATTAGCAAGCTGAGTAGCGATGTGCCGGCCATATAGCTCGTAGAACCGATAACCGTTGGGGAAGAAAGGTTGTCGAGTGGCGAGAGCCTCGTACTGGCCATCGCAGTGTGGAACGACCCCCCACTAGATGGAGTGACGACCTGTGCAAAAGTGCGGGAAGTCGATGGATGCAGGTGGCTCAAGATCGTACTTCTATGGAGGAAGCCTATGATCAGCAGTGGACTCAAACAGGCTGAAATGATGATGATGATAATGATGATATATAATAAAATCATTCGCATGCTAGAGTCTACTGAATTATAGGCGAGATAGGACAGTGTCTATTTGTTACTGTAAGCCTAAAACGAGAGTGATATTAATAGCCGACAAATGCATATATAGCATGTGGTTTTTTGTTGTACTTTTCAATTTTTAGTAGTGCGGCTAAATGCGTTATGTAGACGATAATAGTTAAGTTGGGGCGTTGATTTGAGATTCGACGTCTCGAGTTCCAACTCCAGAACTTACAGTAATGGGCAAATAAGTTTTGTCCGATTATTTTTACTCTCCCTGTCTAACATGATGCCTATTGTGTCGCGATACGGTGGTAGGGCCACGCAGCAGCCTCGGCTGTTGTACGAATGAGCAGGCCCGTCCGGGTAAGTACCACGACCTCATAGAAGACCAGCGTAAAGTGGAAGTATAATACTTTCGCGTTTCGTCTGCTGAGTGTAGACGTAACCCAATTTTCAAAAGGTTGTCAACGCATCTGTAACCCTCGGGTGTGGCAGATGTCCATGGGCGGCGGTATTCACTTAACATCAGGTGAACTGTCTGATCGTTTGACAACTTTTCGAAGAAAAAAGACAAAAAAAAAATACGCTCTAATAAAAATAGATGGGGCAACGTATTGTACACCAATATTACTTAAAATCATCTGTGTCATATACATAAATCCATTTGGAAATGTCTGCACAAAAAGAACTATCTACGCCGCTCAACCGAACTGGTTCAAAAATCGGCGGTACCGGCAAGACAAAAGCGTCGGGAACAGTGAAAGTGTGAACGGGCTTATAAATAAATCCCACGAGACAACAGCAACCGGCTAGCTGAGTGCGAGGTGGCCCACGTCGTGCGGTGGTTGTACTTGACAAATCGCGTGCGGCGATTCTCCTCGTGCTGAAACTTTAAGCGGCCGTCTCGAAAACTCGAAAGTGAATCGGACAGATCCACATCGCGAGCAATCGAAACGAAGTGTTCACGAGCACGAGCTCTTGGCCGGTACTCGTCGATCGCTATTATAATACAAACCTTGGATCGCGTTGGGGCGTTTGCACTTGGACATAAATATTGCTTTCGACAATTACGCCTGTGCACTCGTAATGAGGTTAATATATTACTAAAGCGACCGATTCGCAAAGTGAACTTGCGGAACGGTAAATAGGAAGCTAACAGAATATAAAAACGAAATATTCTTGTGATTTATGTTAAAACGTATTTCGTAGGAAGCAATAAAGTGATCCGGGTCGTATCTATGTTTTGTTGTGGAACTTAATATGCTAACGCGCACATTCATTATCACCTACGCGTTAGCAAATTATTAGTTAACTGAGGAGTAAGGACATCACTCCCAATTTTTATTATAGAAGCCGCCGTACGTACTGTTATTAAATCATAAATATCAGGAATCTGCATATCCCGTAGTGCCGTGTGCCCGTATTTTTTTATAATAATTAAGGTTAAACGCATACTTACGTCGACAGTTGTATCTAATTATTATAATATTATAGAACTGTAAGCAATTTAATTTTTTTAAGTACTGAACGCCCTTGAACACTTAATATGGCATTTTAATTCCTTAAAAGATATTCGCTTACAAACACTAAAATTCAACATACAAAACAAAACATACAAACAGGTGGGCAAAACATTAATTTCATTTTAAAAAAAATGTATTCATTGCCTTTAACATAAAACGAACCAATGGAACTCGTAAGCCGAATAAGTCGTGTATATGCTCCCAGCTTCGAGATTCGAAGGCAGTTGAAAATGTACACAAACGACATCTGTTCGCTATCGACCTTCGCAACTGTCCAGAAACGACCGTAGCTCGTTTAAAACGAAACCGCGCTCAATACGTCGTGATGGCGTGAGCGCGAAACGCTCTTAAGGGCTGAGAACTGACCTGTTCCTGACGGAGGTCCGGCTGGACAGGGTGAAGTTCCTCTGCGGCAGGCGGGGAGCGGGCGAGGGAGCGGGAGCGGGAGCGGGCGCGGGCGCCGTAGCGGGCGGCGAGGTGCGGGCCAGGCGGCCGCCCGCCGCCGCCGCGCTCGCCGCCAGTAGCACCACCATCCACCACTTGGGCATCGCGAGATCACGGGGCGCACGAGACGCGCAGGACACGCTCGAGAACGTACTGTGAAGCGACTGGCCGATTCGCGTGCTGTGCGCACTCGGCGACGTTCACTTTAGCTGTGGCGGTGGCGAGCCCGCCCCACTACGATGAAAGCGAGGGCTTTCACTGTAGCCGCCGCTGGCGCGTTGGGTGCTGGCCCAATCTCCGGCGGTGGCATCGCTCCAGACCCACCTGACGAGCGCCGTACGGAACCAGAGCGGCCCCGAATGTATTGCTCGGCCTTATCGTAATTTCGAAAATCGTCCGAATTGCGTAGTTTAATACTTCGTACGGCCGCATATTTCGATTCGGTTTAACTTTGGTTTAGAAATGTGACAAGGTTGTATGGGTGGTCTAATAAATAATACGCAAAATCATACCAATTGAGCTCTAAACAAACACATTAATTTTAAAGAACTTAAGGACGCGTTACTGATATCATGAGAGTATAAATAGCAAGATCTGTTATTGTAGTTTTATTTGTTAAATCTCGGTAAGGACAAACAAATAACAATATTGAACTGCAAAATTCGAGCCAAGATATGGGCTCTAAAACCAGTTTTCAAGTCGTCATCCGTTGATTTAGCAACCGTGTGGAACCCAAGCGAATTGGGAACAAACTTAAACATTGTTAATATTAAATTCGATGACAAGATTTAGTTTACGTTATATATTAGTTACATTTAGATAAGGCACAACTAATTAAGGCTATAAAATAACATTTTATTATTTTACCCACTTACAAAAATATTGCACCGTAGTTAAGTTCGCAATCCACAATAGGAATAATGCTCTAATACCCTTTGCCCAGCAATTGGCCATATATCACATAATATAGGCTGTTACTTAACAAGCAAGAGTAGCCTATACAAATATACTAAATGGTATATGTGGTATATTTTGAGTTTTTATTAGTTTGAGTTAATGTGAATTCTACATTGAACTGGCTATTCATTAAAATCTATACATATAATAAAAAATGTAACTGATCGTTGTCTGTACATGGAAGATATTTGAGATAAACTATTATTGGGGGCCTTTATCAAAGCAGTAGAACCCAAAATATTGATTGATAAAATGTTTGTTTGTATATCTGTCTGTGCGTTTGTGTGCGCTAATCTTGCAAACAGCTTCACCTAATTAGTTACTTACACTAATACATTGTAGTAACCTTACCACTTAATATTTAGTGTTTTATTTAAATCGGTTTATCAATAAAAAAGTTATATTAACTTAAAGAACCACATTTAATATTTTTGTGCGATAAAATGCTACATCATAGCTACAGTTGGATTGGATGAAACTATAGTTAACTATACATTTTGGTCTATAAAATGATGATGGTGGTAAGTTTTCAAAGCTAAAAAAAATCGGTCAATTGCGGGTCGGACTCGCGCACGAAGGGTTACGTAGGTACTTTTTAAGCACGATATAACATGTAGTACATACGGGCGGAGCCACGTTCGAAAAAGTTAAGTGTGAAATAAAAGCTTTGAATTTTATATAATTCTTTATTTAAAAACTATAAAACGGAAACAAAAGAAAATAAAAGCGGCAGATTCCACCAGTGCCAGAAAAAAAAAACAGGTCTTCGGAAAACAATAATGTTAAACAGTTGGACAAGGAGTCTTCCTGAGGTACTTCTTGCCCGAGGGTAACGGAACGATTGAGACACCCTGTGGAAACATTACACTTAAATTTTCCTCGGGCACCGTCGGTTGGACCATACACTCGTCGCCCATCTGAAAGATATAAAACATATATTACGCAAAAAAGCCACTGCAATTGCGATTGCTTACAAAGCAGCCTGGCGCAGGCGTTACCTATTCCGCCGCTCAAATGTCAATTCGTAAAACCGAGAGGAGTCAAGAACTGTGAGTGAGTGAGGTAGCCGGCGGCCCACATTATTAAAAGGTGCCAACACATATGCAACCCTACGGGTGTTGCAAATGTCCATGGGTGGCGGTTATCACTTAACATCAGCTCGACTGAACTGAACTGCCAGCTCGCTTGACAACTTCTCAAATAAAAAAATAAACTGAAAACTGAGGGAGAAAGAACAAAAGAGCGCATCACACAAACCATTCAAACTGGTTGGTTCCCACGTTAATGTGAGGAAGGCGAAAGTTGGAGAAAGAAATAGTATTGCATAAGAAATAGTATAACTGAATCATTGCAGTAGGAGGGCGTTCGTAAGCAGTACGCCCGCAATAACCGCGCGATAAAACGGTCAGGACATACACACAAAGTTGTAAAATCTTGAATTTGTTGCGAAATGTCAATTTTTTTGCGGACAGTCTTACGCTTCGAATTGTTATGATTCCATTATAAAGCGGCACCTTATACAGGAAACTGGACTATTTGAAATGACAAGAGGTCAATATTTATTTTTACTTGTTCACCAAACACTAAATTCTTAAACTCAAAATATCAATTTATCCACGAAATGAAAAGATATAATGAATAACAAATCATTTTATATCGGTTTATTTCAGAGACAGACAACACGGCAAGTCGCAGCTTTCTAACCGTCTTTTCCGTACATCAATTCAATCTCGAACCACGATCTCTTTTAATTAATTTTATTAAAAAGAATAGGTAATAATTCGAGAACTACTTCTACTTTTAATATTTATGATGTAGTTGCATAATAATAGAAGATTAAGTAGTTTCAATGAAGATAAACAAAATTATTTTTGTGAACTACGATGTCGGTATACTTGCAACGATTTAACTTAGACACCTAGAAAACAATTACATAAGTCCGCGGGTTCGAATTCGTAGCACCGAAAGCACAAATGAATTCGTCTTGTGCGGAATATCTCTCTTCCTTTCTCCTGCCCTTATACCAGTTAACATTTCGTATATATCATGTAGTGGTTATTGGCTACATATTTTCTATAAAAAATCACTAATAATCCTGAACTATAGGTCAGGTGTAGGTCACATAAATACTAATTCCGTGTGGGAATTGAATCCGCGAAACCCGACTTACTAACAACTTAACCACTGCACCACCGAGTCTATGCGCCGTAGCTATGAAACGGCAATTTAAGGTTATGTAGATTATTTTTTGTAAGAGGAACAGAGCCTTTATATTTGGGAATCCGATCTAGAATGAAAAAATAGACAATGCATAGAGGTGAGGAAGTAAATAGGGTCTGTAAAATAGCGTATTATCTACACACTACAAATCCAGGACGTGCGAGCTTTTTATACTGAGAATCACTTGAGTAATCGCATTATCTTGATGACATTTTGACTCTAACTCGAAAACGCTAATGACAGGATATCAAAACATAAAAATAACAGCAATAATTCTATCCGAATGGACGAATCATCAATAAATCCAATGACTCATTTCAAAGCTCATTTAGTACTCCAAAAACACTTAAAACGGTAAACTATTTGTGTAGTTCGTTTTGTGGAAGTACTAAGTACCCCATTTAGCACTGTACTAAATTTCATTCTTAATTTTAATTTTTATCTTTAAAAAATTCGCCGTTGCAAGTCTTCCACCAATAGAAATCCTTTGCCGCCAAAGTCCACCAGCCATCGTGACCTTGGGAGCAAATTAACAGCACGAAACAACGCGAGCACCCAACCCACGCGAAGGTCATCTCAGTTTTATAAAGGCCCATTTACACGGTGCCAGTTTCTTGCCTGTTGTATACAATTAAATTGAAGCAATAAATAAGTTGCATGGTCTAAACAACAAATGGTCTAACCAATTATTGCGCGCAATTTATTGCATTCAATTATTGCTCTTGCATGTACAAGAAAATGGCATCGTGTAAATGGGCCTTAACATACCACCTATGCACGCAATGAAATTCGCACCCGTTGTTCTTCCACAAATAGTTTTAATATAACAATTTAAAGATTTCCTATCTGTAATTGGATATAGTTTTCATGTTCAAAAAGGACTTTGTATCAGTAGACGGTCTGCTGTTGACTGGTAACACAACAAATTCTTTTTTTTTTTTTTTTTCACTTTGTTTTTGTTTTACAGAAATGTTATAAATTTGAATTTTTAATTGCTTCATCTACTGTATTTACTGTAGTTACTATATAATAATAATATACATAAAAATACCGTATTTACCATAGTAACTGTAGTAATAATTGCTTTTTTTGTAAAAAATAGTTTTTGTTTGCTGCCTTTTCCTCAGTAAATAAATAATTTTCTTTCTTTCTCTGCCTTAACATTTTTTTTTTGAAAAATGTTTCTACTGATAAATGGGTCCTTCATCAATCTATTTTGTTATAAGACATGGATATTTTTTTAGTACAATGTAATAGCTAACCAAAAATTTATAAATATCTATATCGCCAATGGGTTATATTTAAATACATTATTATACAATATTTATCAGTCATATTATACAATATCATCATTCAATATCACAATTTCAGGTTAACTCGGGAGCTTTGAATAAAATTATTAAAAGATATAAATATGCATTGATCAAGTATTTCTTATTTTTATAATAATTGTATGCATTTAGCTTATTTAAGCTACATGTGTATTTAATACTTGAACATTATACAAGGCAGAGTAAATCAGTAGTTAAATTGAAATTTTATTCATAGATAAAGAAAACCCACCCCTTAAACCTTTATTGGGTTCCATTGTATGAATAAAAGCATTATTTTTAAATTATATGACAGATATACACACCTTCCAATCCACTGGAGTGGCTACCTTAACTTTGTCGGTCAGTTGAAGTGAGTCTATCACACGCAGAATTTCACTATAACAGAAAAGGAGATAGATCTTTATGAAATTATTTTTTAATAAACTATTATGTATAAATAACATTAGTTTTACATTTATTGGGTAGTGTTCTTATGCATACAAATATGTTACAGTATATGTTACTGTTATTTTATTTAACTTAATTATGAATATCTATCATATGTTTTATTTCATTTAATATGTTAGTAGTTTGTAAGTAGCAGAATTTTCCAATTTTTATATATTTATGTACCCATGCCTAATCTTCTCTGTACCAACCGAGATAATTTAGCCTTTGACATAGTCTGCCTTTGTACTTTTTGTTAAAGAATAAATAAATAAAATTTGCTCCAGTTAATTAAATAACATTATTCAATTGTAGCTACACTACACTAAACAGCTATTCAGCATTCATTCACTTGTCTATTTGTATATAATTAAGTTTTTTCTAATACAATCATTTTCAGAAAAATCAACCTTGTAACAATATTTCTTTGATAGCACAAAGTCAACCAGTTCAAACACAATGGGCCGAAAAATGTTACTTTTAATTTGATTTAAAGTAAAAAAAAATTTAAAGAATTTTTAATATTGTTTGGTTCACATAATTTTCCACCTTGACTCTAATAAGAGCCATTATTCAATAAAATATTGTGGCACAAGGTTAGATTCTCTTCATGCTTGTAATTCCTATAAGGGAAGACAGAATGCTACAGTTTGGCAATAAAGCATTGAAAAGTGGTTGTACACAGTTCTCAATGCCAAACTAAGCATTATAATGTGTGTGAATTGAGAAGTATTTAAGAAGTTTGTTTTAGATATAAAGTTAAATAATTTAAAATAATACTACATTTACTAATTAATATTTTTATATGCATCATAATATGCAAAGACCTTGTTTTTAGAGTACACTATAAAATACCCTCAGAGTATGCACTAATATCTACATTAGACCATTATATAATCGGAACTTAACATTGCAATAAAAAATTACATTTAGGCTGATTACTACATTGAAATTGAGCACCAGCAATGATGGCTACAAAGATGAGTCCCCCTTTTAATATTGACCATAGCGTTATTATGGTATGACTAGCGACCCGCCTTGGCTTCGTACGGTTGCAATCTATTATACATACAAACCTTCCTCTTGAATTCTAACTAGTAAAAAAAAATCCATCAAGATCTGTTGCGTAGTTTTAAACATCTAAGCATAAGTAGGGACAGACAGACAACGGGACAACTTTGTTGTTGATATTGGCTTTGGTTCATGAGTGCTGAAGACATTTTTTTTAAGAGGTGTCCTTTCAAGATGTCACTCCAGTATGCCTTATGCATAAAGCACACTAAATGTATAAATAAATAGCAGCAATATAAATAAATAGCGAAAACCCTAGCAGTTATCTTTAGGGATGTGACAAAACATGTCAGTTGTCATGGGACCAGTTTTTCTATAATGATACAGCCTTTTTTAACTCCCTATTAAATATGATTTTAGTGCTGGACATTACTGACACTTATTTATCTTTATATCTACTGCTAGTAAGTTATGTAATTAGTAAATAATAAACCCAAACAAGAAATCTTACTCAAAATTTCTGCCAGTGGTAGCTGGGTAAAGAACGGATAGTCTATACTTTTTCTTAGGGTCAATGATAAATACAGCCCTGGCAGTTAGTGGCATTCCAGAAGTATCAAGTTCATCTTTGTCCACCATTCCCAACTTAGCAGCCAAATTTCTTTCCTTATCTTCAATAATCGGATATGGAAACTTTTGATCATCATTGCATCCTATAAATATTCATATATTTAGTTGCAGATAAATGTTATTTAGTAGTGTGTATAGTAATTTAAGTATAATAAGCTAAAAATAATCAAAACATTATAATGAAAAGGTTATGGTATAATACATTATTTGTACTAAAATTTAACTAATAATTTAGGTGTTTTAATTTTAGAAGTCGGCTTTTCTGGGGGAGTAACATGGCTTCACAGAACACCAAACATAAAAATTAGTGCATCTATGTTTTACTATTTTGTCTTATGAGAGAGATAACTGTGTTACCACTATCTCTTAATGGTTGGCATCCCTATGGTAACACAGGGCATGGAGAAGAAAAGGTGTGTAATGAAATGGTAATCACTCACCATGAAGAAAATTATTTGCTATTTAACCACTCTTCTCAAATTGAAAGCAATAAACATATTGCTCATGGGTTTCTATTAGAGAACAGTGGTTGATGTCAGTAGTCAAAAAAAAATGGGCTAAATTGATGATGATGATCTACTCTTATGTATTCAATTGTTTATAAATTAGTTCTTTCTTGATCAAACTCTTATTTCCCATGTGTAATGTAATTGCATACTACAATTCAGTTCATGTTTTTTCATTTTGTTATTTCATTTGTTAAATCCTAATATCTGCCTTGAAGCCATGTTAATACATTTTTATTATTGTATTTAGCCTTTTCTGCCCTACCTATCTATATACATACATGTTAGAAAAGTAACCTGTGAAATTTAAAAAATCAAAATGGGTAAGATAATAACATTCTTAATTTAACTATGGTAGAGCCACACAACAGCTTCTACTATTGCACAAATGGGAAAACTCGGTTAAGGAAGCCCTACAGCCTCACAAAAGACCAGAAAGACCAGAGTGAAGTTGAATTACTGTACTACTCGCATTTTATCTGGTGAGGGAGGTAACCAGGGTTCACTGTTTTGAACGGATGATAACTTCAGGTGTTATGAATGGCCTCAACAATCACTTAAGATCAGGTGAACTGTCTTCAAGCTAGCCTATGCCAAATTTATGATGACCCTATTATTGAGCTTTCTTCTTTTGGGTTGCTTTTCATATCAGGAAAAAATATTCAAAAACATGGGAAACTAATCATCCTCACATTTGATGACTTCTTTGGCTTATTTTTATTATTTTACTGTACAGTGTGCGTCAAAAAATATAGAACCTAGACCTTATATTGAATATGAAACCAAAATTATAATATGAATGCAGTCTTTAAAAAATGAAAAAAAAAGAGCACCTGCATAACTTTTGATATCCTTACACCAGTCAAAATGTGATGCAATAGTATCACAAGACAATCCAATTACTTTAACATTGCGTTTTTTAAACTCTGGGACTAAATTTAAAACTCTCGCAAGTTCTGTTGTGCACACTGGAGTAAAGTCTGAAGGATGCGAAAAGAGAATTCCCCAACTGAAATAGAACATTTGTACTGCGAAACTTTGAGAATTAATAAGTTTATTTTATACATAATCTAATTTAGAACTGTATTTTCTAACATTAGTGATCCGGAAATTTAGAATAACCCAATAGAATACTATACAAAACATACGTTTTCATTTAAAGCACGACTATGCGGACCTGTAGTGGTCGTATCAGCAAAATAATTTATAATTAGTGATCCGAAAATTTAGAATAACCCAATAGAATACTATACAAAACATATGTTTTCATTTAAAGCACGACTATGCAGACCTGTAGTGGTCGTATCAGCAAAATAATTTATAATTAGTTGGATAAAATAGAACCAGGAGATGCAACTTACGATTCGCCAAGCCATTCATGAAAGTCTATATCCCCTTCTGTAGTAGTTGCGGTAAAATTTGGGAAAATATCACCCAAGAGAAGCATCTTATAAATGCTGAAAGTTAGCTCTATGAAATGCAATAAAAATTAGGGTGTTAATATTTACGCAATTCTAAAGATATGTTCGATTTATTTCTCATGTAGGATTGTAGCGGTACGTAAGACTAATTAGAGAAAATTAAAATTTGAGTAAATCTGAATTCGTAACAAATGCTTTTTCTATTTTCTTTTATAAAAGTGGCAAATGTCAAAACTTACTGCCAGTGTTAAAAGTTGTACCTATATAATAGTTTCTTATACATATATTTCACACAATCAACCAAATTAGGATTGAGTTGAAGTTATGTATCTATTGACAACTTATGTCCTATGTACTATTCAATATTTATTGAAATTTACCAATATTAACACAAAATTATCATCACAAAACTTAGAACGCTTCAAAGTACATACAAATGAAATTCCCGCCAAAACTTCTTAAACATCTACTCAAAGCTAAGACATATATACTGAAATTTTTATACATATATAATACTGAGATTTTTTTTCTATGACAACTGTGGAGGGTAGCGTAAGGATGCCTAAAAATATCGATATATCGATAATTTTTTTAAAATATATCGATATTTATGGCCGACATATTTTGATGCGATATACCGATATAAGAAATTGAATATGGAAATCGTACATTTTTTTTCTAACTAATTCATAGCCGAAAAAGACAAAAATGAACTGATAAAACTGTGGTCTATTACTAATATTGTCGCGGATGCAAAGTTGTATTTTGTACTATAATTATGGTATTTATACTACAATTTGATGCTTCGTACTTTATGCTATCCATATGTTAGTTACAACATGAGAGATTAGGCAGACCCTGGCAATAGCCGGGATTAATGCCAGGTAAAAGAAGAAGATTACAAGAGATAAGAGAGAGTGAAAAGGTGTTACAAATCATTAATTTTGAACTACATATTATGTTAATTTATAAATATCATGCAAAATATTAATGGCATCAACTAAAATTACTCTAATTTAATATGTAAATAAAGTTAACAAAAATTTAATTATAATCAAATTTTCAAAAATTAAATGTCACATAATGTAATTATCGAGTTTTCATAAAAAAATTATTTGAATTCACAAAAATTATTATCATTTAACCACATAAGTAAGTAACTTATTTAAATTGTCGTTCAGCATTTTCATGTCAATCAAACAACTATTACTAAATTCTGTTGACCTTATAGGACAAGTCTCTGCGGGTGTCTTTTCGACGCATTATTAACTTCGTTTTAAACAATTCTTTATGTTTTTTTTTACAAAGTTACATGTTTTTTAATTAGGTATTTTTTGTTTCGATTCAGGGCTAAAGAAACTAATTTAACTTACTAAATAAGCTGTTTGTTTTTTTTTCCAATGAAGGTCTTGATAATATAAAATAATATACCTAGAAATAAAGATTAATAAAACAAATTTGATTAAGATTAGTAAATAATTAACGTTTTATTAAAATTTCTCATTCATTTAAATAATGTGAATTTGGTATAAAAATTACTATTACTTAATATTGAATCAGGCTGAACTAAATACATTATTTTTTTAAAACTTAAACTTTGACCGATACATCGATATTTTTTTTCGATATATCGAGGCTGATATTAATATTTTTTATATTTTATTTTATATCGATATTTTTTACGACTTTCGGTATCCCTTTAGGTAGGGACTTTAGGTAGGGGCAAGGTAGGGGTAAGGAGAACCAAAGGAGAACAATCACAATCACTGTGAATAAAACATGTGCATCAGAAAGCATCGAATTGGTAGCGCAGGCACTATGGTAGCAGGTGGGTAATATGCAGAGTTGGATTTAGGTATGATGAAAAAGATAATACAAAAGTTTAAAAGTAAAATAGTATTTGTAAAGAAAATATAGTACAATTTATAATTTTGATTTTAACAGGTATTAATTTACTCTTCTTCCAAATTTATCAATTCGTCAATATTAGTTTCATCTTAGAATTTATTTTTTAACATATCGTCAGTAAGAATAAAATTAGTACAAATTCCACTTTTTTACCATCTTTGTTTGCGTCACAACATAATAAAATGGCATCTATGGATTATGTTTATTTGTTATCTTAGATCTTAGTTTAGCAACATTTAGCAAATAATAAATCAATCTTACTATTAGACATCAATGAACTTTATGAACTACCAAATAGTGAAATATGCTAAGTTGTTCTTCAATACGTACAGAAAAAAATAACAACGATAAGTCCCCGTAAATAGTTCATTGATAAAGAATATTTATAATCCGTGATAATAATTGACAAAGGCATGCGGTAATATCCAAATTGTATTGTTTAAAACATTACAAAGTTATTACAACATAATAAACCTTTTTTTAATTATGGATTGCCATTTGTATTGGTCATATAAGTGAATTAACGAAATTATTGTACATTTCCGTAATATCTTTAGATATGAATAGTAAATAGTACGAAGCATCAAATTATAGTACATATACTATAATTATGGGACAAAATCCTACCCTGGTAATAGGGATGCCTATACAGCCAATTAAAATTTAGCAAAAAAAAAATAGCGGGGAAATTTTCTTAAAAAAACCTTATTTAGAAATATCATCAATGGCAGTATAAAAAAAATTGGAAGGAACAAGATTTCCCTAGCATTTTCCAATTTTACTGCTGCTAACACTTTTATTAACTATCTTTTTTTGTCTACACAGAAGTTAGAAGCCTGGTTAAAAGGTTGGATTAAACCTTCAACATAACCAGGATGGGTATTGTAAGAGGAGTGCGAACTGAATGGTTTCCAGATGAAATTAAAAATAACATAACTGTGCCAATGGCTTGTGGTGAAATTTTAAAAATAAGATGATTAAATTATAAAACAACTACTGATGGGTCTCCAGTTTGGAAACCTTCACAGACAGTAATAACATTTGATGGTCAAGTTCTCCCAAAACACATTTATACGTGCTATCTTATCCTTTAAACGAGCAATTCTTGTATATATATATATATATATAATCGGAATCTCGGAAACGGCTCCAGCGATTTTCATGAAATTTAGTATGTGCATAGATTCGGGGGCGGAAAATCGATCTAGCTAGGTTTCATTTTTAGAAAATGTCCTTTTATCCCTGTTTTAGGGAATGGAAAATATAATTCGAATATGACGGTAAATTTCGCCGCAAGAGCAAATGTCATAATAGCTCGGTCGGTAATCGGGCGGCCCCAAAACAGATGGCCGTGGTTCGCGTCACTATCATTTACACATTTTTTTTTTTACTTTTTTTTCGATTCCAGATCATTGCTTTCTTTATTTTTAATTTTTTGTCGATTTGTTATTTTGTTATTTTTTTCCCTTTTTTTTAAAGTTCTTTCTTTTGTGAAAAACATCAGTTCATATTTTCTTATTATTACGTCGGTAAGATCGAAAAATTAAATTTCCAAAATACACGATTTACCAAAAAAAAAAAAACCGAGCAAAGCTCGGTCCTCCGGGTACTAATGCTTTATCTGTCGAACTTTACACATATCCTACTACACAATGTTACAACTGCTGTCGATGGTCACACTAAAATTCAATGTAGGTCCAAACTACGCTGCTTTAAGTGTGGAGATGTTTATACAAGTGACTATTGCAATAAAGATGATGACTGTGCTTTTTGATTCCTTTGGTCTGGGTCACATTTTTCTATTAGGAAATCATGTCCTAAATGGGCTAGACAAAAGAAATAAAATCGACCATGGCACAAAACTACATTACATTAAAGATGCTTCCAAAATGCTCCCACATACAACATTCTTTGTCGTCACAGATTAACCAAATAGAAAAACTCATATAAAAGGACAGTATCTTTAAAAACTCGACCTCTTCCCGTTTCAACAAAGGCTATGAAAGCAACTCATCAAGCTCTAATTAAGGAGTTTGAAATCCCAATGTCGTCTAATGCACGTGCATTAACACCCAATGGAAATGAAAAACAAGATATTTTTACAGATTTAGTACCTTTAAATAATTCTTTGTTACTAAGTAAAATAATTTCACATTCCTAAACAAATTCTTTACAATGGACAATCAAGCTAAAGTTATATAGTGGAATTGCATAAGTATAGTTAAAAAAAAAGTGAATTGATATATTTACATTGAAAATAACTGGAAGAATTGACACTATAGACAGCGAGTCGTTACCATCGCGACAATAAAGAAAATATTAATGTTAAACAAAATCCATAATTAAAAAAAAATATTTTTCTAACAAACTAATTAAGTAAAAGTGAAACAAAATTTGTAACACCTATAGAACTCGCGTCACAGCGTCGCATTACAAGCCTCTCCTTCTAACAGTATGTTTTGTCTCTTTTAAATTCATTCAACCCATTCATATGTTTTGTGACCTTTACAAATGAACTTTTGTAAAGGTTACAAAAGTTACAAAACTTTCGTTACGCTTTTATAGGTAAGGGTGTTCTAAAATTCTTTGTTTTGGAAAATTTAATAACTCTGTAAATATTGATGTTTAAAGAATTTAAATGTTTAATACAACTTTAAAAAGTTATCCCTTATATGTGTGTTCATTTATTGTCGCGATGGTAACGACACGCTGTAAACAGGGAGATTTTTTGAGAAGTGCCCAAATTTACACAGGAGGTTCAGACTCTGTAGTATAATCGTTTATTGAAATATTGGATTTTTTTTCCAAAAAAAAAATCCATTCTATTCCCTAAAAAACAGAACGTGTTGAGAATGCGGTAGTCATTCATAAATACCTAAATTTTACTGTGCACGAACTTGTGTGCGTGTTAGTTATGAATGATCGCGCGTAAAATAAATGAGTTGCGTATAAATCACGCACTTTTTGAGATAAGTTCAAATGAATGTAATCAATTACTTACGAGTGATTTTATCATTTTTATATTTATTATATACATATTTAACATAATTTAATTAAAAAAAAATGTGTATCCACACTTAGAAAAGCCACCCTGTATAATGGAAATTTAATTTTGTTGTTGATAGTTTTTGTGCATTGTTTGGCTATTATTTTGCAAGTTACCTTTTATTTTAATTTTGTTTGGTTATTATTTTTTTTAATAATGGAAGATCTACTAAAGCAACAGATTGAAGAGCTTACACTGCAGGTCGCTAGATTACGTGTCAACCAAAAAGGTAGTAACATGAACAAAGTGTAGGAGCAGTCAGTGTAAAGTTGTCACCGTTTTGGCCCAACAAATCAGTAATTTGGTTCACACCGGCTGAGGCACAGTTCGAAGTTGCAGACATCACCAAGGATGCAACCCAATATGGTCACATCCTTTCAAAGCTGGACCTGATGTGGCTGACGAGGTGGAAGACCTAATTGCATGTCCTCCAGCAGATGAAAAGTATGAAAACTTGAAAACCGAGTTGATCAAACGATTTTCAGTTTCCAGGGAGCAACGCATTCGCCAACTAGTGAAGAGCAGATGGGTGACCGCAAGCCTTCTTCTTTTCTTCGCCACCTGCAGTCTTTGGCAGGAAAAAGAGGCGATGGCATTGTACACGAGTTCTGGATGCGTCACCTGCCGTCGTCTGCTGACGTCCAGCGCATCCTGATGGCTCATCAGGACTTACCATTGGGCAAGCTTGCTAAACTAGCTGACGGTATTGTTGACGTTGCCCCTGGTAAGAGCGCTTCAGTCAATTCTGCTTCTACGGTTTCTGCCCTATCCGACTTTAGCCAATTTATGAAACGCCTCGACAAACTGACATAGATGGTCGACGCTTTGAGCAGGAGTCATACAGGCTCTCACTCGCGGAGCAGCTCACGCTCCCGGCATCGTTCTGCATCTCGGCACCGCAAGTCGGGCGCTTGTAGGTACCACGCCAAGTTCGGTACCAAGGCCGCCAATTGTTTCGATATAGACATACGGCTTCCATATTCTTCGTCTAAACTTTGGACTCCGTCGAGAATTTAGATGTACATCACCACCGTCCACCACATTTTGGCTACAGACGGACCACCTGTCTGCAGTCGTCTCGCCGGCTCGGACCTCAAAAGCTCAAGGTAGCCAAAGCTGTTTTCGAGGACATGGTAGCTTGCAATACAGCCCGCTTAAACCCGCCGTCTAAGAGCCCTTGGTCTTCACCTCTGCAGATGCTGCTCAAAGATAAACACCTTGACATTCCATCAAGACATCGCAGGACCGCTAACGACCATGCGGCGATTACAGGGGACTAAACGCACGGACGATTCCCGATCGTTACCCAGTCCGATACATCGGAGACTTTGGTAGCAACTTAGCCGACTGTACGATCTTTAGCAGAATAGATTTGATTAAGGCTTACCAACAAATCCCTGTCGCACCTGAAGATATAAGCAAAACTGCCATTATTACACCTTTTGGTTCATACGAATTTTGTTTTATGTGTTTTGGTTTGCGCAATGCTGGACAAACCTTCCAGCACTTCATTGATGAGGTAGCCAACGGCCTAGACTTCGTATTTCCCTATCTGGATGACATACTCGTTTTCTCAAAGATCTCGAGGACCATGTTGACCATCTTCGCGCCCTATTCAAGTGCTTATCGCAATACGGTGTTGTTGTCCACCCATCGAAATGTGTGCTTGGCGCAGATGTAAAGTAACTTTCATCGGATACAACAATAGCAAATCGGGTACTTTTCCACCTCCTAAGCGCATCGAAGCCCTGCGGAATTTCCCTCCACCTAAAACGGTTGAAGCCCTCCGCAGATTCCTCGTTATGGTGAATTTTTACCGCCGCTTTCTGCCACATGCTGCAGAACTCTAAGCGCCGTTAATCGCCAGTTACGTGTCGGGTCAGCTTAAAGGATCTCAACCAGTTCCGTGGACACCGGAGCTCCACACCGCATTCCAGAAATGCAAGGACCATCTTACGAATGCGACGCTTGTTGCCCACCCTGTACCCGACGCGAAACTTGGTTCATTCACCGATGCTTCGTCCACCCATGTTGGCGCTTGTTTACAACAGCTCGCTAATGACTCCTGGCCGCCTCTCGCCTTCTTTAACAAGAAGCTCAACGCCCGCTAGACAACCTGACCCGCCTACTACAGAAAGCTGCTAGCAATTTACGGCTCATTAGATTGTACTCGTTATCTCTACACTCCACAATGAACAGTCTTAAGTCATAATAACACAAAAAATCCAAGAACCCCTCGTAAGAAGGTTCGCACCTTGGCTTCTTCTTCTTCTTCTTCTTAATAATGGCTTGCTTTGTGAGTTATCACAATTCCGCCAATGTCAAGTTGTTAGCCATTACACGCACCTTGGCTTGGATCGCAATAAATAGAATAATGTCAACAATGTGACTTAATCGAGACATACTGACATCAAATTCAAAGCCAAAGTCAAAATATATTTTTTTAATATAGGCTTAATTTAAGCTCTTATTGAACGTCAAAAAAATCTACCGAACAAAAAAATTGACAACTATTGCTTACGGTAAATTATACAATTCATTCATGAATACAATTTGTTTTTATTAATATGATTATTTGCGTTAACACAATGGTAATAGAAATAATAAATTCACGAAAAATCAGTCTGCAAAAATAAAAAGTGTTACATTTAATTTAGAGCGAACAATCGTATGTACACGACCTGTGTAACAATAACTACATATGCGATGTAAGCGATTCAGAAGTAGCTAGGGACCATTTATAACTTATATATTTACCCCTATAATAAGTTACTCTATGCTAGGGACTAAGGACTAGGCGTCGTGTGTAGGCTGTGAATTGGGTATCGGGTACTTCTCATTTGTGATGTTCCGGATATCCGTATCCGCGGACATCCGTCGGAAAAAAAGATCCGTATCTATCCGTATCATTATTGATGGATCTTTACCCTTATAGTCGTAATAAAATAATAATTCTAATTAAATAAATTAATACAATATGACACTCAAAGTATTAAGTTTTGATTAAAAACACAGTGACGATAAGGAACGGTAAATTGTACTTCAAAAAGTGTAACTTGGTAGCTGTATCCCCCAAAAGTCATGATAAAAAAATGAATATGTGCGAGCAATATAAATATTTTCAGATACATTTTTTACGTTCTCTAGTCCCAAACTAAGTAAGTTTTGTTCTATAGGTACTAGAAAACTGATAAACATACTTTTCTTTTGTAAATTAGTACATATTATATATTTATAGACACCCAGACACTGGAAAGACACAAAATCAAGGACGGTGGATACACTAATATTGAGATTTTCCTGGATATTAAGTTATGTTCCGTATCCGTGGATCTACAATTTTAATGACTACTTCTCATATATATGTAGGTAAAAAAAAATAAAAAAAAAATATATGTCATAATGAAATGGTAGAAGCTGCAGCTGTCCAGGAGTGAATTAAACATCGTAACTAGAAGCCAAATAAAGTCTGCAGAGTAATTTCAATTAAGTTAGTTGGAAATAAAGTCCGGCCCGGGTACGGGAGGCGGTTTTTGAGGTACTCGATGACCGACGTGTGTTCAAGGCACAGAACACTAATGTCAGATATATAAAGTACTCTTTGACTGTCTGTACTCTAATACTCTCACGAGAAGAACGACATCTTGATACATTTGAAATTGAAATGCGTACACGGGGGCAACTAGCGCTCCAGTGGATGTCCAAACAACCCATAGCGAGGGGGAATATATGAAATGATAGAATAATCACATTAATTCAAATTGCTACTGTCGTAATTAATTATATTAATGTATTATTTATGAATTAAGCGGGTACGAATAAAACCACATTTTCAACATTATTAAATATTTTTATTATACAAAAAGTAGATTGTTACAGTATTGCTCAATGATTCTCTCGATTTTGATACAAAGAGATTGAGATACAAAGCCGATACAATTCCGCATTTAACGCAACTCATACTTACTTTCCTTGTCATTACCAAAGTACACTGTTCTTATTTCACAATTTAAGATTTAAATTAAAGTAATAGAAGCACCAATATCGCAAAGTAGTGTATGTCTCACACATCACAACACTATCTGCACAAAAACACAAAATCGTCCACTTTAAAATAGCCCCTTTTATGATAAATAAATCCAGTAAATTCTTAACACACAGCACACTTTTAACAAAAGAAACAGCTCAACGGACAAAATGACAAAATAAAATAATAAAACCGTTTTTAGTGATTGAGTTGCTTATCAAAATTATAAATCCTACTATTGGTAAGAAATATTATTAAAAATCTATTTCACAGGCTTGATTCATAATAAAGTATTTAGAAAATCAAGAGGGCTTACTATTTTTTCATATATTTTATTATATATTAGCTACGTTAAATGATTGCTTTTAATTAGTATAATCTTCCTAAAATAGAACTTTGTTCAGAATGGTAAAAGTTGCAGCTAACTTTCTAGCTCTCTTGTAGAGCAATATTTCTTTTTTAACGATTCTGCCCAGTTTTTGCATTTGTTAACTCTAAAGCTAAAAGGGGGAGGCCCCTTTTCATGGTTTAAGAGGAGGATCCGTTGGTAAAGACGCGGGTCTACTTTCCACTGCGGATAATCTATTAAATTTTCATTTATGACATCAGTTTAGGGATGGGCAAGTAAAAAAAATATATCGATATTTATTGTATGGGCATATTGAAAAAGTATCGATAATCATTAAGTGGAAAATACCGATATATCGATATATCGAAAGATTTCGCATTACAGACTGTTCATACATATTTACAAATAATTCAAAATTTGTAAAAAGAATATAGATTACGAAAATACGCTGGTTATGGCTGGATGATGAAAGCGGAAGATCGTGCACTGTGGTCTATGTCCAGTGAACTGCAAAAGGCTCATTAGATTTGATTGGATTGATACTGGATTGGCATTGGAATATAGCGATAAAAAATATCGATCATATATTATATCCATACGTTATCGACTTTAATGAAAAATATCGATAAATTTATATACCGATATTTTTTGCCCATATCCTCATGCCCATCATTTTTATGTTTCATCTGTGCCTTAATGCCTATAATATTATTACTATTATTAGAAAGAAATAAATAATACTAAATTACTAACTGTAACTTTATTTTAGGTAGAGGTATAAATATTTTGTTATTTTATCTGATTATTTACATCAATTTAAATCAAATGCCTTTTGAAAAGTGTTAAAAACAGAAAAAGAATATTATATACAAGTTTATTTAATTTCAATAGTAATGTATATTTATGGATCTTTATTTCCATTTCTCTAACTGCGTTCTAATACGATATTGTTTTGTGACTTAAATTTTAATAAATAAAATGGCTTCAACATATGTGGACTCACAGGAGCGTTATAAGCTATATAAATTTACTAAAATTTTAACGTTGAAAGTTGCACAAATAGTAGTTCAAAGTAGACAGGGCAAGAAGATTAATCATGAGTATGCGGTTTACAAAGAGCTAGAAAATGGACCACCTTCTTCGCCAAATAATTTACAATGGGTACAGTTACTTTTTTATACACAGCCTTTGTACCTTACCTTACCTTATAATATTTTAACATAAATTTGCAGAAATTAAGGAATACATTTAATGAACTACCCTTGCCTTGTTAGTATGGGGCTTAGGTCACCTCAATAATGTTTTAATATTGTTATTAAAACATTATTTATAAACTCTTATAAACTCTTATTTGCATGTAATATCAATGGATAATCTGTATAAATATGTCAAAAGCAAAATTTCTTATACATCACTTAGAAGAAATTTTGTTCTTGTAAAGTGTAGAACAAATTATTTTATTTTTTTGTATTTTATTGTAATGCAGCATTTTGTATAGTAATTATAATTATTAAGTAAATATTTTTGAAAGAAATGTTAATTGTTGATCTTTATTAGAGGACAAAACATTGTAATTGTGTGATTAATAATAAATTGACAGCCTTTAAATAGCCAATAGAGGGCCCTTTTTTAATTTATTCTTATGGTTTTCCTCACCAAAACCATAACGAAAAAGAAAATTTAAATTTGTAACTAGCCATGTTGAGGATTGATGTATTAACAATACCATATTGTTATTTATTGAGTCATAGTGAACGCTCAAACTTGGCAGTATCACAGTCTTCGCTATTGCATGAATTGGCAGGCTAATCTGGGTATGTACCAAAACCTCACAAGACCGGTGTCAAGTAGAAGTTTAATACTTCTGCATTTCATCTGCTGAGTGAGGTAGCAGGGGCTCACTATAATAAAGGCAGTGCATTTCCAACTGGGTGTTGGTGTACAGGTTTTGCAAATGTCCATGCATGGTGGTTAACAGCCATCTCACTTCTCAACTCATAAATAAAGGGGGACTATTATAAAATGGGTCTTTTGCAATTGTGATATTTTATCTATTGGTTACCTATTAAAATATTAAATATTCAGTGTTTACATGTCACAAATTGAATATGAAATATGTAGTGTTTTTGATTTGACTAGCTAGCTATGCAGAGGCTAGTCTTCTATTTATAGATACATATATATATATTTATTACTATTATAGCTATTTACCTACCATGTTATTTTTAGTTTAACTTAACAATACCAGATGAACCTGAAGTTAATACAGATACAAAACGTGTTTTAAATGGTGAAGTTATTGAGGCACTCGCTAATATTTTGTGTATTGAAATTTTATTGAGAACAATTGATGGAGATGAAATGATACTTGAAATATGGACTGTTAAAATAATACCAGGTTGTGATGTAAGCATGTCATCGGTTTCAACAATTTATTATAGAATGAGTATTATGCTGAAATCTACTCTAAGTATTTCAAGGATAACACCTGCATATAAATTATCAAGGTCTCAATTCAAGGATACTTACAAAATTTCACACAAAATCTATGGAGGCAAACCTAATTTGGAAAAATTAGGTGAGTATTAAACCATTCTATTCATCGGTTAAAGCTTCTTTTTTAGGACTAAAGTGCAATTGATATTTGTCATTTATGTAAAAAAAAAGTCCAAGGACCTATAGCAGCAACATTCAATAATAACAGCATGGAATACTATAATCATAATAAAACAATCAAATTCTATGATATCACAGGTGAAAAATATAAAACTGTAAAAGTTAGTGAACTGCCTACACCTATTGGGACAATACTAATTGAAGTAGCATATAGGACAAAAATGACTATGCTACCTGAGGACAGAGGCAAATTTATTAATCAATCAACAATTAATTCCAATGACAGTTTGATGATGAAGAGTGATCACTTTTATACTGAAAGTCCAAGGTAATATAAGGCCAAGATTTAGAATCTAAACAAAGATTGCTTTTTTTGCTGTAAAGCAACATTCTTTAAATGTAAAAATTATGTATTTTCAGGAGAAATCATATGGAAAAAAAAGAACTAGATTTGTCTAAACCATTAACTGCAGGTGCCTTTGTTGACATAGAAAAAATTGAAAGAACTGCATAGTACTTTATATCAACAGTTACCACCTGAACCTCCTATGAACTGGTTCCTTGCTGAAAAGGATAATATGGAAGAGGTTACTATTTAATATTTTTTTAATATACTGATAATAGATATAAGAGCTAACAAATTTTTATAGAACTTTTTAAAATTATATCATTTTAATAATTGTATATAGTGATAGCTCAGTGTCCGGGCGCTCGCCTTTAATTCAATATACTCGAGCACCTGAGTTCGATCCCCGGTGACGGCACCAATGAAGTTTTTAACTTTAAGTGCTGACTTATCACGTGCTCCGCGGTGAAGGAAAACATCGTGAGGAAACCTGCATATTTTCGAAATAATAACAATAAAATATATATTTTGAAAATATGTGAAGTCCGCCAATCCCCAGTGGGGCCGCGTGGAGGACTATGCCCTGATACCCTCTGTATAGAGGAGGCCTTTGCCCAGCAGTGGGACATGTATAGGCTTTACTTTACTTTACTTTACTTTTACTCACGGTTACTTTACTTTACTTAATTAATAATTATATATTTGTACTACACTATATTATAAAAATGTAAAGACTGACCCCTTGATGTATGGTTTGTTTATATGTATGTTTAAAGATAAAATGATGTTACTTGATGGGTAACAACCGAATTGGCATAATGGATAATGTGGTTGTCTTGTGCTGGAGGGTGAGGCATAATCTACACCACTAAAATACTGTGTGAAAAAATTAACATCGAATCTCTGAATCAGAACGATCAATCCAAATAGTTTAACCATCCTTATGGAAATTCAAATGACATTTGAAAAGCCATTTAATTTGAGCCAGTTGATCAGTCAGTCTTTCAGATTGGGTGTAAGTGTTTTTGTAGTTTTTGGTCAAGATGTTCATAATAATATATCTACTTATTTACAAAAGAAAAGTATTGTTAGAATTACTCAATTATAATTTCAACATCAAATGATTGTCAACAATAGAAATCTTGACAGTTTTGAAAGACACCAAATTCGGTTGTAAATTTTTGCTGTAAAATAAAAAAAAAATCAGACCCTTATTCCAGAATATTGTATGCAAAATGACAATTGACACTTGTCCCTTAAAGGTCCGCTTTCCTGGACGTTTTTCGCGAAACGACGATCAAATTTGCCAAAAACTAAAAGAATAGGAAAAATCAGTCCCGTGGTCATGAACGCAGTAAAATAGTACAGTGAATGTGGAGGACTAGTGCGACAACGAGAGGATCTCTAGGGTGTAGAATGGTAAGTTGAGGACTTGTGCAGCAAAAAGAGGGCTGACGCGTTTGTTTAAATTTATGAATTTAGTGAAGGATATATTGGATATTTAACTTCAATCTTGCAACTTCTAGCTGATAGCATCTGATGTCAGAAGTGGAATTGCAGAAAGTCGGTTATGCCGATGAAACATAAAGGTACCAACCACTACCTGCAAGGCAGCAATAGGAAGAAGCGGTCACTGCACTACTCAGTTAATACAGCTACAGTTGATATTTCATCTGACAGACTACATGTACTACATAACTGAGCACTTTTCAAGAGGAGTATGCACGCTGTCAGCAGGAACAACAGCGCATAACAAGAAAGAAGGTTCTACAAAATTATTGACCATAATTTTGTAGAAGTAGCTGTAAAACAGGGGATAGAAAATTTCCCTGAACTTTCAAGAATCTATGGTACCATATCCAAAGATCTAGACACAGGAGCTCCTCATTTCAGTGGAGAAACTTCAAACGACGGCAAAAATAAAAGGAAAAGTTAGAAGTGAAATGAAGTGTTAGTGAAAATGAGATGAGGTGTAGAGGTGAACTAGTGTGTGTATGTGGGAGGCTGTTGTCTCTGTAGAAGTCTATGTGAAGGTCAGGTTGCAAAAATAGCGGTCTATCATACCAGCAGAAGAGTAAGTTGAAGACTTGTGCATTGTCTAAATAAAGTGATGGTTGGAAACACGAGTTTTAATCCAATCCTGCAACCCCTAGATTGTAACAGTATGTTAAGTGTATCTCTGAATTATCTTTTAATATGGAAAAAATCGTATATGGATACCCTGCCGCTTTTTGGGGGAGTGGGAATCCTGGTCAGAAACTGGTATCCACCAAAAACCCATGTTGCACCTTTCTCTGTCGCATAGACCACGGGAAAACGAAGATGCAATATCCTGTGACCTCAGAATCTCTCAATTACTTAACTACCATTAAAATAAAATTGCTAGCAAAAATTTAATTGACTAACGGGATTGAATAAAGGTGTTTTCAGAATTTGTAAATTATTTAAATTAATATGTATTCAGAATTTAACACTCCTTAGACTCAATTTTATTATAAAAGCAGTTCTTGTATTTCACTCTGGTTTCAAGTTCACTTTTAGCTATCATGTAATAAATAAATTATTGATACAAAATACTAATTATAAATTAAATTTTTTAGGAAATTAAACTATTGTCTGTAGCGGACTTTAAAGATGTCAATAAACCCGGATGCAGTTCTGAAATCCCAGAAATAATTGCACACTCCAGTAAAGCTATTGAAGTGCCAAAAGCGACGGAGAGAAATAAGTATGCTAGTTTAATGGTAAATATTATTCTTCTTAAAATAATAATTTATTTCTAAAAAAATAAATTATTTTCTTCATACCATAATATATTACAACAGAAAAAAATTTTAATAGGACGCCAAAAATATTACATATGTTTTTAAATTATGATTTTCACTTTTAATCTATACAGATAAATAAAATTGTAGTGTCTGTTTGTAATATTAAAATAACCGCTTTTTATTAAATGCATATGGATGTATACACATATAAATGATGTAGTGTTTTTCTCATGCAAACAACATTACAATGAGCTTTAAAGTCATTATACATTAATTTCTTTACTAACCTTGTTAAGACAGAGAAACCAATTGAAGATGTTGGAAAATTAGCATGGATCATTTAGATTTTTCTTTCTCAAGCAGATTAAACATGACAGAAATGTCACACTAAGATATTAGATTGGAAATGGTGTATGAATTGTTATGTACAATATTTTATATTTTTGTTTCGAAATATTAATATACAATTATTACTTAGCATAAATAATCTATGTTAGATGTAATATTCCAAGATCCCAGGGCCACCAGACGCGTGACGTGTACACTTGAGGAGTGTTAGTATGTACTATGATGGCTGTACCTGCTAGCTTGGTCAGAGAGCGAATTTCCAGGTATCAGGTATTTATATACATTTTGTTCGGCAGGTAATATGTGACGTCCGATGGCCATGGGATCTTGCTTTGTAATATGTTTACATTCTGTGAAGTCCACACAACTTATTATTGTACTAAATTGCAATACACTGTCTTTTCTTTATGTACCATAGGAATTTCCATTTGCTGATGGTAGCCCGATAGCTGAGTTGGCTAATTTCTATAAAGAATGTTTACAAGCGCGATCAGCCACTGATGAATGGGCAGACATAGCAGAAGCTTCAGCTTCCACTGATTCTGAGTCTCTTGCGCAACAATTGAAGATGTTTGAGGATGCTGTTCCAGAATTTGACAATATGGTTGCCTCAATGTTTAGCAACTCACAATATGGTTCTGATCACTCATAGAATAAGGGTATGTAGCATATACATGTAACATATCTGGCCCTAAATCAACTTATCATTAGAAGCCAAAAATTTAGGGCTGATTGACATTATAAGTGAACATTTTGTACTAAAAGATACACCTCTAAAGTGCAAATTTATTATTGCTTAATAATAGTTACTAGTCTTTTTCATCTCAAAGACTGAGCTGGTAAAACCTAAATAATGGCTTATGCGCGTGCCACTTGTTACTTTATTAAAATAAATTAAGATGGATAATCACAATGATTTCTATAATTATGTGTGGATATTTTTTAAAAACATAAGTGGTGGGACACAGTACAAAGATGGGAGATCAGAGGCAAATTGTTGTATTATGAAAGACAATGAGTATAAAATAGATTATCCAATAAAATTGGAATGAAAGGATCACAGAATTAATGACTTCTCCTCCTAAAAATATGCTTGTTCTTATTAACATTATTATATATATCCTAAATACAGTACTGCCTCATATAAAGAAGTAAAAGGAAGTGAGCTGTGGTTGTTTTCAGATATGTTAAAAAATTCTTACTTGATGTATTTTCGTAAAGCAAGGAATTGTCTAATAATTTTCCTACTTTACATAATTAAACCTTAATAATTCTTATCCATTCAATAGTTGAATAACATTTCGTTTATTAGATAAAAGTTTGATTGTAATTAAATAAGTCTGTGTATTGATCCAACTGCATTGCAACTGTTTTTATCATCAAAAATTTTTCAGTCTTATATTTTTAATGGTTTTACCTGTTCAAGTGCACTTTTCTGGTATACATTATTCTTAATAATATATGAGCAAAAAGCATTAAGTTTAAGTGAGTCAGACTAAATAGTAATATTATTTTGCATGATATAATTTATTAACATTTTTCCATCAGTTCTATTATAACTTAATAAGATTTATAATTGTAATCGGTCAATTGTCACACCAAAAGTGAGTATTAATGATTATATGGTGAAATCATTATTATTTTATTAAGTATTAGGAAACAAATTAAGTGAGTTGAATCATAAAAATATTGTATTCAAGTACTAATTATGTTTAAAATAACCATCAATCAGTACAAACACAATTCTCTGAATAACTTTCAAATAGTTGCAGCTATATTTTTTTATTTAAAAGTAGAATATAATAGTTTTATTACCCTTGTTGCAAATTGTTTTTATTTAAAAAATAATTGACAACATACCATGCATAATCTTTGGTAGATTACTTACTTACTTTGCTTGGACTGTGGACCGCCCATTCAGTGGCGAATTAGAAACCTCGCTTCTGGAACTATGGTATGTAATGTAAGGTTAACTCGAAAGCATGTGAGACTGGTACGTACTTGTATAGTGATTAAAACCATCTATTTTTCTAGTGTAAGTTATATTTATAATGCATGTTAATAATCTAGTTAGGTTTAGTGCCTCTAAAATATATATAATTGCACAATCATTACCCTGAATGAATGCTGGACATATAATTATCGCTACCTTATTTATCCAATAGTTGTTCTGTTGTCTATTTATCCTAGTGCCTTAAAAATCAGGATAACAGTGCTTTCTTTACACCATTGTTGAAACGTGCCAATTAGTTTTATTCAAGTATTTTTGTAAACCTATAGTTTATGTACATTTAAAAGCTCATGTGAACCCTATGAAATATAAATTTATTATATATACCTGATTCTGTATACGCTCACCGCGAAATCATGTTGTATTTGTTATGAATATTAATAAATTAATTATTTTAAGCACGGTAAGCTGTTATGAGTGAGTGACTTGAATATAATCTTAATAATGTTGCTAGTCAAATATTACATAATTACATATTTTATGCATCAGGGCAGGCAACGTGAAAAGGTTAAAAGTGGTGGGCCTCTATGATAAAAACGACTTTACAAATCAATATCACATTTAAAAACAACAATTAATTAATTTGTATTTTAGAAGTTGATATTGAGAAGTCCCTTTCCTTGTAAAAAGGGAGCGGTACGTAGTTTCAAGAACTGCACTTGCTCTTAGAAGGTCTAAGCTTCAAGACTATATTATTAATACAGACCAGCATATGGACAATAAAATAATCCTAATTATTAATAGTTGACGAGAATCATGAATAATTATGTGCTTATTATGCGTTTTTTTTTCGTACTTGACGTTTGATGTATACTTGGTTTTAAATAGAACTTCCATGGGAACCACCATTACACATATTTAAATATCGTAATCAGTTTTGTGTTTGTATAGGAATCTTTCTATTTAATTATATTTATCTAAATTGGTTTTACTTGAAGAGCAAATTTTAATGCCAGTTCGGCAGACTTTGAAAATTAAAAAGTTAGTGCTTCTTTTTACTTATTTTCACCAATATGGAAACATCTCTGACATTATATGACAGAGGCGTGTTTTTATCTTTATATATTTATTTTATATATTTATAATTTATAAATATAATATGTTGTGGTAAGCATAATTTGTAAAATATGTTGTAAGAATGGACAATCTTGGACAAAATGCAGCTAACATTTTATGGCAGCATTTAAATTCAACACAAAGAAAAAACTAAAACAACTTTTCATTGTAGTATGTATATTTACGTACTTTTTATTTGTATTTGTTATTTATAGTTTAAAGCTTTGATTGAAAGATAAGATTTTTAATTCTACCACCGCATTGTCCGCATCTTTCTAATTACCGAAAATTTCTAATTGAAAATTATTGTATTGTATAGTTACATTTATACAAGCGTTGATGATGTTCTAAGCATATATATATATATAAAACGAAATATGCATATATATATATGCTATATATATATAGAAAACGAATAAGACCATTCGTAAATCCTAATTTATAAATATGTTGTCGACGTTAGAATTTTAAGGCACTCGTTAAAAAAATGTCGTATTAATTCCAATGTTTAAATGAAATGATTGGAAAATAAAGTTTCAAATTACGCTCAATGTTGTTTAAATATCATTTACAATTTTTATAAATCTTCAACAGGGCTACAGGTATGAGTTTTCTAAGAGGTGAGGGTTTTTGAGCTTTTGAGATATAGTTCCATTGTTATTGTTGTGATTACTCGATTGACGTCTTAATGTCTTGATAGTTTCGAAAGACTAATGAGGTTATTATTATTTCTGGGCATTATTATTTGAAGAGACGATTGATCTTCATCCCTTAAACTTTATCTTAGGACGTTTTACATGAAAAGTAGATTGAAATAGGCCCTTGTGACTGGAGCGCGCTAGAAAGCGTTTTCATGGTGAAGGACAAAGTAGAAAAAAAAGGGGAGTAAAGACAAGGAAAAGTGAACGTCTGTAATTTTTTCGTCTTTGTCGTCTCGTAGTCCATAGGCCATATAAAGCTTCAACGGGCACAGAGCTCATGGAAAGGCAACGATTTGACGAGCTCGATAGACTACCTAAACAGGGATTGCCGGCTACGGCCCACCCGCAAAGAAATTTTTATATAAGAGAATGGGGCTATCGGGGTCGACATGCGGACATTCACACCGACGGCCGTCTACTGTTATTCGATGAGCGATGTGAACCGCCTTTGTAAAGTGAGGAGGTCTAGTAGTATAAGTGGAGGACGTGCGGCAACAAAAGGGCCGTAGCACCTGTTTAAGTTTGCAAATAAAGAGAAGATTGCAATACCGGCCTTTACTCCAATCCCGCGGCCGAGCAGAGTGAGCCGGTCCGCCCGTGAAATTATAACGACCTCACAGAATGCAAATGTAAAGCAATAAAACATGTAAGTGGGGAATCAATGAGAAAGTTCCGGAAGTTTCCGGAATTAATGAGAAAAAAATACTATTAAAATGTCAAAAACGAATTTATTGTTTCTCAAAATATTCTCCCTTTTCGTAATCGATTCGATGACTCAGATGGTCGTGGGTTCGTCACATGGGAAAACGTCCTTACAGATAGTTGTTTCGCATCTGGGTGTTTGTTCACGTGGAATTTATGTCTGTAAAACGTCCTTACAACACAGGATTATGTTATCCTAAAGAAAGGGCAATGTTTTGAAAAAAGATGCTCTTTCTCATACGATTAAACCTATGTGAAAACATTTGTGCACTCCTCCGTGGTGACCTCAAAAACGTGTTTTTCATAGTCTTCGGCAGCCTCTTCTGTTGATGAAAATGATTGACCACGTAATTGATTTTTAATTTTTGGGAACAGAAAAAGGTCACAAGATGCCAGCCAGGTCGGCACTATATGCAGGATGGCTCATAAGTTCAAAGTTTCTCACTAGGGATTGTTCCTTAACAACGAACAAGTTCGTCTACGGGGTTAGTTCTGTAGGTGAAAATTTCCAGAACGAAAACTTTGGAACCAAAAACGTATCATGTTTTTTTACAGTTGCTTCCCCGTACACATTGATCCTTCTAGTGTGAGAAGTCGTATTCGTAAATAAAGCGATATTATAAGTTTTCCATAACAAGACTTATGCCTAAGTAAAAATAAATAGATCACTAAATTCGAAACACAAATACAAAAGCCTAAACTGAAAATAAATTTGAATTTGGACGTCCTAGCCAGACCTAATTAGGCCTAGTCATTCCTCTAACGATTCAACGCCTTTTGAGATCAGAGTGGTCTGATCGACAAAACGTCAATTTCATAATTCAACCTAATATATACCTAACCAATCCCCATTTTTTTTTTCTAGGAACGCAGTAAATAGAAAAAAAATTGGTTTATTGAAAAAATGTTTATTGAAATTATTAGATTGAAACAACGGATATTTTAACAGTATAGTTAAAAAGTTTAGTTTCTCTTTTTCTTTGGTTCGATACTTAAAACTTTAACATGCTGCCCAACTTTATTCTGAAAATAAACAATATTGTTGGTTTAGATAAGAGAGAACTGAGTTATTTCTATGAAGTCATAGGTACCGATCATAATTTGCTTGTCAGATCGTTTGTGTGAGATGGTGGTGAGTTCGCGGTCCAACTAATTTTAAATGATAACCGCCAACCATGGACAATTACAATACCCGTAGGGTTGCTGATGCGTTGCCACATTTTAGTAAAGTGGACCCAGGCTACCTCAATCACCAGACGAAACGCAGAAGTATATACACTTCCACTTCACGTCGGTCTTCTGTGAGGTTGTGGTACTTGCCCAAAAAAGTAGTTCTATCAATATAAATTAATATTTTCCGGACATAATTTTATAACGTTCGCTAGTCCCACATAAACCAAGCATAGTTTAGGTTTTTATTATGGTAAGGGTACTAATTAACTGATAAATATAGTGAAATATACTCTTCTTTGAGAATATTTATCCCCAGACACTAGAAAAACACTTCATCATATTTTATTTTTCCAGTACCAGTAATGGGGATCGAACTCGCACCTCGATCGCAAGAGACCAGGTTCACTATCCTCTCGGGCAATCGGGTCGTAAATATATTTATTTATTTTTAACTTAACCTAAATCAACAAAAAAGTTGCCCGTAATACTATATTAACGATGTAACACAATGTTTATTAAATAAGCATATGGTATGAACACATATTATAAAAACATTTATATAACAAATGACGAATAGTGCACCCCAATATACTCACAATTTGTTTTAGATAAGTCAATTATAGCCATTACAATGAGGATACATATGCCATATGCGAGTGGTAGTCGAGGCGAGGGCATAGTCAAGTTAACAAACGACCAGGTAGTACACCTAATGTTAAGTGTTTACCGACACCCATGGACTGTTTACAGACGAAACAAGACATAATAAATTTACACTACGCCGTTCTTATGTGAGGCCGTGGTACTTGGTGGAAGCTGCCGCGTGACACAACCACAGTTGCTATGTTTCTTTACAACATTCATACATAATGCCGCTATATGACTATATCCTATAATATTATGCATTAAATTAGCTCGTTTCTGATTGCTAGATCTTATGTTACAAAAGTGTATTTAACACACTTTAATAACGTGAAAACTTTTAGCGTGAGATTAAATATCAGCTATACCGAACTTGTATACCTACCTATAGTATTTATATACAGCGTGTCGTTACAACCAGGACAATAAATGAACACACATATAGAGGATAACTTTTTAAAATTGTATTAAGCATGTACATTCTTTAAACATCAATATTTACCGAGTTATAAAATTTTACAAAATAAACATTATTAGAACACCCTTACGTATAAAATTGTAACATAAACTTCATTTGTAAAGGTCACAAAACATGTGAATGGCTTGAAAGAATTGAAAAGAGTTAAAACATACTGTTAGAAGGAGAGACTTGTGGCAACGAATGAAAAAGTCTCTGAATGTATGAATCAGTCAGTTGTAGTTATATAGGTGTTGCAAATTTTGTATCTTTTGTATTTAATTAGTTTGTTTGAAAAATATATTTTTTATTTATGGATTTTTTAACGTTTTACATTTTTTTATGATTATTGGCAAGTAGCGTTAGACATGTGTTCATTTATTTTCGCGGTTGTATCGACACGCTGTATATTTTTAAGAAGAGATCTTAAAAGAGATAAACCATCGCGAGACAATTAAATTTCTATATGAACTGGTAAATTGATAAGAACAGTGCTTTTATGACCTAAGTCGTTCGCTAACTAACCAAGACCAAGAGGCGTGTCCAACCGACGAAAAACGAGAGAGAGAGACGATTTTTACTTGGGTTAAGCTACGAGCTTGTGCTCTTGCATGATTCGGCAGACTTGTCTGGACCTATAGTATAGTCATCTATGTTTATGCATTTCTTTCAGTGACTGAGGTTATTGGCGCCTGCTTAAGGGTTTGGACCACAATAGACACCCTGGGGTCTGTGTATGTCAATGTGCCGTAATGGTTTTACATCGCGAGAACCGCTGTTGAGAGAAACATATATGTGGTTTTGGTAAATAGCGTATTGTCATACTTGCGAGTCCAGAGGAGGCGAATATGTCTTCAATATCGATGACTGGAGTCGTTCCGAAAGTTCAGATCTACGTTTCTCCGCCGAAACTGCATCATGCAACAGTGAGTGGGTTATCTGAAAGCGGTCGGACGAAAGCGCGTTGCATCGCACTTCGCGCAAAGCATCTAGTGCTACGTTTAATCTGACTTGACTAAGGAATTCGTAAAAGGAACGTTCATCGTCACAGCTCTGAAACAGTTGAGAAAATTGCTCATTAGTTCGAAGCTTTCACGTACCTATGAATAATAAACTATATTATTCATAGGTACGTGTCCCAAGCCCTAATTTGATTTCGTTTTTACTAAGCAGGTAACCTCTTTTTCGCTTTTCTCAATGACTTCTTCCTGTATTCGTTTTATTTCCTTCGACCAACCGCTGAAATAACAATATTATTATTTAGTTAAAAAGCCGAGAAATGTGGTGGTTTATTATATACAATTGTTTTAAACAAGATCCTATAATTAAAAAAAAAATAGTGCTTGATAAGCTTTTGTATTTGTCGTCGCCTTGTTTAGATAATCTTATTCATTTTAGTCCAGTCTGATGACTACGTTGTTCACTATCGTGCTGCTAGGGGAAAATTTTAAGTTTTGAGAAGATAACGTTTGTATACTATTTGAACAAACTATTTTAACTTTTTCCCATGAACATATCCATGTTAATATTTCTATTGTAATAGCTTAGCAAGGAGACAACTTACTGTCCTATGTGTAAGAATTCTTGAAGCGTCTCATTGTCCTGAGGCAAGAAGTCTGGACACCGAGACTTCGTTTCAGTCCATGTTTCGTTTAATTTCAATGTCAAATAGTGCGACGCCAGAACAAGGATTGTCTGTCAATTTTAATAAAATAAGTAATCTTGGATAATAGAAAAAAAAGATGATCTTTATATTTATTTCAGTCAGTCGCAGATTTACCAGCAGGCTACAGCCTAGGGCAGCAGATTTTAGGGGGCGGCAAATCTGGCGCAAAATTTTTGTCTTACTGAAGTTTTCTTATTAGTATTTTTAAGGCATACCTTTACCTGTCTTATAATTAGAATATGATTGTGATTTTTCATCTCAGAAATATACCCATAACTATTTTTTGTGTAATCTTCACTACATAGTGGTTCACTAGGTTGTTAAAATAATCTAGAAACTGGCACAACCACACCTTAGTTCAAAATCAGCATGTATATATGAAAAAGAAAGAAAGTCTGTAAAGAAAACCTCGAAGTCTTATTTAAAAAAAAATACATTTAATTAAAATGAAAAGTTTGCTTGTTTAAAGGAGTTCATAAAATACCTCGTCTTGTGGCGGTAGCTTGATATTCTTGTACAGGTTATAGGACTCATCGGCGAGCGATACTTTAAAGGCCAAGTCCTTTGAAAGCATGTGAAGAATAGCATACACCTAAATACAGCAAGTACAAGTTTACATACAATGTATAAATGTGTTTAAGTAAATCCTAATACCCTTTCATTACATACTTGTTGAATATAAACAAATCGAATATCTTAGTTTCGTTAGGTAGCTATACTGTTACATAAATAGTAAAAAAATAAAATAGCAGCATATTATTTATGCCCCGCTGCTGTGCAAAGGCCTCAACACCATATTGTGATAGGGTCCAGTTCATCACGCGATATCCTCTGTTTCGAACGACACACTTCATATTTCTTCGAAATATTTTAAGTACTAATTCGATAATATAAAAATATGTTTTCTCACGATGTTTGTTTCAACACAAACATCAGTGCATAAAATTGAAATTTTAAATTTCATTGGCCACTGAGATTAGAAGACAAGGTTGTTGAGTATTCCATTATATAGGTACTTACTTTTTTAACAAATCAAAATATAAAACTTTAGAAATGCCATAGGGATAAAGTATCTCAAATATTATTCTTAAAAAGGAAAATCGAATCTAATAAAAAGTTATTAAATTACATGTTAACAAGTCAACCTAGCCCATGCGGCATGATGCCAAGAACGCTAGCTGTATTTCTTCGCTGAGTAGTTATAATTTTGGTCCTATCTAATAAAATTTCAATTAGCTTGGTTTGTAATGTAATTAATTTAATACTTCAACGGTGGTAGGGCCACGCAGCAGCCTCGGCTGTTGCACGAATGGGCAGGCCCGTCCGGGTAAGTACCACGACCTCACAGAAGACCAGCGTAAAGTGGAAGTATGACAAATACTTTCGCGTTTCGTCTGGTGAGTGAGTTAGCCGGAGCCCAATTTTCAAAAGGTTGTCAACGCATCTGTAACCCGCGGGTGTAGCAGATGTCCAGGGGCGGCGGTATTCACTTAACATCAGGTGAACCGTCTGCTCGTTTGAAAACTTTTCGCATAAAATAAAATAAATAAACTAAGAGTTGCGATGGGTAATCATTTTTAATAATGTTTACCTTTGATAATCGAGATCCCGCTAAATCAGCTGCTTGCAGACATGTTGGCGTCTTATTATTTGTATAAGGATCAAAAAATTTTACATCCATGTGTTCGCTTAACTCCGGAGACAAAGGGCAGTCTAAATCTGTTGTGCAATTTGTTAGTCAATTAATTTACTATAAAGATTTAAAACAAATTATGACCGATATAATCGAAAATTACAAACTCTGTATCACCCCGTAATCACTCAAATTCACTTTCGTTGCATGACATTCGTCACGAAAAATGGCAGCCAGTAAATTCGCGATAGTAGCGCCTCTTTTCACAAGTTTAGGTAACTGAAATCATAATCAGAATTCAGATTTTATTACCTTATTTATTATTCCCCTTTCTGCCTTATGTAACAATATTTAAGGCTGTAGAAGGGAAATGTTGGCCACTAACCTATATCAAGTCCGCATAACATTATGGTAATTCAACTTCTTTCCTGAGATGGTTTTTCCATAACTAGGGATAAAGTATAGAAAATTTGCCCACCATACAATTAATAATAATTATTATTAAATGTGAGTTTGGTGTTGCATTTGAGACACAGTAACGTTTATAAAGGAATTTGACTTTCTATTAAGTAATTAATTTCGAAATTTAATAACAGTTTTGTGTGTCTAGTGCTTTAAGTGTGTAAGTATTGCAAAATCCGGGATTTTCAGGGCATATTAGATGAGATGAAATTCATAAAACAATGTATTCTGTTAAAATCTATAGCAGTTTGTGTAGTTTGTTAAAATTTCGAATTTGGGTTACATCTTAAGTGTTAACACTTACAATCTCGGAAGCTGCCGAGCTTGCACGCCATGTGACCATTTGACCTACGGCGTCACCAGCTCGCGCCACATCGCACACAAGTGCAAGGGCCAGACATTGAACTGGAGGCCGAGTCAGCTGAGCGCGTCGAAAAAAATGCATGAATGACTATATCATGATTACCAGAAATATGATTTCATCTTGTTGTCATGTTTACATGTTGAACGCATTTTTACGTTAATTTGATTTATTGCGCGTGAATAAATAGTTGTATTTAAGGGAACAATAAAAATGAGACACCCTTTTCATCGTACATTATAAAAAACAAAAAGTTGTGTGTACCTATTACTTAAATGAGATATGAAAAAGTCAAATGGCACATAAATAAACTACCTACTTATTGTAAATGTCGCCACCAACATGCTGGTAGCATTTAATTGAGTAGGCCAACGCGGAAGTCACAAGTGCCTCCTTCGAGTTTCATTCTTGATTACTAAATTGTTTATAATAGCGTACTTAATCGACTAGTCGATTGAACAAAACATTTTGTTGATTTGTTCTGTGGACATAATTTAGTCACATAATTTTACTTTAATTATGTAGGTACAAGCAACTGTGCAGCTAAATTCTCCTCGCTTATCAATCCAATTTTTTTTATCTAATATGGCTATAAGATATTGTTTCAGCCTTGTTATCATTATAAATATATACAAATTTAGCTACTGTTTGTTCGTCCGCAAAACTCAACAAGGATTTTATTATATTCTTATTTGTTATATTCTCAGCAGAAGAAGCTTCGTCGCCCTATTACCACAGTATTTCTCTGAATTTTAGTTAAATAATACCTAGCTGATTTATAAATTTGCAAATTTTGTACTTTATTTAACTAATCAATATTATTGTTCGCATTATAAGTTTTTTTTAAATATTATGTGATATTATGTATGCTCCTATAATAATAGCCGATAAATGACCTATGCCTGGAGTGTTAACACAGGCGTTGAAAATTGGAGAAGAAAATTTTGGTCCTAACATTTAGTACGTGTTTTCAGTATTTAGTACCGTATTTTTTACACTGCCCCAATACAATGATTTTCGGCGCCAATATTCGTAAATAAAGCTACTACGTTTCGATACATCCAAATGAAGTATGAAAGCATGAATTTGACAGAAAAGTATAATCCTCTAATAGTTATAGGCAAATTGAAATTCACGGAGAATTCTCTTTATTCTTTATTTGCATTCCAAAATCTCTTCACTTCCTCTTATTCTTTCTCCTGCCCTTATCCCACACTAGGTGGTGTCGGCACACCATGTCCTTTCCTTCCATTTTCCTCTAACAGCCTCAATCATCTTAATACTCACCTCTTTTACTGACATCATTCTTCACACAGTCCATCCATATCATTTACAAAAAATTCTACTCACAGTAATAATGTCCAAGAGTTTAAAAACTCCGTTATCTTTAACAAATTTTCCTCTGAACTTATCGTTCCATATAATCGCCTCCCATAGAAAGTTGAGCAATGATATTAACCATCTGGAAAGAAATTTCAATGTATTTTAATGTCACCAGGAGGAACTATTAAATGAAATTTAAATAAAGTACTTTTCGGAAGAGGTAATTTTAACTTACCTATCGCTAATAATGAGATGTTTCTGTAAACAGTTTAAGACGACGTCCAGCATCCTGGTTGCTAGTGAATAGATAGATAGGGGCCATTTTAATTCTGGATAAACGCAGCAAGACAAAGTCTTTTTAACTTCGACGGCGCTCGTGATGAGTCTTAGACAAAGGGAAATGATCACTTGACTCTTCTCAATTGGCGGCGATTTCTGATCAAGAAGTGTATGGCAAAGACCTGCGCGAATAATTGTATTTTTATTTTCTACTAACTAATTTACAAGCGTTGCGGGATACGTCATGCATTATACAATAAGTTTAAAATACGAACTACTTTGGTTGATAATTTTTAAAGCTATTTTTCAAAGCTATTTCAAAAGCTCGATTTGGCAATTTCGCTAGTTTGAAGTTTGCTGAAAAGCGACTTCATATTACAACTTGACTTTTAATTGTACTAAGTCGTTATGTTTCGATAGTTAATCTAGCTAGAGTCGATGTTTAATCTAGCTAGACCAAAAAGTCCATCCGTTAATAAAGGTTATCTAAAGCTAAACAAGTCTTTTGTTGTATGGAATGAAACAGAAACTGCTAAAACTTGGCCCAGTCTTGACAGGTCATGCTTTAAAACTACTATATTCTTATTATTTGGCTTGTTGGGCATAACTCTACGCTACCAGCGCGCACCCAAAATTGCCCGTTCAAGAATTATAAGAATCCAAAAATTAAAAAAAAAATACTTTTACTGAATTTATATTGGTTATATTGATTTTAGTTCGTGGATTATCAAATATTTCACCAAAATTATGTGCAATATGAAAATTCTTTGAACAAATATTGAAATTACGTTTAAAGCACTAGTCTACCGAAGAGAAACTTATAAAGTTAAGAACTTAAAACTTGATATTCATAGATTAAAACTGTAAATTATACTTAACATCACGTAAATTCAAACAAAGGATTTACAAAAGCAAAATTTTCAAAATATAGCTTTCTTTATGCTTTTTTCAACAATTAATTTTATTGTGTTTAATGTATCTCCTTAGCTAAGTTGTTTGTTGCTGGAAAATAATTACAAACAGTGAAAAATTAGCTAATCATAAGATAATTATAATAGTTCATTTGCTGTTCTATTCATTTGTTAGAATTATCTCCAATACAGATTATCTTTTCTATTTGCCAATTACTTAGCAGCTGGATAGGAAGGAGTAATTCCGACCTATGTATATAGGGGTTTAATTTCTTTTGTGCCTCAAAACAATGTTTTGATACAAACAAACAAAGATACGAGAGACTGCGATTGGCATTTAGTAATGAAGTTCCATCCCGTACCGCTGTTTACAGTTGGTTTAATGAGTTTAAGGGTGGGCGTAGCAATCTCAGTTGATTTACGTGAGAGACTTCCTTCAACAGCGACATCTGAATATAACACCAGTGCTGTGCGACGTATGATAGAGGAAAATAAGAGAGTGACCTACCAGCAGATTCGGGGTCATTGGTCATGAGTCAAGTACAAAAAATATTTCACAAATATTTAGGCTTTAGGAAGATGTGTAACCAAAGTCGCCTTGGTACGGAATGGTGTCACGAAATGCTTAAAAAAAATTGAACGGAGTTGACCCTAATGCTGTATCTTGACATCGTCACGGATGATTAAAGCTATTTCTATGAACCCGAAACGAAAAGACAACCTGCTCAGTGAAAAGGAAGAAATGAAGAAGTCTAGGAAAAAAGACGATTGCCTCGTTCTTTGGTCGGAAAGGTCATTTTGCGACAGTTGTGCTGGAAGATCGAAGGACAGTTACTGTAATGTTAATGTTTTTTTTAAGCAGGGTCCATCTTCACCACGACAACGCTTCAGTGCACTCCGTGAAACGAACAATTCCATATTTAACTGTGTCATGAGTCACACTTACCCCCACTTAGAGTCGAGACTTGCGACTTTAGTTTATTTCTAAGAATCAAAGAAAACTAGGTATTCGCTTTTTCGATCTGCCCCCTAAAGTAGAATGGACTCACTAGTCTTCTCAGCACTTCCAACGAATCCGAAGATGCTATTTTTAGATTTGCTTTTCTCTAACGATATCGAAACAACAACGCAGTTATTAGAACCGCGAGTATTACGAGATGGTACGATGCTTACGGACTTTATGAAAGTGACTCTTTACCGTCTTTAAAAAGACAGGCAATGAACTCAAGTGTACCTAATCGAAGGACGATTTTGGCAGCCAACCAAAGGTTTATTACATTTTGGACAATTTACTACACCGGCGTATACAATGCTCAGACACAAGTAATGTTAAAAAATAGTTTGAGAAAGCGTGCTCAGCTTTGTACTGAGAGAAAGAGATTTTGAACAATTGTTAAAATATCAGTGAGTGTTTTTTGTAAATGAATAGGTAAGTTTAATTGTTGTAAATAGTTGATTCCACTTTTTAAATACGCCATAATAAGTACGAACAAAAGTGTGTGATTTTAAAAAAATAATTTAAAATGAAATAAGTATTTTAGTATTATGACGACCCTTTATTACGACGGTCCTAAGCCCGTTCTAAGTATGAAGGAAAATTGGAATCATAAAACTTGTACTATGATACGCGTGTAATAACAAACTTTAGTTGTGTGCATGTCACGATGCAGATAGATAGGTGTCGACATTTATGCGTCGTATACTTTGAACCGAACTTGTGTGCGTGTTAGTTATGAATGATCGCGCGTAAAATAAACGAGTTGCGTATGAATTACGCACTTTTTGAGATAAGTTCAAATGAATGTAATTAATTACTTACGAGTGATTTTAAATATTTATCATTTTTTATAATTCATCATTTACGCCTAGAATCTAATTAAAAAAAATGAATATACTTAGAAAAGCCTCCCTGAAACGGAGGCTACTTCGAACAACTTTTTTGATTTTTCAGAACATTCAGTGTGACTCACGTACTAAACATTCATAAATCAAACAGATTACACAAATTTATAATTTTATGAACGAAATGTACTCACGAATTATAATAATAATACCGTGGGTATTAAACAAATCCTCGAGCATAATTTTTCGCATAGGAGTTCGCCTGTGACTGACCGCGACTTGCAGTACTCTGAGACACCAATATAACACGGGCAACTCGTATGGACTCACAGAATACCATTCTATATACCACATTAACCTGAAAGGTTGGACTTGGTTAGTAACAAACTGTATCGTTTAGGTATAATTAGGTATAATAAAGTATTAAGGGTAGCAAAATAGCTAAATTGAATGTGTTACAGTTACAGAAAAAAGAGTGTAAAAATAATTTTGATTACATTTTGTTTTTCACTTCATTTTTCAGCGCACATGTATGGGTAACCCAGGTCTCAAAAAGTACACTTGCCTTATGTACATACGGATTATTAGGTATATGTAAGTACATTTCATTAAATTTTCTAATGTATTGGAACAGTCACCACATCTTAATTAGGCAGCCTATGCCATCAATGATATTTATATACAAATATGAGGTAGATATGATACTAGCGCACCGAGAGTGATGCACTCAAATTAAGCCAATTGTTGTAAATAGATTGCAATTCTTTAGACTGAGCAACGGTGATCACTTTCTATCAGGTGAGCTTCCTGCCCGTATGTCCCCTTTTCCTTAAAAAAATCTGATCCGATTCTGAATTAAGATATCGAGACTATAAAAAGACGAGGATGTTTCCTTATGAATGTACCTTCTGATCAAATCATAATTCTGTAGAAAGCGTACGGAAGCGATCGGCAGGATACAAACTAAAGCTTTAAAGGCAGTTATTCTTAGATCGGCATAAAGTGGCGGTGACCAGTGCGGCCTGAGTTTGCAGAGGGCTGGATCTAAAAGGTAAATTACGCCTAGTAGCCAATGCTGTGCCTCCATCATCTGTGAAAACATGGGAAACTTAAGGTTGTGATATGTTGGAGGTTAAATGCATAAACACATAGCCGGAGATTTACGCTCGTCATAATGAAGATAATAAATTAATTTTACTTGGTGTATATTTACAAATAAATTAGTTAGTACTTAAGAACTCCGACGACGCAAAGCTATATTTTATCTGGGTCACATGTACTTTAATAAGTATTTAAACAAACCTCACAAAACTCGCATTGACAATATTTATCACAAGCCATAAGACATTATTTTGATAACGTAGACACAGAAGCTAACTCTGCCAACCCAATGGTAAGCGGTTCACCTCATGCTAATTGGGGCCTTTGCCCAAGGATGCTCATAACATTAGACATGTTACGAAGTGTTGCCACCGTTGATAGTCTTGCGTCTGCGTTAACATTGCTTAGCGGACAAATCGCTAAATGATCCAAATACTCCCGACTTCTATGAGACTATGCTACTTGTCTGATCTGTCTGGCGTATTGGTGCATCTATTTCTTGGGGCTATAATGTTTGATCGGGCCGGACCTTTCTCCATAAGTAGCAGTGTCGGCTGCACTGGTGAAGAAAACTACTTGGACGGCACTGGTCACTGGTTAATGTGTGATAGGGTATCTTTTGAAGTCCCCCCCCCCCCCCCCCCCTCCCCGATACCAAAAAAGCGCTATTATGTTGTTCTACTACAGACGTGAGACGTGAAGTAAAACCAACCATTACAAACTTGCGTAAAGTTTTTAAGACAACTAGTGGTTAGCCCTGGTAGAAAAACATTCATCCATAAGTAAGTAAATTATAATATAACTCGACTTACGAAACTGTTGTGTGGGAACTTTTTGAAAAAGTTGACGCTTAAATGTAACAGGGCTTGCTTGAAGTGCACGTCAATGGGGCTGGTATTGAAGTTTACGGATGCCATCCAGTCATTTCGTAATGGTACTTCCGTGCGTACAGATAGCGATAAAATATCTGATGAAGTGAAATATTCAAATGCGTTTTATTTAAGAGTAAAAGTAATTAACAAGTAATTTTTAAGCGTATGTAAGTCTGATAAAGTTAAAGACGCTAACTTTCCGACAGTGGTATATCCTATTGGATTGCGCTACTTTGTAAAATTTTTATGTTATTAGGTGTGGAATAAAAATCATTGTTTTTCGCCTCCGATTATGATATACACGTATAGACCCTAGACCAGCATGTTTATGGTACCCCTTGTTGTAGATACTTTAAATTTCATTGTATTGTATTCGCTTTGAACAACAGTTAGTGTAGATTATTATAACGTTTTGTGCAGTGAAACCTTGCAAGAGCTAATTACAGAAGAGAGGCGAAAAAGATAACACTCATTTCCCGAAGGATCTCTATCCAAGTTGGATTGACCTTTGTGTCGAAGTTCGACTTACTTTACCGGTAACTTACCGCCGTAAATATACTCGTCAACAATTTCGAGCACAATGCTCACAACAACAAATGATATAGGCGTGACATGGACATTGGGCGTGATTTTCCTCTTTTAAAATATTCATCTTAACGGTTGAGCCTTTTGGAAACATTGTTGAGGCCATTAAACATTAGTACAAAGATCCTTCAGCGATTTTTCTATTATGAATATTTCGAAGTGGGTGATTTATTCGTCATTAATACTACGTCCTTCCCAGTCCAGAAGCTTGAAAACATTTTACAATGCAGCGGTGAAGAGTTTCGGGAATATGCCGTCACTTTGTCTTAAACCCTTCTGCAGTTGAATCGGATGAGGTGTGGACTGTACTCGAATGTATAGACTTTAATCAAACATCTCAGCTCATAGATGTACCGAACGGGGATTGCGAATCGCTGAAGGACCTGGAGTACTGCCTAAATTTCGAAGACTTTCTCATAGTCCTCATAGGCTAGGCAAAAAGGCAGATTATGCTCTTCGGGCTTCTGTAAAATCTGCCGCAGTGTGAATGTGTGCCCGACTTGTTCGGTATTTTATTGCATGTTCAATTTAATTTTACCATTATATAATATATTCCAGATTATACATTTCACAAGTACAAATGTATCCAAGATGTCATTCAAGTATAAATATAATAATAATAATATTCAAAAATAAATACAAATATTTATAGCTCTGCATAGGGATACACGCACACAAACACTCACAATATAGAACAATGCTTTTACCTACACAAGAATACCAAATCGGTACCATAAAAATACCATTTGTTATGCGACAAAACGCTGTCTAGACGTGTATAACATATATTTTATTAGTTTATAATACGTGGTTAAAAAAGAGACTAAGTTTGTCTGATGGTAAGTACCGCTGTCTATGCAAATTGGACAGCGAGAGGACGATTACACTGGCACCCCTTGTAATGGTTAGACTCATTGTATCGTTAGACGACACCAAAAAAACGTCAACGCCACGCAAGGGTAAAGTAAAGTATCGGCCTATACACATCCCACTGCCGGGCAAAGGCTTCCTCTGTACAGAGGATATTAGGGCATAGTCCACCACGCGGCCCCACTGCGGATTGGCGAACTTCACATATCATCGAAATATTTTTTTGTTATTATTTCAAAAACATGCAGGTTTCCTCATGATGTTTTCCTTCACCGCTGAGCACGTGATAATTCGGCACTTAAAATTAACAATTTCATCGGTGCCGGCATCGGGGATCGAACTCGGGCTCCTCGAGTATTCAATATTATACATTAAAGGTGAGCGCCCGGACACTGACCTATTATGGCTCTTAGCCACCACGCAAGGGTATTTCCCCATATTAGCCGACCCATTCATAACATCAGAAGGTGCTGCATAGCACTAACACTAGGCCTCTATCTGCGTCATATTTTATAAGTGGCGTTTCTTACATTAAGTATAATGGACTATTTTGGTCGTTCTCTAAGAGTCCATTAATAACATGCAACTACGAGTATGTTCGTCACCGTTCTAAAGGAAGACACGCATCACTAATCTCATTGTACTTTAGCTACATCGAAAATAATTCATAATCGATATATCAGTAGAGATCACATCCAGTCCGAAAGAGAGGCCATGGTAGAGCGTTTGAATCTTACATTGCAGGCGGTCTCTGAATGGGGCGATGCCAATCTTGTGAGATTCAACGCCTCCAAAACGCAGGCGTGTCTCTTTTCCGCAAAAAGGAGCCCCTTCAACTTGGCTCCTACTTTCCAAAATGTGTCCTCGGAGTATACCAACCGCCTTCAGTTGTTGGGAGTCGAAATATCCTCAAACCACAATTTTAGGCGGTTCGTTGAGTCTAAAGCCAGGGCAGCAAGGAAGTTAGGTGTCCTTGCAAAGGTGCGACGGTACTTCACACCGGGACAGGTTCTTACGCTGTACAAAGCTCAAGTCCGATCGTGTGTGGAGTACTGTTGCCATATTTGGTCTGGGGCTGCAAAATGCCATCTGGCTGCCTTGGACTCAATGGAGAGACGTGCAGAAAGGCTTATTGGTGACAGTCACTTGGTTAAAACGCACTTTACTAGCCTTGATCACAGGCGCACAGTACCCAGCCTCTCGGTCTTCTATAGGATTCATTTTGGAGTGTGCGTTGTTTGATTCCTCCTGCCCATCATCGGACAACTAGGCGTTCGTCGAGACTCCACCCTTATGCTGTTGACGTTCCCAGAACAAGAACCAAGCGATTTGTTTCGTCATTTATCATCCGTACAGCTAATGAATGGAACAACCTGCAGGCGTCCGTCTTTCCTTCCGATTACAACGTAGGCGTCTTCAAGGCAAGAGTGAATAGGTTTTTACTGAGCTAGCGCGCTTGCCATCAAATACTGCATCGCTACTTACCATCAGGTGGGATGGCAAGTCAAGTGCTGGCCAATTCTAAATAAAATAAAAATATAACATATTTTGAGACATGTGAATTTGCTAAAGATTGTCTCTTTTTTTGTTGTCTATAATCCATCTATTAGCAAACTTTATACGTCCTGGAAATATCTGTCAAAGACGGAGTCAGTCAAATAGGATTGACTAGTATTAGAGTATATACAAGTTGTTTCTCGTACCCGCCATTAGAACTTCGCAAACAGTAGTCATCCGAGCCCCAAAACAGTGGAGGAGACAGCTGGTGAGGATTGTGAGCATTGCTCTTTCATGGCGGTGGTCTCGTGCCCGACACTCGTACCGATATGCCCAAGCGAAGCACCTTTTCCATAAAATGGACATTACAGCGTGAAACATTTGAAAGAATATGTATGACGACCCGATTTGCGCCTGACTACCTGCGCCAGAGGGTGTGGGTTCGATTCCCACTACTGGAAATATATTGTGTGATGAACATAGTGTTTTCCTAGTGTCTGGGTGTTTATATATGTATAATATGGATTTAATTACACGAGAAAAGTATGTTTATCAGTTATGTAGTACCCATAGTACAAGCGTTTCTTAGTTTGGGACTAGAGAACGTTGTGTAAAAATGTGTCGGAAAATATTAATTGTCATTATGGGGGTATTCCTTTATTTTCTCGTTACTATGATATTTATTTATTTGGTATTTATTTATTATTAATAAGTGATTACAGCCTAGATGGATGTGATGTACAGTTGGATTGAATGGCGAATACCCAATGTAAGTACATAGACGAAATAAAATATTGGGGCGGTCGGCGGTGACATGATTCGGAAAGCAGCACGTGCTAAATATCGCGCTTGAGAATTTTAGATATGACGTAAATACTCGACGAGACATTGTTACCAAAATCCACTTTCCGCTAATGAAAAAAATGGTGTTATTGTATTGGTGTATCATAAATGTAATAATATATAAGTATACGCAAATTCTGGCAATCATACATTATTTATACATATAACATATGGTATCAAAGAAGTTAGTCACACTGCAATTCTGCTTTAAAATTTTTATACACTTACCTTTGACTGTAGGCATCCGGACATGGCAAGGTTAAACAAAATTTGGGATCCCGGTCCGAAATTTCTTTTGTAGTTTTCAACAACACCATCAATAGGGTAATTGCCGTGGATATGTGAATGCTGCTAGCTCCTGTAAATTATATCACTCTCAATTTGTGCGGGACGACGTTGAATCCTGTTGTTCCTATTTTCAAGGCAAGAGTGACTTGTTTTTACAGAGCCATTGCGTTTATCTATTAAGGCTGCATAGCTGATTACCATCACACCTTATAAAAAATATATAAATAGCTTAGCTCATTGCATGTAGATTCCCTCTTAATCATTCATATTTTGTATGTATACCTCAAGGAGGGTATCATACAGTGACCTTTTATTAACTAGTGATTGGCACTTTCTCATACACAAACAAAACATTGATTTTTATATTATGTTACATTCCACTGACAGCACTGCCTAATATAATAAGAAGTACCTGGAGAACGGAACTTTGCTCGGTTTGTTTTCTTTTAGTAATTCGTGTATTTTAGAAATGACATTTAGATATAAATTACTGAGTAATGAAATATGCATAATATGTTTCCATCTTACCGACGTAGATAATAATAAGAAAATATGAACTGGTACTTATCACAAAAGCAATAACTTAAAAAAAAGGGAAAAAAAATAACAAAATCATCTATATTGACAATAAAAGTAAAAAAAAAAAAAAAGAAAGCAAAAATAAATAATCGTGACACGAACCACGTCCTTTTGTTTCAGGGCCGCCGGATTATCGACCGCGCTACTTTTTAACATTTTTTTTTCGGTAAAATTTACCGTCGTATTCGAATCATATTTTTTATTCCCTGAAAACTGGATAAAACGACGTTTTCTAAAAATGAAATCTGGCCTGATCGATTTTTCGCCCCCGAATCTAAGCAAATACTAAATTTCATGAAAATCGCTGCAGCCGTTCCCGAGATTCCGATACCTATAATATTATACTATATTAAACTGATACCTATAATATTATATAAAGAAACATTTTTAATAACCATTTATAATTTAATGAGCCGATTTGATAACTGTAGCAATAATTTTATGAGTGGATTGATTTGGTGTAGTTTTAATGACTCATTGGTTTTTGTATATAAGTGCACAAGGTGTTAGAGACCAGTCAGATAATAGCTACCGATCGAGCCGAGGTCCGGCCCTCTTGGGGACCCTCGAATCGGAATGCTAAACGGATATTGAGGGACAGCCCACGCCGAGGTACCCTCTCGTGGGCCCCTTGAGCCTAGTCACTCTATGGAGCGTCCACCAAAGCGCTCTAAGAGCTTGGTGGCCTCCCTAACCGGTAATGATAATAATAGCGTGACGGCCCGAGCCGAGGCTCCCTCGAGCCCTCGAGCTTAGTCACCATAACGCGGAATAATAATACGCCGAAGTTCAGGCTAGGCGCCTCGAGCGCCCGGGTACCTCAAGTCCGGCGAAACTGTAAAGGCCCCTAAGGCCAACAGTGACTCATCAAGCCAAAAAAAAAGTGTTAGGGAAGAACTACTTACCTTTAGTATAGGACGTTACTCTGTCCTATAAAATAAATATGTATACATATAAAGTTGCTTACGCTATAAGTAATAATTATTATATAATAATTAAAAACTTAGTCTTTAATAATTATGTACATTTGTATCAAACCATCATGCCAGAAAACTATCAGGGTTTAATAATAAATACCTAAACGATATGAAGAGAACATCTAAATACATACAGGGTGGCTTTTGTAAAGGTGCCAACATTCACGCAGGAGGATCAGACTCCTGAGTATAATTTTTTGAAATAAAAACAATGTTTTTTTTTTTTTCAAAAAATGCCATTCCATTCCCTAAAAACAGAACGTGTTGACGATGCGATAGTCGTGCATAAAAACGTCGTATACTTTTGAAATGAATTTGTGTGCATGTTAGTTATGAACGAGCGCGCGTAAAATAAATGATATAATGATGATGTATATTGATGACTTAATAAGATTAAAATTACAGCAAAGTATAAAATACAACCTAACTTAACGTTCATATCCTCCGGGTTTGCTGGATTTATATCATAATTTGGTAAATCCTTTTCTGGGAAATATGGGTTGAAGCGATAAAAGATGCATTCCAGGATGTTTTCCTTCATCATGCTTACACCTGTTAAGGAAATATGCTTAATGTGGTCGAACTGTGTGTTTTTTTATGTGAAAAGTTTCCAAGCGAGAAGGCGGTTCAACTTATGTTAAGTGATAACCACCGCCCAATGACATTTACAAATGCTTTGCCACCTTTTAATAAAGTGGACCCCGGCTACCTCAAACACCAGACGAAACGCAGAAGTATAAAATATTCACTTCACGTCAGTCCTTTGTGAGGTTGTGGTACTTATATCGACGGACCTGCCCATTCGTACAATAGTGAAGACTGTTGTGTGGCAATACCACAGTTATTATGCTTTAAATTAAGAAAATAATATGGAATAAACAGCAATTTTATTACTTTTCTAAAAATATACACACCGACACAATTGGTGGAACGTTAAAAGTCGCGCTGTGTCTATACACGACTAAAGTAAAAAAATATAGTTAAAGTTAAAGTAATTATAGTTTTACTGATAAAATTGAGAATTTATAAAAAGTTTTAAATCCCTCCTCAGACCGAGCTCGAACCATTACCAAATAGGTATGACCCGCTAATAGAAACAAATCCATGAAAAATTAACTGTAAGCATTCACTGTTCCATTTTGAAAATTTTATCTACCTATATATTATATAAAAATGAATCAATATTTCCCTTGATCACTCCATCACGCGTGAACGGCTGGACCGATTTCACTTTTTTTGTTGTATTTGTTATTATCAGAAGGTTCTTATGAAAGAAAAAATTTAAAAAATTGCCTGAAAAAGTCTAAAAACAACACTTTTCATAATAATACTTAAGTCAATTTACACTTTAATACTATACCATAGTATTAATATCATAAGTTAGTGGAGGGGTTCCGGGAAGGCAAAACAAGTGAGTGACTGTGGTAAAATGTCACTGGAAATGTAAACGTCTCGTTGCTGTGCATCACTACATAGTATAAAACAAAGTCGTCCCGCTGTCTGTCTGTCCCTATATATTAGCTTAGATCTTTAAAACTACACAACGGATCTTGATGCGGTTTTTTTTACTAGATAGAGTGATTCAAGAGGAAGGTTCATATGTATAATACATTGCACCCGTGCGAAGCCAGGGAGGGTCTCTAGTAATAATATTATGAAATTAAGAAATGCCAGTTTTTTATATATAATAACTAACTAACCCGCAAACGTTGTTTTGCCATATAAATTATTTGTAGGGAAGAAAAATATGTTTGGGGCGGACCACCCTTAACATTTAGGGGTATAAATATAGGTGTTGTCCGATTCTCCACCCTGGCTGATATGCACACAAAATTTCACGAAAATCGGAGGAGTTCAATTACAAACACCGTGACACGAGAATTTTATAGATATGAAAGATAATAATTATTTTTGCTGTATTCAGCTAATTGTGCAGGGGTGTGTATATTATTTATGATAAGGAAACATATCTGTAACTAAATGTGTTTTTCAGGTAAACTTGATTACGTTTTGTTTTGAATTCTAACCCGAATACTATAAAGAATTACAGTTATCGACGTTGTCGTATGCCAATAGGAGAGCGATCTCCAGAAAGGTTGCAAAACGATGCACGGTGGACAATGACAGCATCCTGACGGCAGTTTCGCATAGGTCTGTTGCTGCTGCGAGCGTGTGGTTTAGCTTGACGGTACCGCTTGGACGCTTCGAATTGGGTGACGACAGATGCCAGTCTAGAGCCTGAGACACCAGGTCAAAGTTGAAGTCATCTTCTAGACGCATGAGGAGGTAGCCTGTAAGAGTTCCAGGTTGTGTATATATTAAAATCATCATCATCGTCATGAAGGTTTTATGAAGAAGTTAAGAAGAAGTCAATTACAAAATATAACATAAAACTGAAAGCAAGTTTTTTTTCTTTGCAAGTAAAAAATTTCATTTGACCTCGACCAATAATGAAGCTAACATATGTTTGGCAAATATTCGATGATAGTAGTAGGAAGTTCATGTGATGCAAGAGGTGTTAATTGCTTTAACTACTGGCCATTATGCTGGCGGCATACACAGCAAGGTATATTTTCAACGTTACAATGTTTTTATTTGATACACAACTAATACTAATAATGGTCCGTTAAGATTTAATCAAAATATACTGTTATGAAACGACCAATGATGTTTAATAATATAGATAACGCATGTCCATACTGCGCGGCATTTAAAAATTGTTCGGCTTTAAATTATATTATGACATATTAAAGTGAATGTGACCGATGATGTAGAACGTATGATACGGAAAGAGATAGCAGTCTATAGAATTGCAATCTAATTACATTAATACACCATTTGGTGTTATTTGAGTGCCTCAATTTCGGTGCGCTAGTGTCATATCTTTGATAATAAAATCTTTTGAAACGACTGTAACAAAGAACAAAATGTAACGCTTCCTTTTAGTTTCCAATGCACCATAACCTATACATTGTTATGGTACAATAGAAAGTTTGAATTTAGAACGTTCACGTTCTAGATTAAACCAAAAGTAGGACGGGGTACCAAGCGGCCCGAGCACTCAATCTTGTCGGACACGCACTTGCTCCATAACTTTAGTGCCTCCAAAATAAAAGTAAAACTCCCTCCAGAATTGTCGCCCTGCCCCCTTTGACTATAACAATGGAGTGATATTGATGGCTGTAAAACAACTTTTACATTTGTACTTTTTAGAGGAATAAGGGTGAACTCATCACCTCATCATAAGGGTGAATAGTTAATTAAATTCATTGAAGCACAGTTTTTTTGAGCAGCGCATCTGAGTGTCGTACGATAATCACTTATTATTTTTACGGTCGTATTGTTGATCTATTAAAACTTATCTAGAATTAAATTGAAATATTTCATTTGCGGACTTCGGTTTCATTACATGTCCATTTGGCAAATAAATGAATATAATGGTAATTAAAACATCGGCTACAACGAATGTTCCATTAGTGGCTCTTAGCGTCCTGAAGGCGTACCAATATCGATAGTTTAGCTTAGACCGTTGATGGTCTTGTACCGTTGATGGTCATGTGTTTAGTCCGTGGAAATTGATTTCCGTACAAGCAATAAGGCTTCCTTAATACTTGAAGGGGTGACTAATTAATATCTATTTTTTTCTATTTTAAACTAAAAACTAATACTATACATATATTAACTAAGGATTAATAATCTTGCAACACATCGTGTCGTTACTTTGTTATAATAGAAGAAATTAATTTTCTTTATGTGATATAGTGGCAAACGACCTGGCCCACCTGGTGTTAAGTGATAACCGCCGCCCATGGACATTTGCAACACCCGTACGATTGAAAATGCCTTGCCCCCTGTAAATAAAGTGGGCCCCGGCTAAATCACCAGACGAAACGTTGAAGTGTAACTAACACTTCGACTTTAAGCCGATCTTCTGTGAGGTCGTGGTACTTACCCGGACGTGTTTCGTGGCCCCACCACCGCAAAAATTGTTTATTACATTTTTACCCGTATAACTAGAATAATTTGTACAGAGTCAAAACAAGTCATGTAACACGTACAAAGAAATAACTAAAAATACCAACCCATGTAATTTATATAGTTTCTTAGGGATCTGTAATAAGTTACAACATCTGAAGCAACATTCAATAATATGGGCTTGTTCATTGTGTGCAACAAGAGAATAAATTCTTCCCTTAACTTGTACTCTGCGGACATGTTTTCACCGAGGAACTCTAACACATTGCAAAGATTATCCAAAACATCAATTTTCTGTGAATTTTTTAAAGTATATTATTGAGATATATTTCTTAAATATCAATTTCCAGCCCGTGTTTTAGGGTTCTTAGCGGATAATTCTTTGACGAAAATTTGCATTTGACATTTAGCAAATTATGTTAGTCAAAGTATAATTAGAAATTGGAATAACGTGTAACACATGATGTTTGGAACGAAATTTTTCGCGTGAGGTTACAAAACTGGAGAATCAAATACACCTACACTTAGAACAACCATTTATGAATAACAAATATGTTTGTTCCGTGTGGGAATCGACCCACAAGACGGTGAACGATGGGAGTTGGCAACAAAACAAGTGACAACCTAACTATTGAGCTATCTGATCATCCGAATTTAACGATGAATAGAGGTAATTGAGCGATTTTCAGTAAACAAATTTAAATTATTATAATTACATTTAAATTACTTAACAATTATTATCATGGCAGAAAAAAGTTATAAATAAATCCATATCTGCGTCGATAGAAACTCAACTTTCCACACCTAATGTCGCTTGAATGTAAAGATGAAGATTGAGATGTTAAACAGCCATACTTACAGACTTTCTCCCAATGCAGTAGAGTATCTAGGTTTTTAATCATGGGAACAGATGACTTACGTGCGACGAACAATGTACGTGCCAGTTTTATTCCATGTTAAATTGTACACAAGATACCATTTTTTCACTACTGATATTTAAAATTTAAAGGATACATATCCGAAAATGGCGATTCTGGAAAAGTCTTGCAAATGTGATTGTAATCGATGGAGATGCTTTCTAGCAGCAGGATCTTTTACCATGAAGTCTAGAGTTTTAGCAATTTCCCAACCGATGGTAAGTGGGCATCCATCGGTCCAAGCTTTTTCTGAAAATCACACGTTTTTGTTACAAATTTTCCGTATGGTTGTAATGTAACATAATAGTACGTAACTTATTTTCAATTATTAAACTAAATTAAAACTAAGTCGTTGGTTTGATTCCCTCACGGGACAAGTATTTGTGTGGCCTACACATAATTGTTCCGGATCTTGGTGTTTATTCCCAAGTATTTTCTTCTTTACCTGGGTTGACGTCATGCTGGCGGCCAATCGTAAAAACAACAAAAACTTAGCCAATACCATTAACAACATGATTTACGTGTTGTGTCGACCCCAACGAGGTAGAAGAAGAGCGAGAGAAAAAGAAGAAACTGAATAACGGTGTTATCAATAGAGTCTTTTATTTATTTTACCCGGTATTTTTGCTCTCTGGAGGGCTATAAATAGTATATGTGTATATATGTAAAAATCCTTTATTAAAACACTTTTCATTGACTTAACTTTCTGTAGAAAATATTCCAATTTGCGGAAAAAATCATAATATAATGAAATTGTGTGCAGACAGTATACAAGTCGGCGTCTAACGGTAACCAGAGCGGACTATAATTACTAGGATAATTTAGAGGAGTTTCAATATTAAAATTTTGTTACCATTATTGGACATCTTTTGAAAAAATTTTGTTATATCTTGTATTGTAGTCGTGGTAAAATTCCTGAATTGTGAAATATATTGCCAATAGAAATCTGGTACTTTTCTTAAAATATTGTATTAGGCTAGCTTATATACCCGCGCCTTCGTCGATATTTCTTATCATAATTATTAATTTCTACACCATTAGTCCCATTTTTTCACGGCAAGGAAACACACATCCCTAAACACATCGTGCTAAAACAAATGGTCTTTTCTTAAAACGTTTTTAACTACATTAAATTAAGATGTAACATTTTGTTTTAAATAAACGCCAAGGGTCTAAGGAGAAAAGCTATAAATATTTATTATGATTAATATCATAAATAGGACAAAGAAGGGATGACCTAGAGCGAGGTTTATTTAATCATTTTCATGAATTCATCAAAAACTATCATAGAAAGTTTCTCAATAGTTTAAGAATCGCTAATGCACATACATTGTACTATTGTGTGACATTCGCCTTAGTTTTAAATAAATTATTTAAAATTTTCAAATTAATTCTAATTACTTCGTAATGTCGCAATAGATGTTTTATTTTATATAAAATACTTATTTATCAACACTCTACCTATAGTGTCGTTACTCTTCTACAGTAAGTTGCTCTTAGACATTCGTTAAGGAAAGTTAATTTTTCACAATTCTACCACTGACTTTATTAATTCACTCAATCAGTAGGATTTACCACAAACATATTTGGGAGGTTCTAGATTCAAAGAAGATACGAGTTGGGTGCCCTCGACGGTCTGTAGCGGTCCTTCACGTGGGAAAGTTTTTAGTGCAATACCATCTGGTTGTCCTGGATCTTAAGACGTGGCATGCGAAGTGAGTTATTGCGGACATTGACTTAGCCCAAACAATAATTCCTATGCGCAGAATAGGGCCTAGTCCTCTGAAATAGCATCCCTTTCACACGCTTTTATTCCTTTATTGGATTACCTAGCTTCCATCCATATTCTCCGCATTCGAACTAAGAGGTCGCCTCTTCGTTCATAATACGTAGGCTTAAAAAGGATTAAAAGAATTTGCTCACGTGTCTTTTCGTCCAAGGACAAAATGGGTATTTTGAAGGCAAGAGTATTAAGGTTTTTTTTAAACTTAATAAGTTTACCAAAGTCTACCCCAATTACAACATCAACTCTTACTGTCAGGATTGTTGAGGAGGCCCAAGCCATTGCGTGATAACCAAAATTGTTGTCAACTTGGATTCAGATTCCTTTTTATCCACTAACGCGGACGAAATCTTGTATAAGTTAATATATATCTTATATTATCATGTTGCCTTTGGCCTGCGACTAAAATTGAAAAACTTTAGACACCGTATGCAGCTCAAGATACTGGCACACGAGAAATCATTACAATTATATATGTCACTTGATTTTAAGGTTATGTGGGTGAGGGAAAGTTCATTTTATCGGCGACAAAAGGACTAGCATTTCATTATGATCGTGTCATGTTTATAGTTTCTTAATCAGTACGTGTCTGCTTTATGTTGCGATAATTTATACTTTCTTTTTTTTAACGACTTAGTTTGCTAATAATTTTTATTATTAAATAAAATATATTTTAATACCATAATAAAGTAAGTAGACAAATGGTATCACAAAATAAAAATACCGATTGTTATTGGATCTATCTCCTTGGCCATGAATATTTTCATAATTTTCTCTTCGGAATAAGGTTTTTCCTCTGATCCATGTTCGCAGTGGAATGATTCTGAAGTTATAGAGCTGCTTTCCGATAAGATTTGCTCATTAACTCTTTCCATTACACCCGAATTTTGATTTTGCTTATAAAGTTGAGTGTTGGAATAACTTTTCGAGCGATTATCTTCTTTGCCATGCGCATACCATTCAGATTTGGTATTTGCTAACTCAGCTGTCGATCTTTTTCTATCCATTTCAATAACGGCACAGGATTTATTCTTCTTCTTCTTGCAAGGAAGTTGGCGACGGCACAGAATTAAAAACTGTTAAAAATATTTGGCAGAGGCACACTGGATCGTTTAAATTGACATAACGTCTAATTTGGCGTTTTAGGTTGTTTTGTAAAAAGTTTTGTAGGTACGATATGATTCGGATCGCGTTATGCAATAGATTTTAAAGCAAAGGCGTCTTTTCGATCTGCTGGTACTGTGGCGGCAGGCGAGGCGAATCGGTCAGGTCCCATGCGCGAGCGCTGTTAAATTGTCCGGCACGGGGACCAACGCGACGCTCACCAAACAGATTCAGTAACAGATCGGGTGAGCTTGTGTGTAGACGTGCGCCGTGTTCCGCATCAAATACTTTCATACGTACACGTTAATTCATTAATTTACTACGAGGGCAAACGAAGTGAAACATACCCAAATTAACTCTAGTTACATTGTGAGTGCCTACGTTGATTGTTTACAACGGCCGACGCGGCTTTAAAATATTTCGGTGAGTGCTCCCGATATTTATTTTCTTGGCGACGGAGGCGACGTTTTGTCCGTTTTGTTGTCATTATGTGACTTAACAAAATATCATTATGCATAATGATAAAATACCATGAACCTTCAAAATTCCAACTATGGCACATCAAATTACGTATACTTTTGATTTCTTATTTACCAAGTAGATTCCAAAATAAATGGAATAAAATAATGTAATGTAATACTGTAATAAGAAGAAGGGGTTTAAACTGGACGACAAACGAATTCATCGTAATTTAAAAATAGACGCAAAATACAGAAGGCTATAGAATGTACACTGAAACAGTAAATGTACATAATTATTGGCATACAACGAATGACAGGTGTTTGAATGGGCCAATACGATGGCTTGATGGGTGTGACTGTGACGCAAGGACCACTTATGTAGTATATTTCATATTGCTCTGCAAATGAAACGAATGCTGCGGTCAATTTTTTAACTGCACTACGCAACGCAACTTGATTGCTGAGATAACAAATTAAAATGCAATCAACTTTATACTCTCTCACATAAAGTCTACAGTAAATCGGTACATTTGAAGTATGGAATCACTAGAGATATAAGCAGAAATTTTAAGAACGGAAATTGGTATTTGTAAATATTAACGGTTTTTCCCAAGTATTTTTTTCAATTTAAATCTAGGTATGAACTAAAAGAAGAAAACTAATAGAAGAAAGGAAATATAAGAAAGCGTAATATATGTTTTATAAGGCTTTTATATTATATTATTTGTTCAAAAGGTGCATGAAAAAGATTTTGCGGCGGATTTGTGTGTCAATATTACCATTTGATTGTCTCCTTAATACCAACGGTTATTAATTATTAAAACAATAATAGTTTCTAGTCAGTTATTAAATAGCAACAAATTATGATCTGTTATTTGAACATTTTTTTTAATTTTATAATTATAAACAATAACCCGTTGACAACCATTGATCGACTTATTTGATCACACCAACATAATTTCTTACTCTATTTTCCAAAATATATAATTTCGAGTACAAGGTAACTTCGGTGAATATGACATGTCTTTCTGGAATCAAAATGAGAGATTCTTCAAACATTATTTATTCTCGTGTAGATCTTAATAATGAATAAATAATTAGATGCTTAGGGTAATTAACGAACTAATTAAAAACTTAAATTAAATAAAACATTTTTCTAGAATGAAATTCGTGTTGGGCGGCGAAAAGAAAGTGCGTTTTTAAAACAGATTTTTAAAAATTATTGTTAACATTTTGATTTTATGTCGAAAATGCATGGTGTGTAATCTAATGTCATGTTATAGTACTGACCCGTACAACTTAACTACAATTGCTGATATATATTTAAGTCCCAATTCTTTGTCTAGTTCTTGAGGTAATAAACGTTTTTCTCTCAACTTCGAAAAAATCACTATATTGACTGGTAGATCTATTATAAAGGCCCATTTACACGGTGCCAGTTTCTTGCCTGTTGTATACAATTAAATTGAAGCAATAAATGAGTTGCATGGTCTAAACAACAAATGGTCTTAACAATTATTGCGCGCAATTTATTGCATTCAATTATTGCTCTTGTATGTACAAGAAAATGGCATCGTGTAAATGGGCCTTTATTATCAAACGGCTTATAGGAGTAGTATGTATACGGATTGGAAGCTTTTAGTGAGCCCATTTTTTATTTCGAAAGTTTGAGAATGCATTTTTTATTTATTCCCTGCGTTAAATCTGGTGTTTGTCTGTGAAATGGAAAACATATCAAATAGTTATGTAATATGCGTCCAACACTTATCTGTTCAGCCATAATGGCGGCAGTGACGTTTTTTTACAACAGAAGTCTAACGTATAAACAACTGGGCAATATGGTTAAAAACTCACCACACTATAATAGAACGGAGTAAACTTATCAAAAATAACATCAAATCATGCAATTCTCGAGCGTCATGGGCAGGACAAACTCCCATGAGCCTCAACGTGGGGATCAACGTCATGATCGCGTCAATATGGTAAATACGTGCACCACTGTTGTTGGTTTGTTACGGAGAAATTAGCACTGGCCATATTGGCTGGTTAGTCCATTATACCCGGAAATAGTATACATATACTAGCTGTTACCCGCGGCTTCTCCTGCGTGGTCAAAGGGAATTAACAATGAGCTTTTTATTATGCATTACTTAGTTGACACTTATCATTACCTATATTTTGTATGATTCACACAATATATATTATAGCATATATGTTATTCTGATGTATAATCTATTTTATTTAAAAATTTCATTAAAATCTATTTGGTAGTTTTTGTGTCAAAGAGTAACAAACATCCATCCATACATAAAAAATTTCGCCTATATAATATCAGTAAGGATATATTTTTAAAATTAAATAACTTACCATGAAGATAAAATATAAAAATAACCTAATAAAAATGCTGTGGCAGTTAAGCGAACTAGAAAAAGGAGATGATATATAGGATATTTCTACTGTTAAAATATTCTGTATAAGAAAATCTTTATGATTTTATCATACAAAATATTTCATAGTTAGGATGAATTTACTGTTGTATGTGAATAAACTATTTCATGTCAGCTACTTTTTTTGTTTGATTCTGCTTTGTATTACAGAAGCTGCCGTTTCTCCGCCCTTTCGAATCTATTAACAAAACTAGTTCCGGCACCAATGATACTAGTTACTTTGTTTATTTGAAATTTACTGTGATTTAACTTAAAGAATTATTACATGAGAAAATCGTATCTGAGATATGTAAAACCCTCACTTGAGGTGTATTACATAAATATTATACAATAAGGTCGCCCTTGCGGTCGACGGTGGCCTTTTTTCGTGAAAAGAGGTTTAATGATTTGTTTATTTATAAATGTTTGTCATCTGTGCGCTCCTAAAACAGTCATTCGATTATGACAAAAGCTTTCGTGGCTTATTCTGCGTAGCCCTCGCAGATTCTTAGATAAAAAAAATTACATTTCTCTTTGCAGTCTCTTCTATGTTTTAGCAAAACTGTTCTTAGCACGTTCTTCTTTACGTGGAGATACAATTTTTGCCGGGTAATGCTGGTAACCAACAAAATACTTTACTTTTTGATTTGATTTGATTTGACACCGCTCTTAATATTTACGTATATCCTAATCTTGAACATTGTCTTCGTTCTGTCTACACGATATGCAGAATTATCGGTGACTGCCAGAGAATTTTTTGTACATTTCCACGTGACGATACAATGGAAGGCGTATTATCAAACGACGAGATAAGTGTCAAGTCCCCATGATTGACGTGTTGTTTTTAGATATCGCAGATGATAACGTTGAGAGAACTCCAATCTGTCATTGATAACCACATCTTTGCAGCCAGTTTAGTGAATTCAATAAAACAGCGCCGCTCAGTTCGTTTTACGGGAAACGATAATTCTAACCTGTTTAGTCAAAATGATATAGACGTAGTGAATCGTGAATTATGATGCCGAACATGTTGAAAAGGTATTAATTTTAATATTTTTAATTCCTAATATGCAAAACTAAGACATTCTTTTGTTTTTTCACCGTAAAAAAGAGTAACATTAGTAAAACAGTTCAACACACATATACATTTCAAGTTTATAGTAGAATCAAAAATAAATTTACCACTTCGAAGTATTTTGTAGCTCAGACTAATCATAAAATATTTAATAGAATCGTAAAATATTTTCTTGCTCTTTCGTCATAGTTATATTAAACTTCGAACTTTATTACTTATTTAATGGCAGAATAACCTTCAAAGTAAAAGTATTGACTGGGGTTTAGCCGGTGATTGTCGTTTTGTGGTTAAAAACCTATATTTGTCCACGTAAAGAACACATGGATGGCTTCGCGTGGGCAGCACCGCCGCATTTGGCAACGGAGACAAAAATATCTTAAATTAATTGTATTGGGCAACACGCAGCAATGTTTGAGCATCGTTACGTAGGCAATCAGCAGGTTGTAATTGTTGCGGCTATATTGTCTGTATACTTTGTGATAGTTGATGGATCTGTTTTTGAAAATCAAAACCGCATTACCATAAATGTATGTAGAGTCTGTACTGACAGATTTTCCATTACAAGTAACGATTTTATTATAGACAACACGGAACACACAACATTTTTGAAGTATTTTAACTTAAGTATGTGTGATGCTACATTGACGATTTGATATTAGCGTTCAAACTGTCTGGAATCAATTAGCTACCTATCAATAATAATACGCGATGAAATCCGTTCGTACGTAGTTATATAACAATGTTAGTTATTCGAGTTATTATAAGACATCATCACGTACATGTAGAGTTTTATGTATAATTTGTAATAAACGCATCGCTGTCGTGCACTTGTTAGATTCATAAATTCATCCGCTCCACTTTTTTCTTCGGCCGATAAGCACGAAACTAGACTGCCAGTACACAGATTGCTGCCAAACGCCCAATAAACCAAGGTGACAGATACTTTGCCGAGTAATACGTTAAAAAATACACGGACATGTATAACTGGAGCGGGTAATACGATTTTAATTAGTTTCTGCTATGATCAATTTCCTAGCCTACCTTATTGCAAGTTATAAGTGTCGCCTAGCCAGGTCGTTTGTTTTTTTCCGCATTCTAAATACTGATATTGTTTACACATCATGTTAAATTTCTATAGAGACAAAATATTAAACAATTAATGAATGTTTATTTTTTGAATATAAATTTAACATAAAACCAGTACCTATGTACTTAAATACCTATCTCATAAGAAATAATACTTCTTTAGCTTAACAAAAGAAAAATATCTAATAATTTTATCTCCTGTGTCAGTTAACTTTTTGTGAAAAAGAGGAAATTGATAACTGTATAACTAAATAACTTGGAATTATAGGTAAATGTTAAAAAATTCTTATTGGTTGCCATGGTAATACCGAATTGGTCGAACTTGGTAGCTTTGCAAATAACTTCATCACGTCGCTTCTTGGTTATCGGTATGCGCGCGCACAAATTTACTCTTATAGGTTTTTCCACACGCGCCAATGGAAGAATAATTTAACAAATAATTAAGATCCACAGCGGACCTGTATCTAAATCCAAAGTAATCTCAACCGTTTACATTTATTTCATCATTATATATTTCATTATATTATCTGTGTGAGTTTTATGGAAGTGTCGCTTATGAAATTATAGTTTGTTATGAGTAATTTGTTCTCGTATAGTTACAATAGCAATTACGCGAATAAACACTCACGACGTGTGACGTAATTCGTATTCCCTTGGTTCCATAATGAAAGTATGGTATGTCAACCACGAAGTTCGATGGGGTAGTTTGATCACGATTTATTTTCGCAACCCACGCGCAGCCGACAGACCCGCCCACGCGTCCTAAAAATGAAATTAGTTCATGGGAATTCTATATGAACTCCATGAATTACAGCAATTTGAATCCTAATAGAAAGATATTCTGGCCTAAAGTAAAACGACATTGTATCCCACTGTTTCGTCCATTTTTTAAAGCTTTATTTGTAGGTCAGTTGTTTTATTGGTGGAAACTGGTTGGACATATTTATTACTATTAATTAGGTACCTACATTCTTTTAGGATTTTACCTTTTTCTCCTTGCTCACAAGAATACAAAAATAATTAGCCATCTTCTACAAGTTTTAATTAGGCATTGTTAAATCGAACCGACTGAAATTTGTTTGATATGTGGGTTAAAAATTAGAATGTTCTAAACAGTATTTTTAAATGTATTATAAAAGAAGCATCACAAAAAAGCTCTCAATGACCGTTTATTAATTATAAAATTCTCAATAAAGAATTGATCCATTGAAAGATTTATTGACCTTAATCGCAAAGGATCGAACCTTCTAAAATGTTTCAACTCTTCAGCGCAGTTAAATGAACTTTTAAAATAAAACAACACTGCATATTTTACAGTTTTATGTTAATCAAATATTTTTCAAAGTAGGCTCAATTCGTTTCGCTTACGTTTGTCACTGAGACGATACGAAAGGGCAGTTGAATATACTTTCAAAACCATCTGTCCTCATAGAACCGTTACCGAAGTTACCTTGTGTTTTCTTTTCAAATAACTTTTAAATTGAATAAACGGGTATATAATAATTGTAAAGGATATTTACTTTTTTTTAGAAAGCTTATTAACTCACAATAGATGACAAATAAACGAGAAAAAGACAGAAAATGATTCAACTTTACATGCAAAGGTTCGAATACAAAACCTTGGATTGCAATCATAAATCAACGAAAATACCACCCAAAAGCATTAACTAAAATGTAGCTGGGCGAATTTTTTTTTTTTATTGAAGTAAAACTTCTTTAGGCGCGACTAGGTAGTAACTCAGATTTTTCTGACGGAAGTAACGCTTTTTCTGACGGAAGTAACGTCATAAGTATATGTCATATTTTTAAAATATGACATATGCTTATGACGTTACTAAATATTTAATCATTTCAGTGATATATGCCGTCAACGCCAAAGAAGTTTTACTTCAATCGCGCGTAAAGGTTACACGCCCACACTTTTTTTAAAGCAAAGTAATGGAATTATTGAGATCCAACATAAATGATTCAAAGCATAATTGAGTTTTGAGTGACAAAATAAATATAACTAAAAAAATTCACACAGTGTGCTCTTTCTGCAAACTACAGACAATTCGAGTCACATTTTTGATAACTTAAACTTGTAAATTTATCTATAATAATGAATAATTCATTTAAAACATATTTAAAACTTTAGGTTATTAGTATAATTAGCATGATTTTTTGCCAAAAAATTAGAAAAAAATATGTAAAAGATACCTAATTCACTACCATTCTACCGACGAATCTAATGACACAATTTTTTTTGAATTAATAGCCCTTAAGGCCGCAATAAACGAGGCTTCCCAAAGAATTGACTACATTAAAAAATTATGAACCCGAAAATAGTCACTCTTCTTCTTAAGTGTTAGGGTAAAATTAAATTGAATGAAATTGCGTGTTTTTTTGTATTCTTTATTTATCTATTTATTTACTTAACACATCAATATTTGTTATTTAGGTGTACCTTAAAGACTCACCAATTTGAAAATAAACTAATCCATTTAAACAAACAAGAACTAAAATATTTAATACCACTGACTTTTCTTAGAGAAAATCACTATCGAATTCTCCATAATTCGGATTTACTCTCTTCGGCTAATCGCGAAAAAAGCAAAATAAGTGGAGATAGAGCTTTCAAAACCTACTTAGAAGTGCATAAAAACATAAATTTATCGTATTAAAAACAATTAGTTAAATAACTTTCTAGGTTTCTTTAGTACGAATGTTTGGGTAATTCTGATAATCCTAAAAAGACGGGAAATTACTCTCAATCATAGAAATGTTGCGTTGAACACATGAACTCGCTCACAGCTACCTGAATCAACTGAAGTGGGGAAGCGTATTAGTATGGTGGCTAGGTGAACGTTGCCAGAGTAAAATTATTGCCGCGTTTCATAATAAAAATTGTGATTATCATAATATCCCGATTTACGGAATAAGCCGAATGCACCTTATTACAAAGTGTATGATTTCAAAGTGTGTTTTCCTATACAAAGTGTGATGTTTATAAAATAAAATAAAAAATAACCCTAAATATCACGTAATTGCTTCGGACATTAAAACCGCACAGAATAGGTCTGGAATAAATCATGTACCACAAAGACCACTAGGGTAAAGCTCTGATAAGGTTTACTACAAATAAGGAACATTATTTGAACGCAAGACAGTGCCGAGATGCGATCGGAGTTCCAAGGCTGTGGAGACGGCTGTTAGTTGGCTATCTCAACGCTGCATTGTCTAGAGCGGCCATTGTTGGCGTCAGGAAACGCACGCTTCTTTGGGTTGCGCAAAACCCTCATTATTAAGCGATAACGCTAAAAGAGATTTTGTGTGCGACCTACAGATTAAAATTTTGCATTTTTTCTAAGGCCCAATTCTACCAAAATCTGTTAGGTTTTTCAATCTCCTGTCAAATATGTAAAGGACTACTACATTACTTTTCATCAAACACGCAGCAAACACTGAAAACAACGAGTTATAGTAAAGTTATCTGTTGTATCAAATTCTAGTGTTTCAAATGTATTAATATATAGAAAAATCTGTCTTAACATAATATTTTTATGTCAAATACGTTTAAAATTTAATGATAATTAATAATTCAGACATGAAGAGAAAGGACGAGGGATCGAATTTGTACACACCTAGAACTTGGCCGCCTTTATACCGTAATGGTATAATAGTTTCATACTAGTTCATTGGCGTGGAAAAGGTCTCTTCGTCTATTCATCACGCGTCTTGTTGTATTTCCGTCATCATCTTCTTCCGCAAAAACCTGTTGTCTTCCATAGAACTTTCGTGTTTGCCACATATTCGAGCTTTCGATATCGGTTGTTATAACGGTAGTGCTGAATCCATTCATGCAAGCTTCCTATTTGTTTTGAACGAGGAGAAGAACAAAATGTTATTGTAGGGTCACGCAGCAGTATTCATTGCTGCCCGAATGGCAGGTCCGTCCGAGGAAGTACCACGACCACACACAAAAACGGCGTGAAGTGGAAGTGTTACTACTGCGTTTCGTCTGTAAAATGAGGTAACTAGGATTCACTTAATTGAAAGGTGGCCACGCATTTGTAACCCTACATCGGCACATGTGCATGAGCGACGGTTATCACGCTCGGCTCGCTTGCCATCTTCTTATATAAAAAAAATTCGAGAAACAACACTCTGACAGTTCCACGCGCTGTCACGGCGTCTCTTAATAAGCCGGTCGTCGGGTTTGACGCAATTAAACCGTAATACGCTCAAGCGCAGGCGCAGTTGATCTGTCGCGAGCAGCCGGCTCCACTGACCCCGATCCCGGAATTAGCGTCAACACGGCATCGGCTATCCGTCAACCAGCCGCAACTGTTACAATGTAACTGATCAGGGATCAATGACAAGAGTAAACGGGTCCAGCATCGTCTCGTTACTCCCATTACGCTTTCCACGAAAGCCTACGCCTCGGCGGATGACTGACGCTCGAGTCATTTCGTCCGACACGGAATTGGCCCCCGCTTCGAATCAAGGCTCCATTATCTGCTTCAAGTTCAAATTTTTCGTCTATATATTGAGAAGACGGCAGACTTTTGACTTTTGACTAAACTTTACCATTACAAACCATTTAAAAACAAATGTTTTGAAAAAGATAAATAGAAGTATGTATGGAGAAGTGAAATAAAATAAAATACCCTAAACATTTACTCCATTATTCGTTTTTAATATTAGTATTACATATAACACTACTTATAGTTCATGGTAAATTGCTATTTGAGGTAACCGAAAACCGTTCACCGGCGGGTCGTCGAATCGTAGGATTGTACACCGCATTAGGAGAGCATCGCTAATTTAATTACACCGACCTTTCTATTGGAGTCAATTGCCGCCCGTAGACGAACGGTCCGAGACTATCATTGTCATATGCTTTATTGTGAAACTTCGCGAACCATTAGCACGGAGCGACGCTCGTGATACACCATACAAACTCATTAGACCAATTGACATGCGATTAGGAACACAAAACACACCTGCACGCTCGTCCATTTGTTCCCTCGATGATTTACGGAGTCTCTAAGCGCGGATTCATTTCAAACAACCATTACGCAACCTTAAATGCGCCGCACGCATGGCTGTCTTAAATAATTCAAAATCGCGTAACACGTTTCAGAAATTCACGCCATGACAGACGCGCATGCCGCGGTAACCGTTAGTAACAACAAATAATTGGCAAGCGCGGAGCGGCGCCCAATTAAATCCGAATTAAAATACTTTCCCTTAACGTGGATGAGGTTCGCACTCACAGTCGGAGACAATGAGACAGCCGGACAGTTATGGTGAAAGTGCACTCAGCCTGTATGCACGCATTAATTTATTTGCGTTACTGTTGTTTGTGCACTTACATTTTTCACTTCACCGTTAATTTCATTTTCGTCGAAATTGAGAATGGACTATGTAAAACGGCTCGCGTGCGTAAATGGACGGTAAGTGAATAAACAGAGAGCCACATATGGCATGCCACAGATCAAAATAATTACAATAGACAGCTGCTGTCTTATCCATTACATCGGTTAGCTGGAACTTGTTTGGAGTAATTTTTTTCTTTTTATCAGTTGCTAACCGGGCCGAAAATTATACGGTGTTAAATTATGCCTAAGAAAGAACTTTTATCGATTCCTTTAAAGCGACAATCATCACGACTAAATTTAAATTTAACAAATCAAGAATGATATGATAAATATTAAAGTCAACATAACAAAATATCGGTTTCTTTTTCTCGCGCAAGCTCGCAGTTCGTCGTTTCCGCGGTGAAAACTTGCCAACTATTAAATATTAATGAGGTAAAGGTCACACTCGTGGACGTCAGCATTCTTTTAAAGGTATTATGACAGAACGGTCCCTTGATTTCGCTAACAGCCCGTCCGTGTCGAAAGAAGAATAGCGAGTAGCTCTATAGTTGCATTGTGAACTTATTACCTGCCGGCAGGCGACAAATGAAATGGGCGCAAGGCTGCCCCGACTACCACGTTGCGGGTCCACGGACGTGACAATTAAAACTGAAAGGAAAAACCAACATTTTCGTAACTAGAACTATCGTCGGTTAAACGCGCACTTGAAGCCCATAGGCCTACGGTGTCAGGTGTGGTTTCTATTTAGTTTAAATTTGTTAGCTGTGAAGTTGTTCTTCCCGTTCGAAGTTCGAGTGTGTTCGAAGTGGTATGCCTTTTTTGTTGCCCCGGCATACACTAATCGAAACTAAAATTATACCTTACCTCTCTGCATATAGAGATATAAATTGTTTGTTATGTATACATAAAATTATTTCACCACATTTCAATGTATTGTTCCTGGGATATGCTATAATTTACCTAAGACATTAGCTTAAACTTAAAGAAGAGTAAAATTATTACAGTTAGTCAAACGTAGAGTATAACACACTCAGGCCGATAAAGGCGTGAGATTGAGTTATATGGTGTTCACTAGGAATGACCAGCAGTGGAAAATAAAAGAATAATGATGATGACGACTTGATAGAGTACTCTTGAAAGCTTTAAAGTAAAATATGGCTTATTATTTGTTAGGTATAGGTAACTCTACAATATATGTATAGAAATATGATTAATTTCTTCAGGTAACTATATAAGGTATAATGTTTTATGAGTTTTCTTTGAAATATTAGCATATATACAGCATATATATAGCATATATACAGCGATTACAAAAAGAACACGACATTGTAGTTCGTAATTATCAAAAATATGTAGTTTTAGTTTTTTACTCCCTATTACTAAGACACTGCTGTCTGTCTGTCACCAGGCTGTATCTCATGAATCGTGATAGTAAGACTGTTGACATTTTCAAAATGTATTTCTGTTGTCGCTATAACAACAAATACTAAAAAGCAGAATAAAAATTATATAAGTCCTTCCCATACAACAGACATGGGTTTTTGCCGTTTTAATAAATAATGGTACGAAAGTCTTCGTGCGCAATTCCGACTCACACTTGGCCGATTTATTGTTTTCACAGCCGATTGCGATATACCATCTGTAAAAACAATGAGTGCATCGAGTAACATTTATATGTGAGTCGCCAACTAAACTTGGTAGTATTATTGTAAAGAAAACACTTTGATATTTGATATGTACCTATAAGTATGTACCAAATTAAAATTACTAATTGTAAATACCTAATTGTGGTAGGGCCAAGCAGCAGCCCCGGCTGTTGCACGAATGGGCAGGCTCATCCGGGTAAGTACAACGACCTTACAGAAGTCCGACGTAAAGTGGAAGTAGGACAAATACTTTCGCGTTTCGTCTGGTGAGTGAGGTAGCCGGAGCCCAATTTTCAAACGTTTGTCAAAACATTTGTAACCCACGGGTGTAGCAGATGTACATGGGCGGCGGTATTCTCTTAACATCAGGTGAACCGCCTGCTCGCTTGTCAACTTATCGCATAAAAAAAGCCTAAGTAAAATTTTTACCTATAAATATTTAAGGCACTGCTTCGAAAGCATTTTGATATAAGACTGTTTTCTGATCGTCGGCGCATTCCGGTCAGTTCTGGTTCATCAAAATAGGTCTATCCAAAATCGTTAATAATTGTTAACCAATAAAGCAACGGTCGTTAATCTTGCCATTCTCCGAGATCGCATGAACAGCGACCGCTTAATGTTATGTGCGACCAATATATCGATGAGAGGAGATTGTCGAAAGATAGTTACGAAATAGAACGGTGTCTCCAAATTACCACTCGGCTGGCGCTAAATTAAGCAAGATCGAAGTTAATTAAAACACCATTACACAAGTATTAAGTACAAAAGAGAGGGTCGTTTGTACTTGATTATGCATTAAGGATATTAACGTAACTGGCAAAGTGTCATCGGTGTTCGAACAAGTATGTATAAAATAAATATTATTTAAAGTAATGGAATAAATATTGTTATTATTATAGTGAGTATTCCGTAAGAATACAGTAAGACCTGTTACTGTTACTGACCATCAACTATTGATTATTGATCATGGAATTGTTGATCAAAAATGAAAAGAGAATCAAGCAAAAATTTATCTTACGGTGTCTTATTTCAACATGTATCCTCTGCTATTTTACTTTCCAAAAAACACTCCGATCTTCTTAGAAGGAAATGGTCATTCTTCTATAGTAACCTCTGGACGAAACTTACCACATAACAGTTTTAGCACAGCAGTTACGTTTTCAAGAAAAGCCCTTTTGAAAGCTGATATACACCCTTACGTACTCGTAGTCTGGCACCGCCTCCAAGATCACTGTCGAACCGTTTTCTGAAACACTGATCATCGTAGATGTTAACTAATCAGCTGTCAAATGGCTTATAAAATTTCATTTTAGTTACCAAAAGGATGGTTAAACTCTTTGAGTTGATAAGAATGATCTTAATAATGGGAATGATCAATCTCCTTTTGGCAACGCAAATGACATTTGAAAAGCCATTTGACAGCTGATGATTAGTTGACTTACACGATGATTAGTGTTAATTACGGTCACAATTGAACATCGCTGCAACATCTCTAATAAGAGAAGTGATGACAAACCAATGTCTCGGGTGGGAGAGGTTGACTGATGTCCGTCGCACAGATAAAAACGAATCAGTATACGTTCTGTAAATCAGGGGCTTCACTTCGTCGTAATTATTAAATGATTGCGTAAAGTAAAAATACTGTAATTATTTTTAGTGGTTAATCAGGGCTTTAATTGAATGGTACACATGCTTTTACATAAAAGCAAATATAAGGTGAACGGTATATATACCTCTTTTATAATGTCCTCAAACGGGCCGTTCTAATTAAACGATTTTATTGTCCAAAGCGCAGTTAAACATTTTTTCACTTCATTCCCGCTAATGTAGGTAAATTGTTTCTTAAAGAATGTGACTGATATACATTTTTTTGGTTATGTTTTTAAGTGAAATTTTTAAACAAACTGTAATTTTATGTGAGTTTTTAATTATTTTACACAGATCTCTGGCTGTAGCTTAATCGACTGCTTATTTTTTTTTTCAAATATTTTAGTTTGTACAGTGTTATAAGTAAATAACTTATTTTTTGATTAATTTTTCTTTCGTATTTTTAAAAAGATAGTGATAGAAATAGGAAAACTAATTAACTGTATATATTATTATGTATTCTATTTACTTTATTTATTTGTACTTATTAATAAATATTTCTTAAATTTCCTTTGTTTAATATTATAACATGTGAATACTATAACTCAGTTAATGATTAAGATATATTACATACTACTCTAGATTAGCATGTAATATATCTTAATCATTGAGTTATATATATTTAATCAGAATCTCGGAAACGGCTCCAGCGATTTTCATGAAATTCAGTATGTTCACGTGTGTAGGGGGCGAAAATTGACGGTAAAATTGACGAAAAAAAATTTTATAATGGCTCGGTCGGTAATCAGGCAGCCCCGAAACAGAAGGCCGCGGTTCGTGTTACGATCATTTATACACACTTTTTTTTTACTTTTTTTCTATACCAGATCATTGCTTTCTTAATTTTTTATTTTTACAAAAAAAAACCGAGCAAAGCTCGGGCCTCCAGGTACTACTTTTTATGGGTCACCATTGCGAGTTTTAAACACTGTAAACGCAAAATGCTCCGCGAAGGATCGAAGGCTGACAGTCTCAACTTGCGAAACGATTAAAAACGCGCATTAAGGTCGTTGTGTTGGGCGGTCCGATCGACTGACAGAAAACATGTGCAGACCAGCTGCCCTTGAGAAGTGGATAAAAATAATAATTCCAGAGGGGCGCTCGAAACTTTCCTCATATGGTATTCAGACATTAAGCACAAAGACGGTCCGTTGAGTAGTGGAGTAGTTTTTGAGTCAAAGCTCCCAGGGTCAATTCTCGCTGAAACACCGCTGTGTGACTCTGTATCTTACCTATAATCATGGTCTGTAGTCTGTTCGAGCCGTCCTACAATTGTTATAATAATAAAAAAAGCCTCTTTATTCCTTAACTTACAATGTAAGCATATATGTATAGTTCTTGTTCTACAATTGTTACTTATGTTATAAGCGAAGTAAAAGATGAATGAGTCTCCTTAGCGTAGCTTTGATGAAATATACGTTCACTATGAAACGCCACGGCCCAGCAGTGGCGTATTCATATGTACGGGGACGCTGATAAGTTAGCGCGCTATGGTACCTACATACCGATGGCGTACGATCTCATTAAAGGTACCCACTAATGGAATAAGCACCACGCCTACTCAATGTTCCATCCGACGATAGCTTTGCCTACAATAGCCACCGATCGAACCGAGGCCCCTCTCGGAACCCTCGTTACTGGAGCGCCAGCCAAAGCGACCTAAGAGCTTGGCTGCCCCCCAATTTGGTACAATTATTAAGTGAGTGACGGCTCGAGAGAGCCCTCGAGCTTAGTTCTCTTAAGCCAGGTGCCTGGAGAATCTGTTAAGGCTTTCTCAAGGCCAATCCAATCAAAAAATATATAGATATATACACCACCCCGGCTTCGTACTGGTTCTAGGTATTTTATACATATAAAACTTCCTCTTGAATCACACTATCTAGTAGAAAAAACGCATCAAGATCCGTTGCGTAGTTTTAAAGATCGAAGCATACATAGGGACAGACAGACAGCGGGACGACTTTGTTTTATACTATGTAGGAATTACTACCTAATCTCTGGAACGAACAACATCACAATGTCAGTCAACGGAAACTGTAAATACGCGCAATTTTGTGAAACACGCAGTGACTAGATTAGCAAAGAATGAATCGATATAATTTACATTCGAAAAAAAATAATAATTTGTGCGCGTAATGCGAACGCCCGCACCGCGCGAAACAGTCACGGCGACGATTGGTCAGTAGAAAAGATTCTTTGGAATTGTGTAACGGATGAAATTTACAAGCAAATCGTAACATTTGGCGAAACCGAGTCTATGTCGTGGATAAAAAAGAAAATTCCAGTGGAAAGCTGGCGTCTTTGATAAGGGCTATTATATTCTTGATAGGAGGCGGAAGCTAGGGTATGGTCTTGGTGGGAATCGCTGTAAGTGAGAGCAGCAGTACCTGTAAAGTGCGAAAAAGGATACCCGAAACGAAACCGAACATATCCGTAGGCTCTAAAGTGTCAGCCTCGCTATCGGATTACGGCACAGTGGGTTAATCACTCGCTTGCCCGACAATGACAGATTCAAGAAACCGAAACTGTAGAAAACCGGACCGATCCTTTACCGACGACTTTTGGCATGAAAATACGGACACGAATTGCATTTTGGAATGTACGAACGCTTAGCGATGACTGTCGACTATCACAAGCAGAAGTAGTAGTACTGAGTTACAACCTGCAAATACTCGGCCTAAGCGAAGAAGTGGTTTTGGTGAGCTGAGAACGCCTGGCGGATTAACTTTGCTGTATTCGGGTAAGGAAAGTGAGGAAGATGTGCGCGAGTATGGTGTGGGGCTCCTCCTTTCTAATGGTACCTTACGAACCTATACACATAATCTTTGATGTAAAATTTGACGATTCATAAGAGCGCGCAAGCGTCTATTTGAATAAATATATTTTGATTGATTGATTTGATTAATACAGCTAAGACAAGTCTGCTGGACTGGAGACCAATCTCAGACCGGATCATGTGCACCCGTTTCAACTCAAGAGCTCGAAAAATATCGATTGTACAATGCTACGCCCCAACTAATGCATCGCTAGAGGATACCAAAGACGACTTTTACAATGCCCTTAATGCCACCCTTAGGAGTATAAAGAAACAAGATATCGTCATCTTCATGGGGGACCTAAATGCAAAGGTTGGGTGTGATTAGTATTCCGCGAGCGGCACATGTGAACACAGGGCCTTGGTGTATCTAACGAGAACGGGGATCGATTTATCGAGTTCTGTCAGAATCATGACTTAACCATCGCTGGAATATTGTTTATACATTACCAACCACAAGTACACTGGAATTCACCGGATGGAATCACTAAAAACCAAATTGATCATCTTGCCATTAGTTCCAAATGGCGTTCTTCTTTGCTGGATGTTCGCAACCGTAGGGGGGCCGATATAATTTATAGGTTGCTGAAGTTCGGCTTAAGTTAGTAGTAGCTCGAGCAGCTGGAGGAACGGGTACGCTAGGAAAGAGGTTTGACGTGAGAAAACTCCAGGACCCGGAAACCCGTAAAACATTTCAACTCGAATTACGCAATGGTTTCTCTATTCTCGAGACTACTATGGATTCATTAGATGAAAAGTGGGACCGCATCAAGGTGGCTTATACTGAGGCCAGCTCCGTGAAATCCAAGTTTTTGTCAACCGATGCCTTCGTTGCATACTCGGAATTTACAGGCCCGAGACCATCTCCAACATAGAACTGTTGGAAAGATGCCACGAGAGCCCGATTGACCGCCAGATCAAGCTTCGCAAGTGGAAATGGATTGGTCACACGCTCCGGAGAGGTTCCGATCACATTCCTAAACAAGCATTGGATTGGAATTCTCAAGGAAAAAGAAGGCGTGGTCGTCCACGGAAAACCTGGCGTCGCACCGTATTGACAGAAGCAGCGAGCATCGGACTGACATGGAGCGAGGTGAAGCGCAAGATCGTTCGCGATGGCGATCTACTGTGACAGCAGTCCCCTAGATAGGGCAGAGACGCCCTCTGCCCAGCTAGGGGACATAGGATTTTAAGTCAAGCAAGTCATTATATTCTAGAATACGTGTATGGCATGATATAATGCGGAATGCCATTAAATAAAACTCACAAATGTGCTCACTATTAATTGTATTTACATTAGAAGAACTTTAGATATGTTCACAATATTTTCACCCTTAAAATAATGTTATTGTTAACAAAGCAAATAGACCGTTGTGTTCTCAGCGGCGAGTCTCGAGGCAGAGGTAACTCCCCGGTCGCCGACCAATCAGAGGCGACTCGTTTGCAAACCGCGAGTCGCGCGCTTTTGCGCGCTAAATTTAAAATAGACGCGGCGGTTGTTTTCATCCGCCACATCACCCCCCTAGGCAGAAAATTAGCCCATCCAAAAAAATAAAAAACTAAACATGCAATAAATTCTTAACCTAAATATAAAAAAGAAAAAAAAACAACATGCTTATAATCTAATTATGAGAATGATGAATGGAAGAGCATTTAAAGTAAGTTATAGGTTCAAACGGTCTTTAAAATGGACGCTACAACCTGAGCGAGTAGTGTAAGGAGGTGGTGAGGAGTGCTTAATACAAGCAGGAGGCGCAGCTGGGACAACTGGAGTTGCAGCTGGAGTAGGCAAAGCAGGTGAGTTTGCAGTTGCTCTGGGTGCTGACGGTACTGAATTGTCTACGATGTATGCCGGTTTTACACGGTCAAGACTCACTTGCGTGTTTCTGTCACCGACAGTGATCGTTATTGTCTTCTCCGTTTTAGACACTACCTTATGAGGTCCACTGTAGGGCAGCTTGAGGGAAGGTCTGACTGTGTCATCTCTCAAGAAGACGTGTGTAGCAGTCAAGAGGTCCTTCGAAACGAAGACTGGCTGCTGACCATGGCAGGAGGCAGGTGTTGGCCTCAGTCGTGCCATCTGCAGACGTCGATGGCTGATGGACAGCGTCGTAAATCGCTAGCAGCTCCCTGTAGTAGGCGGGCCAGGTTGTCTGGCCGGCTTTGAGCTTCTTGCTAAAGAAGGCGAGAGGCTGCCAGGAGTCATCAACGAGCTGTTGTAAACAAGCGCCAACATAGGTTCATCACGAAGCATCGGTGAATAAACCAAGTTTAGCGTCGGGTACAGGGTGGGCAAGAAGCGTCACATTCGCAAGATGGTCCTTGCATTTCTGGAACGCGGTGTGGAGCTCCGGTGTCCACGGAACTGGTTGCGACCCTTTAAGACGACCAGACAAGTAACTGTCGATTAACGGCGCTTGGAGTTCTGCAGCATGTGGCAGAAAGCGGCGGTAAAAATTCACCATACCGAGGAATCTGCGGAGGCCTTCAACTGTTTTAGGTGGAGGGAAATTCCGCAGGGCTTCGATGCGCTCAGGAGGCGGACAAGTACCCGATTTGCTAACCTTGTATCCGAGGAAAGTTACTTCATCTGCGCCAAGCACACATTTCGATGGGTTGACAACAACACCGTATTGCGATAAGCGCTTGAATAGAGCGCGAAGATGGTCAACATGGTCCTCGGGGGTCTGTGAGAAAACGAGTATGTCATCGAGATAGGGAAACACGAAGTCTAGGCCATTGGTTACCTCATCAATGAAGCGCTGGAAGGTTTGTCCAGCATTGCGCAAACCAAAAGACATAAAACAAAATTCATACAAACCGAAAGGTGTAATAATGGCAGTTTTTGCTAATATCTTCAGGTGCGACAGGGATTTGTTGGTAGGCCTTAACCAGATCTATTTTGCTAAAGATAGTACAGTCGGCTAGGTTGCTACCAAAGTCTCCGATGTGTCGGACTGGGTAACGATCGGGAATCGTCCGTGCGTTGAGTCCCCTGTAATCGCCGCATGGTCGCCAGCGGTCTTGCGAGGTGGATGGAATGTCAAGGTGTTTATCTTTGAGCACCATCTGCAGAGGCGAAGACCATGGGCTCTGAGAGGGGCGGGCTGTACCACAAGCTACCATGTCCTCGAAAAACAGCTTTGGCTACCTTGAGCTTTTGAGGTGCGAGCGGGCGGGGACGACTGCAGACAGGTGGTCCGTCTGTGGTCAAAATGTGGTGGACGGTGTTGTGCTTCGCAACGCGGGGAAATCCGGGTGGTCTCGTCAGTTCTGGTCAGTTCTGTAATATTTTGGAGAAAACGGAATTGTCAGTAATGATGGTTTGTACGCTGGGTTGATTAATAGCTACCACAGTGGCAGTGACGGAAATATTTGTAACGCCGTCTAGTAATCGTCGCTTAGAACAGTCTGGCAACAGATTGTAATAAGCGAGGAAGTCATCATAAGAGGAGTACCAACATCTGCTATAACAAAGTTCCATCTAAATTGTCGACGGAGTCCAAAGTTGAAACGAAGGATATGGAAGCCGTATGTCTTAATTATGCTCCCGTTAGCAGCGCGGACATCGAATCCAGAAGCTCCGGAGGGACCGCGAAGAAGTCGGCGGGGAAAGCAGCAAAAATCCGATCCGGTATCGATAAGGAATCGATGACCCGACTCGGTATCTTTAATGAACAAACGGCGGCTAGTACTAAGTTCACAATCAGACGCCGCTACTGATTGTTCAGGGCGTTTCCCGTCTGATCGGGTTTCCATTAACAGAATCATAAGCAGAATTAACTAAAGCGCTTTTACCGGGGGCAACGTCAACAATACCGTCAGCTAGCTCAGCAAGCTTGCTCAATGGTAAGTCCTGATGAGCCATCAGGATGCGCTGGACGTCAATGGGCAGATGAGGCATCCACAACTCGCGTACAATGCCATCGTCTCCTTTTCCTGCCAAAGACTGCAGGTGACGAAGAAAAGAAGAAGGCTTGCGGTCGCCCATCTGCTTTTCGCCTAGAAGTTGGCGAATGCGTTGCTCTCTGGAAACTGAAAATCGTTTGATCAACTCGGTTTTCAAGTTTTCATACTTGTCATCTGCTGGAGGATGAGCAATGACGTCTTCCACCTCGTCAGCCACATCAGGTTCCAGCTTTGAAAGGATGTGACCATATTTGGTTGCATCCTTGGTAATGCCTGCGACTTCGAACTGTGCCTCAGCCTGTGCGAACCAAATTACTGGTTTGTTGGGCCAAAACGGAGACAACTTAACACTGACTGCTCCTACATTTTGTTCGGTGTTACTACCTGCTTGGTTGACACATAATCTAGCAACCTGCCGTTTAAGTTCTTCAATCTGTTGCTTTAATTCCTCCTCCATTATTAAAAAATAATAATAATGCACTAAACAATATTATAATAAAAGGTAACTTGCAAAATAATAGTCAAATAGTGCACATAACATTCAACAACAAATTAAATTTCCATTATAAAACCAACCGAATAACATTAAAATTAAATATTTACTATGGAAAATAACTTAAAAATAGTTAAAAGTTACTATTTAGCACAGGTAGGTTAGTTATAAAAGTTATTGTACAGTATATTATATATTAGTCCAGTTATATTATTCTAAAAGTTGTTATAAAACACCAAAACCAAAAAAAAAAAATTGTTAAATATGTTATAAACAAAAAGTATAAACATAAAAGTATAACACACAAAATAAAATAAATGAGAAATATCATAGTATTATGTGCTAGATCCAAGAAATATAAAGTTAAATTTAAATTGTCCATTCAAATGTGGCAAGGTCTGGGGGGGAAAATGGGAGAAAAGTTCCTTCACCGTTCACTGCAGAAAGTTTATAAAGGGAAAATGCTTGTAAAAAGTCCTGGATTACACTGACACTTGTTAGGAAGTTAGTCGTTATTGTTTGTAATTAGTTAGCACTGTGTGTGTTCACTCACCACTGTGAAAATGTTAGAAGGAGAACGGGCAGGGCAAGAAAGTAGCCCGTGCCGCTACCGCACGTACCTCAGATGACCAGATAAGTACCTCAACCGCAGGGCAGATGCCGGCATGAACTTGCAAGGGCTGGCCAGCTCGTCCAGTTGTGGGAGATATGGACATCAAGGGAGCAGATGAGAACCGCCGTGTCACGCCGCTTGTTCTCAGGAAACAATCCTTTTCCATCAGCGGAATCCGTTGCATGGAATCAGATATATAGCTGTGCGATAGCTTCTCCAGCGTGAAAATGTCCTCTCCGGTATACGTATTCTCTGGATTAGATTTTCACAATTTTTTGAAAAAAAATTCACGAGGGCGAAAACGTTTTCTGATCACGTCGGGGTCACCAATATGGCATGATATAATGCGGAATGCCATTAAATAAAACTCACAAATGTGCTCACTATTAATTGTATTTACCTCCTCAGCGGCGAGTCTCGAGGCAGAGGTAACTCCCCGGTCGCCGACCAATCAGAGGCGACTCGTTTGCAAACCGCGAGTCGCGCGCTTTTGCGCGCTAAATTTAAAATAGACGCGGCGGTTGTTTTCATCCGCCACATCACCCCCCTAGGCAGAAAATTAGCCCATCCAAAAAAAATAAAAACTAAACATGCAATAAATTCTTAACCTAAATATAAAAAAGAAAAAAAAAAAACAACATGCTTATAATCTAATTATGAGAATGATGAATGGAAGAGCATTTAAAGTAAGTTATAGGTTCAAACGGTCTTTAAAATGGACGCTACAACAACCTGAGCGAGTAGTGTAAGGAGGTGGTGAGGAGTGCTTAATACAAGCAGGGAGGCGCAGCTGGGACAACTGGAGTTGCAGCTGGAGTAGGCAAAGCAGGTGAGTTTTGCAGTTGCTCTGGGTGCTGACGGTACTGAATTGTCTACGATGTATGCCGGTTTTTTACACGGTCAAGACTCACTTGCGTGTTTCTGTCACCGACAGTGATCGTTATTGTCTTCTCTTCCGTTTTAGACACTACCTTATGAGGTCCACTGTAGGGCAGCTTGAGGGAAGGTCTGACTGTGTCATCTCTCAAGAAGACGTGTTGTAGCAGTCAAGAGGTCCCCTTCGAAACGAAGACTGGCTGCTGACCATGGCAGGAGGCAGGTGTTGGCCTCAGTCGTGCCATCTGCAGACGTCGATGGCTGATGGACAGCGTCGTAAATCGCTAGCAGCTCCCTGTAGTAGGCGGGCCAGGTTGTCTGGCCGGCTTTGAGCTTCTTGCTAAAGAAGGCGAGAGGCTGCCAGGAGTCATCAACGAGCTGTTGTAAACAAGCGCCAACATAGGTGCATCACGAAGCATCGGTGAATAAACCAAGTTTAGCGTCGGGTACAGGGTGGGCAAGAAGCGTCACATTCGCAAGATGGTCCTTGCATTTCTGGAACGCGGTGTGGAGCTCCGGTGTCCACGGAACTGGTTGCGACCCTTTAAGCCGACCAGACACGTAACTGTCGATTAACGGCGCTTGGAGTTCTGCAGCATGTGGCAGAAAGCGGCGGGTAAAAATTCACCATACCGAGGAATCTGCGGAGGCCTTCAACTGTTTTAGGTGGAGGGAAATTCCGCAGGGCTTCGATGCGCTCAGGAGGCGGACAAGTACCCGATTTGCTAACCTTGTATCCGAGGAAAGTTACTTCATCTGCGCCAAGCACACATTTCGATGGGTTGACAACAACACCGTATTGCGATAAGCGCTTGAATAGAGCGCGAAGATGGTCAACATGGTCCTCGGGGGTCTGTGAGAAAACGAGTATGTCATCGAGATAGGGAAACACGAAGTCTAGGCCATTGGTTACCTCATCAATGAAGCGCTGGAAGGTTTGTCCAGCATTGCGCAAACCAAAAGACATAAAACAAAATTCATACAAACCGAAAGGTGTAATAATGGCAGTTTTGCTAATATCTTCAGGTGCGACAGGGATTTGTTGGTAGGCCTTAACCAGATCTATTTTGCTAAAGATAGTACAGTCGGCTAGGTTGCTACCAAAGTCTCCGATGTGTCGGACTGGGTAACGATCGGGAATCGTCCGTGCGTTGAGTCCCCTGTAATCGCCGCATGGTCGCCAGCGGTCTTGCGAGGTGGATGGAATGTCAAGGTGTTTATCTTTGAGCACCATCTGCAGAGGCGAAGACCATGGGCTCTGAGAGGGGCGGGCTGTACCACAAGCTACCATGTCCTCGAAAACAGCTTTGGCTACCTTGAGCTTTTGAGGTGCGAGCGGGCGGGGACGACTGCAGACAGGTGGTCCGTCTGTGGTCAAAATGTGGTGGACGGTGTTGTGCTTCGCAACGCGGGGAAATCCGGGTGGTCTCGTCAGTTCTGGAAACTCCTGTAATATTTTGGAGAAAACGGAATTGTCAGTAATGATGGTTTGTACGCTGGGTTGATTAATAGCTACCACAGTGGCAGTGACGGAAATATTTGTAACGCCGTCTAGTAATCGTCGCTTAGAACAGTCTGGCAACAGATTGTAATAAGCGAGGAAGTCATCATAAGAGGAGTACCAACATCTGCTATAACAAAGTTCCATCTAAATTGTCGACGGAGTCCAAAGTTGAAACGAAGGATATGGAAGCCGTATGTCTTAATTATGCTCCCGTTAGCAGCGCGGACATCGAATCCAGAAGCTCCGGAGGGACCGCGAAGAAGTCGGCGGGGAAAAGCAGCAAAAATCCGATCCGGTATCGATAAGGAATCGATGACCCGACTCGGTATCTTTAATGAACAAACGGCGGCTAGTACTAAGTTCACAATCAGACGCCGCTACTGATTGTTCAGGGCGTTTCCCGTCTGATCGGGTTTCCATTAACAGAATCATAAGCAGAATTAACTAAAGCGCTTTTACCGGGGGCAACGTCAACAATACCGTCAGCTAGCTCAGCAAGCTTGCTCAATGGTAAGTCCTGATGAGCCATCAGGATGCGCTGGACGTCAATGGGCAGATGAGGCATCCACAACTCGCGTACAATGCCATCGTCTCCTTTCCTGCCAAAGACTGCAGGTGACGAAGAAAAGAAGAAGGCTTGCGGTCGCCCATCTGCTTTTCGCCTAGAAGTTGGCGAATGCGTTGCTCTCTGGAAACTGAAAATCGTTTGATCAACTCGGTTTTCAAGTTTTCATACTTGTCATCTGCTGGAGGATGAGCAATGACGTCTTCCACCTCGTCAGCCACATCAGGTTCCAGCTTTGAAAGGATGTGACCATATTTTGGTTGCATCCTTGGTAATGCCTGCGACTTCGAACTGTGCCTCAGCCTGTGCGAACCAAATTACTGGTTTGTTGGGCCAAAACGGAGATAACTTAACACTGACTGCTCCTACATTTTGTTCGGTGTTACTACCTGCTTGGTTGACACATAATCTAGCAACCTGCCGTTTAAGTTCTTCAATCTGTTGCTTTAATTCCTCTTCCATTATTAAAAAAATAATAATAATGCACTAAACAATATTATAATAAAAGGTAACTTGCAAAATAATAGTCAAATAGTGCACATAACATTCAACAACAAATTAAATTTCCATTATAAAACCAACCGAATAAAATTAAAATTAAATATTTACTAATATACAACTTGTAAAATATTGGCAAACAATGAACAAAAAACATACAATTATACCCAAGGACAAATGGTGTCAAACAAACAAAACATATACAAACAAAAAAAAAAACGCAAAGAAAAATTAAATTAAAATTTCTAATAATTTCCTGCCCAGCGATGCAAGTATTAAAATTTCCAATGGCAGTTAATGAGTTTGATGGAAAATAACTTAAAAATAGTTAAAAGTTACTATTTAGCACAGGTAGGTTAGTTATAAAAGTTATTGTACAGTATATTATATATTAGTCCAGTTATATTAGTCTAAAAGTTGTTATAAAACACCAAAACCAAAAAAAAATTGTTAAATATGTTATAAACAAAAATTATAAACATAAAAGTATAACACACAAAATAAAATAAATGAGAAATATCATAGTATTATGTGCTAGAGCCAAGAAAATAAAAGTTAAATTTAAATTGTCCATTCAAATGTGGCAAGGTCTGGGGAAAATGGGAGAAAAAGTTCCTTCACCGTTCACTGCAGAAAGTTTATAAAGGGAAAATGCTTGTAAAAAGTCCTGGATTACACTGACACTTGTTAGGAAGTTAGTCGTTATTGTTTGTAATTAGTTAGCACTGTGTGTGTTCACTCACCACTGTGGAAATGTTAGAAGGAGAACGGGCAGGGCAAGAAAGTAGCCCGTGCCGCTACCGGCACGTACCTCAGATGACCAGATAGGTACCTCAACCGCAGGGCAGATGCCGGCATGAACTTGCAAGGGCTGGCCAGCTCGTCCAGGTTGGGAGATATGGACATCAAGGGAGCAGATGAGAACCGCCGTGTCACGCCGCTTGTTCTCAGGAACAATCCTTTTCCATCAGCGGAATCCGTGCATGGAATCAGATATATAGCTGTGCGATAGCTTCTCCAGCGTGAAAATGTCCTCTCCGGTATACGTATTCTCTGGATTAGATTTTCACAATTTGAAAAAAAAATTCACGAGGGCGAAACGTTTTCTGATCACGTCGGGGTCACCAATATGGCATGATATAATGCGGAACGCCATTAAATAAAACTCACAAATGTGCTCACTATTAATTGTATTTACATTAGAAGAACTTTAGATATGTTCACAATATTTTCACCCTTAAAATAATGTTATTGTTAACAAAGCAAATAGACCGTTGTGTTCTCAGCGGCGAGTCTCGAGGCAGAGGTAACTCCCCGGTCGCCGACCAATCAGAGGCGACTCGTTTGCAAACCGCGAGTCGCGCGCTTTTGCGCGCTAAATTTAAAATAGACGCGGCGGTTGTTTTCATCCGCCACACGTGTACCAAAGGTATTCTGTTAATTGGTTACTTGCTTAGGCAACTTAGGGACTACGATGAATGGCCTAAACTATGGTGAATTTCCAAATTTTAAATTAAAAAAGTTACATGTATTGAACGACGTGTCATAGCTTATATTCAATGAAAAAAATTAAACGTGCCGCGACAACACGTTAAACGTAAATTTGAAGACACGACTTGTAGATAACGTTAGTAAAATGCGCGCATTTTCAAGTACTTATGTATGTGATAAGGGAAAATCCTAAAAAAGAAGACTCTAAACACTATATAAATACAAGCAAAAAGAGTTGAAAAAGTACTGTGCAGAATTTGGAGATCTTTACTGGAAAAACAACAAACTGTTTTGTTCATCACACACATATTAAATATATATATATATATATATATATAGGGTGTGGATTCGAAATATATATATCCGATATATTCGATAATAATACTTTTAAGTTCTGTTTCGTTAAAATATCAACGTAATACAAATTGACCTTCGTGGAGGCGGCTTTTATTTTCTTTATCAATAACGTACATAACGTTCCGTACAAGGCGATATAGACAGGCGATATTAATCAATGCTAAGTTTGAACGACCAAGAATGAAAAATAAAAAATAGAATACAAAGTAAGATTTAGCTAACATTGCTATACCTATATTTAAAGGCTTTGAATACTTTTAAAGTACGTATAGTAATTAAAATCTATATCTTTGCCAAAATGGCCACAAGATACAACGTTTCATCATAATTATATATTTGGCCTAAATTAGTTTAACGGCTTCTATAGTTATCTGGAACTATATTCGTGTCGTGGCGGGAGTATGACATTTCCTTTTTCATTCCTATTCAGTAAAATCGACGACGAAAAGTAAGATGATAAGATGATAAGTCATCAGTCGCTTTAAATATAAAGTATAATAATATATATCAATGACTTATACTTACTTATATAAATGTATATTAGATGTTAAAAAAACATAGAAATATTCAGCCAAATCTAAAAAGTTTGCAACTGGTAAAATGACACTACCGCTGAATAGGTAACATAATTCATTAGATTAAAATACATAATATCTTGTAAAACAAATCTGTACAGCGTTACCCGTCTTCATTGTCCTTTGTACTTAACTATTAGTTGTTCGAGAAAGATTTATTTCAGAGCCCATAAAAAATTTTGTTCATGCATTTATGCTTTAATATGAAATTGAACACTTTCGGCAAAGTATCTGATGATGCCTTAAATTACTTTTCTTTACATACGTTAGTTTATCTAGTTGCCTACGCTACTTTCTTTTCGAATAAATGAAAATATGTACTAACAAAGAAAAAAATATTATTACGGTAATCTAAACAAATAAAATTAATCTTAACGGTTGACATTCGACAGTTTTAGAGAAAGATTTGAGGACTACTATCACATAATATACCAATTACTGAAAAGATTCTGCGTCACTTAATTATTCGGTCTCTAAATTGCTATACGAAGTCGATGCTGTAGTTAAAATAATATAAAAGACTTTTTAAAGCATTTAAGTCTTAATTATTGAGTAATAAGCAATTGAATTAACCAACATTCGTTTATGTAATGACGAAATGGCAACTGACCAATGTATTTATCTTTGTTATTGTACGTCGCCTATGTCGCTACACAATGTCTTGGTGAATAATAACATGTTTTGAATACGTCGCGTGCTTGAGTTTATAGTTAACAAGCCAGTTCCTCCCACCTTTAACGCATTAGTATTAGTAAATAACGTTTTCTTGCTTATATCAACACGAAAAATATGTCCGTAATTAGTTCGAAGTATATATTTCTTTGCACGTGTTTCGGAAAAGATAATTTAACTATCAGAAATAAGTTAAAATTAATTTGTGCGATTTACATCCGTTTTTAACATCAATCCCTTACTTAAAGGGACCACTTAAAAATACTTAAATAATACAAAATTCTACCAAGTTGTTTATTTATGAATTACCATAGTGAGTTATGCTTATGCTATGTCTTGTGAGTAACTGCCAAAGTAAAGTTAACCATGAATAATTTTATGAAAAATTGGTCATAGTTTTCCAATTAAAACTTCCAGTAGTTCTTTGCGTTAACTTTTCACAGGGTTTGGTCAGCTACAAGAAGAAATGTAACGTTTTAAAAACTAAGCTGTTGACAGAAACGGTATCTGTTATTCATCTCTATGTTTACAGTAGTTAAATATTATAATATATTTATTTTAAATTTCAAACCCCTAATAAGGTATACGCAATGTTATTCGGTAGAGAAAAAAATCCCCATTCGAAACTCGTCACTCGGATACCGGTTTCCCTTATCTATGCCACTGACTTTTATAATTTCTATGTAGATCAAGTTCGTAATAGATCGGATGAACTCAGAGATCTATAGAGAAACGCGCATTGCAAGCGGAACGGTTAGGGTGACCAGTTATAAAGTAGGTGTTTCCTTTTAATTGTGTCTTTTTTGAAATTCACCGTGATTCTTCAATTCACTACCTCCTCAACTTTACAATGACTGTCTAATTTTAATTCCATATTTTTGGTACCATGTAGTTGGAATCTTATGCATGTATATTAATATTACTTTTGGGAATCTATCGTCGTAGCTCTCTGTCATGTCGGCTTGGATTAGCATCGCAAATAGGGCGATTAAGCATTTTTATATATGCTTAATTCACTAGTAATTTAGTTTATTTTAAAAGAATTTAAAAGTATGCACTACTATGAAATCATCAACTAATGTCTTCATTAAATATAAAACGCGTTCATTGTCTCAAATTATCCGAACTTAAATTTTATATCACATACAAGGCCGGATTTAGGGTAGTGCATCCGGGGCTACAGCCCAGGGCCTCCACAATAAAGCGGCCCTCACAATAGAGACTTCGGAAAAAAATATTCAAATTCAGACCAGTAAACTTTTCCTTTCATATTTTTTGTCGCGTTTTACCTTTACCTACAGTACTTTGTACAAAAGAAGAAAAAAAGCTCGAAAGGTTCCGTTCGTTAACGCTTTAATTAAATTTCAGATAATTCTTGTTTCCGGTTATATTTATATGTTCGTTAAATAATAAAAGAAATTAATTCATTTTATTTGGAAAATAATTTAGGGCCAAGAGGCCTCCACTCCTTTGTTGCCCCGACGCCTCCAAACCTCTAAATCCGGCCCTGAACACATCTTAATCCTCATTATTTAATTTTCCTTTGAATTTCCCGGTTTGTGCAAGTCACCGGAAGTTCTTAAAGCTTCGAGTCATAACATGTGCAACCCTACTAAAGTTTCGTCGTAGAAATATTTTTTTACATAAATCCGTAATAATTTGCCGTCATAGTGTTTCCGATAGCATAGATCAGAGTGATGTATTTCTTTGTCTGTCCATAAATCCCTGTGTATGTGTGTGTTTCGTGGAATCGACAGCTGGTAACGGTGACCACAGACGGCCCGCCGTCCACGCTCCAATGCGCGGGCGGCGGGCGCTTACCGCGACGTCGTGAGCACTTCCTATATACCACATTAATTAGACCATGTATCGTCTGTACAGACCGGGGGAAATATAATAGGTAGCTAGTTTACAGACCACTTGGATCGGATTGAGCATGTCCAGCAACGGGGATTATGCCTGCAGAATCACTGTACTTTGAATTCACCTCGTCAGTCTTGATTATTGGATTGAAGCTGTGATTAACATCAAAGCATTACTTTGTCGGCGCAAATCGAATTTAAAAACAACATAATGTGTGTTCACAAAATGGACATATTAATAAGTAAATATTATACATGTTGAGCTTTTCGTAATATGTAAACACTTCTCAACCGGAACCATCATCTGGTCCACAGCTGTCTTTGCCTTCATGTGGCCAATTAGGGCAGTGTGTGAAATTCTTTACGGCCTTGGTATTTTATTCACAAAGTTCCCATTTTTAATATTATTAAAAAGCAAGGCGAAGTAAACAGGTTGTTTTATAACTTACTTTTCAGATATAACGAACGATGTTGTAATTTACCTTACGAAAGTTAAAAAGTCGCACAATCTCTGTTTGCGTCATGAGTCAGTAGAATTGAAGGTTGATTAATAAATTTCGTACTTTTCTTAACTTCAACTTTTTAAACACTGTTACGAACGAAACTATGATTTCGCATGGACCTATTTTAATGAAGTTTTTTGTGTGTCTTCAGGATGATTGGAGAATGGTATAGATTCAGAATTCGGTCCACTACGGTCAAAAAAAAAACAAAAAAAATTTTAAATATTTTAATTTATAAGTTGTTCTCGGATTTAAGGCATGTGTACAGGACAACGCCTGTAGGGTCCACTAATATCTTTATACATATAATTCTTCTGTGCGTGTGTATGTCACTGAACTCCTAAACGGCTGGACCGATTATAATGATTTTTTTGTGTATCTTCAGGTCGATGGAGAATTGTTTAGATTCACAATTCGGTCCATTACAATTTGGTCTATTGAATTTTTTAATTAATTAGTTATTGTGGGATTTAAGCCGTCTGTACAAGACGTCTGTCGGGTCCGCTAGATTATGCATATATTTAATAAATTTTGGCGTGTTTTCAATAGAAACAGACGTTTGAAACAAATTTTAAGGCTGTCTAATAAGTAGCTTATTATTTACCTGTTCCGTTGTTTAAAATTTGTAGAAAAAAGTACGAAAAGTTTTTCGCCACTGTGAAGATTATTAGCAATATAAAAATTTAAATTTCTAAAAAGCAATGGCGACATCTCTTGTTCGAATTATCGTTTTTAAACGATATTCGAAATTGTTTGTATGCTGGAAAGGATGTAACAATGAATGCGCAAGCATTGCTTCAAATGCTAAAAAACAATGAAGATAAAAGACGGTTGGGATTTTCGTCGGTGTGGCAATGAGCCACCTTAGCTTAGTAGCTAAAGCGTCTGGGCACGAATCCCACAGACGTGAGTTCGATTCCCACAGTGGCGAAAAACTTTTCGTAATTTTTTTCTACAAATTTTAATATATAATCATCATAAGTGCAGAGATTAGCACTATAAAAAATTTATAATAATCGTAGTTTAGTAGATTATGCTTCATAAAAATGTGAACGTACCTTGACCAGTGAAATATATGTAATACATATATTTACATACACTACAGGGAAAATACCTTCCCGCATAATGTACCTCCTTACGTGAGAATACGCCAAACATGAGAATATTGTGTCAATACGATATTTCGTTTATGATATTTTATTTCTTAACTTTTCTCATGTTAACGATCAATATGCAATCTATCGTTATTGATATTCTATTGTTAAACGTTTGAAAATAACATTTCAGAAGATATTCCTTTTTTATCTCACCCCACTCTGTATTAGAAATTGAATGTTTTATCTCTGATGATCAATGAAACGTGACGACTCTCTCCGTCTCGCTCTGCCGCCGTCAATATAATCATCGACGGCAATATTTGCGAAACTCAAAATAAGATTTCTGACTATGAATTAGTTTCTACAAAACCGTTTTTTAACGCAGTGAAGACAACATTGCGTTTTACCTTATTTAACTTAAAATAGAAACCAAATCAGTAAAAATTTGTATCAATAACAAATATTACCAACATTCAAGTATTTGTGACTGAAATAACGTGTGGTCCTATGCCTATCCGGTAACACCGATAGTTGCAATACATTTTAGCACATTAATAGTAATAGTCATCTCGTCACTTAATATAATGCATATATATGTAGTGGAAACCTACAATACATTTGATTTATTTGTATTTTTCACAATCATTAAGGACCGAAAAAAATGTCGTGCTATTTTATGATGCTATTAGTTTTATTTTTACAATAATCCTATCGCACGGAAAGCTTCCCATAATTTTGTGATAGGTATATACAACTACCAGTCCTTAAGGTCAACTTTAATGTTTGCGGTAGTCCTCTTACATCGTACCGTTCTCGGTATTTTAGTTAATTAAACCCCAAATGGAAAAAGCTTAACAATTTTTAACAAGGAATAGAATCTTGCATGATTATTACTTATACTTATCTATAACAGCGCTTATATATATAAGCGTTTTATATATAACAGCGCTTTATCTCTTTAGCTCTTTTACGCTAATAAAGCGTATTTAAACCCACGAAATTTCGAAAACGTGACATTTTTCATAGTTGCGCGACAGACTGTTGTTTTACGTCGCAATATGATATGAAGCGCTATGGTTAACCTTAATAGCTACAACGTAATATAGTTCTTTTTATTTTACAATGTGTTATATGAAACTAATCGTGAGTCATATTAAATTTTACTATTATCTTGCGTTATTATCCATTAGGAATAAAGACCTTGCCTTCTTTATTCGTCAATGTTTCACGAAAAGATTTATTTATTGCCTATTAACGTCGTGTAGACTATTTCCTCCAGAAAAAACTTCATTTAATAAACTTTGAATAACTTTAGACATACATTTAATTGGTCTAACAAAAACAAAAGTTAAACGCCAATTTCAAAAAACAATTCAGTTGAAATATCCGCAAGACAAGAAAAGGATAAACCTTGATTAATTAACGCATTTGGGATTTAGGTTACGCCTGTCAAGCAGTAGGTTATCAATGATAGTGTCAGATGTCAAATATCTCTTAAAACCGAACCGCATGAGTATAATATTAATTATTTTAAGGTCGCCTTTATCCCGTATTACTGGCGATATAATCGAAATTGAAAATTTAATTTTTAATAAGTCATTACATAGAGTGCTTGCTTAACAAAACTACCTGAAGGTACTTCGATTTGTTTATAATATATATTTAATGAATGATATATTATGTTAACAAGTCATTCAGAGATACGTCTGTCATTAAACAATGAATATTCATAGAAACGAAAATGTCAATTAAAAAACAAGCGCAAGCTAGGCGTTAAAATCTTGCCAACAAATCGAATAAGTACTAATAGATTGTTTAGAACAAGACTTAATTTGGGACAAGGTCGGAAAATCAAGACAAACGTGTTAACGTTTCTTTGGTCGAATAACGGACGTAAGATAAACAATATACGATGTGTGTATAAAAATGGACGAAATCCTGGAATTTCCCTGATTGATTTTTTATTGCAATAGTCAACTACGAAAACAGTCTTTGGTATGTTATTGGTAAGAGTTATCTGTGCGAAGTACTCAATGGTTACATTTGCCTTTTGTTTTTTCATAGACATTTCTCACATATACGTAATGGATATTATAATTTAAAGGTAAAATCATCGAAACCATTATTATGGAAAAAATTGTTAAAACGTTATTTTTACTAAGATCTTATCTGTGAGGCGATATTATGAAAGAACAACATCGCTCTTACTTAAGGATAACACAGGATGTGTTGTAAGGACGTTTGACAAACATGAATTTCACGCGGACAAACACCCAGATGCGAAACAACTATCTGTGGGTCACACAAATAGTTGTCCCGTGTGGGAATAGAACCCACGACCCCCGACGCCGAAGCCAATACCTTGGCAACTGCGCCACGGAGTCATCATCATTTTCCCTTTTTTGCTTCTAACCGTTTTCCTTTTTTAGTCCCGGTTTCTGTTTAACAGTTTAGTTTTAGCTGTGATAGCTCACTGTCCGGGCGCTCGCCTTTAATTCAATATACTTGAGCAACCTGAGTTCGATCCCCGGAGCGGGCACCAATGAAATTGTTTATTTCAAGTGCCGAATTAACACGTGCGCAGCGGTGAAGGAAAAGATCGTGAGGAGCAACCTGCATATTTTCGAAATTATAACAAGAGAAAAAAATATTTCGAAGATATTTGAAGTCCGCCAATCCGCAGTAGGCCGCGTGGTGGGACATGTGTAGGCTGATACTTTACTTTACTTTTCAGTTTAACGTCGCTTTCTCATATAAGCAGCGTTTTTACAAAGTCTTTCCGTATTTTAAACATATTAAAATTAAATCACTAAAAATAATAAAAATATAAAAAAATTGACTTCAAAATCTCTAATATTAATAAAAAGTTGAAATTAACACTAAATCTAAAAAATCAAATCTTCAAAATCTCACCTATATCTAACCTACCAAACCAATAAAAAAAATTATATTTTTAGGAATCGGTGCCAATCTTTACCATGGCTAATGTTTGTACACCATTACACCTTGCTAAAAAAATAAAAAGAAGCTAAGCAACAACGAATGACTGTCGGTCCAGATTATTATCTAATAAATAGGTTAAAAGATAGTCATAAATACATATGACTATCTTTTAACCTATTATGTATCTTATTACCTACGTGAATTGTATAACAAAATTCAGAGAAGCATTTTATGCTGAAATCATAGATACGTGGCTTGGCATATACTCCAAAATAAATTTTCATTTATTTACATTCAATAATTTTAAATTTTCATTTATTTCTCTAACTTTTAATAATTATCAACGTGAGTAAATCAATATAGCAAAATTATTTTCTCTGTCCGTCAGCTACCTTAGTTTTTATTTCTATTTTATGGAATCATAAAATAAATAGTAGGTACATCAAATACATTACATCGGCTCGGGTAAAGAGGCCGAAAATTTTGCATATTTTTCTGTTGCAATAATACTAGGAACGATAGTGTTTTATTTGTGGTTTACTATTACAGAACATAGACAGTGCACAAATATCTACTCATAACTAAACACTCCCATAGATAAAACTTTACACCCGCCAATGTTGTTTGTGTATGTACGACGTTACTAGAAAAACTTTTCTACGGAGCTCCATCGCATTACGATTTGTAAATTTAACCGTTAGCGGCGGCTGCCTTAAGCGTCATGGCGTCCGCCAGTGAAAGTGGCCGAATCGATCTACGGAGGCATCAATCTGCAACACTTTCGTTGCCTCAAATCGATTGTCATTCGAGGCCCGATCCTCGAGGCCGGTTTCCCTGTTAAGACGGGCGCATTATTAGTGTTACATTTATTGTTAAAGCGTAAATTATTATTCATTCACATGAATCTTGGAACGCTTGTGTAATAATTTCTAATGTAACTTTCACTTTATATTACTATTATACCAGGCCATGCAGATAGTTTTGCGAAAAAAAGATTTTATGTATGTGGCCCTGGCTGATTGTAATTATTTTAAAAAGTTTAATTATTTAAAATAAAAAAAATCGAATTTTAAATACACCTCTACATTTATTGAAAGCTAAATTGAATTATCGTGTCTCATGTAAAAATGGATCTGCATCGGGGACTGTTTCGTGCGATGATTTCAAATGTGGTGTAAAACCGGACGAGTCGTTTGATCGACTATGAATAAATGGCATTTATGGGTGATGGACCTTCAAAAGAAACCATTTACCGTTGGCCTAACGAATTCAAACGCGGTCGTCTAACTGGTTGGAATGAATCCTGGATGATCAATACGATCCAGAAACAATTTAAAGCGTCAGTCGACACTTTGGCTATTTAAAAAAGAATCAACGCCTACAAAAGTGAAGTTTCTTCACTTCCCGGGACCAGTGTATATTTAAATTATCCGGGTTATATATAAAAGAGTTATATACTATGTAGCTTTCTTACATATATATAAGAAAACTAACATCAGCCGCGCCGCTAAATCTAGGACACCTTTCCAAAACTTCGATGTGCGAAAGAACCTCACGGACCTAAAGTTTCAAGCGCCGAAGTGCCCCTTTGATGAGAGGCATCCAAGGTGTACACAAGCAACATCTCATCCAAAAGCTTTGCCCCTCCCCCAAAAGATCAAAGTCAACGGGTCGGGTTTCTTGCCATCGTGTCCGAAAATGCCACAGGGCTCTAAAATAGAACGAACGTTGAAGGAAACAAGAGCTCAACTATACTACTGTACGGATGACGTCATTCAGGGAATGGTGGTGGGAAAAGTGGCCCGTACTTTTTTGACAAGAAAATCCGTGAAGACCATATTTATCTACATTGATACTGCAATGGTTGACAATTCGGTGCTCCTAGATGGGTTTCTACAGGAATGCAATGCCGTTTATCGTCAAGTAATGTTCCTAAGTTACTTGATGGTAAAGCGTGAAACTAATAATAACTCGATTTAAATGACATGCGTAGAAAATGGGCACGTACTTAATCACGACAGGCGGAATCATGCCTTTCTGTACCCTCCGTACACGTGTGTTCTGTGCCTTTAAAGGAAAAGCTGATTAAAAGTCAATTAACTCAACTTCCATCCTTTCCTAGCTTGCCTCGTAACTCTGTCCAAATTATACCGGCGTTAACTTCCTGACAACGTGTCGAAAGGAAGGAAGTAGCGATGTTTTGTTATATATACTTTAATTACGTTCAAACAAGGTCACCGCTTCGTAAATTACATTGAATGTTACGGCCACTTTTAATTGTAAATAAAGTAGTGCTTTTCGCTAATTCTTTTTTTCAACATACCGCGGTGTTTAAAAATATCTCGAAGTTTCAAGTAATAAGACGCCGTTCAAAATTTACATTACCACATGCGTATTTTACTTTGTTAGAATGTATTCAAAGGTAAGGTTAAGTGCAATTAAATAATTCATAAATTTTAACCAGTGTTTCAACTAATAGGTATGTTACATTTAGTTGTAGTAGTAGTGAAATTGAAATGATCTTAATCTAAAGTGAATGATCGGGCAAACGTGAACAATTCTTTTTATCAAGCGTATGACATTTAGGAATGATTTGTAAATAATTTCATTTTAGTTCAAGAAACTACGTTCATTTTATATTTTATTTTATTATTGTAGACACACCAACAGTATTCCTGAATATTTATAAATTTAACAAAAAAGGACAAAAATGGCACTAATATGTATACTCCCTATAACGGATGTGTACAACAAAAATTTGAAATAAATATTTTTTAAAGTATATCAAACTATAAAAAATAACTAATTATTTTAAATCACATCACATTTAAAATAAATTAAGAAAACAGCAAATAACACCTAATACCACAAATATCACCACAACAAAACCAATGAATAAAAAACACAAACGACGTAATTTTAAAGAAAGTGTATATATAGGTTGTAGTGAAAAACTATTACATTCATAATAGTACCGAACTTATCTATAACCACGCCGAATTACAATGTTTGTCTTATTGGATAATGCGCGGTATGATTGGTAAAGACAATTCGGCCGACTGCGCAATGGCCGAGAAACGCAGCTAGCTGCTCACATTTCTCGTGCAGCTTATGAAACCGATCTATAGACCAACCGGTGTTGGTTACACAGATATCATAATCGCCCGATAGCTATCGCCGGTAAAAACGGTTAACTCCGTTTACTTCATTTCTTCATGGTTTAATTATTTTCTTTTGTATATTTTAAATAAGCATTGACAAATATCAAAAGCTGTGATTGTTATTTTCTTAGGGCAAAAAAGAGGGAAATGCGTATTATATGAATATTGATTGTAACAAAAATGTTGTTCTACTTTATGCTATCGATATGTTTCAATATTTTTTGTACATTTATCCATAAAATACTCGTTTTAGGTGCTCCCATAAGCATTCGGAAATTATAAAAAAAATGCAAGAGCTGCATTATTACCTACACCTACACAATTTTAAAAGCGGCCATAAGTTCTGTTACAAATGAATTTTTTTTAGAAAATGCATTTTTTTTAACAAACGTAATGTAACATTATTAAAATTTATACCTTCATAGTTATTAACGTCTCAACAAAAAATAAAACAGATTCTATTCGAAATGGCCACCTTTAGCTTTTATACAGGCCTTTAATCTGGCCACGAATCTATGGATTTACGCACTGTTTCCAAGGGAAATTTCGCCACTGCTTGCTCCAAAGATTTTTTAAGAGACTCAATGTCGCCGTGTCGTTTAGAGCAGGCCATGCCGTCTAAACTGACAGTAATTTGAAGTCTGGGTTTGAAGTCTGGGCTAGATGAGTGCCAGTCTTCAACTCTTATAAAGTCCGGAACATTGGTTTCAAGTCAGGCTTGGGTAGTTCGTTCCTTGTGAGCAGGTGTAGAATCCTGCTGGTATTGCTGAGACGTTTCACAACATGATCCAAGACTGTATCTTGATACACTTTGGAAGTTTTCACTCCTTTTTCACAAAAATGTAGTTTTGTGACTCCTTGATAAGACACGCCACACCAAAGCATCACTGACGCAGGATGATGACCACGTTGTAACTTTCCGACAACTTAAGCAGCTTCTTTAGAACTGTGAACGTACACTTTATCATTTTGCTTATCGTAGTGTTCTTCAATCGTGAAAATTTTTTCATTGGTACATAGGATATTTCTGTGCCTTTCACCTGATTGTTTTGATCGATCCACTCTCTTTAATTGTAAAGATTGATTTAGGCCCCGTCTTGTATATCGGCGATAGCAGCGAGCTTCAGGTCTTGTTTTATAATACGCGACAGAGTCCTAGCGAATCTTCATTTCTCGCGATAAGATTTTTTGCTTCCTAATGGGGTTACGATGAATTCTGGCTTTAACAGCATTAACAGCCTTTGTAATTCTAACAACACGCGGCCGCCCCGATCTTTTCTGATCTTCAACAGACGAAGTATTGCTGTATCTGTTGATAGTACGATATACGAACATACGGCTGCTACCAAGCTTTTGAAGTGTCTGGAATATGATTGGATGACTGGGCTTTGTGCAAGGCGATCACTGCAATCCTATTTTCTTGAACACCATATTGTAATTTGATAATGAACACGAAAAAATATGTGAAATGGTGCAAAATCGAAATAAGTTTTTAAAATTATATACGTGTCCCAATTTCAAAATAATTAAAAAGTTGAAAAAAAAAAGAAAAGTTTTTATGTAGCAGTATTTATGGCCAGACTAGTTATATATTACACTATTCACTTTGTAATGCTTAAATTAGGTTAACTTTTGTTCTTATTTAAAGCACAAGTAAGGTTAACGTAGCATTTAAATTAAATTAAATCTGTTCATACCATACCATACATATTTAATGTAACACCAAGCCACTTTCTGAGCTCTGGGAATCATAATTCCAAATATACAGTTGTCGAATGGCGATTGCGCCACTCCGCGGTTTCTCAAACGTTGTAAGCGCGAGATTTAGAACTCCATTGATGTTTAAACTTTACTATCTTTAAAAATCGTTTGCGGACCGAAACTGTTATAATGCATTAATAACCCTTGACTATTTGAGACTTTCTATCCAAAAAAACATAGGCAGTCTCAAAGGGACTGCCTTCAGAAATTAAAACATAAAACAATACCAAAGTTAAAATTGTATAATTATTAATATTTAATTCTACATATTATATCAACTGACATCAAAAAAGAAGAAGATTCTCAATTCGACTGCAATTTGTTTGTGTTTGCTACCTCAGATCTTTCGACTGAGTACACCGATTTGATCAAAGGTGGTACTTCCCATGTGGTCCCATATTAAATTCATTGGTATTAGATCTTGGGCTCCGGAGATACTTCAGGGAACTCCTGAAAAAAAATTATAAAATTAATACAGAGCGAGATATTTGAAGTCGGTTTTGTTTTTGGCTATAGGCACTCCGAACTATAATAACAGTATTTCAATCATATCCATTATCTACTACAAGGATATTTTTCGCGCATTCCTTTTTTAAAAATAGCTCATGAAAAACGTTCGGTGACGTTGACGCGAGTTCCATGATTTTTGTTCACCCAAAAAGTCCTCAACATGCCTAAAGAAGTTTTCACTTCAAGAAAACTACGTTATAGGTACTAGGGCAACGTAGTGTTTTCGCCTGGCAGTGAGATGTGTCAACGATGACGTAAGAATTTGAAGCAGAAGAAAATGTTATTGAAGAAGACCGCGTAAGCATCGGCCTATATTCATAAGTGGGACGAGGAAAGCTGTGAATGATGAGTATAATGATAGTTGAACTACTAAGAAGTATTAAAATATATGATATTTATATTAGCATACCGTAATATACGTCATATAATTTAATACTTCTTATAGATGTTCTATTTTAGAAATGAATTTGGTGTGGCATGCAAAATAAGTGTATGTATATATAGATGAAGAAAAGTGAATAACTTTATAACTGATCGATTAACTTAATATGTCTATTGGATATAAGGAACATATCAATAATTTCAAATATCTGTCCGATTTCTATTTAGCGTCACTATTTCTAACGGGATTGACAACTTTCTTCAGAGTTTTCTTCCTTGCTTAAACGTTGCAAAAAATCGTTCACAACGTTTATGAGAACAGAAAACATGTTTCACAGGCAGTATCGATAGTTAATATGCGGCATTTGATAAATTCTTGTAGTACGGATTGACTTTTGGAATATTTTCCAAATTCCATTTATCTTTTATAAGAGGTGTAATTAAATGATTTACAATTAATCATATGATGCGATTGACAAACGACGAAACAACTATGTATTTCTGACATCACTTGATTATATTAACCCACAATAATTTACATTGAGTAAATATGGAATGAATAATTTGGTAATGGATTTAGATTGGCGATGTAGGAACTTCATCTAAACATTTTTGGGTGAAATTAATGCCGGTTACAATTTATATCGATAAAACGATTATTTACACGTTAAAATTGAATATCTCCTTTAACGGTAACAACTCTTGTAGTACCACACAACAGCTTCGGCAGGTCCGTCTCGGTAAGTACCACGACCCAACAGAACCTCACAGACCACGACTTGTTTTTATTTAAACGTCCCATTATTCGTCTTCTTATTTAAAGGTCCAATTTATTTAAAGGTTGCAATACATCTGCAACCCTACGGGTTTTGCAAATGTCAATGGGCGGTGGTTATCACTTAACATCAGGTGAACCTCCAGCTCGCTTGCCACCTTCTCAGATAAAAAAAATTTGAAGATTCGTCGACAGACTTCAAATGTCAATTATGGATTCTACGGCAACCGTCTTATGTTAGTTATGGTAGTGATGACGAAAAAGAGCGGCAATGTTTTTCACATTGAACAATTTTATTGAAGAGAATAGGCGAATTACGTATAAATAAAGTACAAAATTTTACGTACAAAAATTGAAACGAACGTCTTCCCATGGGTTGGATAGAATCATCCGTATAAGTTTGACAAAGTACTTCAAGTTTTTTTTCAGACATACATTAAACTAGTACTGGCAATATTCCATAAAAATGAGGATAAATTTCTTTTTTATTAATTTCACTTTACTTTTTTAATCAATATAAGCGCTCTCTAAAAAAATAATTTGTAAATTGACACCAAAATATTTTCAAACACTTTTTCACAGATTAATAAATTACTTCGAATTTATTTCTTAAATTATTATATTCGAAAATGACTGTTTCATTTTTATTTTGGTAATCTTATTTATCTTATTAATGTTAAAATAATCGTAAGTTTCTTGTACATTACGGTTTGTAGTGGATTTGAAGTCTTGAAAGCCCTAGCCCCACTCCATGTAATTAGTTCCAGCGGCCTCTTTCTCAGCGCCCATCATATATGTTCTTATCATCAGTGAATTTTTTGTCACGATTGGCCGCTCCTAATATGTCCTAGGCCCGGGCCTATTGCGCCTTAGGGCAAATCCGCTACTGACGGTTTGGTTTTAACTAAAGAATAAACATTTATTAGGTTTCGAATAATTTTGAATTTTACCAAAGGCTACTTTGCGTAACCAAAATAATATTATTGATTTTGCAATTGAAAATAACTTAAAGTACCATAATCCTGTTGACCAATCACGTAACCAGTTTAATGAAATGATCTAATAAACGAAAAAAAGACTCTTCTAAATGGCATGAATGTAACAATCCTTGTCCACGGTGCATAATAAAAAATTAAATCTAATTTCAATGAACATAAAGTTGTTTAAAGATTATCGACGGATTGGTATTTCCATGACATGAGATCCAGTCAGTCAGCTATAAAACGTTCATCATGCTTTCATGGGTAGATGGTTATTATCAATATATATTTAATAATATATTGAGGTACTTGTTTATTTTAATGTATCTTTAACCAAGCCTATTATTAGTTCAGTATTATTGTAGCTTTTGATTCGCTTTGAATTCAAGGAATAGGATGAGGTAAGCTGTTTCTTTTTAATTCTCTTCGATTAGAAATTTATAGTATTTTGATTGACGACTGTATGATAGTCGATCTGCCGTGAGAAATTAGAGAATTAGCCGTTTGTCATAACTATGGTCTTGTAGTTTAATAAAGCTAATGATATTATATGCAAATACAAATTAGATATGACACTAGCGCACCGAAATTTAGGCACTCAAATTAAGCCAATTGATGTAGTTAGATTGTAATTCTACACACCACTATCTCTTTGCGTAGCAAATGTTCTGTATCACCTGTCACATTCAGTTATATGTATGTCATATAATGTATATCGCGTAACAATTTTTAAACAATTTTAAGTATTTTTAACTTTATATTAGTAATTGTTTTTTTATGCATGGACATGCGCCATCTTTTTTAAAACATCATTAATTTAAGCTGTTTTCAGTTGTAAATACTGTTCCGATCATAGATAAACTATTCCGTGACTATGGATTATATAAAGTGTTCGAAATGACGGGTAATCAAACTGAAAGTTAACCCTATTAAATCCGTCAATTACTTTTACTAAACAAAATTACGATTCATGTGAACATGAGTAATCATAAAACATATTTCAAAAACCGAATCAATTATGATATTTCACACAGATTACTTTTTATAATATGTACCTGGAGGACCGAGCGTTGATCGGTTTGTTCTTTTTTTTTTGGTAAATCGTGTGTTTTGGAAATTACATTTAGATACAAATTACTGAGTAATGAAATATGCATAATGTTTTTCGATCTTACCGACGTAATAATAAGAAAATATGAACTGGTGTTTTTCACAAAAGAAAGATCTGTAAACAAAAGGGGAAAAAAGAACAAAATCATCTGGATTGACAAAAAAATCAAAAAATAAAGAAAGCAATGATCTGGAATCGAAAAAAAAGTAAAAAAATAAGTGTGTAAATGATCGTGACACGAACCACGGCCCTTCTGTTTCGGGGCCGGCCGATTACCGACCGAGCTATTATAAAATTTTTTTTTCGGCGACATTTATCGTCATTTTCGAATGATATTTTTCATTCCCTGAAAACAGGGATAAAAGTACATTTTCTAAAAATGAAACCTAACTAGATCGATTTTTCGCCCCCGAATCTACTCACATAGTAAATTTCATGAAAATATGTGCTGGAGCCGTTTCCGATTATATATATATACAAGAATTGCTCGTTTAAAGGAAGAAATAAAGATTACCATTTTTCTCTCTTTCTTAATACCTACAAATAATATAGTCTTGTCATTAGCAGTTAAATGACATTCAGAAAGAGGAATCGTGAACGGAAAAGACACGTGTTCGTGTACATGTAGAGATACGCGTTCAAAAAGACCTCGAGGCAAGGCCACTCGCATTATGTAAACGAAAGTCGATGTAACGCATTCGGGTAAAAGTTAAGCCGAATATCGATAGTATGATGGTGATTTCTAACAAACAATAAATCTAACCAAACGTGACATAAAACGATAGAAAAAGGAAAGTAAAGAACATCTTCAACAATTGAAAGTACACAATGAATAAGATGGTGGCAAAGTAATCTATTAGAGAACGCTGACGTTGCCTAAAGAAACTGTTAGCTAATAAATGCATATTCGGAGACCAAGAACCACGATATCGGCTCAAAGACAAAAGCTTATATAACCAGTCGACCATGCCAATCTTCGGTGCCTTTGCGCCCATGCGCGTTTCGACATTGCACAAAATGTCAATATCTACTTTGTGTTATTGTTATAAGAACGATTAACAAGCCTATAACTGACTATAATAGACATGTACAGATGTAACAAGAAACGCATTAAATATTCAATAGGTACTAACACAAACACTGATTGATTTTGCTCTGGGGTCTTGTCCTACGTATTCTTCGTACACGAAAGAAATCGTATCGACCATTGAACCATCCGATTTGCCATTCATTTTGGCTAATAGATCACTTTATGTGTGACTAAGGCGGCAGTTAATACAAATGCCGAATACTTACATTATCCGAAACTGCCAGCAGAACAAATTAATCGTATGACGAAAACCAAGCCAACTTTACGGCCCTTGAATGCCATATCGCGTAGTTCCATTTATTTTTAGACCTATCACAGAACCGGTTCCCCTGAATTAATGTACAACTAATCAATACATTTGCTACGAGCCTAAAATATGTCGAATGTTGCATCTAAACCAAACCATATTCTCTTCGTCTGGCATTTTTACCTAAATCCTGTGTCAACCCGTTTTCAAATACTTTTTGGCTCTGAAACGAGACCGTACAAAACGAGCGTTCGGTATAAAACATCTTAGTTACTTAAATCATTATTCTATTCTCTAATTTACGTCATTCTTGTATTGAATTACGTTGTAACGACGTAAGCTATTCATTATGTCGTTAAGGCTAAAAACGGAAAATTTTTGTCTACTGTTAGTTATCGTCATTTCAACGAATTATAAATATAATATATCATAATACTTCATTATTTAAAAAAAAATATATTTAGTTTTAATGTAAACTTACATGTCGTGAAATAATATTAAAATAATATTTATTAATAATAATATTACTTAAAAAATTTACTATTAAGTGTAATAAGTAATAAAATAAATATTACAATTAAGTAAATGTTTTATTACTATTATTGATGATATGATGATGTGGCAACACCAAATTGTTGGTAGTTTCTGTTCAACTAAATATCTTGAACAAAACTTAATATAATCACCACATTATAAATAGTAACACGATCCAAAGTCTCTCTTTTCGAAATTCTTTACACCTATTGGCACGTGTGGCCAGAGCTCTTGGCGCGAGTTCAACAGTTTAGCTTTTGACACTAACAAAATTGACTATAAACTTGTTATAACCTGTAGCAATTGCTGTTGTATTATTTAATAGAAACAGACGTCAGTACGAATGTTAACTATGGCACTCATTTATTTATTTTTTTGAACTTGTACAAAGGCCTTCGCCTTAGGATAAGTGAGGTACGTGCACTCTCAAGACTCAAGGACACACAAGACACACGATAAAATGTCATTTATGAAATAATTATAAAAAATATACTGTTATAAAAGGTTCTACTAAAGATACAACACAATTTATAATACGACACAACATATTACACATACGAACAAAAACCAGAAAATACGTTTATAACACTGCAAATAATATTAACGTCAAAAGTAACGTATGCGTAACGTAAAAAATTATTCTTTGTCATATTTGATATATTAATTGTGAGAAATGAACGCGGCACTTTATAACTATCAGTTACGCACGTATCGTTTAAAAACATTACCGCTTTTATTAAACAATGACAGCATCACCTGAATTCGGTTTTTATACATCGCTTCCGCATGATTCGAATGTTCTAATTTATCACAACGGAGTCTAGAAAACTCAACGTGATGACTAAGAGAACGTTACGCATCGCAGTCGGAAGTATGACCAATCGCAAGTTAATTCTTAGTCGATTGTAAATTAACTTATAATTTCGATTTGAATATTGTCTATATATACGTTGCAGGTATATACTTAATATAGTCGTAAAACTCAGCCGGGTGCCGTAGAATCGTAGAGTTTAATCTAAGCTATGTCTTACCGATTCTAAGTCGTGGTTAACTTATCGGTTGCAGAACTTTCAGCAGCGGCAGCAAGGAAGGCAACAGCATCGGTAATGCCACGGCTTCTCATCAGAGACAAGAAGATGATGCAACTGTCACCATGAATCGGGAGAACGTGTCCACGAAGTTCGCGGCCGGCATGGACCGGTGGCAGAACACGCTGGAGGAAATGATCAACTTACGCTCCTCGAACAACCAGGCGTTTAAGGATAACTATTGGGTAACTATCCATTGTGTTGTTCATACCCCTTGTAGTATTTATTCCTCATTCAACGTAACGTTCAGATAGAGAACGGAGAAAAACCGTGACAGTTGGTGTGATAAATGCTATCAGATAATTTTCTACTTGTTAACGGGCACGCTGAGCAAGACGTCTAGCACACATGGCAAATATTACGTATTTTTCGTGTTGCGTCACGAACGCTTCAAGACATAAAAATAATTAAATCCACGATTGTTAAAGACCCCCGCCCACGCCGGCGTTGTTGCGAGAGAGAAAGTGCTCCAGCTCTCGTAATTGAGGTAATGTATTACTAGGTTCTCAGAAAATTCGGTGAAAGCGACTTCGTAGTTAAACCTCGACAATTGAGACAGCGCAGTTGATAAAATGAAATACGAGTAAAAGTTTTCGCGTCCAAATCGTATGGTGTTAGTGACGTCTGAAAAATCATTAATGCAAATTCCGTTCTCGCTTACAAGCTGATATGTGTAACTTCGTATATTTCATTCAGAACTCCTCGCTATCGTACTTACTAGTGAGAGTCTCACAGTCCGTGTTATAACAGATATGCGCAACTAGTCTATGTCGAAGTCCGGTACCGGGTGATTGTTAAACGTTAGTACTGCTGCTAAGTCATTTTGTCCTCGTTTCTAGGTATTAGGCTAGATGTTTAATAAAAAATCGCGCCCATCGCGGCTTATATGAAACTTATCCTAGGTAATTTTCGATGGTAATGAACATATGCTAAAAGTACTCGTGCAAAAAGGGTGAGTTTTATTAAATGGGCACAGCAATTACGAATTTCTACACATTAGCCGCCGCCTATCGACACAATCGTCATGATTTATAATGTGCATAGAAGCGAAAACCGGTCAAACGATACAGAGAAGGCATTAAAGAAAAGAAAAGAGAAATCGCACACACGCGGACAATTTTATATATTATTGGATATAAACGGGAACAGCCACTAGGTTCAGATATTATAGCGCCTATTTCCTCATAAATACACATTTATAAGTCAACCCTTATTTTAAAATTAATCCGTTAGCACGAGGCTCCGTCCAGTAAAGTCGATAAATGTTTACTTTGCGCGTTCAACTTCATTTTTGGATAATTCTGTGATATATTGATGAAGAAACGACGAAGGTACGAAGCCATTTATTCATTTTTATTATGACCGAAACCACGGGTGTTACATTACCACCCGTGCAGCCAAGCTATATAAAAAAATAAACATATATTAGGCACTAGCGACCCGCCCCGGCTTCGCACGGGTGTAATGCTGAATGTTTGTTTTAGACATCGCATTAGAAACCTCTAAAACTATCCGTGTTACACTACCGTATTATGCATGAATTATAAACCTTAAACATATAAACCTTCCTCTTGAATCACTCTATCTATTAAAGAAAACCGTATCAAAATCCGTTGCGTAGTTTTAAAGATCTAAGCATATATAGGGACAGACAGACAGCGGGACAATTTTGTTTTATATTATGTAGTGATAATTAACTCAACGGCGCAGGTGCTAAGCTATTAGCGTCGGCGCCGAAGGTCGTGGGTTCGATTCAGGCGATCATAATTTGTGACTCGCAGATAATTGTTGGATTCAAATAATTGTTCCCAAGCAGGACATTGCACTCTTCGTAAAACAATGAATGTATTTGCATAAAATATATGCTTTTATTTTACAGCTGTAGAAGAGACTAGTATAAAATTATTAATAATAAAATATAAACAAAAACATTCGTCTAATAAATTTACTAAATCAGTTATTGAGTTCTAATTTCTGCTTTGACTTTGAACTGTGTATTGACCTAGAGCTGACTCGCACAGAAATATATTCTTCATATTTACCTTATATTTCTACATACATTAAAATCGGATTTATTTATTGAAAGACGATAGCTCGGCGTTAAAACTATCACTTTATTTGTCAGCAATTACGCATTTCTTCCTTACTATGCATAAATGTGCGTATCCAGTACAGCAATTAACAAATGTATTCTCGAAAATTATTTAATTACAATTTGCGACGTTGATAACAACATCACGGAGATAATTTGCAAGGAATAATAGAAAATACTTGCAATGGCCGTAAACTCCAACTATACGTTTCTGTATTCATATAGAAAGACTTCTGCAGGAAGATATAGGCGGTCCGTTATTTATCTACAGATACTTTTCTATTTTGGTTCAGGCCCGATGGAAACGCGTTTCACAATGGAGGTGTGTACTTCCCGAGCGAGCGGAAATGCGCTGCCACCACACCATTCAAATCATGCGTTGAATTTTTAAAACCGGCACATGTGATGGCCGCTGTCAACGGACTTTGGATCCTAATGTCGAAATGTTTCGAATTAATTTTCACTGCAGAGAAAGTTACATCGTGAAGAAAACACAATATGTGTGTAAGCTACATAATAAGCTAAGCTATAAGGTATTGATGGTATAATTTAATCAAATAACGTATACCGTTGTTATGCGTGACCAGCAGTTAAAGTAACATTCGCCAATCACCTGTTTTGAATTTTCATATTGAATAGAAAGAGTCAAGAAAGTAACCGCGATAGGTCGCTCCCGAATTCCTTAGACAATTTTTGAAAAATTATTTGCTAGCAGATGACATACTTGTATCACGAACCTCATTTACGAATTGCTTGAATTTGTAACGAATGGCCGACGTTAACTCTCCTTGGGAGTGCGGACCCAGATCCGGAACCATTATCTGTGGGTTGTACAGAATTAAAAAAGAAATAAAACGAAAACCCAAAACAATAACACGCACCTCTTGCTTCGTGACAACCCAAATTACTCTATCACATGGAATTACGGTATTGTTTTATTAGGCATTTAGCTATTTTACCATGAATTGAATGCTGTAAAGTTTTCGAAAGTTAGGGAAATTTAATACAAAAATGTTAATGTATTTACTCGAAAAAAAAAAAAAAAAAGAAAAAAATGGCATAGCGTTTTCAGTTCCATCTCGGAATCTCCTTAATATAAAGCTGTTAGGAAAATATGGGTGTTTCTAAATGATTAGGCTGTTACAGCTGCCTGTTAAATAGTCTTATTTTGTTTCGGTGTATGTTTTAAAACTTCATATTTGCCCAAGTGTTGTACCAAACGCTTGTGATTATCGAAGAAATATATTTCTAATCACCTAAAACTAATTTAAATTAATGCCATATTTTTGATCCCACATTGACACGTGGCTCTATTTAGTAGAGATTATACCGGCAGCGCAATAATAGATTAATAATTTCACGAAAAAGCTTACTGCTTTTTTTCCTTAACATTTTGCATATATTTCAAGTTAGGTACTTTTAGGTAAAAGTTAGGTAAAAGCACTAACAAGTAGAGTCTGTGCCTTATTTTTGAACGCACATTATAAGCTTGGCGCATCTATTGTTATCTACTTTACAGTAGACAAACACTTTCAAATATCGTTTTATATAATATAACTCATTTGCACCATTGCTATTTGAAAATTTCTGCATTTAAGATGAAACATTAAAGTTTGATGAAATATATTTCGACGCTGCGGGGATCGATGCCCAAACGCTACAAAATATAATATCTCATGTGATATAGCAGAGATTAGCACTATAAATTTTTATAAATATTCTGCGTTATGTTACTTCTACGACGGCACTCATATTATTCAAGATAAGGCCTTAATATTGCACAGAAGTAGTATTCATATACTTTCAAAAACACAGACAAAATTGATCCAGTACTTGGCTAACTGTGATAACACAGTTTGCGGCCGCACTGCTTAAATCTTTGTCCTTGTATATCTTTCGCTTGAAAACCGATTGCGATAAAACAAAGCCTGTATGTCGCCCCAAGCTTAACTTAAGTAACCAGTAAAAATTGCATCAAAATCTGATGAGTAATTTTGAAGTTTTGAGCGAACAGAAAAACAGACATGCAGAAATACAGAGAGAGAGACAAAAATTTCAAAAAAGGTTTTTATGTGTTCTATAACTCTTTTTGAGATGCCCTATTTCAATTTTTCATAAATAATTTGTTAATGTTGACTACGCTGCAACTGTTTTAATATAGTATATAAGATAAGATACAGTTAACAGGTATGTTATACCCAAGCATAGGCTTATTTAGAAGCGAAACGTGTACTTCAGAAAGCATCACGGCAGCATTAAAAAAAAGAAATCTAGTTCCAATGGTATAAGACGATAACTCTGCAAAAGGTAATTAAACGCACGCAAACAGTTCATTTAACATGATTTAATTCAGAATAGATTCATGTTAACGAAGGTCGAACTGACCGACAAAACTATTAGTTCGTAGAATAAGTCTTTAAAAGAAATCCTATATTTTTCCCCTGGGGTTCGGGTAGCCGGCTCGTTCCAAATCTTCCTTATTTAAACATGTTGAATATTTATATTTATTTTATTCTATTGTATTGGTTAGGAAAACATACATGAGTTTGGTACATCAAAAAAAATTTTACAATTACGCACAGATATGGCCAATAAATTTTTCATCTCTAGCTAAACACTGCATCAGAAATAGTAGTAAATAAATATTAGAGATGGAAAAGGTTGGACTTTGTACGGTGAAGACGGACATTAGTGAGAGCTACAAACACAACGAGTACGCTTTGCAGAGGCGTGTTTATACACCTTATGGTGAAGGTTCTGTCGTATTTGGTATATAGGACGCATCAGAAAAAAGTTGATGAACGCAATTACGCATTTCATGAAACTACAAGAGGATGCAATCACTAGCGTACCCAGACGACTGCTAGTGTGATATCGGCAAAAGGCAGTTATAGTTCATACGAAACATTTTTATCTACTGTCATGTGCAACGTGTATATGTGAAATTTACACACAGTAGAAGTGAAACTTCTGAAAAGTAAACTAAATTACGACAGAATGTGATGAATATAGAGAATCAAAAGTTCAAAAGTGATTTTACATTTTGTTTATCATATATTACATTAGACATGATTCATTCTTCACGTTTTCACTATGAAAAAATGACACGAGAGGCTTATGGTTAATAAAACATAAAAATAATGTTTGAGTTTCAATTTTTTTTCCACCGATACTCACGAGTCCTTTCAACATCAATTTTAAGCATACTTGTAAAATGCATACACAAATAATACACCATGGTGGCTTTTTATTAAAGCTTTGCTATACGCAGGCGCATACAAACATATTAACACATATGCTAACATGCACACGTAAAACGCTCGGACCACAGCAATACAGCAATTAGAAATACATAATATACTGACTAATTATGATATAATGGCAAGGCCTTGGGAGAGGCAATGTGCAGGCCTACACGCATAACAAACGTAAAACGCTCAGATGAGAGCAAGTATTAGTAAACAGTCTGCATATACATTCACAGGACCGTTTATTTCGGCAATATTATTTCACATCTTACTAACTTATGTTGAATGCTAACAAAATTATACTTAAACTGAATATTTGAAACAATTTGCAGGGCGAGTAAGGCGATAAAACTATCCGAACTATAAAATTACAATAATAATTTTATGGTTCCTAGTCAATGATATTTTAATAACGATACGTTGATACTTGTAACAACAAATTGTTCTGATTTGCAATATATGACATATATAATTGTATTTAACAGATGATATCGAACGGAAAGAGATAGCAGAAGTCTATAACAGCAGAATTGCAATCTCAATAATTACACCAATTGCCGTAATTTGAGTGCCTCAGTTTCTAGTTCATTGTTCATAATGTATTTGTTATAACTTTTTTCGGTTTTGAGTTATTTAAATTGAGATATATTAAACTATAAAAACATCGAAATATGCAAAAGCTGAATTCCCCTTAACCGTGTTTCACAACATCTTCAGCTACCTGCTGGGCTACTTACGATACAAATATTATTTATTTTGTATTTAAATATTACTATATTCCTATAAATAATAAGTAAATAAAACATTCCCAATGGTCTTTTTTCTTTCTTCGTTCCTACACCTAAAACCTAATTGTGGTAGGACCACGCAACAATCCTCGCTGTTGAAAGAATGGGCAGACAGGGATGATAATTAAGCGAACGGACGCGTAAGTGTTATAATTCTGCGTTTCGTCCGGTGAGTGAGGGAGCCGTGGCCGACTTTATTAAACGGTGGTAACGTCTGCAACCCTGTCTGCTACGACTGTTGCAAATGTCAATGGGCGGTAGTTATCGCGTAACACCAGGTAAACCGCCAGCTCGTTTGCCACCTTTTCACATAGAAAAAACCTAAAACCTTTTTTCGTTGTATAGATGTTGTCATATACCATTAATACCACTGGTATAGAGACATAAAGTTGCAATCATGCAGATTCAAATAACATCGTCAGAAGTTTATTCGTTTTTGAGATTTTACAGAGCAGTAAATAATTATTTATTACCTATCTTTCATCTTTAAGCAATCTGCAGAAAGAGCTGTTAAGATGCGATGTTAATAATTAATGTGTTACCAATATAAAGATCTATACTATAAGCAAATTATTCTTCACTTTGAATAACTTACTAATTATTGTAACACATTGTCGATTTTGCGTTATTGATACACGGTTCCCGAAAATTCATTTACAATCCTTCATGGTAACTCCAATTGCCAAAAAATTTTAATAATTTGGCTTGTCAAATTAACAAAATTTTCAATGTTTTTTTCTTGTATTTACGAGAATACTATATAAGTAGGTGGTCAATAAAACTATTGTAAAGATTTTATCGCATCTGGCTTTCATGGTTCTTTGATTATTTTTTTTTTCAACAATATTACACATTTTGATATTTTCTAAGGTTTTTCATATCACAAAACTTTATAAACTGTTAAAACTGAAAAGTTCAGTTCTATAGTTTAACTCTAGTACTTAATTTGTAGATTTAAGTGTCCATCATTCTAATTCACTACGTACACAAGTTTACCAGTACGTTTATGCATACTCATATAGTTTCAGTCAGCATAAAATCGCGAGGGACATTGTTTCATAACAATAGACATATACCTACCTACCATTACATTTGCATTCATACTGACACACGTGTGCATGAGCACTTGCACTGCTGTGTATTCTAAGGTTTCTCACTTAAAAAAAAACGTAAATTTTTTATTTAATAATTGTTGTTTAGTTTTTAGACAACTTATTCTAAAATTTTTGCTTGACAAAAATGGGCCTTTACTCACGGTTTTAACGTAGGAAATTATTTACGTCATATTTTTTCACACTGGTATTGTTTTTGATATGACAATATTGGGTGTCATTTTTTATTATATCTATGCATTTTTATTCGGCGTTCGCTCTCATTACACCTAATCTAGGCGGGAAAATGATGTATTCTTATTTCTTATTATTCTTTATTCCACTGATTTCAAATTAAATATGCAGTACTCGTTAACCAGCGAAAGGTCACGTTGCTCGATTACATAAAGCAGAAATCAGTGGACACGCGTGTCATTGTCACGTTATATTTGACGTGGGGACCAAGATGCATTCACATTTCCACCAAGATTTTTACAAGGAATATTCATCAGGATGAGGCTTGAAATTTACTAAACCTATGACAATGTTAAGTAGGGTATTTGTTAATGTTAACATGAAATGAATTTAGTTCGGTTGTATATCTAGGCATGTGACGACGCAATGCTCGATTAAGCCATAATTTTCGGTTAATATTTATAATTAATCTTGATTACTTACAGAACTAAACATATGACACGCACTAGAATATAGAGTATTATAATTATAAAGCCTCTTAATTAAAAATTTTTTCTTCCAGGCCCAAAATGGTTTTGACGAACTACGTCGTTACGTAAAGCAAGGAAGCGACTTCAGCAAAGAATTGGCGGCAATTTTACAGGAAAGGTAAAGAAGATTATAATCATACTATAACTAGCTGTTAACCGCGGCTTCGCCCGCGCGGCCACAGGGAATTAACAATTTGATGGCTGAATTTTTTCCTACTTATTTGACACTTATTCTTTATAAATTATGGCCTGTGTTATTCTGATGTATAAGCTATGTCATTGTAAAGTTTCTGTAGTTTTTGCGTGAAAGATTAACAAACATCCATCCGTACACCTTTATAATATTAGTAAGGATTATTTATTAATTATACTATAATAGCCGAGTTTTCTTCTTCGTTTTTGACTTAAATTCTATTCATTCCGTGAATGTTACTGTCTTCACTAACGGAAAATTATTATTGACGTCCGAGAACAACGTTCCATGCAAGAAAAAGTTTCCTTAGATTGTAGTATACACGCTATAGATAAGCAATCTTATCTGTCTTTCTGTGCAACGCTTACTTTCCAGTGAAGCGATAATACAATGCTTTATTGTTTATGACTCAATCGAGCGACCTCATACTGAAATCGGTTGACTTTTCTGAAACAGTCGTCGTAAGAACAAATTGTACATCGCTATCTTTGCAATTGTTACCGGCAAATGTTATTGACATAGTTGAAGGCGACTTTCTCCGGCTGTAAAATCTGTTATTTAGTCGATCTCTAACAGTGAGAAGGTAACTTTATATAGAAACCCTTTTTGCCAATGTTAAAGACATGAAAAAAATGATACATAATTTTTTTATTCAATCATTAACCTATTTACTAGGCTATTTATTACTAGGCGCAGCCTGTCCAGTGGGGGAACCATTGGACAGGCTGCGCCTAGTGTGGGGGTTAGTATTGTATCAATTGTAAATCTATTTATATTAATAAATAATCTATTTTTTTTATAAAATAAGAGCAAACGTGCAGGCGACAAAAAATTCAATGAACATAAACGTATAATAAAAAAAAATATTAAGAAATAACCATGTTTTGTAATAATTTCTGAACCAAAGTTTATCACATTTTTCTGTATTGCAAATTAATCTTTGTTCAGGGTCGAAGCAGAAAATTACTATTCTAAATGTCTCGCCAAGCTGGGCACGAAGTTAAGCAAAGCGTGCAAAGAGAGTATCGGATCCTGCACAGAAGCGTGGAAACATGTGGCCATTGAAATGGAAAAGAGATCGGAAATTCATCGGTAATGATCTACAATTCGTGCTGCTTTTTTTTACCATATGTTTTTTCAGACGCGTAATGAAAATATTTTTTCAGAAACTACTCCAATGCTCTTTCGGAAGAATTAGTGAAGCCAATGAAACATATTATCGATAATCAACTTAAATTAAGGAAGAAGGTGCGTGCTCACAGCTTTGAATTCGTAATGAATAAGATAGTCTGCAACTGCTTGTGCAGGCGTGTTTTCTTTTTACATCGTTGTTCGCTGTGTTTACAGATCGAAGGTAACGTTGACAAGACAACGAGGTCTCTAACCGATTGGAGAACGGCTGAAGCGAAATCGAAGCGTCAATCACACGCGGCAGCGAGGGAGAACGAGAAACTTCAAGACGCCGTTCTGGACATTAGGTCTGCAAATTTGCGATACGCCCCACGAAAATGTTGCCACGCTCTTATTTTGGTCTTCCTTTCCTCTGTGCGCGTCCGCTGCGAAAGTTGCTGTGCGTTTGCGTTGCGATCGTCATAGGGGACTTGTGAGTATCATCAGTAGCTTCGTTTGTTCGCAGCCGCATGTCGCGCAGTTCGAGCGTTGGGCACATCCCGCACTCGATCCTGAGCGCGGCCCGAGCCGAGCGCTTGGCCAACAACACGAGCGAACGTGACGCCGCCAAGCTGCAGGTCAAGAAGCGGAAGACAGAGGACGCCGTCAAAAAGACTGAGGTCGAATATTACAACGTGTGCGTTCAAGCGGAACGGGCCAGGTACAAATCTCCCTAATAATAAATTGATTCATTTGGTACAACAAACACTAACAATCACATTATTGAATAGGTTAGAATGGGAGACAAGTGTGGTGAAGGGCGCTGGTATGCTCGAATCACTAGAGGAGGAAAGACTCGCACAGCTGAAAACTTCAGCCGATTGCTACCTAAGGCTGACGGCGGCGGTGCCCCCGCAACTTGCGGAGGTAAGCACTCAACGCGCTAATATGAAGCCAAATGTTATTGTCATATGAATGATGTCTAATCGTTTCATGCGCAGGCGACGAACGCTCTAGCGGGCCCAATAAAAAACGCCAATGCAAACGTCGATATGCGAGTTGTCCGCGGCGTGAGATCGTCTCCGGCGGGCGCGAGCGAGCAGCTTTTACCTGACTTTTACTGCGAACACACAACGCTCGCGATGAACAGGGAACGCCGTAAGCAGGTGCAAACAACGCAATATATGAAAATTAATCGAACGGCCATTTGAAGCGGATATGTTTAGTGTAAATAAAAACTCCATTAACATTATTTCAGGCCTTGTTAAAGATCCTCCAGTTAGTGAAACAAGACATAGACAGAGAGCGAAAGTCGAAACAAGGTTTGGAAAAGTTATCTATGGCAATCAAACAGACTCCAACGTTCGGAAATGACGATTCCCAACAAAATGTAGCTGATAAATTGTTCCACGTAAGTATATTAAACTCTTTACGTATTGGATACTCTAATAAATATGTATGTGTAATGTGATATACTTAATATAATGTTAACAAAGACAACTGCAGAAGAGTTCCATAGAAATAATATAGTTTGTTCGGGTTCAGATTTAAACGCTATCATTAAAGTAATATCTATAACATATCTCTGAGATAAAAAAAAAACAATGAAACAGGTAAACAAACAATTTCTGCCCTTAAATATCATCATTTTCTTATGTAAGAAGATTGCAAGCGAGCTGGCGGTTCACCTGACATTAAAAGATAACCGCTGCCATCCATAGGAATTTGCAAAATCTAATGTAGGTTTACGAATGCGTTGCCACCTTTCAATTAAATGGGCTCCGTTACCTCACTCACAGACGAAACGCAGAAGTATGACACTTCCACTGGCCAGACCACTGGCCACTGGCGAGAGCCAGTCTTCTGTGAGGGCGTGATACTGACGGACGGATCTGCCCATACGTGTAACAGCGAAGACTGCTGCGTGGCACTACAATAGTAGATTTAATTTTCCTGTTAATTTCCAATGCATTATTTTTTCAGATGAGATCAATGCTGACTTACTTAGAAGCGGTCCGATATAAAATATCAGCAAGCCTAAGCGAGCTCGACAGTAGATCACCTGTGCAACACCCTCTCGCCACACACATACAAATCATTCGAGACAAGCAAGGTCTACAACAAAGTATACTAAAAGTAAATAAAATTATTTCTGCAAACGCCAAGTAAATGCATACAACCGAATGGAATACACAGCCGTGTCCTACATTTCAGGTGCCACCATGGCTCCAGGAAGACTACCAGAACGAGGTGAACAAAAATCTGCAACCGAATTACACGGCCTTGACGAAGAGCGTTAACGGTGGAGAGGAGAGGGAGAGACGGGACTCGATAATGAGCCGAGCATCGAGTAAGCTGCGTATAGAGCATTTGTCGTTCAGGAGGAACGAGAATAAAAGCGCGCCAACGACTCCGGTCCGTCCAGAAGTGCCGACCACTCCGCTGAAGAGTTCCACACCTCTTGCACCGCCGCTGCCCGACACAAGTCCCCCGAGCCCCCTCGACTGGAGCGAGCGAGGTGCCGGGGACGGTTTGTCCAATCAGCATGACAGCGATTTCGGTGAGAATACAAACACATTTTATTAAGTACTGGCGACCCGCCCCGGCTTCGCACGGGTGCAATATGTATACATATAAACCTTCCTCTTGTATCGCTCTATCTAGTAAAAAAAACATAGCATCAAGTTCCGTTGCGTAGTTTTAAAGATCTAGGCATACATAGGGACAGACAGGCAGTGGGACGACTTTATTTTATACTATGTAGTGACGAGTGAGTTTTGTTTGCCTTTTCAATTAATAAAATGTGGCCGTAGTCTTTAAATATTTCATTCATTATCCCGCAAGTCGGTAAATCTTCAGGGCGTAAATCTTTCAAAATTAATTAACGGCACGAATTAATTACATTTATTTAATAATTTGATTTAATTGAAAGTGATTACACAGAGCATTTAAATTTCGCAAATGGTCTTTTTTTATTGGTTTTGATTAGTTTGATCACGCTAATGATCAGTGGCAACTGATAGTATAATAAAATTATTACATGAACTCTTTAATGTCTAATCATTTTTTATGAATTTTACTGCAAATCCGTATTAAATTTTATCTTTGAATTAAGCAAAGGAGAAGAGATTTATGTTACGACCTACGTTTCCTTTTTTCATAATTTTTCAAAAAATTATTCAAAAAATTATTCAATTATCAAATAATTTTTCAAATTCATATTTAGGGAAAACATTTCAGTTGCATTTACACTAACTGATATAAGCTATGATATTTATTATATTACAGATGAATTTTCATCACAAAGCGATAGCTCTACCGACTTGACTGATCTGGGAAAGAGTGACAGTAATGTGGATGGAACCCAAAAATATATTGGAAAATGTCGCGCATTGTACTCATACGAAGCTAGGTTGGACGATGAACTTACACTAACACCAGGTAAACAGGCGTGCGATAGCATATAAATTGTACATAGACGTATAGACACCGTTATAATAAAATGTTTTTTTGTTTTGGGCTATGAAACAGTACTTTTCGGCAAACTAGGGGTGGTCTCTGTTGTTAATAAAAAAAAAATTCTGTTGTTAATCCTATGGCTAATCTTTTAACATTCCCCGAACGGATATTCCTAACAGATTTCACTTTTAATAATAAATACCTATGTAATGGTTGTCGACAAGGTTTAATGGTTACGTATAAAGTTAGTATTTCATACATATGTAATAGTGCAGCAGTAGTTAAATTTTATAATTGTACTTTAAAATAAATCCATTGTTTCGTCTTAAAGCGTTTTGCATGATATTGCATGTCAGGAAGAGAACTGTGAGTCAATCTTCGCACCGTTTCGTCGATTACAAAACTTTGTTACGTTTTAAAATTAAGATAACTGCTCTTCTGACACAAATTGCATTGCGAACTTTTTGCGTTTTTGCTTACGAAATCACGAAATTCAGATATTCGTTGTAGATAGTATGTCTGTTATTTGTTATCAAAATCGTTTCAACCATATTGTCTCATAGTTTTATTAAAATTATATAAATAATTTCAGGTGTACCGCCTGCTCGCGTGGCAAAATTTACACAAAAAAGTAGTGTTTAAATTTGCTACAAAATTGTTGCTTGCGTATATTGTTATAATATCTTTAATCGATCTAGTCTTGCCTACTCTTCGTTACTATTTTAACAGGTGACGTTATTAACATTTACGAGAAACAAGACGACGTGTGGTGGACGGGGGGTCTCAATGGGAACTATGGCATTTTCCCTTCATCGTACGTCGAAGAAATTACAACGTGCATATGATATCTTCACGGCACACTATTGGGATAGTTCACACGATACGTCATCTCTAGGGCCTTTTTCGATTTCAATAGGTAAAAGGCATATTGTAGAGATTGGTCTAATGTAGTCTCCTAATAAAATATAAAAAATGTCATATATGCTAATTAACAGCATTTCTTGTTATGTAAGGTAACAACAAAATCTAATTAATTTAAGTTCATCCGAGAAGAATGCTTAACATTAAGAAGATATTAAAAACACTGTAGATGAACATCGCTTTTACCTCTATAAATATTACTTAATTCAAATGCACTGTTTTGTGGTATAGTTGTATTCGAGATTTTACTACACGAACTGCCTAGGACATAATTTCATTTCTGAGTATTTACCGACCAAAAATATTTCACAATTATTGTTTTTACTGGTCCTTTTTGCGAAATTCGCCCCAAACAAATGTTACATTTACTATATGTGATTAATATATTATGCCTAACATATTCTATATTCAACGTTGCTTGATTTGTTTTGCAAAAAAAAGGTCATTTGAGCCTGCCTCTCCCTGCCCGAATCAAGCTGCGTCATTTATTCAACAAAATCAATGTCAATAAATTCAATTATACTTGGTAAAATCAATTATTGTAAAATAATATGTATTTGCAATAAGCGTTGACTCCAAAAAGGTTTCCGTAGTAAATGAAAAATATTATTATATTCACATATTTTAGTAAGTATTAAAATTTTAAGCAAGTTCAAAAACGGAAATTTGTAAATGTACGAGACGTGTATTCATAATCTGATTAAGGGTTGTTAATTATAAATTATTTCCTATACTGAAAGATTAAACCAAAGTATTGTAAGTAATAAATAAATGTAATAAGTATTTAATTAAATGCTTTATTTTATTTATGATTAAGATAATTTTGTTTCCATAAAAAAAAAAACAGTAAGCGGGATGACAACAAAATGTATTTATTAAAATAAAGTTCGTAAATTACATTGGCAAGAAAGGACAACAGTCCCAAAGTATGTAGTAGTAGGTACTATATCAAGTTTATATTTAATATTAATTATCCTTTAGTTCCTTCAGTGAGTAGAAGAGAGCACAATTGAATAAATAACACAGCAGATCCTGTGCCTCATATAAGTGGTCTATATATTAGTCGCTTGTCACTTTTTTCTTCTATTATGTTCACTGATATTATACAAACAAGTTGTGCGTCTCTTCTCTCCTTTCCAATGATAAGACCATTACAAAGTTGAACGAAATAATTCGACAGAGCTGCGAGAATTTACTTCTACTGGAAATTACCTAAGCTTTTACCAATTTCTGATGTCTCTATGACAAATTTTATGGAATGAAAAAACGTGAAAAATAAAACTCGCAGATCCGCCATCTTTTCACAAAACAGAAAAACCAACACCGAATTAAGAAAGTCAAACTGCAATGGACGATTTTGTTTCAGAAAAATACTTATCAGTCTCTAATACAATCCAAAAGTAGATCTGCTTTTCTCTTAACTACAAATCCCACAGAAATTATTAAAATTATCAACATATATTTTTTTTTCAAAATACGGCGTTGGCAATACAAAATATTTACACCTGGTCACTGACAATTCCATTCCATGATTTTTAAACATCTACTTTACCTATTCATTATAATTAAATATTTATTTATATTTAATTTTAATACACGGAAACGATAAAATCTCACGTATGTGCATTTGGACCGGACACGTTGCTGTTACAAATTTAGCTCAAACTAGATTAATTTATAGCTGAATTTTAAATTATAACCGAATCAATTTTCCGTTACGTTTCTCAAATGCCAAAACTACGTAATCTTTTCTCGTTCCGTCGGTGTAACCTATAGATTAATGCACTTAATATTGTATAGGAGTATGTGTTAGTATAAATATATTTGCTTGGAATAACGAATGCATGCAAATACATAAGGTTCTCAATTATAACATAGTGCGTAAGGTAAGCGGTATAGCAGTCTGCATAAATTGTTAAATATGTATGTGATGGCACAAAAATTATCAAATTTATCACTATTAAAAGATAGTCTCACAAACATGTAGAAGGGCCGTATTTAACACGAAAATAGATCACATAAGCTCTTTACACACTACTGAATAGCTAATGTTTCAAATCCAACCATTATTGCCAAAATTACTTGAAAATATAAATCTTTTAACCCGCTAGTATTATTCCTTTATACAAAAATATGCATTACCTACTCATAATTTTTTAATGTCCATTTTCACATTCTTGTCCAACTTAGATGATATACACTTACAGGTAGGTTTGTCGATTTTGAAATTAATAAGTAATATAGAAATAACACTTAATTAACAACTTCACTTTAATGTCGGAAGCTTTCGAGCAAGCATATCAAATAAATTGGTTAGCACACATTTTACAATGTGTAGTAAAAGGGAATACGATCGTTAATATTAAGGAACGATCGCAAAGTAATGATATTAAGAATAAAAATAAATCAATATACCTACATGTCTTAAATAAACTTTGAAAAGTGCATCATCTAGTAGTGCCCGTTAATAAAAATAACTGTTTAATGTTCAATCTTTACTAAAAGAGATAAAGAAAATTAAAGTCACTTAACATATTTATTTTCGTTTAACTGGTTACTGACATCACAAATAATAAATAAATAAATTCAAATTACATTACGTCTACAAAGTGACAATAAATACATAATTAATAATTTCCAACAGCGTTCTCCAAGGAAACAGCTATTACGTAATACTAATTTCACGGCGTTACTGCGAGATGAAAATGTTTATAAATGACCGCCGAAAAATGTAGCCTTTAATTAATTAACTGGTTCTGGCAGTGTTCAGTTTAGAGTATTGTATGCGTTTTCTAAATTAATTTGGCAATTAAAAATCGTGCCATGTTATAATTCCAACGTGAAAGTTAATTGGCGGTAGAGAGAATCTTCGTGAGTCAAAACGTACACGAACGTTTCCAAAAACAAAGGCTTACAATTATGTTTTTTATTGTCTGAAATTTTTTTTTTGAATACTGATAAACATATTACCCATTCTTCTATTTACCGACATGACAATGTTTATACGGTAGTTATTACAATATCGTGGCTTATTTGAATTCTGCTGCGTTCTCGAGTATTATTATAAAGGTTTTATTTTTAAATATGATTGAAGACGGTTCTCGTGGAATGTTTATTGGGTGCGTAGTTTTCAGAGGTTTGTCTATATATGTATTACAAGATGAATCTTGTATATACATATATATAAATATATATTATTATTAAAAATATGATAAGATGCAGTAACTCAATTCGGCAATTCAATCTTATTTCCATTTCAGTGGAACTTGTAATGTATGAATATCATTGTAATAATAATTGACAACTACGTACGCATAAGTGAGTATAAGTCACAATTTTATTATTAATAAAGACAGGTGAGCCATTACGAGTTACTATATATTTCGGTAAACGAACAAGTTCATGTTTTGATATTGCTTATCTTATTTAATTTACAAATTTGTGGTGCATCATCTACTTGATACATACAAACGTTCGATTAAGCAAGCAGTGAAACAGTTGCAAAAATAACCACAATCGCAATGTTACGCAGTATTATTATAAATTAAAAATATTTATATGAACGATTCAAAAGATATGAGTACATGAAAGGATCCATAAAAATGCAGGACATTAAATGAAACATGAAATCTAAAGGATAAGGTATTGAAATAAAACAAACATATAGGAGTCATCAATCATAAAACAAAATGACTGGAATACAGATACTTATAATTACATTTTAATGTATAAGAAAATAACAAAAATTCTTCGAATAACATGTGACTATACTAATAGGAAAGTATAAATAACGTATAATTGTTTGAATCACTTCAAGAATGCTTGAATAGTAACCATGTATTATCAAAAATACCATTTAAACTAACTAAATGCAGCTAATAAAACAATGTAAAAAAGATCACAAAATAATAACGATACGAAGTAGCATGCTACAATGAATTAGGAAACTTAAAACATGACCAAGAAAACATGCCAAAAATACAAAACATTGCTAAATAAACACAGGTAAATAATATGTTTATTTCACAACTATTTCAATGATCAATAAATTGAAAATAAAATACTACGAAATGATTATAATTCGGAATACAATACAAGACTAGACGTTGAGCGATCAAGTGGACAGTATTTAAAGATGTCACAGAGTAGAAGTTATTACTAAGTGATACCAATATCAGCCTCCTAAATACTAACTACATCTATCTTACGAGTACAATATATATTATATACACAATCTCCACCGGTAAATCTCTACTTTTATCGGTCCATATATCAAGTCATATATTCCTACCAATTTACCAGTTTACTGGCAGCATCAACCGCACTTCAGTTGAGAAACTGCGGTGACCACGTATAGTTTGTTCATCAACGTTTAACATTAATCACCAGATGCCTTCAGACTGAAACAATTCGCGTCGACGTGTGAGTAAGGAATAAATAACGCTACTCCCAACATTAGCTTGTATTGATCATTGTGGGTACAATTTCTAAAAGAATGGTCGTCCGGAGAAATATAAACAATAGGGATGTCGAAATAGTATCGATACATCGATATTTTAGCCGATAAATTTTGATCCGATATATCAATGCAAAATATTCAATATCAAAAATCGTATTAAAAAGGATATCTTTTTTCAAATCCGAATCCGGCACGGAGTATTTTCCCGGAAGTCGTATTAAATACTTTGACAACTACGGCTTCTACATTTGTTATTTTTTTTAATACTCTGAAAGTTTGACCGATATATATATAGGTCGATATTGATATTTCTATAAATATCGATAGATCGATATATTGATATCATTCTTCACTTTCGACGTCCATGACTAACAATGCAATACCTGTAGATGCTGCGATATTTGTTTGAAATAGATCCGGGCGGGGGAAACGAGACCAGTCATCCGCTTATCGTCTCTTGTCTCGGCATCGGTGTTTTAAACAATAACTAAAGCGTATACCCTATTATAGATAAAGAAACATTGTGCTCTGCTCTTAGCGAATGTAACAACTAAAATAAACTTTGGCCAAAAATACAAATAAAAAACATATCACACGGTGAATAGAATGTACGTCACATATCCTTGTCGATCAGGCGGGGTTTTATATTTTATATCGCATTTCATGCTATTATTATCTGTCATTGTGCGTATTTGTTGTGCTGTCGTTGGCTGCAGCCGTTTTAACAGTAACATTAAAATATTGTCACACTTCGAAATCAGAGCAGCCGAAGTAGAATCACTTTATTTAGTAATAATAGGTAAAATTCCAAATATAAAAACCGACAAAAACACAATAAGCGCGTAGACGGCGTCGTAAATAAAAAACTCTATTAAAACATAATGTTAATTAACTGAAATAGAATTGTATTTAATAACAAACGCGTTGTTTTCCACCGATAGGGATCGGTCCTAATCGAAATATTCTAAACTATGCCCTTTAAAAGAGCTTACCCGTTCATCACATAAGCTTGCCTTCAGCTAAAATCCCAAAATCCAATCCTAATAATAGCAACCTCAATGGTACGAAATACATTCGCAAGTCTACAAACTAAACTCTCGGTTACATGCTAGGTGAAATATTTGGTAGTTTATTCATTACGGAATTGCATAAATAACATTAATTCAATAAATATTGAAAACTCGTCAACACGTGTCATAAGATCAGAAATGTTCTTTAGTTATGTTTTTTAAACTTTTATAACAAAGTGTGCCTCCATGTCTAGTTCTTTTTAAAAATGTAACCAGTATTGTTTCACACAATAAATGGTCAATTGTTTTAAAATCCAAGTAAAAAGTTTAAGAATCAAACGCTAATAGATACAACCGGGGTATGTCTGCCGTATCCAGACGAAAACGTTAAACATTCCTATATTATTGATTTGCTTTCTATCCAAAGATTCCACGGAACATGATTAAATGTGTTTTGTATATGTGTACAGAGTAGTACATAGTACTACAGAGTAGTTAACAACAATTCAATACTGGAATCAGACTGTTCGTCCCAAACGTTCCATTAAAAGCTATTATAAATGGCAGTGAATATTAAATAATATTTATAATACGACTGTCGTTTTAAAGTAGTTCAAGCTTAATAACATTGACAACAACGCCACATGCAGAATATGAGTCGAAAAACTTTAGTAGCAATTATTAAATAAAATTTCATTTTAAATATTCTAGAAAGTTCTTTTTTTTTTTTCAATAATTTATCTTCACACCAAAGCTGTAATGTTTTTGAACTCAATGTTGAGTTCAAAAACATTACAGGTGGCTGGCATGACGTTACAAAATGTTTTCGTGATCTTATGGGACACAACAACTTACACGATTTTTATTTTTCTGAATCGCAATAATACTCCAATGATGCATAGAATGCATTAAATACACTTAAACATCTACGTGTATTATTTGGCGATAAATTTCAGAAACTACGATAATCCTATTCGCCTCGAATCGAACCTGAATACAGTAACACAGTACCTCAAACATTTTACAATAATAAATTCACATTGAATACAAATATATCGCTGATTGTTTATGCACCTACTGATATATTATAGGTGGATCTCTCCTTTGGGTAATACTGGATACATGAAATGAATATTATTTGCGATCCTTTCACGTTTATCCTCGCTTCATCAGCCCAGAACCTTAATATCCTGCAACAATAAGTTATAGTTAAGTTACAAAAAAATCTAAATTATAATAAACTCATTAACCATTTCATCTAGTTGCAAAGATAATTTATTTATTGAAATCATGTCTGACCTCAGATGATTTACATTATGTAATAGATCACTAACACATGCTCAACAGATTGTTAAGAATGTGTTAATTATCTATTTTATAGAGCATAGAGATTTCCTATTTGTTATTTGAGTGCTAACAACAGCCACAGTCCCAGGCTATAGCCAAAGTATTAGGCGATCATAGCTCAAGTACCAGGCGAAAATAAGCCTCAGTCCTAGAATAACATAACCGAGGTACTAGGCGATCATAGCTCAAATACCAGGCGAACAGTAGCATAGTAGTAACATCCAGCTTGTGGAATTTGGCCAGCCCACTAGGTCAAGTACCAGGCTAACGTTAGAGTATCAGGGAATCGGAAACAATATTGCGTGAACTACCACAGTTAAAAGTATCATTCCAAATCACCATAATACTATCTAAAGAAAAGTTATTTACCATGAAAGGAGAACATTAAGGGATATTCAAGACGATAACCGAAAAATTCTCTGGATATTCACTATATTACCCAAAACTTTAGTTAACACTAAACACAAGAATTCTTACTAACAAAACAATGCGTAACTATGGCTAAACACGCTGCCGCGTGACCGAGGTCTGTGGTACTTACCCGGTCGGACCTGCCCGTTGGTGCAACAGCGAACACCATTGCGCGGCCCTGCCACAGTACCACGGTTGGCTTACTTTCGTGGCGCTATTGCACCGCCCGTATCTGGTTCAGCTCGTCGTCGGAGTCGGTGGGCGGGGCGTGCTCGGAGCCGGCGAGAACGGTCAGGTGGGTGGAGTCGCTCTGCAGGGTGCTGCACTCGCCGCCGCCGCTGCCACTGCCGGCGCCGGTCCAGTTGGCGCACTGCGCCTTCTTCTGCAACGCCTGCACGTACGACTGCAACCGGACGGCACTCCCATTAGTTTACACCGACGGACAGACACTGACGTTAAGATGTCTGGTTGGCAATTTTCGTAACGGCCGTGATAGCTCAGTGGCCGGGTGGTAGCCTTGAATTAAGTGTACTCGAGCAACGTGAGTTCGATCCCCGGTGCCGGCACCAATGAAATTGTTAATTTTAAGTGCTGACTTAGCTTTTTATACCGCGTGTCGTTACCACCGCGACTATAAATTAATACACGTCTAACTTTACTTGCCAATAATCATAAAAAACATAAAACATTAAAAAATACATAATTAAAAAAATATATTTTTCAAACAAACTAATTAAATAAAAAAGAAACAAAATTTGTAACACCTATACAACTACAACTGACTGATTCATACATCCAGACTTCACTTTTTCACTTTTTCATTCGTTGCCGCAGCATCGCACTACAAATCTCTCCTTCTAACAGTATGTTTTATCTCTTTCAAATTCGTTCAACCCAATCATATGCTTTGTGACCTTTACAAATGAACTTTACGTTACCGTTTTATTCATAAGGTTGTTCTAAAATTGTTTGTTTTGGATAATTTAATAACTCGGCAAATGTTGATGTTTAAAGAATGTAAATGTTTAATACAATTTTTAAAAGTTATCGTCTATATGTGTGTTCTTTTATTGTCGCGGTTGTAACGACACGCTGTATATATAAATTTGTACAATTGCGTTTTCTTGACAATGATTAACCTTAGTTATAGGGTTCAATGGGACTGTCATATGCATATTTGTGGAAGAGTCCCTAAATATAATAAAGAGAAAAAAAAGTGCTGACTTATCACGTGCTTATCAGTGAAGGAGAACATCGTGAGGAAGCCTGCATATTTTAGAAATAATAACAAAAAAAATATTTCGGATTTAAAATTGCGGATTGGCATCCGCAATGGTACCGCATGATGGACTGTGCCCTGATACCCTATGTAAAAAGCCTTTGGCCTCTATGCCCAGCAATGGAACATATATAGGCTGATACTTTACTTTTTTACATTTTTTTTTATGTGATAAGTTGCCAAGCGAGCAGACGGTTCACCTGATGTTTAGTTAATACCGCCACCCATATAGACTATGTGCTACACCCGAGGGTTGCAGATACGTGGACAACCTTTTGAAAATTGGGCTCCGGCCACCACACTCACCAGACGAAACGCGAAGGTATTATACTTCCACTTTACGCCGGTCTTCTGTGAGGTCGTGGAACTTACCTGCTACTTACTTGGAACTTACTTACATGCAGCAGCACGGCCCTACCGCCGAAAAAAACGTTTCAAAAAAACACAGGCAGCGAATGAGCTCAAATAATATATCACACACCCTCGTAAGACACCGATTGAGATAAGCCTAACCACATATTATAACCAGCCCGGTTGATTTATGCGGCGGTAACAGCCCAAAAAGAAAATTAAAAAAAAACATGTTAATCAAAAAAGAGTACGGACCTTTTAAAATAAAAAAACGACATATAAATACCTCATAACAATTTGAAAGCCTATTTAGAAAAAGAGTCACGATTAATTGCGAGCCGGGGAACTGTGTAATCAAATCAATAAGACAATACACCAGTTCACAGTGCTGCAGATATTATGGCTGATGATGGCTGTTCAGGTGTTTTGGGAGAGTCAAGAAAAAATACGTTTTTTTGTAAGGGTTTCAAAAAAGGATGGAATTTTTTGTGTGATCACCTTGGTTTACAATCATTATCATTACGTTTTGTTCACCCCACATGACATAAACTCCATGTCCGGCTTAAAACAGACACGAAAACCGACCATAACCATTGGATATTAGACGACATAAAAGCTTTAATTAAGAGCAATGTATATGAACAGTCACAATTCAATGGCACAGCCGCAAGTTGGTCCTTGTAGCCGGACAACCATGGCTCGGAAAAAGGCTTGTGGCATTATAGCTCATGATTTTACGTTTTGGTGAATTGGTTGTCAGCGTCCTTGGCGGGTTGTTGGGAATTACCTGCGAGATGACGTCACCGTGGGCGGTGCGCACTTGGTACAGGTATCTGTACTTGCGCTGCTTCATCTCGGCTCGCTGCTCGCGCGTCACCGGCCGCGCCTGTTGCGCTTTCAGCCGACGCTTCTGTGCGCTTATACCTAAATACGACAGACCCGTTATGAATCTACCATACTCCCGAAGGTAGAAATTTCAACGATATCTTCATACAACTATACAGTTCTTTTTTTTTGGGAAATTTTATATTGTTAATGTTTCCTGTTTAGTTTAATATTACCCGATACCCGAGCAGGTAACGTTACGTTACATAAGCTTTTTATTAGGGGACATGTTCTACTACGTAACACTGCCAACATATTACTAAACACCGCGTGGTTGTAGATGCGTTGTTGAAAAACCTGGGCCCCTGTTACCTCATTCACGGAGGTGATGCAACGGAACAAATATTAAAATTTGTAGAAAAATTTGATGAAGTTTCTCACCGCTGAAGGAATCGAACCCACGTGTTCCAAATTAGCGCCCATAGACGCTTTAGCCACTAAGCTGAAGCGTAGTTGGGTTGGCGCAACAGTTTTGGCTGTGGCACGAATGCCGTCGTAAAGTGGAAGTGTTACACTTCTGCGCTTCGTCCGGTGAGCGAGGTAACCGGGGACAATTTTATGAAAAAGTAACAACACATCTGCAAACATACGGGTGTTACAAATGCCCATGGACGGCGGCTATCACTACACATCAGGTGAACCGCCAGCTCGCTTGCCATTTTCTCACATAAAAAAAGAAAAAGCTAAACGGCTGATTGCCAAACTGAAGAAAATCAACATATTTTATCTACATTGCTTTTTTGCCGAACTTATCGCATTTTTTTATGCGAAAAGTTACCAAACGAGCAGACAGGTCACCTGATGTTAAGTGAATACCGCCGCCCATGGACATCTGCTACAACCGAGGGTTACTACAACCTTTTGAAAATGGGGCACCAGACGAAACGCGAAAGTATTTGTCATACTTCCACTTTACGCTGGTCTTCTGTGATGTCGTGGTACTTACCCGGACGGGCCTGCCCATTCGTGCAACAGCCGAGGCTGCTGCGTGGCCCTACCACCGTAATGAGTAAATTGCTTTAAGCCTCGATCATACTCATCGATTACTCGTTGCGAGTATTTTTCGCAGCTAATAATTCGCTGTCGAAGTTCTCGTGTAGATTTTCGACAGTCTTTTGGAGCCCCAAATACAAATATGTCGCCTATGTGAGCATATAGTCTGGAGCGGCGATTTGAGCGTGATGGCTACAAGCAGCGAACGCGAGTGGCGGCGACTGGGCAGAGTAACATTGAACGTGCTCACACACAAATCGCGGCGGATGAATCGGCTCGCTGATAGCAAACAGTCTGTCGAGTCACACACAGCGAGTTCTCGCTGCGAGTGCCTAATCGCAACGAGTTGTCGCCGTGTGTGACCGCACCTTAAAGTCCGGTGCACTCACTCTGTTCGTGGTAGATGCCGGTCGCAGAGAGTGCGAATTGCGCAGTCAGCCCGACTATGGCCGCCGCGGGCCAGGCGGCGAGGGTGAGCCAGGATAGGCGGCACGGTGGGGGCACTGCTGGCTCCAGCTTGGCGCGCTCCCAGAGCTGGAATATGTTTTTTAGGCTTCCGTACCCAAAAGCTAAAACAGGACCCTATTACTAGGACTGTTATAGGTCCACAATGTAGGTATTAGGTCCAATGTTTTATTTCTTTTTTCCTTTTTTGTAAATATGTACACTGTTGGTGTGTCTATAATAATAAAAAAAGACTGCGCTGTCTGTCTGTCCGTCTGTATCTCATCAACCGTGATGGACAGTTGAAATTTTCACAGATGATGTATTTCTGTTGCCACTATAACATTATACATAATCGTACGGAACCGTTCGTGCGCGAGTATGGCTCGTTTTAAGAGTACGTGGAAAATGAGCCGGGCATTCCCCGGGTGGTAGGCAACTACCCCCTTGGACATTCAGTAGTATGCAGTTGTATTGGCAAACACTTTCGACGAAACGAAACTTTTAGGCCTCCTCGACTAAATAAACTTTTTTCTACACCTACTGTCCTATAGTACGCCTACCTAGACCACTACTGTAAGGCTTCTGTCTTCAGTAAAGCCGAGGATATCTTCTACCAGCGCCAAACGTTATCATACCATTATGAGACTTATTGTCACCAACTTGATAAATAGACAATATATCCCATTATGTTAAAATTATACATGCGGAAATGGATAGAGCGATGTCTTATTTATTATTTCATCTATTGTTTTCTTTTTGTTATGTCATGTTTAAAGAAATAGATTTAATTATTATTTTAGGACAATACTTGTTTTCATTTAGGTGTGGTGCGGATATTCAAGAAATTCTGATATGTAAGTGCGGAATTAAAAGTAATAGAATATAAACTGTAAATACTTCCATGATTAATAAATTTCCATTCAAAATGAGGATTTTTCTGATCTTATACCATTCATTTATTGCTCATGTACAGTCAGTTTGTAAATATAACCCAACATTCCTTTTGCTACAAATTCAACACATATGATTATCCACACCTATCTCGTAGTAGTTGGTTGTTTTGTACTTAACGTAAGACCTATCATATACACAAGGCGATCGGAAGATAGTAATAATTGTTAATAGAATTTAAGAAAATGATAATTTTTCATACCTTTTGAATTTGAAGTGTAGTATCCAATAATTTCTTGAATATTCATTCAATTAACAATATTACTTATCTCAAATATAAAAAATACTAATCTGATTCTTTATCTCCAATTTGTGTATTATAAAGATCTTAAATCTCCGAAAATTAAAAAGATGCAAACAATGAAAATATTTGTCTCGAACTCTTCAATATCGCTCCGTGGTACACCACGTGGTATTAAATTGGTGATAATTTTATTGGTACAGATTTAAAATATACATAAATTGTCACATGACCATAAACAACACCTACCCATTTCAACATCATCAATCTCTCGAAGAAGTAGTCAAGAGTAGTCGCAATCACAGCGCCGCCGTACACGCTCGTGCCAAATATAGTTAGCACTGTGAACAGATGATTTAGTAAAGCGTGAATAGGCAGTTCTAAACATGCTAGACACAACACAATTTTTTATGAGCACCACCCCTCCTTATATTCTGGATGTGAAGTAATTACCATCCATAGACACCTGACTACAATACCAATGACTCACTGACAAAATTCAAACGTACCACACGTTTGAATTTCCGCGAATTTCTGTCACAGGATAACAATATCCTGTGTTGTAAGGACGATTTACAAATAAATTTCACGCGGACAAACACCCAGATGCGAAACAACTATCTGTGGGTCACACAAATAGCTGTCCCGTGTGGGAATCGAACCCACGACCACCGACGCCGAAGCCAATACCTTGGCAACTGCGCCACGGAGTCATCAAAATTCAAAAGGCACATTCGAAGATCGCGCGACCGCGGTTCTTTCCCGGACAAGACTAACCCTCGCGCTACATGAGCTTACTATTATTGCTAGGTAGCTCTTTACCACACTTAATAAATGTCCATTCGTTTTCCGTCGAACTTCCATTCTATGGTTCTTGGTAAAATATAGCTTGATACGCGTGATAGATGTCACGTGATTGATTCTAGTATTAGTTATTATCCCTTATACAATAAAAAATTGAGCTTCTCTTTGAAGCCATTTAGGCTACGGATCATTACAAATAAATAGATATATGTATATCACATGACAATGGACACTGGTCCCGCAGCGAACTTTCTCATTTAATGACATATTCACCTTTCTTCCAATACAAGTTGATGACAGCAAAGAATATTCCAGACCCAAGTAACGCCACCACGCATATCCAGTACTGAAACAACATTAGAATTGATCATTCGAAATATCTGTAACTCGCTCGTAATCAGCGTTGTTCGTTTTACACAAGTTCTAGATAAGTTGAGCATCAAACAGCGTTTCTATTTATTATTATCATCGTTTTAGTAAGTACGTTTTAGTAATCGTAAACATTAAATGTTGTTGGATGATGTTCGACGAAATAATGGCAAATTGCGACGCCAAAAACACGAAGAACCGAGAATGGGAATATTAGAATAAATTCGCAAATCAGACTAAAAATTTGGGAAATCCTGACGAATCCATAACTCTGGCCTGATACACGCACAGACATGTATGAAATTCGCAAGAGAACCTTTTATACGAGTTATATCGATTATGTTTTGCTAACACCCGTGCAATATCATTTAATATTACTAAATGTATTCAGACTAAATAAAAAATGTGTGTAAATGATCGTGATACGAACCGCGGCCGTCTGTTTAGGGGCCGACCGAGCTATTATAACAAATCGCTGGAGCCGTTTCAGAGATTCCGAATATATATATAATCGGAATTGCTAGTTTAAAGGATAAGATACCGTTACCATACCATTCGCGCTGGCTTCAAAACATTATGCATTCGTTAAAAAACAATAAATGTAGAATTGAACAGATAAGGCATCAACCTTATTACCTAATTGGAGCCAACGGGTGTTATCAATACCACGGATCTTTATAAGCATCATAACATACGATTTATGAGAAGACTGGCCCGTGCAGTATCAATAAAAGATAGACAAGTAGGTCGCAATTACATTCTCCCCTCCAGACAAATCTCATACTCTATTTAAAGCGCTACCGGCCCAAATGAACGAGTCAATAAACAAAGTTTGCATTAAACGATTATACTATACTGGCATTACTTGCGAACAGCAGGCATATCCGATTTAGAGATTACATTGAAAGATAAATACCCTATATCAATCACAATAACTTTTGAAAAATAAAAATTTAAAGGACATTTCCACAACTGGTAGAGCTACGCAGCAGTTTCGGCTGTTGCACGAATGGGCAGCCTCGTCCGGGTAAGTGCCACGACCTCACAGAAGACCGGTGTAAAGTGGAAGTATAATACTTTTGCGTTTCGTCTGGTGAGTGAGGTGGCCGTAGCCCAATTTTCAAAAGGTTATCAACGCATTTGCAGTCGGTTGTAACAGATGTCCATGGGCGGCGGTATTCACTTAACATCAGGTGAACCGTCTGCTCGCCCGGCAACTTTTCTCATAAAAAAACTGTTATCCTAACGTTCATCCAATGATATTATATAGGTAGATATGACAGTAGCGCACTGAAACTGAGGCACTCAAATTACAGAAAAAGGTGTAATTAGATTGCAATTCTATAGACTGCTATTTCTCTCCGTATAATACGTTCTATATCATCTGTCACATTCTCTTATATGTCATGTATGTAATGTGAAGCAGAACAATTTTTTGTTATCTATATTATTAGAATAACATTGGATTCAGAAAGTTCAGTATTATCCTGAATAATATTTCCGAAAATGGGCTTCAATACGGTTTTGAACAAGTATAATTTATGTAATTCAGAGGCAGGGTAAGCGTAATAATTATAATAAACGCGTATTAATAGCATAGCTAAGGCCGTGATGACCACGTGGCTAACGCGTCAGTCTTAGGCTCCACGGTCGCAGGGTCAAATCGTTGCACAGATTTCATATTTACGGCAACGAGAGCGAAACAACTATCATACTTCTGCGCCCGCTGTACATCACGCTTAACACGAGTCAGCGCCGTTAGATTTCATACGTAATTCGCTTTGCAACACTGATTATCGAGCGCTTTCACTGTTTAAATATAGTAAACGCAATTAAACGCGTGGAATGATTCCCATATCACAAAAGTCATACTTAAAATAATAATAATTAAATCGTCTCATAAAATGTGAATCAATGACAATGTCTTCAGATTTTACAAGCTCATCTTACACCTTGATAAGAAAGAATAAATCAAGTAACAATAAACTTGTTACGAAGATGCTTGGTTGAATATTCTAAAATTCTGTAGAATGAAAAAAATTAAGTTGTTCATAGCTTGTTTAAATTCGTTTTAGCTTCTTTTGATTTTATGATAAAGACTCACAAAATACAACAACAATTGGAACAATTCAGGGAATCCTACAATTGATGCTAAGTTAAGCATTATTTTGCGGCACAGCATGGTCAGTATGGTAACAAAAAATATCCATTAGACTTTATCTAAATTTTAAATCTTTTAATAAATATTTAAATCTTTTTGTCTCTTAAATAATTCGCTATAGCACAAAACCAAAGAAATTAACAGAAACACAATAACAATATTTTTCAAATCAATAAGTAAATAAATATAATAATTATACAGTGTGTCGTTACCATCGCTACAATAAATAAACACACGTCTAACGCTACTTGCCAATAATCATAAAAAAATATTAACGTTAAACAAAATCCATAATTAAAAAAAAATATTTTTCAAACAAACTACTTAAGTAAAAAAGAAACAAAATTTGTAACATCGTATACAACTCGCGCCACAGCGTCGTATTACAAGCCTCTCCTTCTAACAGTATGTTTTGTCTCTTTAAAATTCATTCAACCCTTTCAAATGCTTTGTGACCTTTACAAATGAACTTAAAGTTACAGTTTTATAGGTAAGGGTTTTCTAAAACTCTTTGTTTTGGAAAATTTAATAACTCTGTAAATATTGATGTTTAAAGAATGTAAATGTTTAATACAATTTTAAAAACTTATCCCCTATATGTGTGTTCATTTATTGTCGCGATTGTAAAGACACGCTGTATATAATATATTTATTTACTTATTATAATAACTATATACTTATTTTAATATAATAGTGGCCTAAATTGCATCAATGCACGCATTGGATAAGCAACTTTGTCTACACTATAGTTTGTAACATAACACAACAAAATATATACATATTGTATTTATCCATAAAATATATTTTGTAAAAAATATTTAATATATATTTTGTATGATAGCTATAATTTAATTTATTCCTAGATAGATGATAGGAACAAATCATAACAAACATTTACAGTGTAGAGAAAATTGCTTATCCAGCACATTCATTGACGCAATTGAGGCCACTATTATATTGTTAAGCTCATAGTGTTTTACACTCAATCATTCTATTGATTCAATAATATTCTATTATATTTCTATCACTTTGTCATCTTAATATTGTAAAGGATCATCTAGTTATAAAAATAATTAATTTGTTGTGATGCATGTGTTGTTGAATAATATGATATAAGGTTATATGGAGGCATTAATTCCAGTATAGTTTTTGAGACATTCTAAATATAGGTAAATAGGAGTAGAATGGGTAGTGAACTTCTGAAAATACAGCATTCCCAGAAATGGAATATTTATGATAAAAGGAGTGAACCGGACAGGCATCCTGTATACTGAGTAAATCAGACAACAACTTATAAATTAAAAAATTAAAAAAAGCTGTGAATCTAAACCATTCTCAAATCGAAGTGAAGACACAAAAATTTAAATAAAATTGGCCCAGCGAGTTCAGTGACATACACAGAAGAATTTTATATATATATATATATATATATATATATATATATATATATATATATATAATAACTACTAGATATGATATAATTAATCATATAAAATAGTTGTTTATAAAGTTTAGCACTAAAATGAATGAAGAATATTTACAGTTATAGACTGACATTATATTAATTTCATGATATCTTCATGTCACCTATTAAGGTTGTTAAATTCTAATGTACATATTAATAAACATTATTATTATAAATAGTTTTAAAGTCATATATTCTTGTATTATAATTAGATAAAATTTAAGTTGAAAAAACAAACTTTTCTTAAATTTATTTATTTTTTTTCTTAATTTTATTTATACTAAATAATTATGTGAGTTATATGCATCAATATTTACATACTATATGTTAAATAAATATTAATTAACTGTTCAGAAACTCCAATTTTGTGTCTATAAAAACAATTTTTTTTGGTACGTGTTTATAAATCTGCCAAGGATGATTATGATTGTCAAAATTTAGAATATGGTCAGGATTTTTATTTAAATTTATTTATTTTAATGGGAAAATAAAATATATTAAAAATAAAATGCCATAAATAGGACCAAAATAAATAAAAAAAAACAATTAATAACAATTATACACAAGAAAATGAATAAAGTCAAGCAACTCAATGTGAGCTCACAGTAATTTATAGATTTATTGTGCAAATTACATATACTTACCGAAACAGGTCTGCTATCTAAGAAATGGTCATATATTGCTAAACCAGCGATGGCTAACAAAAGTCCAGTGTGGAATCCAGTCATAAAAAGGCCTACATATTGAATCAACATTGTAATAAGTCCAAAAAGCAAGCCAGCACACAATGCAACACCTTGAAAAAAATATGTTTTTGTTAATTTATGTCAAATCCATAAATTAAATAATATAAATATATACTAATAGTAACATACCAACATTTCCATATGGAGGCATTAAATATTCTTGCAAACAAATAAGGTACACAATGGCAGAGCCAAAGGTAAAACCTGTTAAAAACATACTCGCTTTGAAACACCTATAACCTGAAACACAAATTTTTGATAACATTATTTTACAACATATAATGTAATGGCTCAGTAGAGATATTGACAAAACTGTAACTACCTCGAATACCTACAAATGAAAATAATTAATTTTCAACTTTAACTAAGTAAGGTAGTATTGAAAAAAAAATTTAAGAAATGGAATTCTAATTACCAAACAGTGTGTACACAATCCCAAAAACTATATACATCGCACAAATTATACTGATGATAGGATCATAACCGTCATCCATTGATGTGCAAAATGAACTCTCAATGTGAGGACCATTGTATTTGATTGTCATGTTGGGAGGAGCTCTTGTCACCTGTGGCACTAGCTGTCCTACTGATGACATCTTGCACTTGCTCCTATTTTGTTCACTACATAATAGACTGAAATAGCATAACATTATAATTACACATGAACCAAGTTTCTCCATATAATATTAGTAAAAAAATTACTGTGAAAGACATCAACATAAATAGAATCACCTTCAAGCAAAAAAAATATATAGATTTAGAGTTTTCAATAAATTATATTATGTACACATTATGATTATGCATAATACACAATGGAAATATAATAGATTAGTGATTCGGTATCTTTATTAGAGTGAAGACATTTAATAAAATATGTTTAATAAAGTTATATGAAATTTCATCTGCAATCACATCATATCATCTAAGTTATGCAGGCTTATTTGCGCACAAATCATATTATCAAGTAACAAATTGGTTAAATAAATTAAACTGATCTCAACAGAAACAAAATAAGTGGTGGCTTTTGTGGCTTGAACTATGAGAATTTACACTTTTCTATTCGATATGACGATTTCGATTAGCCATTTAATTAGTTAAATTTGTAATCTTTATATAATAATAATAATTTGATTGTCATAAATAGTAAATTTCAATAATTGTTTAAAAATAATATATGACATATTACTCACCATTGTCAATTTAACAACATTCACATTATAAACAGATTAAATCCGAAATCAATTTGTAAATATTAGAATCACTCGAATATTTGTTAGTGATAATTCACAAAAGTGTAAAGAAAAACTTAATAATTTATATTTAATATCAGACCATACTTCTTGTGTATCAATCTATCTATACAGAAAATTAACAACAAAGGTTTTCTTTGATTAATGTTGAGTGAGTTTTATAGATTTAGATAGGATGGTTTCCGTTTACAGTGTTGCCAAGTTGCCAACAATAAGGGCCTAAGGCTGCCATTTTCGGGCTTAGGTAGCCTAATGTAGACGAATATGAGCTTCTGTAACCTAATGTAACCCTAACACCTAAATATCGTTATAATATATATTATAAAGTTTAATTTAAATTAACATTTATGTTCACCTACTATAAAAACCATAAAAGCTTATTTGGTGGCTAACGCCACTTTACATAATATTGCAAAAAATTATTTTGATTCTACTTCGTCTGCCAGAAATAAAGCGGCACCAAAAATATTTTCGTCGTCAATGTCATCAATGGTAGCTGCTATGCTAATACAGGCGCAAGCTTAGCTTGAAATGCGGAAGACGTAAATTTTTCCCATTTGTCACAATAATGCTTGACATATTTTCCCATAGCTTTATCACTTACTTTGTACATGCACAGGATAAGTTTACAGCAAAAGTGACAAAAATAGTTGGAATTTTCCGAAGTATTTGTAAAACCCGATTTACATTGGTAGGCATCAGACAAGCAGCTATTTACACAACAGAAACTCCAATGGGATTTCCAAGTTAAAATCTTTATTGATCTAATATTTACAAGATTAAATCTATCTAAAATTACATATTATCTAATAAACCTAATCCACGCGGCATGGTGCCAAGGACGCTAGCTGCATTTCCTCGCTGAATAGTTATGCTTAACCTTTGAACGAGAAAAGAACTAGCTCTCTTGTCACCAGCCACGATGTTAAGCCTAGGACATAAACTTTTAAAACATTTTGATGTGCGGGGACCCCACGGACCTAAACTTTCAACAGCAAATGGCACAAATACATAATCTAAACATAAAGACTCATATTTGCCCCATTCACTTACTTCAGCTGCCTCCGATGTCGCCCCGGCCCTGACCGAAGTACCCCTTACATGAGAGGCAGCGTGTCTACACAAGTGGCGTCCCAAACAAGGGCTTTGCCTCTCTCCCAAGGGATCAATGTTAAGTCGTCGGGTCTCTTACCATCGTTGCGAAAAATGCCACAGGGCTCTAACATAGATGGAACATTGATGGAAACAAGAGCCCTACGGATGATGTCGTTCAGGGAACCGTGGCGGGAAAAACGGCCAGCACTTTTTTGACAAAAATGGATGACCATGTCAAAAAATACGTGCAATTTTGCTACCTGTTTCCGGCCTCTGTACTAATTTGACTGTTGACAATACGGCAAGTGACGAGTCAAGTGCACACGGAGGGCTAATGTGGCGCGCGAGGGATGCATCAAAATAAAACCCGATTCTATTTGGCTCTAGTTGCAAGGCGGCTTGCAAGTCAATTTGACTCGCTACAGTCCGATGGTTTACACCACTGTAAACACCATTTATCTATTTCACTAAATACTTGACCAGTGTAATCCGGCTTTATAATAAAGATTAAAGATAATTGCAATAGTCATTAAAAGCAAAATGACACTTCTTTACATCTTACATCCTAAATTTGGTTAACGTAAAAGCCAAAATCCCTCGTATTCCCTGAGTGGTAATGGCGTAAAATAGCCTACGTTGGCCACATTGTCCGTTTTACGCAATTTTCTTTTACTTAATAAAATTGGTCAATTTGAAAAAATAATATTTTATTTCTCCTCCTCTCTTAAATATTTGCTAAAACTGCATATTTCTTTGTTATTTTTCATTAATTCTATGGAACTAAACATTGACATTAAACGAAATAACTAATATGAGTTGGTACTTAAGTCGAGTAGATTGTGAAGTTAGCAAAAAGCCACCATTGAACGAGATTATATTCTGCTACATACAATAGGTACCACAAGAATCAAGAACAGTTGTAATGTAATTTGTGCCGAAATCGTTAATCCATTTTCACTCGTCTTATCACTGAAGAATACTGTTTTTAAGGGTGCGCGATCAATAAAATGTGTTTCGCCAGTCATTCTTAAAATATATGTATCACGAAGAAGTATATTGTGTAGTATTATTATTAAATTCACTGTTTCACTAAAATTCACAATGAAAGTCACGGTTACCACGCTCAACGACGAAATTTTCGTCCTCGATGTCTCAGAAGATTTGGAATTGGAGAATTTCAAAGCATTTTGTGAAATAGAGTCTGGATTTCCGGCCAAGGATTTCATACTGAATTTCAATGGGAAGCCGCTGTTCGAGGATCAAATGACTCTCAGAGAGCATGGCGTACGAGATGGAGACGTCATTGTTCTGCTTCACATGTTGCCATCTGCATCCAATCTCAGCGTTAATGATGCCAGTCAAGGTGCCTTTGTTTATATTGTTTTCACTTGACACTAAAAATGCAATGTCATGATCTTTTCAGTCTTTCATCTACGTCATATACATACGATGCGATGTGAGCCAGTAAAATCAGCTATATAAAATTAAAAATATAACTGACATTTTGTTGCTGTCAAAAAATTGAATGTTTTTATTTTTTTCTTTGAAAATTTAATTACAAAACCCGCTTACAGGATTACCCACAGGATTAGCTAATCTTGACTTCAGTAGCATCCAAGTTCCGCTAGGCGCGAGTACATCCATGGCTGCAAGAAACCCACATGTAGAAGAAGATCCACGTCTCATAAGAGAGATGTTTTTAGCCAATCCTGAGCAGCTCGCACTGCTGAAACAAAACAACCCCAGATTGGCTGATGCATTGCTCAGTGGAAACCTGGGTCAGTAAATGTAAAATTGTAATAAGAAATTACAGTATTCAAATTGGAATATTGAGATATTTTGAAATTTTGGTGTTAATGATATATTGATAATTGTTATCCTAAACTAAGAGGGCAATACTTTTAAAGCGAGGACTACAATAGATCTTTCTAGGTACAGTGGTCTTTTGGGTTTACTGTGCAACCCTCCACACAAAATACAATACTGGTTACTATATGGGCACTAACACTACATTATTCATTCTATTCAATCTTTTGGAATACAAAGACAATTAAATTATCTTAAAAGGTCTAATCATATAAGATTCTTCCTCCCATCTGCTGGAAAGTCACTTATAACTTGAATTAATATATACATTATTTTCAAAAAGCAATGGTTTTTTTAATAAATTGCAATTATCTTTTTCATAGATACATTTGCTTCTGTTCTTCGGGAACAAATTTCGGCTAGGACTGAGCGCCAACAACAAAGAATCAGGTGATTGTTGCTAAAATAAAAAAATGTGTTTTACAATTGAAAGGAAATTATAGTCAACAAAAGCCAATATGCCCCACTGCTGGGCAAAATCCTCCTCTGTACAGAGGGTATTAGGGCATAGTCCACACTATGCGACCCCACTACGGACTGGCAGAATTCACATATCTTAAAAATATATTTATTTGTTTTTATTTTGAAAATATGTGTGTGTCCTCACAATTTATACCTTCACCACTGTGCATGTGATAAATCAGCACTTAAAAACTAAAAATTTCATTGGCCAACACTAGGAGCGCCCAGATACTGAGCTAAGATGGGTCTCGCAATACTACACCTACAAATGGAATAAAATTTAAACCTATTAAGTATATTTTAACTGGGACTGATAAAAGGTTTATTTATTCATAAAAAAATTACATTGATTGTTTAGATTTAAGCCACAGTGGGTGAACATGTAAGTTTAATAAGCATTTCTGTATGTGTATGTAGAGGTGAGTCGTATCAGTTAAAACACCTTATGAGTTCATGTAAATCTGCATTCAAAAGAAAACACAAGTATTTAGAAGTATACATCTTGTCACCTAAGTACTCTAGGGATTGCCTAGTTCCTAGTTTCTACATAGATTATTCCATTGTTTTAACACGTTGAATGCCACATGAAAATATAGTACATTTCATTGGAGCCATGCGGGTCACCGGTGAGCCAAACCATACTGAACCATTGGGGTCACGCGGGTCACCCGTGAGCCACACCACGCCTTAGATTCAAACCTATTTTACAGGCCACTACACACTGATATCATACAAAAATGTTAGTAGCCTGGGCCGCGTGGCCTCCTACAACAACCTAGTCAGCTTGGTTCTCTTGTCTCACAATAGACTTAGAATTTATTCACAGTTTTCTTTACTTTTGTTGGGTTGTTCTCTACTAAAAATAAAAAAGTGGATATATTGCATAAAGGAGAATCTATCGTTTTTTGTATGATACAGGTTTCTTGAAGTTGTATTATTTCCTCTCTCGCTTATTTTACGCCTTTGAGCGGACACAATTTCTTCGGTTTCGTGTCACAAGTTTTTCAGAATTTCTTTTCTGAAGCCCACAATCTGGATGTTCATATTTGTTATGGTCTTGAACAATGTCAAAGCATTGACAATTGACATATTCTATAACAAATCAATTGTAGGTTTTCTGTACCACTTGACTGTTTTTCACAATGGACTGGAGTATTATTGTCATTCGATCCAATAAAGGTGCAGTACCTTTACCTTTATTATATTGAATTCGGATTCGTTACACAAATTTACTATAAATCTGTTATTCAGGAGATTTATATCTATTTCTGTGGTCTTCTTGTGTTATAATAAAGTCTGCAAAACCGTCTTCATTCATAATAAACAATAAAAAACTTAAAAAATAAAAAAAAAACCGACCGAACTCGTATGCTGAGGGTTCCGACCTCCCACTATAACAGCAAAATAAAATTGGTAAATAATCACCACCCATATTCTCAGGAACGGGTGGATCTAGCAAAATCCAAATTTGGCCATATCTTTTTATCGTGTTTACTCGGCACCTTGATTTTGATACAACTAATCGGGACTATAGACCTAAGTATGTGGTATAAATTTTAACTTACTAGGTTCACCCGTTTCTGAGAAAATGGGTGGTGAAAGTCGGACAAGAGTGATCTTATAAGGGTTCCTTTTATTACGTTTTTAAGGTACGGAACCCTAAAAATAAATCAGATATTGCACGTACGCTATGTGTCACTGGAGTCAAAAAAGTTGAATATTTGAATTTACATGGGACGGGCGAATAATGTGTGCGTGCGGGACGAAGTGCACGGGCCGCAGCGTGACCCACGTGGCCCCCGCGGAAATAAAATCGCGTTTCCTTTCGATGAGGCCATGTGGCTCACCTGTGGGCCAGGTCACTCAAATACTCCACCCAGGCCCACCGGTGGGCCGTGTGGCGTTCAACGTGATAACGTAAATAAATTATTTTCCTGTTGGTATAATTTTAGATTCATTTAATATATAATTTTTTTCGTAATTATTGTTAATACTCAAATTAAAACCAGGGATCTTAAGTTCTGTTAAATGTTAATGTATAATGAATTAACTGCACTCGATATTATACACATATCTTAGACAACGCTACTGTACAGTCTATTTAATTGAAAAAAAAACTAATTGTACTTAGTTAAGTATGCACTTAAGGAGCTTTACTTCTTTAGCGTACAAAAAAAACTAAAAAATTTTATACCCTGTGTCAGTTGTTTGATATATTACTTGGAACTTTAGCTAAATGTCAAAAAATGTTGTTCTTGGTAATACCGTGTCACTTTTTTGTTTTCGGTTTGCTCGCGCATCGTAAATATTTTACTCTCATATTTTTTTTTAAATGCACCAAAAGAAATAACTTCATAAATTATCGATTTTAGGTCGAGCATCCATTACACTCAACATGCGTGAAAGCGTTTTATAAGCATTAAGAGTTGAAAACGTTATAATAAACAATCTTTATCCTTGAGTTATAGAGTCGATTTTTATTCGGTATTGGCATGTAACTCACAGACACAAATTTCCATCGAACGCGTTCTCTAATCGCGATTCGCTAGGGCCGGAATAGAGCCGCGTTTAATAGCGTTTATTAACAACCCCCAAACCCTAACTTGTCAATACTTCTAAATACTCGTTATTGATACTCAGTCCTGAGATATATTGAGTGACCCCTAGTGTCAAAACCGGTTGAAGTATAAACGCCTCACCTCTATGTGTGTGTGAAGATAAAATTTTTATATCCCCTTTTAAGCATATTGCATTCATGGAAAGGAGGGTGAGATTTGGCATAATAAATGTTTTTATGGAGAAAGCATGTAAAAAGCTTAGATTTATGTTTTACAAACATGTTGTCAACAATCAAACTTAAATAATTTGTTACACTCTTAATGAAATTTTTAATTTGAAATTGATTGAACAATTATTTTTGAGATTGGCAGATTGTCTTTAGAACAACTTTATTTATTACAAAATGCCTATTGGACCATTAAGAAACCACTAGATATTATTGCTTTTATACTCAAAAAGTGGCAAATGAGCAGGAGCTCCTCCAGATGTTAATTGTATACCGCTGTTTATGGACACCTATAAAACCTGTAGAGTTGTGCATGCATAACCAACTATAAAAAAATATCCAGATTACCTTGCTCAGTATTCTATGATGCTGTGGTACTTTTCCCCCTATAAGATTGCCTGTTATAACAACAGTAGCACATTTTAAATAGCATTTTATATTATATTTATACCCACATTCTAGAGAAGATTATTGTTTCAAATATTTAGGCTACCTGTTTGAGTCTACTGCTGGCCTATATTCAGCAGTAGACTCAAACCGGCTGAAATGATGAGGCTTCATGCATGATATTTGGAGTATAAACAATATCATATATAATTCAGATAAGTTTAAGTGAAATTTAAATATATTTCAACATATGGCTACAGTAATATACAACATGGCTCTACTAACTAGACCATAAATCAACACACATATAGAGGATAACTTTTTAAAATTGTAATAAACATTTACTGTCTTTAACATCAATATTTACAGAATTATTAAATTTTCCAAATCTAATAATTTTAGAACACCCATACTTATAAAACTTTAATGTAAAGTTTTTTTGTAAAGGTCACAAAGCATATGAATTGGTTGAATAAATTTAAAAGAGATAAATCATACTGTTAGAAGGAGAGACTTGTAATGCAACATTATGGCAATAAATTAAAAAGTCTCTAAATGTATGAATCAGTCAGTTGTAGTTGTATAGGATGTTACAAATTTAATTTCTTTTTATTTACTTAGTTTGTTTTAAAATTTTATATTAATATTTTAATTATGGATTTTTACTTAACATTTATATTTTGTATAGGTATTAGCAAGTAGCGTTAGGAGTGTGTTCATTTATTGTTGTGGTTGTAATGCCATGCTGTATCATATAAAAATATAACATTATAACTTAACAACAAAATTATTTGAAAAAGACTGGGAAAGCTTTGAATTACAAAAGGTGTGATTAAATCACATTTTGTGATAAAAGCTACAGTTTTATTTATAAAACTGCTTTTAAGCTACAGTTTTATTTATAAAACTGTAGCTTTTATCCCAATTATAGTAGCAATAATAATTAAAGACAATTTGTTAGATTTAAGGATTTACCTTACATCTAACAAATTGTCTTTAATTATTATTTTGCCTACATTTACAAACTGCTGTAATATAGGATAACTTGTGTTTCGTTCATGTTGTGCATCATTCTGACTTGTTGTTTTATGTTCTTTTATTTACAGGTATTCCACTGAAGTTGGCATAAGCAAGTAAAATCAATATTTTCACGCCCCTCACCTTAGTATGTAATTCTCAATATATTGCTAATTTACTTGGTATAGGCAAAATCACTGATATATCAGTGGACTCAATGTAGGGAATTGAACAACATTGACATTAAATTATTTGACCTAATAGCATTGTAGCTACCAGGTGAATATTAACCAGCATGCATTTTCAAGGCTATGTCACCAGCAAGCTAACAAATAGTGCACTAGAAAGGGCCACTAATGTGTTGTTTTCTGTTGGTTCAACACCCATTTAAAAGTCAGTTTGAAGAAAGTAGTGGTAGAGTAGCACTACCTGCTTTTAAAAAAAGAATAAAAACAAATGTATATGTAATTAATTGAATGTTATTATTCAACAGGATGATGAATTCCGATCCATTTGATACAGAGGCGCAACGAATGATTGCTGAAGAAATTCGGCAAAAAAATATTGAGGCCAATATGGAAGCAGCTATGGAATACAACCCAGAAACGTTTGGAACAGTTGTCATGTTGTATATTAACTGTCATGTTAATGGGTTCGTCCTTTGGAAATGAAACGCTATGCCGTAATAGATATTTTTAAGATAGCTTATCTATTTTTATATTTTTGCAGATTTCCTGTCAAAGCATTTATTGATTCTGGTGCACAAACTACCATAATGTCTGCAGCATGTGCCGAAAGATGCAACATCATGCGCCTTGTTGACACCAGGTATAAGAATTACTTTAAAGCTAAAGTAAAAAAAATATTTTTCATATGCTTTAATAATTGAAAATAATTATAGTCCCTCTTGTGTTATAATAATCAGAGAGGATTAAAAACCTTGTGATTTTTGCATGGTTCTATTATCACCTAACTCTGCTGGTATTTTTATCAAATATTTTTATATGAAAAATTATAATCAATAGATGGGCAGGAATTGCAAAAGGTGTGGGTGTCCAACGTATCATTGGTCGTATTCATATGGTGCAGATGAGAATTGAGAAAGATTTTCTAACAACATCATTCTCAGTGTTGGAAGAACAGCCAATGGATATGCTTCTTGGCTTAGACATGTTGAAAAGGCATCAGGTATTTTAAATTTTAATATTCTTAGTTTCTAGGTCTTTCCGTTGATATGTACTTTATTGCCTTCTGTAATTAATACTGTAATCAAATGTTAGAAGTATTACTATGAAAAAAAATAATATGTGAATAGTGTTCTTAACATTATAAAAATTCGTAAATACAAACACATGTCTATACAAAATTCCAAATTACAAGACTAATTATAGTTTATGCTGTGCTAAATGCAAAAAATCCAAAACTTATTACATTCTTTCATTTAATATTCATATATGTAATAAACAAGTAACAAAGTGCCCACTTTTATCCTTAAAAATTGATTCTGCATATAAAATTTGTATTTTATTTATATTGACTTCAAATTTATAAACAGTGCAACATTGACTTGAAAAGAAATGTTTTGCGTATTGGAACTACTGGCACTGAGACACCATTTCTGCCTGAATCTGAACTACCAGAATGTGCTCGTTTATCTGGCTACTCTGAAGATGAAATTGTCAACCAGTCCTTGCGCGATCATGAGGAACGCCAAATGAAAGAAGCTATGGATAAATCAAAACAAGGTGGGCGTGGGAAAAAGAAATAAATATGATATGCTTGCAATTTAATTTTTATTTTCCATTGTTACTAAATATTCAGTTTGTATCATAAATTATAAGATAAAAATATTGCAATGTCAGTTTTATAACAAAATACACTAAACTCTTTGTTTTACTTCAAAGATTAAAATATAGCACTACAAGTGTAACATTCACACACCTAATACAATTAATTTATTTTGAAATGAATAAGAAAACATCTACATGTAACATTTAACTACTTAAATAGTTGTCAATAAGTAATGATGTTTTTATATTGTTTAATTTGTGACAAGACAGTAACAAAATATAATTTGAAATAAAATGATCAGTATAAGTAAATATATTTTGAAATTGAACTGACTTTTGAATTCCAGCTTATGTACTTTGCATGTTAAGTGTTCTATATTTTCTACTCGAGGTGACATTCAAGGTAATTAATTTGTTTTAATAAACATCTAATAAAATAGCGTATTTTGCAGAAATATTAATTAAATCAATTATTTTGGTAAAATCTTTTCTTAATAAAATAACACTTGGTTTTGATATTTCAAAATTATATATCTATTTCTTTGTGATCTTAATGCCCAATATACAAATAATTATTGAGTAGTTATATAGTAAATATATCTGTAACATGTTCAAAATTAAAGTTTGAAATAATATTCCGATAATTATAAAAATAGAATTTGGTAAATTTTTCAGTTAAGTGGGGTGTACATAGCATTTCAATCAAAAGGACTTTCATTATTTAGTTTGCATATTGCCTATTTATATGAGTTTGTTTTGTAGATCTCTTAGATTGCCAATCCATTTCTCCCCCTTTTTTTTAAATCTGATGAAGCAATATTTTAATATCTTAACTATTTGACACACTGTTGGTTGTTCCTATTAACCAGTCTAAAGAGGTTGTATAAAGTTAAGTGCAAAGCATGTGTGAATAGTTTCATGAAATACAGTTATTTAATTATATTTCAACAATTCATAATATTTGTAAATCAGAAATTTCGAGACGGTAATTAGGGAATGTTATAAAACATGGTTATTAGGGAATGTTATAAAACATCTTGCAGTCCAATTTAATATAATAATAATTTAAAGAAAAAAATTATATGCCTTTGACAATTTATAATCTATGAGATAACAGCATTAAAATTAATATTGAATGACTATGATCATATTGGTAATAATGCATTTTCTTTATATTCACATCAATTTTAAAAAATGATGAAATGTTACTTTCACAGATTCAGGAAAAAATCAAGGCTCGAGACCCACGACCAGCGCCCAGACACCTATGAATGTGGACCAACCCCAACATCAACGAATTGGTAAAGAAAATAATATAAGCATGTTCATCTCAACATCATTTAAGTAAAACAGTATAATTATATCTTGTAATTTCTTTTTAAGGTTGTACTCGCATGTGTTTTTTAAATATTTTCCTTCATAGGTCTTAGCAACCCAAGGATGACAATACTTCCAACTGATTTATTCAATGAAGCTGATGTAGAAGATATTGTGAATCTTGGATTTACCAGGGAACAGGTTAGTTTAAGATAGTGTATTTTTCAGGTTTATCAGTAAAGCAAGCAATCTTCATCATGTTATTTTTTGCTATTGGAATTGCACTTCAAGAAATTTCAAAGATAAAATTACATAAATGCTATAATATTTATGTTACAGATAAAGTATTATAGTTAAGAAGTCAGGAATAACTAAACATAAACATATATTTGACACTATTTTTTTTAATTGTGGTGTCATTTCTCTCATTTAAGGCGCTTTTCAACATGTAATTTTTTCGTTTTTAAGGCTATTGTGGAGCTAAGAAGATTCCAAGGTGATAAAACACAGGCTAAGGTGGCACTTTTGGCTAAGTCTCTTAAATTTTAAATGTTATAAGTGCTTAGTTTAGTATTTCAATAAATATGAATGTTGTGACTGGTCAGTTTCTGTGTACCATTTATATCATTAGATAATAATAATATTATTCTAGGAATTATCTTCGGACATAATCATATATAATAAACAAGTTATAGTAATAATGCAGTCAAACCATTAGGTGTAACTTTATTAAAATTTTGTCAAATAATAAATTCACTATTCACTGACTTCACTAGAAAAATATGGGTTAATCTGAAGTATATAATATTAAAATGAAGTTCCGAGATTCTTAATAGTAACTGTTTTTTTTCGTTTATCAATGTATACTGATTAGTTTGGATCAAATAGGATGTAAGAAAAGTGACAACAAGGAAGGTATGAACATTAATATTTTTAAATTTGTAAAAAGGCTGGCATTTATTTTTTATTGTCAAAAATTAAGTTATAATATGATTGCATAATATATTTTTGCCTTAATGTTTTATTGTTAGGATGAAGACTTACTTACTATAATTCTTTGTCCCTTGAGGACATTTGTATTTTTAACGGAAAAGTTATATTTAATATAAAATCCTTAATTCATAGTTTGTATTTAAAAAGAATATATTAAAAATTTAATAGTTATGATTTAAAAAAACGCATTGGCGCATTTGGATAACAATTATTTTCATTATAATTTTCTGTAATGTTTTAAGATTATATTTTGTACTATTTCTAAACATATTGTGATTAATTGTAATACTTATCATAGACCATGTTTAGCTTCTGGGATTTAGTCATCTTTTCGATACATGTGTCCCAATATGTAATATTTCGTAAAATATGTATATGTGCATTAGTGTTGAAATGTAGTAAACAATGCAATTAATCCTTTGTCGTAACTCTCAGTAACTGTTATTATTATTACCAAAAATAGTTAATGTTTAGAAGTTCTGTGTGTCATTTATGAAAATAAATAGAGTTCTTCATGACAGACTATTTTTAATTTATAATCTGTTACTCCTTTATTTTTATTTCATCATGCATCAATGAATTTTCCTAGTCCGGAGTCACTAAAGCGCGTGGTCGTCAACATTAGACTCACGGTATAAATATTGTTTGTAGTAATTCAGGAAGTGGATATTCAGTTCATGAATCGACTTAACAGCAAGCAACTTCATACCGTATATTTCTAATGTGCGCTTTTTTTTTTTTTTTTTTTTATGGGAAAAAAGCAGCTAACGAGCAGGAGGCTCACCTGATGGTAAGTGATCACCGCCGCCCATGGACATCTGCAACACCCGAGGGCTTACAAATGCGTTGCCGGTCTTTTAGGAATGAGTACGCTCTCTTCTTGAAGGTTCCCTGGTCTTAACGGTTCGGAAAGACCGCCGGCGGCAGCTGGTTCCACAGAGTGGTTGTGCGAGGCAGGAAATGCCTTGAAAATCGCGCTGTTGTGGAACGCTGGACATCAAGGTGGTGTGGATGAAATTTTTGGTTTTGGCGCGATGTCCGATGGTGAAATTCAGCCGCTGGGATCAATCCAAACAATTCCTCGGAACACTCCCCGTGATAGATGCGGTAGAAGATGCAGAGGGACCCAACATCTCTGCGCATAGCCAAAGGATCAAGCTGATCGGAAAGACCTTGATCGTCGATAACCCTAGCTGCCCTACGTTGGATGCGGTCAAATAGAAGAAGCTGAACCCATTTCATTACTTCACATCTTAATCCGTTCACTTAATCGAAAAGTCAATAATAAATACAATTTTTAAAATATATCGTTCCATCTTTTCTACAAATTTTAACAATTTTCATGCTTAAATCGTGAATCACAATTTCTAGATTTACCTTGAAAGAAATGAAATGATCATCAAAGCATTTTTTGTTAAAGAAATATACCTACTTGTATAATTAAGTCTTTTTCGTTTTCTGATGGAAATTTGAAATAAAGGAGTCTGTTTCGTATTGGTCACCACCTACAGAGAGACAATCTCAGAGCCATGATAACTGCAATATGCAGTGCTTGCTCGGCAATAAACTGTATTAAAAAAAGCTACAGAAGTTTTCACGTATTAACATATAGATATGCGTCATTAATTACTATTATTATGAGTCAAACGTTATAAGGCCCATATAATGAGGCTTAACGTTTTAAGGCCCATACTTGACCAGGCTGAGGCCCACCCGCGGCAGTAACGCCTCAGAAGATGATGATCTAATCAATTATTCGGTTATTTTTTGTAATAAATGAATAGTGGCAATATTTTTTTAATTTACATTGTTGTAAGGTTTTTTTATTAAATCAAAATCAGAAATTTGGCTACAAGCATCATTTATTTCATATGCAATTATGTTAACATAATATAAACGAGTATCATATTGAAACTCCAATTAAAGTCATCCCAAGAGTAACCTAATTTCCGTGACATAAAATGATTTAAATTCTAGTAACAGAAATCATTTCTTTATCAGAAATTAGCAATAAAATTTGATTGTATATAACCTAAATATCTATTTCATCATATTCTCAAAATATAAGCATTGTATCATTATATTTACTTAATTAATAAATCAAAGTTTATTTCGGATTATTACATATTCCGACTGGTATTTGATATGACACAATTTTAATATTATGCTTTTCATTTAGTACTTTTTTTCGATCAATTTAGACGGCATCTTCGGGCATCAAAGGCTGATTTACTAATTTTGTTGCCATGGCGGTCAGTATGTCAGTAAGCCTAGCAAATCTTTGATTTGGCGTAGTCAACGCCCCTCTTTCTCCCCACAGGAAATTTATATGAAATTCAGTTCTGAATAATTCAAGAAGAACTGGATCCAAAGTGGGTCCTAACGATGACATTTCTTGGACGACTGTCCTTGCGTTCCTTTTAAACATTTCAACTTGATCGGGAAAGTGTCTTGCCGCATCCAGATGTGCCGCTGTAGTGGTGAAGTCAAACTCAAGGGTATTCATCAAACTGTTGGGGAATGTTCCATCGGGTGGCATGAGACTACCGCCGTCCCCATCTGCGATAATAAGTATTTTCAGACCTGAGCATTAAAGTATATCAACTAAAAGGTCAATAAAAAAAAACCTACCAAACTTATGAAAGCACATAACTGGTGGTAACACGTAGGGCGTTGTTGTATTTGGAGGAAGTGGGTTTGTTCCTTCATTCATACTTTTGAAACATGGTCTTAGTTTAGCTTCAAACATAAATGCGTTATCAGTGTAAGACTGACGTAATATACTCCACGCGTTTTCCAAACATTCCACCTATGTAGACAAACAATAGTAATTTAAAATACTTTAAATAACTATTATTAACATCATAAAATAAAATAATGGCGAGTATTAAATTTTCGTCACCAATACCTCACCTGTGGCATACAAAGTCCAAACATAATAGCTGAGAATCCATAAAGGTTCCCTAGAGCGGTTTTGGTCTCTACCGCTAAAAGTATCCAATCATTTATTACATCTGCCCTTTGCCGATCTGTTTGACAAGTGAGTATAGTCACAGCTATAAGAAGGCGAAACGTCTCGACCCTGAGAAATAGTAAAGATCTTCTTAAACTGCGACATCTTAAACTTTTAAAAAATTAAAATACATACCTCTCAATGACATCCACACGTAGAGATCTACCTTGAGGCAAAAAACATAACTCTAACCCAGAGGCAATTTTATCTAGACCCTCGATCTGCACGGCATCTTCTAATAAAAAACGTAAGTCTACTGTTGTCATGTGGTTTGACAAAATTCGCGGCCCAGATGTACGTAACAGCAATTTGATCGTGTGCAATGTTTCCGACTCCAGCGGCTTAGTTAGATTCGCCAATATAATCTGTGATTGAAAGTTTTCCAAGTCGATTCTTGATTCAATTTGGTAATCTAAATTATCAGCTTGAAGTAACTTAGCCTCCGTAACGTCATAATCAAATTGATTTTTTATTGTTGGTGTAGCTAAATTATAATCCAAGTCCATCCTTGACTTATTAGGATCACTGTGGGCTGAGCTCTGTGTAGAATCACCGGATCCGTTGCCTGAATCCGAGCCAGATACGTGATATAGCCTCTGAAGTTCAATTCGTCTATCATCAGCCTTTGGTCCATCATATCGTGCCGGTTTTGCGGGTGGACTCATGGGTAAATTCGTGTCCCAAGTGCCCGAACCAGAGCTGGAATCACTTGAGAAATTTTTAAAATGTTTATTTCCTTGGCTTTGAATAACGCCATCAGCACTCGCACTTTTGCCATGAGTAATGTGCTGAGTTATATCTATTGGTGTCAACGAGTGTGATCTTTGCTTTTTGAAAGGGACTCGAAGTTGCATACCTGGTTTGGCTGCAAAATGACTGTATAAACTATAAGGATTGCCGTATGATGATGCTTCAGTCATTGGTGAGCCCACGTTTATTTCCTCGTTCGGCATATAATTGGTCAATGGTGAAACACGATTTGACGGATATTGTATTCTTGCTCCAGAAGCCGCTGATATTGGTTTACCGGACCCGACGTAAGATGTAATAAGATCTGCAACTGTATCGTACGCCTCATCTTCAAATTGATATTGATATCTCTCATAAACAGTTTCAGGATGGACAACAATCTAAAAACGGGCGATAATGTAAATAGGTCTTTCACTTTCGATGGCAATATGTGACTTAAGTACTTACCCTTTGAATGACAAAATGTAAATGTTGTCCGTTAGATCGACAACTAAGAACGTAATTGTCAGGTTGCGAGGAGGATTCTCTCACTAAAAACTCTCTATCTTGCTGCAGCAAATTTTCAGCTGCTGTGCGGCTTAAAGCTCCGTGGTACCAACCATGAGATATTATGTGGTCAGATGGCAAAGAAAACTCCCACTCTAACAATCCAGAAGTGCTCATATTACTTGTTTCCTAGAAATAAATTTGTTTTCTTAACTAAATGAAGGGACATTTATGTGGCTATTTAGGCTACTAATACTTGTTTCCGTCTAGAGTATTTAACAATCGATTATTAATTCATACAATTAATTGAATTCCTTAATAGTAATTATTACCTTTGCCATTTACATTCAAAATATTATTTTTTTGTTTAAATCATAAGAGAAGGTATGTTGGACCTGTTTTCTTTATCTGTCTTAGGAGTAAACTTACACTATTTTTATTAGCATTTTCAGGATCTCATTAATTAGTCCTTAACTGGTCCATACCGATTATATATAAATCTTGCATTGTGATCATCAATATAGCGCGTTGCGTTAAAATTATTTATATTTCAATAAATTTAAAATTTCACATCGTCAAGTGTCCGCAATTTTTTTATTAAAAAGCAGAAAGAACATAAACAATCAGTTAGGAGTCAACCCAACGGTAATTTACTTATATTATGAATGGATACCTTACGATGATACGTTTAGAATTGATCCATTAGGTGCTATATTATGATATTTAATTTTAGTTCAGGTTGATGCTATAAAATAATACGAGTAAAAAGTAAAAGAATTTTCTGAGATACCGGTTGTTTTCATTAACTAATACTAAAGTAGTATTAGACTTTCCTGTAGCTGGAGTTTTATTATAGTAAATTTCAAGCTTTACTCACCATTTTATAAAAGCCTCGTCTGAAACGGCTTTTGTGATCAATTCTACTTAAATCTGTTTTGATATGACAGTTTGCAAGTACGTCTTGTTCTCGCGGTTAACAGGCGGGAATGTTTGGGGGAGATTTGGATCGATAATTCGGTCCCGCCCAATGTTTGACCGTAATGTTGGCAATCAGTTGTAAATAGTGCTGACTTCACGATATTCTATAGCGCAAGCGCAAAACTCTCTATCATCTTAGTATCGCGAGGTGGAGATTTAGAAAGACTGTGGCCGAAATATATTATTATCATCATTACGCATTAATTTATTATTTTTATTATAAAATTATAATTTATCAATTTGTGAATTTTTTAAATTATGAATAAACATTTCACTATCAAATTATCTAAAGATCTCACGATATAGCGGTATAAGACTTTATTTCCAATAATACTTTTATTTACTTTGTTGCGTAAATAAAATTATTTTGATAAATGAAATCGATTAAAAGTAATATTATTAATACTAATATTATTTTATATTAATTTTCTACATCTGTCCTGTGGTACCGTTGCTCTCTTTTAGTTATAATTATGACCTAAAACAATACCCATCCAACAGAAAATATGAACGCAGGTTAATACGAAATTGATGAAATAAAATACCAAATTTTTCACTTTTTTGTAGTCTCTATACTTATTGATGTAATTAAACTACTGTTAAATGAGTTTTTATTCAACTACGAATGGAACATAGAGAAAATCTTCAGAAATTGATATAAAGATAAAGTAAGATTTAGTAGTTTCCTATATGAACATAGACATAGAGTTAAGTATAGCCTATACATGTCCCACTCCTGGGCAAAGGCCTCCTCTGTACAGACGGTATCAGGGGATAGTCCTCCACGCGGCCCCACTTCGGATTGCCGGACTTCACATATCTTCGAAATATTTTTTTTAATTATTATTTTCGAAAATATGCAGGTTTCCTCACCATGTTTTCCTTCACCGTTGAGCACGTGATAATTCAGCACTTGAAATTAACAATTTCATTGGTGCCGGCACCGGAGATCAACTCAGGTTGCTCGAGTATATTGAATTAAAGGCGAGCGCCCGGACACTGAGCTATCATGGCTCTTCTAGATATAGAGTGACCTGTCCAATTGTACTGGAAGTTGATGGATGCAGGTGGCACAGCATCGTGCTTCGTGGCAGCCTGTGGCAGAGGCCTATTTCGATCAGTGGACTAAAACAGGCTGAAATGATGATGGAAAGACTTCTAATAGAATTGGAAATCCCTTATTACCAAATTATTGTGGGAGCTAAATCCATACTAATATTATAAATACGAAAGTAACTCTGTCTGTCTGTCTCGCTTTCATGCCAAAACTACGGAACCGATATAAATGAAATTTGGTACACAGATAGTCTAGTGCCTGAGAAAGGACATAGATTATTTTTTAATTGGAAGAAGGGTTATAAATTGTTCTTAAAGGGGACAGATATTTATTTAAGGGCTTCAACGCGAGCGAAGCCGCGGGAGAAAAGTTAGTGAATCTATATTAACTTTCATGTTTCACTAATAAATTATTTCTAACGACTTATAGTTGACAAGGAATGATCAAACAATGTCAGTTTTTAGTATAACCGTAACAATCCATCGAAAAGTACAAACAGTACACGGAAATACAATTGTCTGTTGTCGGTCCAATTTTTTTAAACATCCTTGTAATACCGAATTACTAAATCAGTGGTCAGTTGCTCATTGTTTCGAGGCATGGCTGTTAGCAAGAATATATTCTGTTCCTGTTTTTTTATAGTTTTGATTTTCGTCTTGAACATCAACGGCTATGAAAAGAGTAAGTATTATAACTAAATTATGTTCGTTGTTATCATAAATCTTAAAATTATCTAATTTTCATAGAAGTTAGTAACTAGGTAAAGAAATTAGGACATTTATAATTATTATTGTTCTTTTTACATTTAACAGCATTACGAAAAATCGTTCGGAGCCAAACAAAAATGGTGCAGAGGCCATTTAGTGAAACTGGTGGTCAAATATTTTGGAAAAATATTTCCATGTCATCTTCACCTTATCATTTTAGAGCCCATGCAGCTTTATTCCCAGGATATGCACAGGGGAAAAGGTTACATAATAAACAACGTCCTAAAATTTCCACAATTTTGTCCGCTGTAGACACATTACGCAGTATAACAGGTCCTTCGAAATTCAAAACGCACAGACGAGATAACAGGCAACCAAGTGAGGTGAGGCCAGCTCGGGAAACATTCGAACACGCCACATACCCTTTGCCCTCTAGTAATATTCAATTTCCCGTTGATAATTCACTTGATAGAATAGGCAATAACAGTCATCCTAATGAAGTTCACGTGGAAAGATTTTACCAAATACCAAGGATGTCTCAATTTTTTCCCCCGATAGACCAGCAAACTTTGCATAAATCGGAAGTTGAAGCGAACTATAAAATAACAGAAAAACAGCACGGAAATTCCAGCGATTACTCTCAAGGGTCATTTGTTAGAATGAATGTGAACGATAAAACAGTAGACATAAACGATTTTCACGCACGGAAACTTCCAGAATATGATGACACTGATAAAGTAGATTTCTTACTAGAAGAAATTACTCCAGAAATAGAACCTTCATTTTATAATTATAGTGTTCTAACAAATCCATATACTTGTGTTATTTTGCATCAATATGTAGCTGATATCGACGCTCAAGAAAAATTTTCTGAATTTGATATCGAGGTATGTGTGTAATTTCCTGTTCATATTACCAAACAAACATTTAAAAAAAAATAAACGTAAAATTAATTTACAGCCTCCCTGGATAATGAAAAAGCATTTTTGGAATAATATTTTTGACAGTCGGTATGAATCACTAATGAGGAATCCTAAATGGCCACCTTTAAAAGTAAATATCATTATCACTTATTATATAATTATCTAGAAAATAGTCAAATAGTAACTGGCAGCTTATGACATTAAATAATAATTATGGCATCGATACCTAAATTCCTTAGATATGACTACATAGCTGTTATCGACTCTACCCGAGAATTTTTATAAAAATGTAACAAGCAATGAACCATTAAAATTATTTTCTTTTATGTCCCGTAAAATAGATATCTTTAAATAGAATTTATATATCATATATACATTCAACATCATCCTCCTGCTTTGATCCCACCTAGGTGGAGTCGGTACAACAGATGAATCATGTTGAACTTGTGTAGTACTGTTTTCTCTAATCTATCCTCCTTGGCAAGAATGTATTATGTTATTATCTAACTTATTAAGATAAATAATATTATACTACTTTTTAATACGTTAATTCTTTATGTTTATAATAAACAAATGTCCCTTTCTTTTTACTATTTTCTTAGTGCGTCCTTGTATAGTAGAATTATGTATGTATTTTTAAATGCTTCCTAATTTTGTGATTTTTTTTAATCCCTAAAGACCAAATAAAGATTATAAAGTAAATTATATAGTCTTGACGTAAAAATGAAACCCTATATTGATTTTATATTTTATAGGTCATTTTAATACCCCGTACTCATGTTGATTCTGTTTGGAGGCAGACCTATGAACAATACCATAACAACAGTGTCAATAAAATCTTATCAAATTTGGTTAAAAAGCTTCAGTTTTATAAAAACTTAACTTTTACTTGGAATGAAGTATCTCACTTGAGCCAATGGTGGCAAATGACAACGCAGAAAAATCGCTCGGTATGATATCACAAAGGTATCCGTGTTATTTTGATAGATTGTAGTCTTTGAAAATTGATAAACTTAGTAAGAATACATTTTTAGGCATTCCGCCGGTTGATACGAGGAGGTCGCCTTGAAATTACTACTGGAGGATGGGTGGAACCCGATGAAGCTACAACTCATTTATTTGGACTCGTGCATCAGTTTATAGAAGGTAATAATAACATTTTTTTTTCAATTAAGATGCAGACACTTGTATAGACACTTTAGCTGCTTCTCATCTAAGGGGACAGGGCTGGGGCTGCATCGGAGGCAGCTGAAGTAAGTAAATGGTGCAAATATGAGTCTTTATGTTTAGATAATGTTTGATATTTGTGCCATTTGCTGTTGAAACTTTAGGTCCGTGGGGGTCCCGGAAAACAATTTTTTTTAGTTTATTTTAGGCTTAACGCCGTGGCTGGTGAAAAGAGAGCTAGTTCTTTTCTCGCTCAAAGGTTAAGCATAACTATTCAGCGAGGAAATTCAGCTAGCGTTCTTGGCACCATGCCGCGTGGATTAGGTTTATTAGATAATATGTAATTTTAGATAGATTAAATTTTGTAAATATTAGCTCAATAAACTGTATAATATTATTAATTAAGATTATCTTAATTAAGATCCATTTAAGTTATTGAAATATTTACTGACTTTCATTATTGCAGGTCATCAATGGCTTAAACAACATTTAAATATTGCCCCTAAAGCCGCATGGCTTACTAACAGTGTGACTCACAGTCCAACAATGGCTTACCTACTCTCAGCATCTGGAATATCTAACTTAATTTTTACCAACATTCATTACTCCTGGGAAAAGTATTTAGCGGAGTATCAGTACAGTGATTTTATTTGGTCACAAGGCTGGGATAGCGACATATATTCGCAATCAAACATAAATAATGTTCTAAAGAGAATAGGCAAAGAACGGTTGCCTAAAAATTCAGTTCTGACTCATTATTTACAATTTAATACAGCCGGGTTTAAAGCGTGTGGCCCGAATAAAGCTCTTTGCGCTTTAGATTATAATTTTGCAAAGTCAATAAAAAATATAGACTCGTATAACGTAAAAGAAAAATCGGAGATCTTACTCGAACAATATTCCAAAACAGGAACTATTACCTCACATAATGTAATTATTGCCCCATTAGGAGGGTCCTATCATTACGAACTACAAACAGAGTACGATTTTCAATTTAACAATTATCAAAAAATTGCGGATTTTGTTAATACAAATCGTGAGATTTACAAAGCAACAATTAAATTTGGCACCCCAATTGATTATTTCAACTCAATCGTTGAGAAAAATAAATTATTTCCGACATTAAAGGGAGATTTTCTAAATTTTGCAGATATAAGTAGTGGGACACCAGCTTATTGGTCAGGGTTCTTCACAACGAGACCTTTACTTAAAATACTTCTGAGACGTCTTGAATCTACTCTACGAACTACAGAGATTTTATTTTCTTTTGCTATTAGTTCAAATGCTTTTAAGGATGTTAATGTTTCAGAATTGTTTAACCTTCTATTAAAGGCAAGAGAGACGGTGGCCCGCCTACTTGACCGCAATGTTTACAGTGGCACATTACCAGCTAATGTCATGAAATATGTACATAAGCAAATTTTGTTAACTGTCAGGGACTGCTGGTATATACAAGAAACAAGTCTTAGTTTAATAAGTATAAAATCAGATCAAAACGTAACATATCTTCAAAAATATGTTTATAGAAATGGTGAATTCATATCAGCTTTTAGAACTGTTACCTCGGGAGACCAAATTTACGTGTTCAATTCTTTAAGTCATGAAAGAACAGAAATTGTGGAGTTAGTTACACGAAATCCAAATTTAAGAATAATAAACCATAATAAAAAAGATATTACAATACAAATTAATCCAATTTGGAATTATCAAGCGGAAAATATTATTAAAATATCAAGGCAGTTCTTCGCAATCACTTTTGCAATAGTTGTTCCGCCCATGACGCTTGAGCTTTTTAAAATCAAAGAAACCTATGATGCGTCATCCAGCGCTGCAACAATTTATTGCGTTGCATGTGTTGTTGACAATACTCCAGGGAATGGACCCATATTCCCTTTCACAATTCAACCTATAGAAATGGGTGACATACAACTAGAAAATTACAAAAACCGACTTATATTTGATGAAGTTACAGGTTTATTGAAAACAGTGTATGAAAAAGAGACAAGTAATGCGAAAACTCTCATGATTGACTATGGTGCTTTTAAAAGTGCTAACATAAATTCAGGAATGTTCTTATTTAACACTGATATTTCTAAACCACTTCATGATTTTTTATTACCCTATAAAAGTGGGATTAAATCGAAAATTGTATTAATCATTTCTGGTCATGTAACAACTAGTTTGACAACAGTTTTTGGACGGCTTTTACAGAGTACCGCAAAAATTTTCAATTTAAATCATGGACCACTATCAAAAACGATTTCCCTGGAAACTAAAACGGATTATGAAGCGTCACCAAAGAACAGAGAATTAGAGTTATTCTTATCAATAGAAACTGACATATCTAATGGCAATCCGCCAGAGATAATTGTTGATAATAATGGTTTCCAGTATTCTTCCAGATTTATAAATATTAGTAGACGCATCGAATCAAATATGTATCCTATAACAAGTATGGTTTATATACAAGATTATCAAAGTCGCTTAACGCTATTAACAGATCACGCGCAAGGCGTAACAACTTTACAGGAAGGGCAATTAGTGCTTGTACTGGACCGAAGAATTCTTTTTAATGATGACCGTGGTTCAGGTGAAGGGCTGGCTGATAATGGTGCTACATATCATAGGAATTTTATACTACTGGAAAACTTTGCAAAACCTAATACTATCAACAAGATAAATCGCAAAACGACTGTACAGCTACCTAGTTTAGACGCTCTTCACCTGTCTAATACCCTTAATTTCAATTTAGATGTCTATTTTATTGACAGATCACAAGCTGATCTTTGTTCTTACACGATTCTCCCATTGATAAAAACACCACTTCCTTGTGACGTCTCTGTACTTAATTTTCGATTAATATTAAATAAGGGATCGTTAGAAAGATTATCTGTAAACACTGCTCTAATCATATTGCAACGTCAAAGCTTTACATGTGAAATTAATAACTTTGAAACATTCAACTGTAATACCGAAAACAGTTTTTCGCTTGAGAAAATACTTCACAACATAAAAGCAGTGTATCATACGAATTTGTGTGGCACAAATGAAGGTATACCTGTAAGCAAAGTTGAAAAAAGTATTTTTGCTCCAATGGAGCTTATAACTCTTAGAATATATTTTTGATTAACAATTTTACCAAGAAACTGGTGAATTGTTGTTATTTTTAAAACAATAAACTAATTCAATTTTACCTAACAGAAAGTATAACGATTTATAATTGTACAACGTAAATATTACTAATGTTTTATTGATGATATATGTTTATGGGTTAAATTAGTTTATTGTATGTTCAGTTAAAGACTGCAATAACTTCAAAATTTTAAAAATGTTTGTTTCTAGATATTTCATATTTATTGCCGGTCCCAGACATGCGTGTAAATATTTATACAATATTTTCGGAAATATTAGTTAAACGTTGGAGCAAAATATTGAGCTCCTGAAACACTTGTTTCTCTGTTGTTTTATATTTGTGGATAGTATGTGCCAAGAAGGCGGGTACAATGGACGACTGGGTAGAAGCATTATATTATTTATGTTCTTTTAATTATTTAATGTAATTTATTTGTTAGTGTTGGACATCCTGGGCCCCTCGGAGCCACAGTCCCAGGGGTCCTACCAGGGTGGCTCCGTACTTGAATTACAATCCCGAAATTTAAGATATATCCATTCTAAAGAATCTTTACGGGTATATTCCTTGGAAGTTATTGCTGAATTTAACTAAAAACATCGCCCGGTCAAGTTAGTATTAGGCAGCATGGGCACAACGGTCTTTACCGACAGAAAAAAAATTAGGTTAGTGCTGGGATTCGAACTCCAAATCCACGAGTTCCCAGCACTAAGAAAATATTTCCGATAGGATAGAATTACTCGAGACCGTAGTAAAAAAACGCAAGACGTGCCAGGCCACCTCCAAAGAGATGTCAAAACCGCATGCAGAGGCTAAGGAGGAAGTGTTTTGCCTTCGTTTCTAGTTGCGATATTTAATGCACTCCTCGACGGTTGCACCTTACATTCAATTAGCAAGTTCAACGGACATTTCAACATGTATAGGAGCATCTACAAATATTTACTCTCGCTTTGATGTGCGTTGAAAAACCGTCCCGCTATGGAAAATATGAAGTAACAAATACAATAAAAAATATTTGTACAAATATTTTGAAAATATCCTCCCACACACAGCATTGAGAATCTTCACAAATATTTGAACATATATCTAGGATTGGCCTAAATTTTTCAAATAATCATGTTTGAATTAACTGGATGAATAGTTTTTCATTCAGAATCTGTAAAAAACATTTATACAAAATAGAAATTTAATTAGAGTTTAAAAATATAAACACACTAGCTTTTCGCCGGCGCTCCGCATGCATTTACGCAGTGGCGGACTAAGGCCTTCAGAGGCCCGGGGCGGTAAAGCTGAATGAGGCCCCTAGTTTAAAGAATTGATCTAATTAATCAAGCATTTTATTCACTTCACATTTATATGTATAAGCGTTTATGTTTGTTTAGTTAAAATCTTGTAATTGAAATTGGACTTAAATAGATTACACAGAATACAGAGATGAATGAGGAAAATAAAAATCGATCTACAGAAAAATGAAAAGTAAAAATAAAGAAATAGGTAGTTTTAATTTCTGGAACTAAAACTATAAAAAGTAGACATTATAAAGATTAGCAGCAGTGGCGTAGATTGCCTTAGACGGGCCCTCAAATCAAAATCGTATCGTATCGATTTTTCAGAAAAGAAACAAAAACATCGCTTGTAATTAATATACACTTTTCTCCCCTTTTTTTCGGAAAATTTACTTATTAAATCATCCATATCGAACACGATTTCACTTTTTCTAGATACTTCGCAGCTAATAAATAGTGACCTATCTGATATCCGATGGATATTATCCGTTATATGTATTAATTAGTTATTCGCAATAAATATCAGTATTAATTACGAAAAACGAATTTTCATCCGTTGCAGTTGTAACCAGAAAGGTTTAAAAATAGAACCATACTGTTATTACCTCAGGAAAACGATGCAAGGCTTTTGAATTTTGTCCGAAATAATTTCAAAAGTTCCATAATGGAATGATATTACAGCTGTTCAGGTTTTAAACATGTTTTCTAAGCAATTGTTCATATAGATCAAGTCACATGTCGTGACTGTTTATAACACAGGACACAGTTATGTTTTTCTACAACTTTTTATTATTTCGTGAAAAGAATACTTAGTAAAATATTAACTTTCTATAAGTCTGTTTCTAATAGTGAAGAAAAAAAGACGACAAACATTATAAATAAATTCTCTGCATGTTAATTATATTTTCACAATCGTTACGTTAGTTTTTTTTTGTGAAAATTAATTTAGTTGCTACCAAAATTTCATTATTAATGAATAATTTTTCCTTAAAGCGTTCGTTTTTCGGACATCTTCTATCAAGACAAACTTTTTCAAGGTTAAGAAGTACCTAATTTTATATTTTTCAGATAAATCGTTACTCAATTTTGACCAACGTTTTAGTATTATTGCTAAAAAACTATACATTTTTCCAAATTATCCAATAAGACATTTCTAGTGTGGTAGGGCGATACAACAGCCTTAGCTGATGCACGAATGGACGAGCCTGCCGTCCGGGTAAGTACCAAGACCTCACAAAACCGGCGTAAAGTGGAAGTATAAAAACCCAATTTTCAAAAGGTTGTCAACACATCTGCAACCCTCGGCTGAAACTGATGTTCACTTAAAAATCAGGTGAACCGCCTGCTCGCTTGGACTCTTTTCACATAAAAAAAGATACAGTTTCGACAGGTCTATACTGTATCCGAAATAGTCGTCACAAATTCAGCTTTTTTAATTTATAAGACAATATTTTTGTCTAACTGCGATAATAAAGCAAATTAACAATTTCATTTTGAATCGTGGGGATTGTACATGTAAATTGTAATTTATTTCACCTTTCTCTTTGAAAGAAGTTCTTTTTAAATAGAAGACTCGGAGGTCCCGTATCATTGATACAGAGAATTTTTGCAACAGGGAAAATGCGTCCTTAAAAAGTAGTCTATAGCCTTCGTTAAATAAATAGGCTATATAACAGTGCATTACTGAAAGTTGCACCTAATTCGGTTAAGCCGTTTCTGAGATTAGCGCGTACAAACGTACAGGCAAACTGGCAAAAATTTTAATAATCATTGTTTTGGGTTCTATTGCGTTAATAAAGGCCCCCAATAATAGATTTTCTCAAACATCTTCCATGTACAGACAACGATCGGTTACATTTTAACTGTATGTATAGATATATATATATATGATAATATATGTATGATAATATATGACAACCCTTAGACAAATAGTTGTGGTGCCATCGTAACTTTACTCTTTGGGTGCCATTGCCAATGATATTTTCTCATTTATACCATAGATAAATCATAAACAATGTCGGGCAAGTCAATGTCAAGATACGGACAGGGTAGATTTTGTACTATAATTTCACGTTTCGTACTATATACCATCCATACCTAAGGATATACGGAAATGTACTATAATTTCCTTAATTTACATAAATGGTCAATATATATGCCAATCAAACATTAAAAAAGGTTTATTGGGTTTTAATAATGTTTTATTGTTTTATTATTTTAATGTTTTATTTAATGATGTTTTAAACAATACAAAGCGAATATTACTACTTGTCTTAATCAATTATTACCACGGATTATAAATAATCTTTATCAAGGAACTATTTACGGGGGTTTATCGTAAATTTTATTTTCTATACTTAGCTTGTCGAAGAGTAACTTTGCATATTGCACTATGAGGTATTTAATAGAGATGATGTCTAATAGTACGATTAATTTTTCTCTCCACAAGCCGCCGCCTCACGGCCGGCGTACTACAAGGTTTCCTGCCTCTCACCTTTACTTTTTACGCTCTACACAAGCGATATATCTAAAGAATAGAAGTAAATCCCAAAAAGAGTGTGACGATTCACTTCACACGAAGTCCTTACCCGTCACATCTTTATAAAGACCCTCGCCAATGCAGAAAGTTGGGGCAAATATCCCTTTATGGACAACCGCTCCCCTGGGAGAAAAAGGTCAAATACTTAGGAGTCACTTTCGACTCCCGTATGTCATATACTACGCACATTAATAACGTTCGTAATAGAATCATGTTCGTACACAATTTAACTAACGCTAAAAGTAAAATGCCCTTAAGGCTCAAATTATGATTATATAAGACCTGCATACGATCTATTATGTCCTACGCATGAATGACCTTCGCCCACACGCACCCTACCCGCTTGTACTAGCTGAAAATAGTACAAAATAAGTTCATCCGCCGCGCAACCGGTGTGCAGTGGTATCAACGTAACGATTCGCGAATATTTTAAAGACCTGACCAAATGGTTCTTCGATAGAGCCGAAAATCATCCCAACCCTCTGGTGGTAAACGCAGCAAATTACCAACCCGACACAAACGCGAACGTCAACAAGCGTCGCCCGCGAAACGTCCTCATCGACTTGGTCGAGGAAGGAGACTTAGATACGTCGGACCCACCGCAGGGGGTCCCGCCGGATAACACTACACCCACAGTTAGTGCAACAACAAACACACTAGTTCGCCCTCGTCTCCGAGCACGGCGAGACCAACACAACGCGTGCACAAGGTACACCCGCGTTCTGGGGCGGTCCTCACCGCTCCCAGCCACCGATTAGCTAATTGCACAGTCGACGGCCACCGGGGTTTCGGTCCAAACCGCGACCTCTATGGATAAATTATTGCCCGTTAAAAATCAAAATTATAAAGTGTACTATATTTTTTTTACAAATACTATCCTTTTCAACTTTTGTACTATCTTTTTCATCATACCTAAATTCAGCCCTGGTTACGGACTACGTTACGGAGTCTTTATTTATTTCTAAAATACACACCATCAACCATCAAGTGACATTGTCACGTTGCATTACAAATGCGGAAATATAAATAATTTAGTTGTTGTTAATAGTTTGACTAAATTGTATAAAATATAAATGTAAGAATCATACAAGTGTTTAATAAGGAGTGAAATCATGTGATTTAGTTGAATTTATGTCGAAATATTTGCTTTTCCTTTATCTTCAACATATGCTAGATTATACTCGCTTATAACTTGCAATAATTGAAATAAAATTATAGAAGGAAGCATAAGATATTTTTCTATCTTAAATGTACACTAAACTTTATTTCATAATATGTAAAGTTATTCTATCCGCAGCTGTAGGAATGCGATTGCGTATAAGTGTTGTTTTAAATTTATCCTGCTAAGTTATCGGAAATGTTCATGAATAAATGAAGTAACACGATCTTATCTCCTATTCATTTATTTAGAATTTAAGGACCTTAACAATATTGAACAAAATGGGATTATTAATTTCGAAAATTTGGAGTTTGTTTGGAAATGAGGGTAAGTGACCTGTTTAAAAACTGTCAATATGTAAGACTGTAATATTTTTATATATAATTACAGTATCTTTTTTTGGAAACGACTTATAATGCTGTATTGAAATTTAGAGAATTGCTGTATTTATGTGATCAGTTTAAAATGAATACAGCATATTTATTAAATGTAACTTATTGAGTTTGTATACACATTCACAGATATAATATTATAAACATCAAAACATCTATATGGTGTTTTTTTTTAACCCAAAATAGTAATTTCCTTGTCTAAATACTTATTGCAATATTTTAGAAGTACTTTATTAACATCTTAAAAAAAGACTATGTTGTTATAGTACTGCTCAGCACTCTTGCTGGGTCAATGAATGACTTATGGAAGTGACCGGGAAATTAATACTTTTAAAGTTATTTGGCAGAAAGGTAACTTATGACCTTCCTTTATATAAGGTGGTATTTGAACACTTACTTCTCCAGAGATACTCAAGGTTGAAGATTGTCCCTTACCATTGGATCTACCAGTTGTTTGTTTTTCACTTATTTTCTGTTTAAAAAAACTCACTGCAAATTTACAGAGCATAAGTTAGTTCTGGTGGGTTTAGACAATGCTGGCAAGACTACAATCCTTTATCAATTGCTGCTTGGTGAGGCCGTCCATACAAGACCAACCATTGGTTCAAATGTTGAAGAGGTAGTATGGAGGAATCTCCGCTTTGTCATGTGGGACCTCGGAGGGCAGCAAAGCCTGCGCTCTGCTTGGAACACTTATTATACAAACAGTGAAGTAAGTTAATACTTATATTATGATGCGACATTTTCTGTATGTTAAACCATCATAATATTTGCTTTGCAACTTTGTGGTTTGATGTCGATATGCTATGCAATTATGTTGTCAAAAAAATATGTATTTTACATAGGATGTATATTTTACAAATGACATGAATGCCTGGATTTGTAAAAGCTAATCTATAGTGTTCTTGTTGAACATTATCCATGAAACATCTGATTTATTGTTTCTAATACACATATTTATTCTTCTTGATAAAAATTTTAACCATTTATTCTATTAAAAACAAATGGAAAAAACCTATCAAAGCTATTATTTCATGTTTTGTAATAATTCTTTAAAAATTATGAGAATTTAATTTATGACTTTAAAATGCCATTGCGATTGTATATTGTTATTTAGTTCATAGGAAATAATATTGTGCTGTATTTACATAAAGACCTTGAATATTTCCTTATCATTTCATTAATATTGCCTTTAGAAACCTTCATTAATCTTAAAGGCTACTTGGTTGATAGTAATTCTGTTATCATTATACTTTTTTAGTTTATTTGTAATTACAAATTTTTTACAAAAATGATATCTTCATATTTTTTTTTCATCAGTTTGTGATCATGGTAATTGATTCAACGGATCGACAAAGATTGAGCATTAGCAGAGCCGAGTTACACCAAATGCTGTCACATGAAGAGCTGAGTAAAGCTTGCTTATTGGTTTTTGCAAACAAGCAGGTAACAAAAATTATGTACTTTTTTTTAAATAAAAATGTATTATAATATTATATGTGCACACAAAATAGTGACTTTGCTCTGAAGCGAATAAATAAATTTTCTATTTTTCAATCTTTATGTTTTCATAATAGCAAAAATGTTACCATTTCTATTATAAACAGGGTGGCTTTTTTAAAGGTGTCCAAATTCACACAGGACGTTTAGACTCACTAGTATAATTGTTTATTGAACTAAAAACAAACCTTTTTTTTTTTTTTTTTTTTCAAAAAATCCGCTTCATTCATTCATAAATACGACTTTATATATACTTTTGAAACAAACTTATGTCTTTGTTTGTTATGAATGATGGCGCGTAAAATAAACGACTTGCCCATAAATCACACACTTTTTGAGATAAGTTCAAATGAATGTGATTGGAAGGAATGGACGTCCTACGGCTGATATGATGATGATGATGATGAATGTGATTAATTAATTACAAGTGATTTTAAATATTTATCATTTTTATATAACATTATTTATCTAGAATTTAATAAAAAATATGGACACTAGAAATATGGATACTTAGAAATGCCTACCTGTATAAGATATGTTATATTTGTGTTTTGTTTGATTTCACTCTCCATGTATTCCCTACTCGTTCCTAACATACTGAAGGGGATTTTGATCTTAAGAGTGTATATCAGTAATTTTTTGTGATCCACTTAGTCACTTATCGTCTAATGCTAGATATTTTAGGGTATTAAAAATATAGCCTATGCCTACTTTAATAATATACCAAGCCTACTCCAACTTTAAAGACCAGCATCACAATTGTGACTCAACTGATGTTGCAAGTGTCTATGGGCGGCGGTGATCGCTTACCATCAGGCGGCCCGCTTGTTCGGTTGCCTCCTTTTTTCCAGAAACAAAAAATATGTATTAAAAACAACTATCATTCAACTTTTAATATTTGTCAATACATATAATGCTTCACTGCTACATTTTAAAGAGTTAAGGCATCATTTATTCTTGCTTATCATCAACGGCTGCATCACCACATCATCAGGTGGGATGACAGTTAAGCGCCGACTAGTTACAAATAAAAAATTACATGTGATGGTGGCGCCGATGAGACTGCATATGATTTTGAAAGATATGGCCAATATTAAATATATTATATATACAACAGTATGAACTCTATAAAATGAATATGGAGATAAAGTGTTATCTTTCATGCAAATAGAAATTTGAAAATTAAAATCGTCTGAGTAATACAAATACATTTTGTGTTTTCATGAAAAGAGAAAAATTATAATACGGTCATAATCCATATAGGTACATTGTTTGTTATTTAATGACTTAGGTTTTTTGTAAAGCCAATTATTAATTTCAATGAAATGAGTTATTGTCTAAGGGTGTATCAAACTACACTACTACTGTGAATCAAAAGGTAGTTAAAATTTAATAAAAATCAAAATTTAATCAAATGTGAAATGTGAAAATAATGTTTTAAACCAATGAGTATTGTTTTAATCAAACAAGACAAACAATTACAATTTGTTTTAGAGAGTTCACACTGCATGCGTCGCATGATTGGATTTGAAGTGTACATAATATATATATATTCAAAAGTTTCGTTATCTATAACCACACAAAAAATATCAATTACCAATAATTATTTTTTGTTTCTTTCAGGATGTGAAAGGATCAATGACGGCTGCAGAAATATCAGAACAACTAGATTTGACATCAATCAAACAACATCCATGGCACATACAAGCTTGTTGTGCTCTTACTGGAGAAGGGTAGGTTCTAAAGGCATTTACTATCAGGGGAAACCATTTAAGTCTCCTATGGGATGGGTCTTACGTATGTCTCTCACATTTCCTCACTTACATACTTGTGAAATACTCTATACTTCCCTGAACAAGCTCCCTATTGCAACAGTTATACTGCTGTAGGGGCACCCGGTTGCACCATGTATAGTTGTTTCTTGTAGAGAGGCGACAATTACTACTATGTCTGTTACTTATGTGATCATAATATCAAAAATCGGTCACCATCAGTTTACTGCAATGGATTAATTATTAAGCTATCAAGTAAAAATTAAATCTCGATCTTACATAGTACATCATGCCAAAGGTCACACCTCTGGTGTTTTATCCTCTCTTATTCTGAAATGTGTTTATTTGACAAAAGTTGCTTGTTCACAGTTGCCCAGTTGGACTACAACAGATTAAAATTGACAAAAAGTTTTATTATAGGAATATTTATCAGTAATTTTGATAGTTTGAATATAATTCTTTGCGAAGGTTTGAATACCTTAACATTTTTTTTTATGTTACCAGATATACATAATTTCTATCTTCGTTTGCCTCGCTTTGTTCATTTCCTTATATATTCTTTGGCCATTAAGACTGTTTAATCCTCCATTCAAATTAATGTATCCTCTAACATGCTTGATATGTATGGTAGGAATAGTTTTTATTTTAGTAAAATAGCAAAATAAATGACTAAATATAGTAAAGTGAATGATTGTTCAGTTTAAGTAAAAAAAAAAATAATAACAGTAAAAAATAATGCAGTATGTCAGTCGGCATATAAAAATTTTAATATCGTTTATTTTTATCATTATAGAATGAATGCCCTTTGCTTGAAATTACCGGTAGACCCTGTCACATTATATATAATCTGAATACCTGGTGTTTCTTAAGAATAATTACGACCAATACAGAGCATAAACCGCCCCAAACTATATGTGAAACTATGTTACGAAAACAAATTCTTACCGGACGACGCAAAAAATTAATGGATATTTTAAGCGTGTTTTTAATTTATTTACCATGTACATAATGCAGTTACATAGATTTATTTCTATTTAAGTGAAACATTAAAAACTATCAATAAATTACTTTAATGGTACTTATTTAATAATTGCGCTTAAGATGCATACATAATTGACATTTACTTTTTACTTTCACAGATGTAGAGTCTGTAATTTCAGATTGTGTCCAATTTTTCTTCGGTAATAAGAACTTCGTACATTATTGTGAATACGAGACATCATAATTTTCTATTATATTGGTGTTGTAATGGAAATTATGATGTCTCCTAATCCAAGTTAGGTCGTAAGCAGATGGTCGCTTAAACTGAAATCATGCTATATGGATATTTTTTATAGTCTCTATGAAATCGTACTTAAGTTTGGTATTTAGTCGTTAAAAATGGTGAGCCGTTATATCTGGATTCTACTAAACTGAAAACTTTGTTATTAAATCACTGTTTTTAAATAATTACGTTTTATTAGCCAACCAAAAAATTTATGGAAAATTGTTTATGTATCCACAAACTTTCGCAAAGAATTATGATCATACTATCTAAATTACTGATTAATATTCCTATAATAAAACTTTATGTCAATTTTTACTGCTTACAAACACCCCATTTTGCTCAGGCAATTGGCATTCCTAAGAAAATCTTTGTTAACCCCTGGCTTAGGCGCCCTGTATTCACTTCCTTTGTCAATCACATCATAATGTCTTTGTCAGTCTTTCTTCAGTTATGATATTTATGTGTTCAAAAAAATTGACAAAAATATTTTATTGGTTAGTCAAGTAATTTTCCCTAAAAAGTACATGACCATGAAATGTAGCCACAAACCAATAATCTTATTTATCTTTATATGATTAAGGAGTTTATCTGGGGTTACTGTTTACTTAGTCATTTGGTTTTTCACTGTGTAACAGTATGTCAATTATGAATTATGATATTAATTGTTTTTGTCACTGACTATTGACTTTCTGAAACAACTGTAATAATAATGTACACTTCTATGTTCCTATTTGACTTTTAAGTAAGACAAGAAAACTGGTTTGTGATATACTATTTTTGAATAATTTCAAGTGTGCATGTAAATGGGTAAACAAAACAAGCTGTAATATCTCGGAGAAATGCGTGCTGAGATGTGCAGTGCATAAATGCATTTACGTGGCAGTCTCTGGGGAGGCCTATGTTCAGCAGTGAACTTAAACTGGCTTAAATAATGATGATGATGATGATGCATCTAAAATCTCCAAAAACTATTTGTTACCACACTTGTCACAGTAGTATTCATGTAACACAGTTAGCCTCTCTAATTGCTTTTTTGGCAATGTATTATACAGCGTGTCTTTACAATAGCGACAATAAATGAACACACATATAAAGGATAACTTTTTTAAATTGTATTAAACATTTACTTTCTTTAAACATCAATATTTACAGAGTTATAAAATTTTCCAAAACAAAGAATTTTAGAACACCCTTACGTATACAATTGTAACGTAAAGTTCATTTGTAAAGGTCACAAAGCATATGAATGGGTTGAATGAATTTAAAAGACACAAAATATACTGTTAGAAGGAGAGGCTTGTAATGCGACGTTGTGGCAACGAATGAAAAAGTCTCTGAATGTATGAATCAGTCAGTTGTTGTATAGGATGTTACAAATTTTGTTTCTTAATTAGTTTGTTTGAAAAATATTTTTTTTAATTATGGATTTTTTTAACTTTAATATTTTTTATGATTATTGGCAAGTAGCGATAGACGTGTGTTCATTTATATTATTTAACTGTAATTGTTGGCAGGGCCTGAAGATTAATATTTAATAAATTTCACTTAACAACGCAGTGGCTCAGACTGAATAGTTGCCTTAAATTTTAAATGTATTAATTTTTGTGATTGAATCTGGGTGCTTTGTTATTTTATCAGTTGGCTCTTATTATTGTCTTATGGCTTTTTGGTAATAATTTCAGAAGCCATTTGAATAAGTCTGTCTTTTATCATTACTTGAAAACTTTTTTTTCCCCGATTCACATATGTTGCTATCATTGCAAAGCAAAAAACATTAAACACTTCTAACAGTTAAATGATAAAGAATGATAATTTAATTTACGGCTCTTGTTTAATTCAAATTATCTAATCTTAGGTTAACGAAACAATAATAATGTATCAAAGAAATTGTGAAAATTATAGTGATGTCAAAAGCATTTACATAATTATTCTCATATCTTTACAACACGGAATCTGTTAATCAGTGTATTTAAGCTGCCGGAACAGTGTGGTCCTTGAAAACCGAAGTGCTAGCCGAATTCGCACACGAAGGATTCCGTAGCATTAACTATAAAAACGGCAGAAACATCATGTCTATTGTATGGGAGCCCCGCTCAAATAATTTTTTTTATTTGTTTTTTGTAGCCGCAAAAGAAATATATCATTTTCTTTTCATACGGTGTGAAAGTTTCAACTATCTAACTATCACAGTTCATGCGATACACCCTGATAAGGTGACACACTGACGGACAGAAAGACGGGGCAGTGTTAGGGTTTTACCCTTTGGGTACGGAACTCTAAAAATTAAACTTGTATTGAGATAAATTTTTCGAACTACTTGAGTTAAAACTCCGGCGTCGGCACCAATGAAATTGTTCTCCGGCAATTTTAGCGCCGACTGATGAGTGATAACGTTCTCAGCCGTGAAGGAATATGAGAAAACTAAATGATTTAAATAAATATTTCGAAGATGTATAAAGTCCGCGAAACCGCAGTTTTGGACACCGCGTGGTTAACTACGCCTGATTATTCTCTATTTTGAGAAGATGTAGGCCTTGGGATATATATTATATTGCCTGTATATATTTTGTAGCATTAAACCCCGCAGAACACCACTGATCGCCCAGATCGTTTCAACACTGCAAGATTTCTACCTAAGATGAGCGTACGATAAAGTGTTCAGGCTTCAAATCTCAACTAGCGTATTTGTTATCGCCCTGACTGTACGAAACAGTGCACGAGTATGGTCATCGTCCTCGACGCTAAAGTGAGCCTTCCGTGCAGTGAGCTTGTACAGTTGGCCGCAAAAGCGATGGTACAAAATCGTATTTATGATGAGTCCTAATTTGGATTCATTTTCACATTTTCTATTCACCATATTCCAGAAGAAAAAATATCTATCGACGCCCTGGAGACTGTGATCGACTGAGATGTTTTCAGCAATTTTATCCTTACAGTGGGTAGGTCAACAATGATGGTTTGAGCGCCAATCATATCATACTGTCGAGCTAAACTCATTGTCGTAAATGGCAATTTACAGGCTGCGGGCTTAGAAACCCATAGGCACGCGTGGCTCCAGTGGAAAGTTTTGGAAAACAGTGTATCCAAAACACAATAACTGCAGGACCAATTGAATTTTTATTGTGAGCGATTGACCCTAGATGAGATCCTAAATAAACTCAAAATCGATGAATAACCCATGTTTCTAAATGACTGCGGTGCATACAGCATACTCTATTAATAAAAAACGCCGGCCAAGTACCGAGCGCGAAGGGTTGCATACCATCATCGGGTACGGAACCCTAAAAACGTAATTCATGCAGTTATTTTATAAAAAAATAAGGTTTTGCCAATTACTTTCTCTTGTTTTAGATTTTTTGACTTCTTCTTTAAGGAAATCTATATTTGACTTACGTTTATACTAATTGTATTGTGAATGTATAATAATAGAAAAAAAACCGTCGCCTTGAAATGCCAGTTGATGTTGCCTATGAGTTTTTAATGTGTGTAGACACATGTAAAAGCTATCAACACCCATATATCGTTATATAGATATAATCCAGCTATATTATATTTTGCTGCAAACAAATAGGGCCAGCGAAAATCGACTGTTAAATGAAAATTATAATGTACCAAAATTAATTAAATATGGTAACAAAAATGCCAACAATGTTTGAAATACTAAAATGAAAGATGTTATTTCTAAGTGTAATATAATTTTGTAGTGAATTAAATTAGAAATTTAATCCGAATAAAGTATTGGTCTAAATTATTTAAACCAATTATATACAATTTTGTAATAATACACACTGAGATATTTTGTACAGTTTTATTTTATCTTATTCTTTTGGTAAAATGAACACTGAGTATAAAATATTCCAAACTTGAATTTCTATCTCATTATTATGTCAAATGAAATTAAGTTTGCCAAATCAAGTGAGCCCAAAGAAAATATTCAACATATGCTATCTCTGGGATTAATTATGTATAGAAGCAGTGTGCACTTGAATTAATATGGACATTGTATATAAAATATGTAAACAGTATATAATGTGAACTACGGTATCAGTTTTTAGAATAAAAACTTATAACAAACTCAAATTTAATGAAGAGAAATAGTTGTATTTTAGCCTATTGGTTTAATTGTGTTTTTCCTTTTTAATACTTATCTAATTGTTCTTTTATTACAGATTGCACCTTGGATTAGAATGGATTGCCAGCAGAATAAAGAAGAAATGAGGTTCTGGATAAAAAATGTTGTTGTTTTAATATAATGGCTAATATTTTTATTAAATTTATAATTTACAATGTGAATTAACACTAATTAATAAATATTGACTTCCATTTTAAATGGATAATGGTAGTAATAAAAGACATTTATATGTATATTATGATTTTATTTTGTCTACACCATCTTGAACAAAAATTGTACACAATATTATAGACCTAAATTATTTTAAACAGGCAAAAGCATTTTATAAACACAAAGACATTGATTTTAAATGGCAAAAATATTGATTAACATCTTATTCACACAAGTTCTAAAATGGTTAATACACATTAAATTGTTATTTAAAAAAAATACTAACAGCGAATTGCAATATGCACATTTAATATTAAAGTTCACCTACGAAAAATGAGGCCAGGATAACTAAACTGTTCTGCTAAACGAAAATTAAGATGTCTAAAATTGGTTTATTAATACTTAATTGTTAAAATGAAACGTGAAAATTCTATAAAAACATACTATAATTAATGATAGCATTTTTCTACACATTATATGATCTTGTACCAAATAAAAAAATAAAACACATTTCCCGTAATAAAATATTGATCTAAATGAGATTAAATTAATTATACACAAGTTGCAAGCTTTTTATGTACAAATAAATAATTAAAAAACATTTTATAACTAAAGTTAATTTGGTCATCAAAACAAGATTAAACATAATATCACCATTTAATTATTTCATGAGAACTAAAATGTATATATGGATTTGGGACGATTTAAAAAACCAATATCGCCATACATCCTAATTCTTAAAATTTATTGAAATCAAAACAAAAAAACAGACAACTAAAAGACTAATGAAATGAAAAATAAATCTATACTTTAAAACGCGACAACGTATTAAGTTGGTCAATGATGGTTTTAGTCAATAGAAACTTATCTCGAGACTCATTGTAGTGTATGTGTACATATTTATTAATATCCTTACTAACTATTGTGATGCTTCTCATTGATTCAAATAATTTTCATAATTATATAAATAAATCCTATAAAAAGAATTGTCATGTAAGTTACAAAATTGTATTCAAATGCAATTTGTCATAGATCACAGCGACACTAAAATACAATTACACACTTGTAAATGACATGAAAGTAAAAGATGTATAAAATGAGACAAGCTTATGGATAAAATGCGAAATATTTTTTATACAAAAAAATATTTTTGCGCAACATTTATATGCTGCCGGCCAACATCTTAAATAATTAAATATTGAATATATCATTTATTAAATATGTGAATCTTCAGAACTATTGAATCACTACATATGTACAATATTTGGCTATACTTATAATCTGAAAATGAGAGACTAGTGGCATAATGAGATATGTAGGTATATAAATAACTTTTCCAATACAAATAGTGCGATTGTAACAACAAATGTCATATATATTTTTGCATAATCCCATTGACTTGGAAATATATTATTTGGATGTGAGGTAGATTTTACTACTTACTCTATATGTACGCTAATATTATGCAGTGTGGTTCTCAATACATTATTTTAACATCAAAACATTTTTATCAAACTCTTAAAAGACTGTGTAAACGCGAGAGGTGAGTTTTAACAAATAAATGCCTATATCAACATACTTACACTAAATTCACGTAGACGTAAAAAAACGTCTCTTGCAACGATGAGACTTACTCGAATCTAAAAGACGCGTCGAAGCACATGCTAATATTTATAGGGTTTAAAATCGTGTAGATCAGCAAAATATGCCAATATTTATGCTGCTTATAATCGTGTACATCAGCAAAATATGTACGTAAATTTAAACTGCGAAATGGTCTAAGCCTAACAGTCTTCAAAACTTGATATTGTATGTTTTAACTTCTATCGGTTCCAATTTGATGTCCTTCAAACCGGAAAGGGATTTGTATGTCTTAAGGTCCGGTTAAACTAACAGAAGTGAGATTATTAATGTGTAGTCCAATAAATCTTGTCATAGCAGTGAACGAAGTAGATTTTAAAGAACGGGTCCCTACAGAACAGCTGTGTGCCGGTCTCTGCAGTACCATGTAACACGAAGTACTGGGGAATTGTTCCAGAATATCGTCGGTGATGGTGCGCATTGTAATAAGGTGAATGCCGGGCGGGAAGTTCTGCACGAATGTCTGATACTTCTTAACTTCTATATCGCCAACCTCACTGGTATCGATAAGGTAAATATTAACCGGATAGTTCAGGCAACGGCTCAAATAGTCTGCGGTCTGTGATGGTAAAGGGTAATCGGTCGTTTTTTCACCTGGGCCAAAGCGTCTCTCATGAACGCGTTGGAAGGCCTCGCTAGTGTGTATTTTGGATTTTTCAGTTGTACTGGGTTCCAAGAGGAGCCAGTTTTGGAAAGTTGTAGGTTTATTATCCACTACACCCTCACCTATACCTCGAAAGTCGTCATAGAGTGTTCGTCGATCGAGCATCACTTCAAGTCTACCGGGCTCAAATGCCGCCGCACCCTGCGCGTGGTTTGTTATCAGTGTCAATCTCGTGTCTTCGTCTTGAATCCAAGCCATTGTTGTGATAGGATAATAATTGGCTTCGATACCCAACTTGTCAACTTTCACTCTTTTCTGGTATTGGAAGCCATTCTGATCTGTGTAAAATTCGGGCGGTTCGCCGTTTTGAATGTTCGTTTGGATGCGCATGTACAGCTCTGTTTCTCTGTTCTTAGGTGGGCTTTCGAAATCAACAACGTTCTCGATCAAAATGCCGTGCAAAAGTGCAGGGTCCTCAACATTATAAATGGTAACAGAGTGTACTAAGAACGGTGCATAGAGAGTAGTGATTTTTGTGGATACCGGTCCTGATACAATAATTATGTTGTCATCTTGATAGCTGTTCCAGTTCGAATACGGGTTAAGTACGTTCCTTTCCGGCGAGTCGTAATCCGGCATAAAGAGATAGGCCCCCGAATGTCTCTGCGCACTTTGGTAAGCTCCAAATTGCATCTCAACTACATTCTTCTTCCTAACGTCTTTCCTATACACTTGCTTCAAAAATCCACTGTTCCTGTTAATGAGTAATTTCAAAACATTGTTCTCGAGTTGAATGTCGCCGGGCATCATTTTCTTCGTGACGAAACTGGTTGGCGGGTTCTCATTACAATTGTTGCAAAATACGAGACTGTAATGTGATATATTCGTGTGTTCCTCCAGCTTGTAGGTCACCGTGGTCAGAGCGGGCAAAGTTGCGACAAACTGTATTTCGAAATTAGTATTGCTGATGACGCGTTTACCATCTTCGAGGGTATCTATGGTTGGAGAGATTTGGTACAGAACGTGCTTCCTTGTCCTGCTGTCATAAATTCTGACGTTAGTTGTATTCGATCTTAAGGTTATTACTTCGGTTCGACGTTCTGCCAGAGGATTGAACAAGACCACCTTTTTTCTATCAACCAAGGAGACATGAAGTTTCTTTACCGGAGCGCCGAATGTCTCCCATTCAACTTCACTCTGCAAAATACTTTGAGAGTGTAACTTTTCGTCCGTTATCATTATTGTTGTTAGAGCGGATTCTTGAAGACGGATACAGTGGTACAGGCTGGTAAAAAGTTTCGTGCCGTAATCGTTCATGACATTAGCTTTAGACGTTCCCGTAATTGCGTCATGGTGCTGGAAAAGTCCCAAGTTTCTCCTAGCAATAATCAACTGTTCATAGTATTTTTCCAGGCGTTTTTCGGAAGAAATAAGCCTATGGTCACTAGACTGATTTATGAAGTTGGAAACGAGGGTGAAAATGATTTCGGCCGTTCGCAATTGATGTTCTAACTGCCGGGCGAGGATCTTCAGGTAGGGTCTCGTGGTGTAATAACCTGACCAATATGCAGGCTTTCCTTCACTGAATATATCCGAATAGACAAAGAAATCCCCCTTTAAAGTGGGCATATTGCCTTCATGCCGTTGCTTAATTACATTAAAGTAATCAAGCGGAGTCCCAAATTGGACGTCAGCGTTAAACAGATCCTTGTGGCTATTAATGTAATCGAACATTTTCATGTAATTTACGTACTGAGCGTCAAACTCCGAGTCATACTCGTATCTGAAGTCGTCGCCGAGCGGTACCAAGACGGCGTTATGTGCCGTCAGCGATCCTATCCGTTCGTATTCCTCAACAAGGGTTTTGGATTTACTGTGAAGATTCTGTTCGGTAATCTCTTCGTGCTTGGCCGTGTACTCTGAATATTCGCCTGGGATTTTACGAAAATCATAGCTCAGACAAATAGAGGGATGGGGGCCGCAGGTGCTTTTAATAGAATATATGTCGAAAGGCTGGTTGTGAACAATCAGCGACGGTTTCTTAGCGGTCCACCCGGGCAGCCAATAGAATTCCTCAATTTGCCGCTCAGCAAACCACTGTTTCCAAGCGTAGTGGATGCGTTGGATAATCGTGCCTTCGAGACCACTCTTGTCAAGTATGTAAGGTACCGTCGCTCCATGCCCAAACGGATCGATGGACCAACCGATTTTCGGAGTAATACCAAGATTAGTCTTAACCCAATGGTGACCTAAAAAGATGTATACATAAGAAACACATGATGAAAGCAATTCTCTGCCGCAAAGTTATACACACACACACACATATATATATATGTCATATAGTGTGTCAATTAACCTCTTCGTCAAATATAAAAGCGATCAGCGAAGGAATATTTAACTTGGACTAGAATCATCCCTGACGAGGTGTTTCAACAAAACAGCAAAAACTAGGTAAAAATTATATTTTTATAACTAATTGCAAGCTGTCATTAGCATTAATTCTAATAAATTATATAAAAGTTTAACCAACAACTTTGAAGTTCTCAGCTGATAACTCCTGAACTAAACTCAAGTACCCGTCTGTTACAATGGTGTTGTTTTCCGTAATACTCTACGTCAAAGTTAGATAAGCTCGAAAACGATAGTCAGATAAAGTTTGTTCAACCAACAATCTCGAACGTAATCAGAGAGGTAAATTGACTGGCTACATAGTAGATACACCAACTCCGGAATAGCGATCGCTTCTGGTGCCTATTTAAAACTGATATTGATCAAAGGGAAGAACACCAGTTTTACACGTTTAACTGACCCAACCGAATGGGTGGTGACGGTAAATAAATAATTATGTTTGACATTACCTTCAATGAATTGATCGATCAACGCATAGATATGAGTACATGCCTCATCAGGCATCACCCATCCACCAGTTGTGATTTCAAGCCGTCCTTCCTTTATTAATTTCTTAAGAGCCTGTAACAAAAGTGTCATTAAAGATTAACATTAAAAGACAAACTTAAAATTTACTCTATATTTTACAATAACTAAGATTCGAAATATCAGTATTATCCTTCACATACTGAGCTGAACCTGCAAATTCACGGTGACACGATACCTTCTGCTTAACTGGGTGTGAAGTCTCCCACCAAGCGTTAAGAAACGACATCTCAGTCCAAATGAACGTCATATTAGGGTGCTGGTTCAATTTAAGAACGATGTTATTTATTATGTTTTTTGTTTTCCATTCAAAATATTGCTCGAACGTTTTCAACCAACCGGGATCATTGTGCGAATGTGGGACTACGATCACCTGAAATATTTAATGATTAATCTTAGGCTTATGAAAATCATATGTCCATTGGGTGTCTTTAAAAGTAGTATTACGACGGACTAAAACGTATTTTGGGCGTGAGGTAATTAATGCCAATGATACAAAAAAAATGATGACTCCGTGGCGCAGTTGCCAAGGTATTGGCTTCGGCGTCGGGGTCGTGGGTTCGATTCCCACACGGGACAACTATTTGTGTGACCAACAAGTTGTTTCGCATCTAGGTGTTTGTCCGCGTGTAATTTATGTTTGTAAAACGTCCCTACAACACAGGATAATGTTATTCTAAAGTAAGGGCAATGTTTTGTACTAAAAAAGAAATATAATATTAACATTTAACAAGTACGTAAAGAATAGTGATTTATATACAGCGTGTCGTTACCATCGCGACAATAAATGAACACAATTATAGGGGTTACTTTTTTAAGTTCTATTAAACATTTAAATTCTTTAAACATCAATATTTACCGAGTTATTAAATTTTTCAAAACAAAGAATTTTAGAACACCCTCACCTAAAAAAGCGTAACGTAAAGTTCATTTGTAGAGGTCACAAAGCATATGAATGGGTTGAATGAATTTAAAAGAGACAAAACATACTGTTAGAAGCAGAGGCTTGTAATACGACGCTGTGGCGTGAGTTGTATAGGATGTTACAAATTATGTTTATTTTTTACTTAATTAGTTTGTTTGTAAAAAATTTTTTAATTATTAATATTTTTTTATGATTATTGGCATGTAGCGTTAGACGTGTGTTCATTTATTGTCGCGATGGTAACGACACGCTGTATTTATTCAATTGCGCATTGCTTGCATTAATTACATTTTTATGACTCCTATTAAGAAACTTGACATAATAGTCATCCCATTAAACAGATAAATAAAAATTATGAGTCATTCAAATACTTATCGAAATAGTTAAAAACTATCTTTACACTTTAACTTCCCGTTTTTCAAGCTTTAAAAAAATTTCACGCATGCAAAGAAATGTCACTGATGAAATAATATATAAGTTAAAACCCATGAAAAACGCTTACTTTTAGTAAAAAATTACAAAATCTTAAATATTAGAAATTGTATACTAACACATACGTGTTCATGAAGTAAAAATCTGTTTGTGATATAAGTATCTGTGTATCTGTGCCTTGTAACAAAGTGAAAAAGAAAGATGTAAACTTGAAATAGTAGCCTATAATGAATGTTGTAAGCAAAGTATTGGCGGATTTCAATTGTATAAAATAAAAAAAATATATAATTATTTTCTCGTAATCAGCCGGTTTTCATGGATTTTTACTTATGTATCATGTCATTATTAATATTTCTCTATCGATTAAATTTTACAGCTTGAACCGAAATGCTATGAAAAATCGGGAACTACAATTGTACATTTTTAACTTGTGTAATTTCATAGCTGTGAAGCTCACGTTCGTAGCACAACATAAAAAGGTTCCTTAGTCGTCCATTTCATCTGGCTATTGTTACTTTTTCTGTAAAATACATTTGTTTTTTCAATGCGCTTGCAATGCTAGCCTACTTAACAACTTTTCGGAGTACACCTCGATTCGAAGCAAAATTAAAAAAAGTGGAATGGAATAAAGTTGGAGTAAACTCCGTAGCTTAGGTTACTATTTTAATATATATTTGTGTAGAAACCGAATGAACTGTAAATATAAAGATATACCTTCAACCGGGGACGTCTAGTATCATTTCGAATATTCTCGTAGCGTTCTTCAAAGGACCTGTCCCAAAACTCTTTCGTACGGAGCCAGCTCGGCTGTGAAATTTACAATACTTAAAATTATGACATATAACCAAAGGTGTGTATAGTGAGGATGAGAACATATTTTGTAATACACCTCTTTTAAGTATTGGGCACCCACGTAGATGATTTACGGCAATTCAAAGGCGGCTGTGTTCATTGTATTTCAGCAGATTTGCTCTCATTTGAGACTTGAAAATATAAACAGCGACATTCGGCTTTATTCACTTGTATTATTTATCGATTTTCCTTTTGATTAAAATACATGTAAAAGCAATTTTCTGTCTTAGCAATCAAATTTAGTATTTCATGGTCACGTGACTCACTACCGACTTACATGAAACATCCGTCCGTTTTATATAACACACTTTTTTGTGTTTTCGGTTAATTATAAATGCTACAATAACGTAGCATCATCGTAGTTCATCCAGATAATGCATCAATGTAAGTACGTATATTTTAAACTAATAAGTAATCTAAATGTGGATGTTATGGTACGCCAGTTCAGAATGCTTACGAGTTAGCCAAGATCATCGTGTGGAACATAAAATAAGAAGGGGATCAAATTAAAATCTGTAGAAAAAATCGACAAATAGATTCTCGACGCTTCGTGAATCGAACCACTGAGCTAAACGGCTGATTTCCACACCGACAACGCTTCGCATGTATTTCTTATAAGGTATAAGTTTAAATACTCTTTGTATTAATGTTTTATAAAAACAAACGCTAACTTGAATTATAATAAAACCTTGTTATTCTACCTTTTTTGCGATATTTATTGATTTTATTACTTTGAATAATTATGATGGCGACTCAGCAGACAGACTTAGATACAATTTTTATAAAATTTTTATTATGTTTTGGTGAGGCAAAAAATAATTAAAGCGAAGTTCAGCTATCATCAAATAAAATTACCAAGTTACCAAGTACCTCGTTACCAAGGTAGAGCATGAATGCTGTAAAATGTCGTAATTGGAACAAGGTCTCTTGTGGGTACAATTTATAAGAATGTTCCTATTTATTGTTCTTACTCGAAAAGGGAAAAAAACTAAGTGAAATACCCTACTGGGTTTGACAATATTTCATTAATTTCGCGACGACGCCAAAAATAACACAATGCAACAAGGTACGTCCACTCGCGTTCTAGAGCGGCATCGCGTATCGGTTCGTAACTAACCTCAACGGCCCGTGTGTGATACGAGTACATCTCCCGTGCAGGATCACGCACGCATGAGCACTTGCGCAGCTCTTCGCAACGTGGAATACCGTTTCAAGCTCGTAGGTTCTGACTAGCCTACGAGTTCAGCGTTCGATACAGGTTTAGAGATGAGCTACAGTACATTGGAGATCCGAAGATCGAAGCCGATGTATCTGTACTTATTCCAATTCCAGTAACATGACTACGTTCAGCAGATTAGGAAACATTTGGACTTGTGGGGTTGTTATTGAATGAAAGATCAAATTGACGTCTGTATAAAGTTTTCTCCCTTTTCAATATTATGCTCTCTACATGCAGTATATACCATGAAATTTCAAAGTAACTTATGGCTATAGCATATTATAATATGCTTTAACCATAAGTTTACTTTTGATTATGCGTTTAAATTGACAGACGTAATATCGACTCTGATATTTTATTATACATGCGCACACTTTGCTTTTTGTAGATGAAACAATGGCATAGTTAGTTTAGTAGATGCCTAACCTTCTTAATCGCAAAAACAGCGGAGCTTAACCTATTCGCAAGAGATGATAGATGGGGTCTCCACTGGAAGTTTGAGTCTACTCTTATTATACGTTAGGATATGTTATTTAATATTAAACTAAAACTTTGCTCTATTACACTGGGAACGGTAAATAGAAGACGTTTAGTTTTTTTGGTATTTAATACCATATTATTAATGATAAACTAGTCGAGGACATGCAAAAGTGCACTATTCACGTCGTCATAATTTGATACACTTCGGTCAACCTTAAAAATGAGCGCTGTATCATCTATCGTCTGCAAACATATACTAAAAATAATAATGGGCCCAATATTGTTCCCTGCGGTAAACCCATTTTCATGGGGGGACATTGCAGAATGAGCATAATTTATAAATTACTTTTTGAATTCTATTACTAAGGTAGAGGCAATGAGTTCGTAGGCGATGGCTCAAATGCCATAATAATCTAACTTGCGAAGGACGGTTTTGTTGTCTACACAAACATCTTTAATGTTACACAGCCGCACGCTCATATCCAAATATTTATAATTTTTTGGAATAATACAAGAGACGTTTATGCCTGTTTAAACAGGTAACAAAAGCAGTATACAGATCGACGCGACGTTTGACCGAGTTTGCTAGTTGCTTCTAGAATCGACTATCCAAAGTCAAAAGGGATAATTCACTTTCTATATTTGACTGAAAAGTTAGGAACTTCTAGGTTTGACTAAAATACTCCAGTCAGAGGCCTAAATTGGAATTTATTTTGGGGTTTGGCTGAAGGCGTTGGTCAAATCCAGTATCCTGGAAGAGATTCGACCTTTTTGAGACATATATCGCCCTTTAACTATAACATAGATAATATTTGAAACGGTCAATGTCAGGAGGAGTTACTCCTGCCGACTTATTCCTGGATAGCTGATATTTTAAAGCCACGACCACAATCTTCCACGTAAGGTTAAAATTGGCTTATTGCAAACTGACACGTGGTGTTGTACAGTGACAATGAACCGTCCGAAATAATTGCGAGCTATGCAAAAGACTGCAGTTCTAAACAATCGACTTCACTCAACAATTAATTCAGAGGAAATTAAAGAAAAATAAACAAGCGACTTGTCCAATCAAAAGCTAGCAGAGGCAGACAAAGAGCGGGCTGTATCGGGTCGGCTGATTTTAGTAAATAAATAAGTTTCACAACCCCCCTCCTCCATTTCTTTTTAGCATTTGAGTGCAGTGGGGGTTGTGCGCTTGAATTAAATTTAATAGAAAGCGGACGCTATAAGTCGATCACTCGCGCTGAGACGATTCAATTTTGAAGTGTTGAGTAATCGCTGAAAAAGGAGGTCAAAAAAATATTTTACTTGTAATTATGCACCCATCGAAAGCAGCGATTTGAAAGCTTAAAAATATAAAAATGATTGTTATGTTCTATAAATTGTTCCATTTTATTTTTTTTCTAATACGTAATGACGTATATTTTAATAAAACGCTTTTTAAATACATATTAAAATCGTTTATTTTTTATTATTTAACAAACACACTAAAAACAAAGTATAAAGTTTAATAAAACATCCGATTTTTAACTGCATTTTTAAATGCAATAGCTTTCTCAGTGGCGTGCTAGTACTTGAGGTCGACATAAGTCTCTTACTTGGTAATTTGCGTATACGTGTATGAATAGCCTTTTTTATTTTCTATGTTCTAACGACATAATCTCGGAACGAATATTCCTAGCATTTACTAACGACATTACTGCGGTGTTCATTAAATGAAAAAAAAAAAAAAAAGCGTGCGTTGATTTTCGAAAGCATTAAGCCTGAAAAGCTCTGTTTGTATCATTACGAAAATTAACGGTAAATGTTTCACTGAACTAGACCAATTTTTGTCTTTTTGCTTTAAGTTTCCTAGAAGAGAGTTGAACTTCGATCGTCTTACAAAGCAATTAATGGAGATAAAACCTTTAAATGCTAAAACCATCTGATTTTGTTTGCATTTGTAAATAAAGTTTTATTCAAATCTGCGAATGTTATCTGGGTAACGTGCCTAGACGCTTTGCCAATTTAGCTTAGTGGGAGATGACTGTCCCCGCGAAAATTTCGACATTTATCTCATTCTTTAAAACAAACCTTCGCGCCATCTAGAGTGCATCCTTGACACTACGAAAAACCTTTCAAAGAACTTTTAATGATGAAAATTAATTGTAACGAACAAATGCGAACTTTGCTCTTAAAATTTAGAATTAATATAAATTTTTAAGTACTTGTGTCTTTAATAAAGATAAAAAATGTTTTTAACAAAAAGAACCGACATCAAAAAAACGCTATTTTGTTAAGCTTTCAGTCCTTAGACTATTTTTTTTAAGTCAAGTCAAAATTTCTTTATTCAACATAGGCTTATTTTAAGCTCTTATTAAACGTCAAACTACCACCGGTTCACTAAACCAGACCTGCCATAGAAGAACCGGCAAGAAACTCTGCGGTCACATATATTTTTTTTTCTTTGAATTATTTAAGTATATACACAAAATTATTTAAGTATAAAATTAGCAGTAGCCAGGGGACTTGGAATTGCAGAGCAAGAGTCATTTCCACACATCTTTGTCCCTTTCCGTTATTGTAGCTTTTACAAAATGTTTGAAATTATTTACACTTAATTGTTTGTGAATGTCACCTATCACAAACAATTAAGTGTATAATAATCCTGGTTTTAGGTTGTCTAAGCCTCGGTATTTCCAGCGTTTCGGCCCCGACGCGATCTGTTAAGTTTTATTTGTAAAAAGGTGTATGTTATATCGTACATACATAATGTTCTCGTGTGTGTATAGCTACGGGAGTGTTAAGATGTATATTTGCTTAAAAATATGCCGAATATGACGATTATTGAAGTCGGTTAAAAATACGCATCGATTTGACAACATCTTAACTATATTTGCTAATTCTAGCCGTTAAAATGTTGAGCCTTCCTTCATCAGCTCAGGGTCGTGAGATGACGATGACTATACGCAAATGTCTCTCCAACCGCTCCCCTGGGCCAAATATCCCTCTATGGCCAACCGCTCCCCTGGGAGAAAAAGGTCAAATACTTAGGAGTCACTTTCGACACGCCTATGTCATTTACTACGCACTTTAATAACGTTCGCAATAGAGCCGCGTTCGTCTCCGGCCGGTACACAATTTAACTACGCTAAAATGCCCTTAAGGCACAAATTATTATTATATAAACCTGCGTGCGACCTATTATGTACGCAGCATGACCTTCGCCCAAATACTCGCTTGTACAAATAGTACAAAATAAGTTCATCCGCCGCGCAACCGGTGCGCAGTGGTATCAACGCAACGTCGACCTGCACAGCGATTGCAGACTCCCGACGATTCGCGAATATTTTAAAGACCTGACCAAACGGTTCTTCGATAGAGCCGAACATCATCCCAACCCTCTGGTGGTAAGCGCAGCAAATTACCAACCCGACAAAAACGCGAACGTCAACAAGCGTCACCCGCGAAACGTTCTAATCGACCCGGTCGAGGAAGGGGACTTAGACACGCCGGACCCACTGCCGGGGATCCCGCCGGACAACACTACACCCACAGTTAGTGCAACAACAAACACACTAGTTCGCCCTCGCCTCCGAGCACGGCGAGACCAACACAACGCGTACACAAGGTACACCCGCGTTCCGGGGCGGTTCTCACCGCCCCCAGCCACCGATTAGCTAATTGTACAGTCGACGGCCATCGGGGTTTCGGTCCGAACCACGACCTCGATGGCCCTTAGATGACACACCATAGTTAAACGCACGCATGAGCACATGCGTGGCCCTACCCACAGCGGAGGGCCCAAACCCGTGGGTTCTGGCTAGCCCACCGGTTCTGCGTCAGATGAAGCTTTAATAGTCTCGGGACTGAAAGCAAAAACATCAGTTAATACAAGATACAAGATACAAGAAATGTCTCAATAGAATTAGAAAATACATGAAAAACATTTTTAATATCTATAACATTAGAGGGCTTGCCATCGATTACAGTGGGATTCCATCATCAGATCTCGACGTGGGACCACCTCAGAAGTATAGTATTTCAAATAAAAAAATGTTTTTGAGAATAGGTCCACAAATTAAATAAAATAATAACAACAGAGTAGAACATAGAACCACCTCCTTTTTTGAAGTCGGTTTAAAACCGTGTATGTTCATTTGTCTATAAAAAATACAATTGAAGTCTTAGCTTGATTACAGAGACATAAATTAGCAGTTATACGAATGCAAAACGGTGCCATCCATATTTCGTCTTTGCTATCAAAAAAGTACAAATCGCACAAAAACATGGAAACATTTTGACTCGGTTAAATAAATCATGACAGTATTTATCGTGCATTATACAAAAATTGGCAAAGCATTTGAGTAGAGATAATCTCCGTCGACAACGAAGCAATGTTTAAGATTTGTATTTCGCTATTTTGAAATAGATATTCACCAACCGATTTACGGGGAGTGCAAATATTTCTGTTGCTGCTACTAATCAATACAAAGTAGCGTCGTTAACGAATTAATAACACGGGTGCATTTAAACATTTTTAAGCTAACCCTTGAGCTAAACTCAACCCGTAACTTGATCGGCTACCGCACGATTGATATATATTTATTTGGCATGCCAATTATCTTATTGGGAAATATAAAACTGCCGAAGCTTTACAACGGCACGTGGCTTGCAGCAAAAAAAACTGGCCAAGTGCGAGTCGGACCCGCGCACGAAGGGTTCCGTACCATCATCTAAAAATCGTCACAAAAAGTCATATATGTTGTATGGGAGCCCCACTTAAATATTTTTTATTCTGTGTTGATTTGGTTTTTTTATTCTGTTTTAAATATTTTTTGTTCGGCAACAGAAATACATCATCTGTGAAAATTTCAACTGTCTATCACAGTTCATGAGATACGGCCTGACAGGCAGACAGCGGAGTCTTAGTAATAATATAAAATAAAAAAGGCTCTGCCTTTACCCTTTGGGTACGTTTACATTACGTTTTTGAAAATATCTTTCAGAGGTAAATATTTCCATATTGCGTGATTTAATTACTCAGTATCTGTATTCGGTTTCGATTGGTCTACCGTAGGAAGACGGGGCAGGTCAATTAGTACAGAGTAAATTGATGATATACGCATGTTCGTTGTTTCGGGCTACTTTCACCCAGCGCCGGTTGACATAATTTTCAGCATAAAGATCTGTATTCGAAAAAACTACCACACAAACTCGAACAGAGTCAGTGTCGTTGGATATTTTATCAGTTGATTGTCCCCACGATGTAGGTCCCGACAGTAACTATAGGTAAATACTGACTTTCGGTTCAACGTGCTAATACATTACAAATTCAAATTCAAATATTTATTTGCCATAAATAGGGTTACAAAGATGTTTAAGTACATTTCTGTCGCTTAAACCTATTTAGCTGTTTAACAGCATGCAAATTTAGCTTTAGCAATTGAATTGCCATGCAGTCATTAAGTTAAAAAACATAGTAATAGTATTTGACATCAATATAAAAAAAGAATAAACAATAGAATCAATATAAAAAAATAATAAATTTTTGTCCCAGTAGCTATAAATGTCATTTCCATTATCATACTCTAAGGAGTCTAATATAAAACTATATCAAATACTTTACATAACCATACAAACAGTGTTATAATAACGATGTTCTGGTGTTAAAATACAAATAAATATATAAAATTTGTCAAAAGTTTTTAGAATTTAAATATCACTACAATCATATCGCATAAAAAATTCAAAACATTGCAAATATTCAAATGAAAATAATTTGTTAATAAATAATAAATTGTCAATAATAATTAAATGCAATATCATAACAATCATATTATAAATTTTTTTTGTTCTGTCATCGTTGTCGTGTTCGTGTCATAGTTTTTTAAATTTATGTTTATTTCTTTTAATTCGTCAAAACATGCTTCCAATTGTCATTACAACTAATAGTAATTTACCACTCTTCTTTATTAAATGAATTATTTGATATTGTAAATGTTATTTTCATTCAGCAACTTTTTTTTAAACAATCTGCTACTTGCTATTTTTATTTCATTAGGTAGTTTATTAAATATTTTTACACACATTGCTATGCAACTATTGTTATATTTTTTTAATCTTGGTATGTCGTCAAGAATAAGTCTGTTTGGGTCCCTTCGATTGCGTGGATAAACTTCGCAATTTTTTTTTTAAATAGGTACATATGTTTGTGCACAAACATACCGATTTCGAAGACATAAAGCGACGGCAGCGGTAGAATGCCATTTTTTTTGAAACATTGTCTGCAGGACTCCTGAGGTGAAAGACCATATATTGCGCGAATACATTTTTTTTGGGCAACAAAAGCTCTATTAAAATCTGTACTGTTACCCCATATTGTGAGCCCATAGTGTAATATGGATGCTACATAGGCGTGATAACAAATCATAGCTATTTTCATGTTTGTAACATTTCTAATTTGTTTAAGAGCGTATACATATCTATTCATTTTATTACAAACTGTATCAACTTGCATTTTCCAATTCAAATCCTGGTCTAAAATAATTCTTAAAAATTTGGTTTCCGTCACTTCTTTAATTTTTGAAACGTTGAGTTTTATATTTATTGTCGATTTGCTATTTTTATTAAATTGTATGAATTTCATTTTATCCGGATTTATTTTTAAATTATTCGTATGTAACCATTCCATTAATGTGTCAATTGTATTATTTATGTCATTTTCGTGATCTGTAATTGTATTATTTTCTTTACTTGAGGTCATTATGATTGAAATATCGTCAGCAAAAAGAACAAATTTGTGATTAATTTGCCTGTGATGTCATTAAGATATAGAATAAACAGAATTGGGCCTAATATACTACCTTGTGGGACTCCATACTTAGTATGCTTATAACTGGAGGTGTAGTTAGTTAATTCATTGTTTTCATTAATCCTTGTTACGCTTACACATTGTTGTCTGTTACAAAGATACGATGATAACCAGTCAAGTGTGGGTCCTCTGATCCCCAATATTTCTAATTTTTGTAATAGCCTATCATGAGGTACGTGGTCAAAAGCTTTTGATAGGTCTATGAATAAGCCTGAAGTCCAATTTTTCTTATTAATGTTGTTCATTATCGTTTTTAAAAGAGAAAAAATAGTCAACGACGTAGACTTGTACTTTTGGAAGCCATACTGTTCCTTTTTAATAATTTGAAATTTGTTACAATATTGTACGAGTCTTTCGTGCATACATTTTTCAAATATTTTTGACAATATTGGTATTAAGGTGATAGGACGATAGTTACTGACGTCTTCTTTTTCACCTTTTTTAAAAAGCGGCTTTATCACCGACATTTTTAACATTTATGGGAATGTACTCGAAGAAAAAGATAGATTAATAAGATGCGTTGTAACTTTAACAATTTCTTTTGAGCAAGCTTTTATAGTTTTTGTGTTAATTTCGTCATACCCTACCGAAGAAACATCTTTTAGAGATGCAATGATTGTTTGCACTTCATTTTCTGTCATGGGTGTGAGGAACATAGAGTTAAGTTGTCGATTTATAGTAGATCTATTTGCTATAATTTTTTGTGATACGCATTGTTCTGTTACATCTATAAAGTATGCATTAATGATATTAGCTATTTCGATCGGATTTTTTATAACAGTGTTGTTAAATCTAATGTTCTCTATTCCATCTGTAACTTTCGTGTTCATAATTTCCTTTTTTATTATTTTCCATGTTGCTTTACATGTATTTTTGTTTTTATTTAAAAACTTTATATTTGCGTTCTTTTTTGCTGCATAAATGGTTTTCTTTAAGATATTAGAATAGGTAATATAATTTAATCTGTTCGATGAATTCTTTTTTTTATAATATTTATATCTGAGAGTCCGTTTAGTTTTACAGCTTATTTTTAAACCTTTACTAATCCAGTTGTCTTTGTTTTTATTACTAATTTTTATTCTAATTTTAGGAAAGCAAAGTTTGAAAAAAAGCCTAAATAGATCATGAAACTTTGCAAATGCCACGTTTAGTTCGCTTTCACAATATACATCTGACCATAAAAGGTTCTTTAAGCACTCTCTAAACTTTTGAATATTTTCTATACTATAATTTCTTTTATATATGAAGTATGTTTTTGCTTTCATTATTTTTTTCTCAACTGGAACAAATAACAATTGCGCTGTTTCGTGATCTGAAAGACATAAAGGTAGCACCTTTGCGGTGGCTGTTGGAATATTACTTAAAATATGATCTATACAGGAACTTTTACGAGTAGGAACCGTTATATGCAGAAGTAAGTTATAATTTTGTGTTAAATTATAAAAGTCATTTGCAATTTTCCCTTTTTGCATCGTGTTAATATTAAAATCTCCTGCGATTACTACCTGCATTTTAAACTTATATCTCAATAGTATTTCATGTAAAAAATTGTCTAATTTACCTAGAAATATGTAGGGATCTGATGAGGGAGTTCTGTATATACATATAATAATCAAATTGTTAAATAGTAGTTCTATACCACATATTTCGAATGTGTACTTTGTAGCAAAATTTTGTATAAAATCTAATACTTTGTATATCATGCCATTTTTTTACTAAGATGCATGTTCCACCTCTTTTCTGTTCTCTACAAAAGGTAGCCGCAAGCTCGTAGTTTTTGATTTTTAAATAATTATGATAGTCCGTTTTTAGAAATGTTTCCGACAAACATATTACGTCTGGCTCATTATCTACTTCTTTTAGCTCTTTTATTGTTAATTCCATTATTTCTTGTTTCGCTAAAACGCTTGCTATATTTTGATGTAAGATTTTAATTTTCGGTGATACTTTACTTTACTTTACTACTTTCACGAAAAAAGTTTTTATTTTGAATTGAAAAATAATAAGGTATAGTCCCTTTTTTCTTCCCTACCATAATTTCAGTAGGTTCTATTTTGCTCAGGAATGTATTGATTTTTTGTTTTTGTTTGTTAAAAAAATAGGGAATAGTGCCTTTCTTATAAGTTTTGGGATCGGTATTTTTCCCCTTAAAACAATAATTATTCGGTATTAATTTTCATAAGTTTCCAACATTTAAAAATTTACTGTCATAATCCTTACAGTCAATTATATAATAGAATTACAAATTTCAGAAAGCTTTAAATATTTAACATTCACAAACTGACAATTATTATACTCTTTACATATATTCCTAATATTGTTGTTTATTGTATTAGCATATCTATATTGATTCTTTAAAATGCCAAGTACAATAATAGCTGTGTCTTTATGCTTGTCGCATAAAGTACGTAATTTTGCTGAAACCTTTTTTACGTTATAGTCATTTTCGCCCACGCATAAAATGAGCTTGTCTTCAGTATTTATCTTCATTTTTATACAGTTTTCTATTATTTTATTGTTTAAAGCGTTAGGCTTTGTTTCAGCAGTCACATCATATTTTTCATATTTTGTTCCCGTTCTGGAAAGGGAGAGAGCTGAAGCTAGACCAACGACTTGCTGTGTTCTAAAAATTAGTATTTTTCTCTTATGTGCTGTTATCCCCATTTTTGTCAATCTTGTGTCTTGAGAGCTTACAGATAAGTGGTTTATTTTTTCCGCCATTTCTTTTTCCTGTGTGAGCGTTCGTATTCGTTTCGTTAATTGTGCTATCTCCTCGTCTGCTTTTTCTAGTTGCTCTTGTAGATTTTCTATTTTTTGTTGCATTTGTTGGAGTTTCATATTGTCGTGAAACTCGATGTTTATTTTCCTGGCCGGCGAGAGAAGAATAGGTGTAGATGATAAACAATTTACAGTTGTTGAAAGTCTCACCTGTTTTTTTTGTGCTATCATCTTTGTAGCTATATTAGATGAGTGACATAATGATTTAAGTAATGTAATTTCTTTACTTAATTTAATTATTTGTAGCTTTAAATCATTATTTTCAAGTATCGTATTTTCCAACTCATTTTGTGTGCTAGTAAGTTCTTTCATTAAATGTGAAATATTTTCTTTTAGTTCTTGTATCGTGATAGTGTGAGATATAGTTCCATCCATGCTTTTCGACAGCTTGTCAGGTGTTGAAAATGATTCTATAGATTAATTCGATTTCTGTAAGTATGTGTGAATCTTGTATTTGAGAGTCATTATCGTTGTATGCTTTTTGAGGTGTTTTCTGTAATATTTCTGTACTTTTGTTCTCGATTCTACTACAGTTTTTTTATGTAAGGTTTTTATTTTCTAGGTTTTCTAGGTGTCGTTTTTTCCTATTTGTAACATTAGATAAGTCGTTATTAATTGATTGTGGGATCCTATGTATACATTGCTTACATTTCCAATTCATTCTTGAATCTTGATCCATCAGTCGCTATAATTTTTCGCTTGTACCCGCACAGTCAAACTCGTATCTGTTTCTGCATATGGAGCATTGTAACGTTTCTTTAATCTGAATAGAACTTTTGCATTTAAAACATTTTACTAATGCTGCCCTCTTTTGGTTGCTTTTAGTGGTTATTAAAGTCTCCTTAGATGACATCTTTTTTGAAATTATTGTTTTTTAGCGCCAAATCACTAAAGATGTCTCTGTATTAAACTCAATACCAGAAGTTATATAAGTTAAGAAATTTCTGAATTCGCTTAAGTCAAAATTGTTTCGACAACTATTACAAACAACAAACACAAAAAGATTTTTTCACTGCTGTGGATTAGAACTCAGGATAAAAATTTTATAGTCGATGTCTCTTGCATTAAGCCATCATGCCACAACTAATCACGACGAAATTGCGGACATGATCAAAATTCGCATAGGTTTTTAAAGTAAAAATCCGTTGGGATGACTAATTGCAATGAAATGCATGGCATGCGTGCCGCACTACAACAACAAGTTTTTTTTACGGTTTTAAAGTTTTTTTTAACTTTTGAAACAGTATTTGAACACTATACTTGCATAAACACTTTCCTTTTCTCCACTATTCCCATCCTTTTCACCAATATTGTATTTATAATTGTCACTAACACTGCTGTTTTTATAACACTTATAACAAGTTTTCCTTGTGTCCAAATTTGTAGATAACACTGTCACTTTAACTTTGTAGATAGAACATTTTATTTATGCACTTAAACTAGACATTTACAAACTTTTTCTGTTTTTAGTATAATATTAAGTACGGAGCCGATATTTTGATTTAGTTTAGTGTAACTTCGTTTACTTAAGGTACTGACACCAATGAGGTGTTGAAATTTTACACAGGTCATCGTTAGAACCATTTCAATGCAAAGCTTCCTATCTGAATTTACCAGTTTTACTAGTACCTACCTCTTCGCCGAGAAAGCCTCAGCGGACTCTAAAGAAATTTAATTAGACATTTGCGATATTGAAATAATTGCATAAAATTCTAGAAGATCCAACGTGAAATCTTCCGCAACCCAATCTGCTGAAATCTTTTTTAATACTTATACATTACTGATTATTTAGTTATAATATTTTATCATACGATGACGGCATATATTTTGTCATACTTGTATATTGGCGATCTCTATGCGATTTTCATTGAAATTTTGTTCCGATATATTAATATAAAATTTTGCGTAAATAAAACCATATTTTTTATATGAAATCAAAGACTATGATGCCAATTTCAGAATCATGTAGCTTCTTGTAGAAAATCATAACAGACGACAACAGAAATGATTACAGATATCGAAGTCAGAGCAATATCCAAAGTTAACCCCGTGCCGCCCAACACAAGTTTATTTCGTGTTAATTATTATGAATTAGTTAATAAAAGCGCTCTTAGTAGCACATGTCTGCTTTAGAGATCTGATGTAGGAAAACCGGATAGCTCATAGAGAATCCATAATCGTCCGACCCCTCTGATGGTAAACGCAGCAATTAGAACGTCGCCGGCATCAAGTCCTAATCGACCCGGTCGAGGAGGAGGCCGAAAGTTCACCGGGGGAGCCTCGCCCGGAAGCGCTACACAGTCTACACAAATTGTACGTGTAATGACAGCACGAAAATGTGGTTCGCCCCACGTTCGATGGTTACCGTTTCAGTAAACAATTAATGCTGTCAATGGCCCTTGTCCCTATGCTTTCAAACTGGGATTCGGCTAGTAGGTGTACAAAGCGTGACTGTATCATTACATGTATGCTTCATTTTACAACTTAATTTTATTAATTACAGGATAAAAAAGAAACGATAAGACCTAGTCTCTCATTTATTGAAATGTGCTAATTCTTAAATTTCAACATCGCATCGGCCTGAAATATTCTTGGTAGGAATTTTAGTGATATTTCCGAACAGATAAATTCGAAAAAAAAATATTTCATGCATAGCGTTCACTCAGGTTTTATAACTATTATTATTATATTAAATATTATTTGAATACCTTATTATAATTATATTAATTATTATTTGAATACTTTATTATTTAAGCCAAGTTTAAGGTTTTATGTAAATAAACGTTTTCTTGATACAGTTAACAGCGATTAGTTTACAAGTTTAAAACACCGAGTGTTTTGAGCTTACAAGTTACAAAGTTTTGATAAAAACATAGAAGACTAAACTATGTATGTAATAATAAAATCAAAACTCAACAGCATACCCAATAAATTATTTATGAACGAGATGAGATAAAACGCAAGCAGAGAAGTAAATGATGACAACACTTGTATTCTAATTCTAATATTGACCACAAAGAGCATAAGAACTTCTCTGGTAAAAAGGTAAATTATTTTACAGTTAAATATACTAACTAAATTTACAAAACCACCCAGCTCAAGCTGTCAAGTTCAAGCTCGTGTGTCTTGTGAAAACGTTGCTTTAGCGCATTTTAGCAATTTAACAACGCCATCTAGTTTTTTACTGTACCACAGTATGCGTTCGCACTGCTTGAATCTTAGTACTGCCATATATCCCGCTAAACGAATGCGATGAAACAGAACATGATTGTCGCCCAGCTATGCTTAAGTAACCAGTGAAAATTGCATCAAAATCCAATAAGTAGTTTTGAAGTCATAAGCGAAGAGACAGGCACTTTTTTTTTAAGTTTTTATATAAGTAGTCAAAAATAATTTTTATGTGTCCTACATAACTCTCTATTGTGATACCCTATTTATTTTTTTTATAAATATATTCGAAGTACACACACCGATTCTACTCTTAAAGTACAGATACGGTTGATTTTTATATTATAGTTAAGTAATTTTTTTACTACCAAATATGCATTAGAAATAAATTATCAATTTTTATTATATTTATGGTTCACTATTTTGGCGATAATGTATTATGTATTTTGTAGGACTATTTAAGATAAACATTTCCATTAATAATAATAATAATAAATCTTTATTTCAGACCAGGGTCCATATTTGGTTAGTACAAAACAAAATGAAAAAATCAATAAAGGGAAAATAAATTAAAAATAAATCAAAATAAATTAAAATTAACTAAAATTAAAAAATAAATCAAAAGAAATTAAAATTAATATAATTAAGACTAAGATTAACTAACATTAAATACACACACGCTTGTTAGCATATGTGTGTGCACCATTCCAACTCCTCCAGAGTGGGCTGTCGAGTTTGCACGCCAAAGTGCTGAGAAGGGCATTGGAGCTGTTCACTAACCGGCTCATCATGGATGCAACACGTTTCCGGAAGATCGCGTAGAAGTCGTCTACACGAGCCTCCGCAAACATTGCAGATGCACTGCAGTGACGCGGCTTCCCCAATACCGCTCTCAGCACATTGTTGTACTGCACACGAAGAGTTCTGAAGGTCCGCTGCGTGTAGTCCGCCCACAGACTGCACGTGTAAAAGGTTTGGCAGTAGGCTCTAAACAGCGTTAATTTTACCTCTGAATTACAACGCGCAAATCTGCGGGCCAACATATTGCCCCGGACCGACAGCGCCCTTCGCTCCCTCTCTATATCACCGTCGTCCACGAGGCGCTCGTTAACTATATGGCCGAGATACTTGAACTCCGCCACCTGTTTCAGGGGAATACCACACAATCGTATGATTGGCTGAAAATTGGTGGCTTTGTTTTTTCCCCTGAACACAAGGAACTCGCTCTTTTTGGCGTTGTATCTGAGTCCATTTCTCTCAGCATAGTCCTCACAGATTTTAAGTAGCTTCCGGAGGCCACTGACCGAAGGACTAAGCAGAACCATGTCATCCGCATAGCTGATGTTGTTTATAAAGACACCATCAACTGAGCATCCGACACCAGCTCTGCTCAGCCCCTCTATCAGCTGGTTGACAAAAATGTTGAACAGCCTCGGTGACGTAAGCCCACCCTGCCTCACTCCACAGTTCAGCTTGTAGGGGTCACTCATAGCGTCTCCCCATTTTACGACATTTGACTGGTTACCGTACCAGTACTGCAACAACGATAACAGCTCCGGCCTTAGGCTCGTTTCCGTCCTAAGTTTATGCCATAGTACTTTATACGATACAAGGTCAAATGCTTTTGACAGGTCCAAGAAGCACGCATACACTTGCGTTTTTCTGTCAGTGTAGTACCGTACAGTCTGCTTGAGACACATTATTGCGCTCTCGGTAGACAATTCGGGCTGAAAGCCGAATTGAGCGTCGTTAATTTTAGTAGCTTTCTTTAAATGTATTTCAAGCAGACTGTCCAGAACTTTAGCTACGATTGTCGCTAGGGATATAGGCCTGTAGTTGGACCTATCCGCTACATCGCCCGTCCTGTTCTTCACTATAGGCACGACCACCGTCATCATCATTGCATCCGGCAGGTGACCATGACTGACACAGAGGTTATAGAGCATGGTAAGGACTCTGGAAAGGTGCACTCCAGCATATCGCAAGTGTTCGACACTCAGGCCATCATGCCCCGGGGATCTCCCCCGCTTCATACTCCTTATTGCGTCATTCACCTCACAAACAGAGAAGCTCAATGAGTCTACCCAAGGGTCTACGGTGTCCCGAGCACCGTCCACTGTTTGACCTACTATACTTAGGGGTTCCTCCCTGAAGTGAGTCCTAAACATATTGGCAATGTTCTGACTCCCTGTTATGCCTCCCACTTCCACAGGAAGGCCCGCCCGTGCATTCAGTCTATTTGTTTGTTGCCAGAACCTACTAAACTGCTTAGTCTCGTGTGTAGAGGCTAAAATGTCCATTTTTATTTGATCTTCATGGTCCTGGCACCATTTTAGTTTATTTTTGAAAAGCCTACGAGACTCCCGCATATCGTCGTATGTAAATCCACTACTCGGCCTCCCAGCCATAACCCACGACTGAAAACACAGACGAGCTCTCCCGTGTAGTGGCCTTACATGCCTATTCCACCCCGTAACACAACCATTACATACGTGTAACTCTTAACGATTTTTGCAGCGCACGCCAGAGTAGCTGGTAGATGGTTTTTTGTCTTGCTGAGTTCTGAAGCTAGCTAAGTTAGGTTACATAGGTTAGTTTTTCAAGATTTGATTTTATAAGATATAGTATTATTTAAAAAAAATAGTTTATTGAAGTCGTTTCTTTTTTGTTAAAAACTTTTTATATAAAATTTCAGTCACCTCATTTAACATCTTAAGTAATACTTCAAAATTCTTAAATGATGTAAAAAAATAGACCAATCTTTGTTCTCGTATTTAAATGTATCATATTTCAAAAATCAACTTTAATGCTCTGTGGTGCTCAATCTCCTACAACTCTTATTGAAAAATTATTGGAAGAGGCATTGTTGGATTTTCGCGCATGATAATACATGTGCGAAAATGAAAAAATTAGGGGAAATATTATCTTATACCCTTAAACGAGCAATTCCTGTATATATATATATATATACAGCGTGTCGTTACAACCGCGATAATAAATGAACACACGTATAGAGGATTACTTTTTAAAATTGTATTAAGCGTTTACATTCTTTAAACATCAATATTTACCGAGTTATTATATTTTCCAAAAGAACGAATTTTAGAACACCCTTACGTATAAAACTATAACGTAAAGTTCATTTCTAAAGGTCACAAAGCATATGAATGGGTTGAATGAATTTGAAAGACACAAAACATACTGTTAGAAGGAGAGGCTTGTAATGCGACGCTGTGGCAACGAATGAAAAAGTCTCTTAATGTATGAATCAGTCAGTTGTAGTTGTAATTGAAATTTTGTTTCTGTTTTTACTTAATTAGTTTGTTTGAAAAATACTACAACGTTAATATTTTTTTTTTATTATAATATTTTACATATATATAATCGGAATCACGGAATGAGATTTAGTTCGTGCGTAGATTCGGGGGCGAAAAATCGATCTGGCTAGGTTTCATTTTTAGAAAATGTCGTTTTATCCCAGTTTTCAGGGAATGAAAAATATCATTCGAATACGACGGTAAATTTCACCGAAAAAATAATGCTATAATAGCTCGCTCAGTAATCGGGTGGCTGGGAAACTGAAAGCCGTGGTTCGTGTCACGATCATTTATACTACACACTTATTTTTTATTTTTTTTTCGATTCCAGTTCATGGCTTTCTTTATTTTTTATCGATCCAGATGATTTTGTTATTTGTTTCCCTTTTTTTTTAAAGTTCTTTCTTTTCTGAAAACCACCAGTTCATATTTTCTTATTATTACGTCGGCAAGAAAATATTATGCATATTTCATTACTCAGTAATTTGTATCTAAATGTAATTTCCAAAATACACGATTTACAAAAAAAAAAAACAAACCGAGCAAAGCTCGACCTCCAGATACTATTGTTTAAGTAAACATGGCAGCGATGTAATTAAGTCAATTAGAAATTTCTATGGTGAATCATCTTACTTAAGGTGTAGATTTTTTGTTGTCCCCTTGTATCAAACTAACTAAGAAGTTAGTTTGATAGAAGGAAAGAAAAAAAAATTAACTTCTTAGTTTGAGATAAGAGGGCAATTTCATGATTTTTAATAAATACGGCAATCTGACATATCGAAAATGGCAACTCTGTAAAGCTTGATGGCAACACAGAAGCGGCGGGCAATAATGTAATCAGTATGGCGTAGGCGCCCGTCGTGGTAGGATCTGTGTCTCATCTCCCGCGTCCCGATTTCGTGCGCTCGTATTGTATCCGCATTTATACTGCGACTACGTTTTAAAGTTTAGTATTATTTTTTTGGATTGACCAGGACCATTCCACACACAAAAATAGGGATTTTTAAAATTCGAAAGAGTTGTGAGCGATGACGTTTTTAGGTAGTAGGAAATGATTTTTAAATTGACTTGATTTTACCAAAACTGCGCATTGCTCGAAATCATAGACCCTACAAATATTCGTTTAAGGTAACCTCCACATATAAAAATTAATCACTGAATGTGTTGCTAAACGCCAATCTCGAAAACAGCTGAACCGATCTCGCTAATTATTTTTTTACTAGATAGAGTGATTCAAGAGGAAGTTTCATAAATGTATAATACATTGTACCCGTGCGATACCGGGGCTGGTTGGTAGTAAAATATATTAAAAGAATTACTACCCCTACTTATGACATAAGCACAAACCATAAATGGATAAGTAGGCTTCAATGTTGACACATTGATGAATGATAATAAATGAAATAACAAAATATTAGTTGACAAAAAAAAATAAAGATATTGTTGAAAACAATTGTGTCCAACGCCAAAACCGCCGTACCAAAAAATTTTGTGACTATCTACATAAACTAACGTAATTTCTGTGAACTGAATAATCATTTTTTGACAATACATAGATTTTAAGCGGACAAAGTAGCGGGCCAGTGATTTTATAAAACTCCTTGAAGTAAGATGGGGAATTGGGAATTCGGGGATCGACAAGATTGTTGATGATGAAGAGAGATGATTGATGATTTTTCAGAGATTTTTTTTATAAATATTACATAAAGTAATTCTGGTTTTGATGAAATTTTTTTTTCTTGAAAACTTGATTCAATGTGTAAAACTATGGACACTCAAAATTCTAATCTCGTAATGTATGTATTACTTTGATGATTTTTTCTAAACACTCACGCGAAGGGCGAATTTTTGTCATAACTAATTTGACAAAGTGACTACACCGCAAAATTGATGGCCAAAACATGTTTGCGATATGGAGGATGCGCGTGTTTCTTTCTTTGCCGAAGTATCATTTTCTGAAGTTTGCGTTTTGCTGTGTAAAAATGGCGAACCAACGTTCGAAACTTTCGATAGTAGCAAAATTACTCAGGGATTAAAATATCCTCAACACAAAATTTTCAATGCCCCTTGAAGTGGGCTACAAAATTATGATAATATATAATAATGATAAATACTTAGCAATAATAATAAACAATAATCGCTTATCGTAGACCAGCCGCATAATTATTAAAGACAGGTCTTTATGCACGTAAGAAATCCGAAACCCGAAAACTTATCAGTGTATTATAGTAAACTAGACTAGTAATACCCGAACTTAATTGCTTTTCCTACCGTTTTTGGTGAGTACAAATAATTTATTAAAATAGATACACTTGACTATGACCTAATCTTGTATCTGATAACTGATGTTTTTGCTATCAGTCCCGAAACTATTAAAGCTTCATCTGACGCAGAACCGGTGGGCCAGCCAGAACCCACGGGTTTGGCCCCTCCCCTGTGGGTAGAGCCACGCCTGTGCTCATGCGTGCGTTTAAGTATGGTGTGTCATCTAAGGGCCATCGAGGTCGCAGTTCGGACCGAAACCCCGATGGCCGTCGACTGTGCAATTAGCTAATCGGTGGCTGGGAGCGTTGAGAACCGCCCCGAAACGCGGGTGTACCTTGTGTACGCGTTGTGTTGGTCTCGCCGTGCTCGGAGGCGAGGGCGAACTAGTGTGTTTGTTTTTTGTTTGTTGTGTGGTGAAGTGTTATCCGGCGGGACCCCCGGCGGTGGGTCCGGCGTATCTAAGTCCCCTTCCTCGACCACGTCGATTAGGACGTTTCGCGGGCGACGCTTGTTGACGTTCGCGTTTGTGTCGGGTTGGTAATTTTGACCGAATCATTACTCTCATCACAAGACTGCAATAGTCCGCTGTTGAACAAAGCCTTTACTCAAGTCACGCCACATGAAACTGCACATCTTCAACTATGTGCAAATATGTACTTGCCACCGGCTTTTATTTGCCATCACGTTGATTTGAGAACACTGTTCATTCGCCTGTATGTTCGTCTATCTATAAATCCCCTGCCGAAGTTTTGGATAAAAATTAAGCCAATAAAAAAAATACCAATTTTGATACCAGTTTTTTAAGTTTTTATGCATTTGTTTTTATTATTATTATTCAATATGTAGCTATGGAGCGAACTATGCTCGGTATTTCTCGGCGTGAGAGAGTTCGTAACGAAGACATCCGTAGTAGAACAAAGGTAACCAACATATCTCAGAAGGTTAGTAAGCTGAAGTGGCGATGAACCGCCCATAAAGCTCGTAGAACTGCTAACCGTTGGGGAAGAAAGGTTTTCGTAGCTTCAGTGTAGGCTGTGGGGGAGACCTATGTTCAGCAGTGGACTCAAACAGGCTTAAATGATGATGATGATCTACCTTGAAGATACATATTGTGATGTCCGTTCTTATTCTTCGAATATGACTTTGTCCTACCCGCGACTCTACATTGTATGTTACCTTGTCAACCCCTTATTTTATTGGATGATTTATTGTTTACCGCAATAACAAATATCGTGAAAAATGACATCCTGCCATCTAACCCGGTTTAAAGCAAAATCTTTAAGCGTTAATATCGCCTTGAAGGTAAAAGTTACGAACAGGTAATAACACAGATGAAAATTATAAGACTGACTTAGAAAGTATTATTTTTAAATATGGAATATACTATACCTATTTCGTTACAGATTAATTGTATACGTAATAAATAATGATACTTATTATTACTGAATAATTGGATAAAATAGAATATTATCATATTTCTGTTGTTGAAGGAAAAAGTGTGTAGAGTTTAATAAACAAATTGGAAATCGAATATTCGGGTAATAATTCTTTTGCAAGCATAAAAATAAACACAACTTACCTGAAAATCGAACGAAGGGAATATAGAAACGGTATCTATGTCAGCGACGCCCTCCTTTATTACTGGGCATTGTTCGTGTTTTATCTGTGACAAAAAGTTATTGACGTTACTACACCGTCAAGCTGCATTTGCTTTAGCGATGTCCCATTTCCTTCGCTGATTTCAATCGGTACACCATTTCCTAGTTATCCAACCGGAAAATGCTAACTACTAGTATTGCAAGAGCTATCTGCGCTCAATTTACTCACGGGCACTATAGTTTTAAATTACTAGTAGGCAAAGTTTAGACAACTACCGCTCAAAGGGCGGTAGAAAGTGCTAACAACCACGTGTGTGGTGCACGTTGTTGGTAACACTTTCTACATATCACAATGGCGACAAAACCGCAATGGTAATGTAACTTTGGTGCTTCGGTAGAAAGTCCCGTGTACTCTAGTGCAATAAGGTGGGATGAATTTGCAAAATAAAAGTAATTCAACTTTATTGAAGGACAACTGTAAAGAGATATAGTACAATTCATTAATGATAACTTAAAATATGTGATAACCTCAAAACCGAAAATAACTATAAAACCCAAAGGTTACCGATAAGTATAATTACAATGACTGTAGTTAAGAAATCAGAGAAATATTTCTTTTTAGTTCGTAAAACCTTCATGAAAACGAGTCAATGTTATTATCCTTTCCAATTGGTATTCAAAGTTATTTCTTTTTTATTAAATGCATTGATAGCAATAACATATATTTTTTAATTTATAATAAGGAAACCCAAATATTCACCGCAACAAATTCCAATAAGAAATGTTGTTCAAATTAATCTCGCGGTTGAAATATACTCGCTCGAGTACTTTTAATTCAAATACGGAATTGGCAGAGTGAGAAACTTCTGTGTGAATTGAACCGCAGACGAAAGCTAGAAATAGATGGGAAAACTAGTTTTACGTGAAGAATCATTGCACTTTTGACTCCTTGTTTACGATATATTTTTTAAAATTAGAGCCATTTATGGTTCCAAGGTTATGTGTATAATAATATTCAATTATGAAAAGGTTAATTTTATTTTACTAAGATTTTATTATCTGTCAATCTAATGATTACCAAGGATATAAGAAAACAACTTAATGCAGTATTTTTGTAATTTATTCTCTTTTATGTAATAATTCATTAAATATATGAACCTTATAAACAGATATATAAACCATTTAGGACACTCGCCACTTGCAAGCCGTTGCCTAATGTTTAATTTAGAGGATGGGATTATTTTACTCCTCGAATTTAATGTGTAACTGGAAATTATGACTAATTAGGTTTAGATTTTAGTCAAAAATTTTCTGGTGGTGTCAAAGTTTCTATCTTTACACAAACGTGACGGCCGGACGATAAAAAAATCTTCGTGGGATAAACGTACCGCCTGGTTATTATTATTGGTCTAAATAATATTAATCTTGCTTGGTGAGCAATGTCTATGGTCGCAGTCTGTTTAAATATAAAAAAGATAAGATTGGATACAATTAAAAATTAAATTATAAATCTTATCGATAAAAAAGTAAAGTAACGTATCAGCCTATAGCTGCCCCACTGCTGGGCAAAGGCCTCTTCTGTACAGAGGGTATCAGGGCATAGTCCACCACGCGGCCCCACTGCGGATTGGCAAACTTCACATATTTTCGAAATATTTTATATTCTTATCGATAGACTTAATAAAAAAATCAATTATTAAATAAAACTATTTCAATTTTACTCCTTATTTTAGGACAAAACTAAGCCATGTTTGAAATGTTAATAAGCGCATATCTAAACGCAATGATCGAGAAATCATGAAATATTTGAGTTACTTATTTTGCACGTGCCCTCCTTTTTTGTGAAACCTTTATAAAACAAGCTACACTACTACTACCATTTTATTAATATTGTGAACATCGCATCTATTTCCACTGCAGGCCTTTCCATCCTCTCTACACTCCCTACAAAGCAGTGGCAAAAATAAAGAAACTCGCAAGTTTATAAACGAATTGAAGTTAATTTCTTCTTGGTTAAAATTAACATATCAATAAAAGAATTTCGTGACTACTTACTTTTTCCGGTTGTGGTTTTTCGTGAAGAAAATGCGGAGGTTTAATATCATCATCATTTTCCAAGGTAGCAACGTTGTTACCTGAAAATAAAATAAAAGTTGAAACAATTGTAAAACTTAAATAGGAACCATTACTTTCGAGACTTTTGTTGCGGCTGTGATACAATGTACTGGAAATAAATTTTGCTAATTATGGTTCATCAAATTAAAGAAATACATTTTGACAGCTCTAGAATAAACTTATTCAACAGTAGTACGAGTATTGGCTAAGTTATTACACATTTTTACTATTAAATAAAAATTTAATTAATGCTTATACAGTCCTCAACATGATTAGCTATTTATTTGTACTTTAATAATCTAGATTTTCAGTTATTAAGCATAGTAAAGTTTCTTCAAACATTTTTGTATTGAATAGCGCGTCTCGGATCTCAGTCCGCGCACAGACGCGCTTATGGAAGCATGGGTGTCGCTTTTTTGCAAAAAAAAAAAATAATACGACTAAATTGAGTACCTGTATTGTATACAACGCTTTTAAAAAGTTGATAATTTTTCGGACTCTCATAGAAGTAAGAGTACTATAGTCTTATTTATTTTATAACGATTACCAGAAAATACATTGTAGTTATTGGTGATATTTAGTTTTTTAGGGGTTTTTCAGTACAGATAAAATATGTATAATATTTTTTTGACAAATCAATATGGCATTCAGTTCTAAGCTTCTCAATCACGCTCTAAGATTTTTTTCAAAGGAATAATGCACTCTGTTCAGTAAAGTACCCTATTGTACAAAGTGCAATGTATTTTTATCATTATCAAATGTCACTTCTGCTATACTGTCACTTCCAGTAAACGAATCTAATGAAAACGTTTATTAAAATCCATTGAGCCGTTTAGATTCCAGAGCGTGCCAAAAAATATACAACATATTCGAAAAATATAACCTTTCTTCTGACGCAGTCGGTTGAAAAAACCTACTCAATAAAATAACTAAATTAACTAACACATACTACTTTTACTTAATACTATTAATTAAATTAACAAAATAATGTCTTCAAGTATTAAGTAGTTAGTTACTGTATAAAATCGGGCTTAAATTGGTTTCAATGTCTGCATGCGATTTATGTGGTAATGTTGCGACTAGACTATCTAAGTCGGAGCGCGTCAAAAATGTAACAGCATCTTAGAAGATCATCTCATCCCAAAAAGGTCGCTATGTTGTCAAGAAATATATGAATCGTCATACAGTGTTTGTTAATTGAAGCATGAATTTATATTGACAATATAATAAATACAACGTCGTCACAATATGTCGTCAAAGCAAGAAATTATCGAAGAAACTGAATACGAAGAGAAACAAAACAGAGGAAATGAAATAGATTTCAATAATAAAATTATTTATGAAAACTAATAAATTTATCTACTATTAGTAAATACAAATGAGCCGGAAATAATGATTTATTGTCGTACTGAACCTACAGATTAAAAATTTCGAATTCGAAATTTTAAATAAACGAGAAAGTTCTTCAATGAAAATTGAAGCGACTCCGGTAGCGTAGTTACACAAATACACTGCACCATTCGCGTGTAATTCAATGATCAACTGCGTTATAACTGCACAGTAATAATTACGATGCACTTAAAAATATTCATATGAGCGTAGGCCTGATTAATGCTGACTGGGGGTGAACTTTGATAATTTCATTGATGAACTCCGTCATGTGTGTGCAGAATGCAATTAAGCGCATCATTGCATAGTCCCCGGCAAGTCTCGATACCGAACAATTTACAATTTGGCAAAAGTTGTCCCGTGCTAATTTTCGCATCAGTTTCAATGACGCATTTACGATTCAAAGTCATTGCAATTATTGCCGTCGATGAATGTTCGAATGAGGATTTTAGGTCGCTGTGGTCATTGGGACTACACAACCCCTTCCACACAAAATACAATGCAATACAGTCGTAATTACTTAAGTAAAGCAAATCATTATCTCCAATCATTGTTGTAGCGCAGACAATACAATTAGTTCATTCCATAATGGATTCAATCACGACTGAAGGCGTTACGCCGGAATTCCGGTCAAACACCGCCCGCCTTTGATTAGCACTCTCATCTAACTGAGGAGTATGCCAAACGTGAATATAGAACGGTCTGTTCGCCCTCGGAGGTTGATAAGGACTTCGGATTAGTTACGATCGTTAACGTGCTCTGTGAAATTATACTTTCCCTCATAATCTTCGGCTTATATACAATGCCGCGTTATATGTCGAGGCCCTAGTGCTCTCACTTTGGGGCCGTGATGGAAATTAAAAAAAGTAAATGAAAAAAACATATTTCTGCTGTTATCTTGTGTTTTTTTTTATTTATTCTATCAACTTCTGTCGCAATATATCTACCAAAATATATAGTTTAAGCGAATACGTAGGACATGCGGGGCCCCCGTGTGCTCTTATGGTACAAGACGGTACTGGTTATATACATATGTTAAAATTCATTGGCCATATTTCTGGACGTCAACTATGATTTATATTAAGAACTTATAACACGCAAATGTCCAAAGGCGTCTTATGTTTTGACAATAACAACATCGCTCATCAAGAGAATATTAAATCCAGGGTTATTTCGTTTTGTTTCTAATATCCATAGGTTAATTTAAGCGGTTTTACGTTGTCAATTTCATTGATTTCATAATGTCAGATGACAAGGCGTATACGGTTTAAGATTTCCTTAGAATTTGAGTGACTCTTTCAAAATTTTGTTCTATAACGAATGTAAATGGGATAAGTAGAGACCAATTGTTTGCAATGCCCCGAATCCCATGCGCCGTAAAATCGAATCTAATAAACGTGCCATCATTACCCAATCAGTTCGAGAATTGTCCTATTAACAGGGGAATATGCCGCGCCATATATTTATGTGCAAACCTTGCGCTTTGAACGCTTACCAACGAGAATTGTCACATAGAGATTATGAAAAAGGGTATCGTGTGCACTTGGGCTGGCCGGACAGCAAATATATTGAAGCTAAAAAGAAACTAGCTCAGACTATTGGACAGGCTCACCCGGGGACGTACCACGGTCGTACTTTCGCGTTTCGTCTGGTGAATGAGTCATGTTCTTAGGTGTTGTAGACGACCATCGGCGGCGTTATTCACTTAACATCAGCTGACCAACTTCACGTCAACTGGAAGCTCGCTCGACAAATTTTACATAAAAAACCGCCCAATTTTCAAAAGGTTGTTTGCTTGGTTGGGCTTAAAAATAACTATGAGACTTGTATAATGTCTAATATAATGTAATGTAAAATTTGTAAGACATATACCTATTACGCAATATTATACACAATGGAAAACGCAAGGTCTGTTCGTCTTTCGCTCTTTTAACTCTGACTATCTACCATCAGAAAATTTTAAGAACTTACAGTTAGTGCAGGATACCTTCCACGTGGTGGTATATTTTTTTTGAAAAACACAAATTCATAACATACATGAGTTTAACATTTCAAAGAATAACTTATTAAAAACTAGCTGTTGCCAGCCACTACGTCCGCGTGGAATAGGGTGAAAGCGAAAAATTCAGACATACAGACAGATATCTATACATATAATAAAAGTGTCACTTGTCTTTGTCTGTACATGGAAGATATTTGAGAAAAACTATTATTAAAGGTCTCCCTTTATCAACGCAATATAACCATAAACAACTGATGTTAAAATTGTTGTCTGTGTTTATGTGCGTTCGTTCGCGCTAATCTCTGAAACGGCTTAGCCGATTTGGGTACAACTTTCACTAATGCACGGGGTACTTAGCATTTAGTGTTAGTTTTATTCAAATTTGTTGTTAAATAAAAAAGTTATCAACTTAAAAAAATGTCTGTTAGGTCTGCAAAATAATGATGATTGTTAGATTATATAAATTTAAAAACCACCCAAGTGCTAGTTGCAACCAGGGGTTCCATACCATAATCTATAAAAAAGGCATGTCTGTTGTATGAGAGCCCCACTTAAAAAAAAATATTATAGCGACAATAGATATACATCTGTGAAAATTTTAAGCCATACCTGCCCATTTTTCTCAGAAAGGATATTCATTCTGCTTTCTCAAATTTTAACAGAACATCGGAAAATTGTTGGGCATATAAACGGAGGCCGCACTTAACCATTAACCGAAACTTATGTTTTTGAGATCAGAGATAAGAACGTTCCTGTGAGGTATTTATTTCTTTGCTTTAGTCCCCTGAGCAATGAGAGGAAGGGTTTCGAAAATCTCCAGAGAAAACAACTGTGAAGTTCCCAATTGGCCTTTCATCTCGGTGTATGCACTGTAGTGTTCTGTCAACAGGTGCTCAGTCAAAATTCACTCTCAGTTTACTTTTTTACTTTACGAAATGTCTATAACCTATAACTCACTCCAATGTGCGAGATAATGAATGGCGTCTATGGCGAAATGGGTATCAACACAAAGTCGTGTTTGGTTTTCATAGATCGTTGAGATCCAATCGTTCTCATTGTTTTTAATTCTATCGAGGCATTTTTGTAATAAATACTAAAAGGTCGATAGGTCGAAAGGTCTAATAATTTTTTTTACATAAATTCAATTATTTAGAAAATACCACAAAATAAGTATCTTAATTGCAAAAAAAAGTCCGTTTTGTCCGTTGGTCGCCCTAGGCTCATATAAGATTAAGGAGAAAAGACTCGCTGGAAGGCACAAAAATTATCCTATAATTTGCGAGTATTCACATAACTTTTTTTAAGTGAACCAATTGCAATAAAACAAAGCTTTAATATTGCACAAAATTAATCTTGAATAATTTCAAAAACACCATACAAATTAGTTCAGTAGTTGGATAACTGTGATAACTTCATGCGACTGCACTGCTTTAATCTTAGAACTCCCATATCTCCCGTTTGAATAAACCGATTGAGATGAAACAAAGCCTAAATCTTGCCCCAAGCTTTGCTTAAGTAACCAGTGCTGCATCAAAATCCGAAGTAGTTTTCAAGTTTATCGCGAAAAGATAGACAGACAGACAGAAAAAAATTCCAAAAATTGTTTTCTGGTTCCTATAACTCTTTTTATGATACCCTATTTCATTTTTTCATAAATATATTCAATGTAAAGACACGCCGATTCTACTCTTTTATTATAGTATAGATAAGTTTCAAATAAGATTTCTAAACACAAAATTTGTAACGAATTATTTACTCCAATAAGAAACGTAAAATTAAACGTTTTTATTTTATTTTATCGCGTCCGCCAAGCAATTTAATGCTACGAACTCACTTTAAACGCTGTGAGTTTAAATTAAACACGACGGAATCAGTAAAGATAGTTTTATTTTTAAAAGCATCTGTGAGCAAGGTTTCAACTTTTTTCCGGCGTATAATGAAAAGAGATCTAGAGAGGTCCGAGCGAAAAATTAGTGTAAATGTTGCAGGACTGTCATTTAACTTATAAGTCTAAAATGATAATATCTCAAAACTACGTACGGAAATGTATTTTTAAAACACAAATTATTTTTTGATTATAAAGTTTTAATCGAATTAAAACGTTTCGATACACACATTGCGGCTGCGATATCCCGATGTAATAATTGTATCATTACCATGGAAATTGTGCCGGGCACTACGTTAATGCAAGTGCGGTTATCGCCTGTTCCACGCCTGATAATACAATTAAGCTATCGATATAGAGACATGATTAAAGTTATCATCTCGTCTATATGCAAGCAAAAATAATTGGTTAAATATAGCGGCGGCAAGAATTAACATAACCGCGTCTATTGTTCTTAGTGATGATATCGATTAGCGAAAAGTCGCTCGTTATAAGCGACCATTACAACAGTATTAATTCCTCTCGTCGGTTCCCTTATATATAGAGACCACAATTAAGTCGAAATGTAGAACTTCTATCGGAACATGACAACCTTTTACACAAGCTCAGCACGAAAACATTTGTTTTATTTTATACAAATACAGGATTCGGATATAAACCGGTTCAAGTCTTGTGGCGTTTTCAATGGTAAGGCAAAGATAAACTTTACTACAAAAACACAACACATACAGAGGTTAATAAAAGGCTCAATATTTTGTTACGCTCTCGGGATATATCCTCTAATATACTGGGTTTCGGTATGTATGAAAAGCATATTGTAATTAAAAAACAAAAATCGCCATTAGTGATAGTGGCGCCATTGAGTCTACCAAATAAAATTGCAGTACTGATTTACCAAAGGATACCTCTATCTGCATGTATATGGAAAAAATTAAAAGTATGTTCTACAACATATAACGTCTGCCAATCTGAGAGGAAGTTGTACTTACAATAGTCTATACAATAATATGCTTTTCCTCAAAAGTCTTTTACTTTACCTTTAATACATAAACCTGACTTAATTAGCTGTTTAAACTAATAATTTATCTAATAAGTCGAAGGGCGAAAAATGGATTTAGCTAGGTTTCATGTTTAGAAAATGTCCTTTTATCCCTGTTTTCTAGGGAATGAAAAATATGATTCGAATATGAGGGTAAATTTCGCTGAAAAAAAATGTTATAATAGATCGGTCGGTAATCGGGCGGCCCCGAAACAGAAGGCTGCGGTTCGTGTCACGATCATTTACACACTTATTTTTTTTACTTTTTTTCTATACCAGATCATTGCTTTCTTTATTTTTTATTTTTTTAATTTCCAAAATACATGATTTATCAAAAATAACCGAGCAAAGGGTTTTTTTTTTGGTAAATCGTGTATTATTATTATTATCCAGGTTCTTATTATCCAGGTACTTCACTTTAAATAGCGAACATTGAGCACGTTTTTTGGTTTTAGAGAATAACGTTAGTAAAAAACGTTGAATAGACAAAAAGAGACAATGAATATTGTCAACGGTATAACATTTCTTTAGCAAACACGATTATTAAATGGATAAAATATCTGATGCAATACATCCACATGTGAATATCACGTTTCGGAGCCCAAATCAAGGTAAGGAGTTTTCTAATAATTCATTAACCCACTTCAAAAAGAAGGAGGTTCTATATTCAACTGTATGTATTTTTTTTTATGTATGTTCACCGATATCTCCGCCATTGATTAACCGATTCTCAAAATTCTTTTTTTTATATGAAAGAGTATACTCCTGAGGTCCCATTGGCACCAAGTCTGGATCTGATGTTGGAATCCCAGGGAAATCGAGGGCAAACCTCAAATGTTATATAGGTGTTAACAATGTTTTTCATATATTTTCTAAAGCTATTGAGACATTTGGGTATGGTCATCATCATGTCATGACGCTGAGTTGATGAAGTGATTAACAGTGATTTAATATTCTAGAATAATGTATAGATTGTCGTTATAGAGAATTGATTTTTCTGGCGAAAAAAGAGTGAGTGCTAAACTAGAAGTATTGATCATTTAATTGTCTTTAAGAAGAGAAGGAAGAGGTTATCAATTCGGATGTTTACATGTTTTTTTTAAATATGTTCTAGGGTTTATTACCCGCCATATACTTTCTTTTTTTCGAAAGGTTTTTATCTGAAACGGACCCATTTAAATTTCATATACATCTGATGATGAGTTTCGGAGATAGACAACAGAAGTCTTCAAAAAATTACAGCCAGTCAACCGTGATTGCTGCTATCGCATAAATCTGCATTGTTTTTCGCAACCATATAACATAACATCACGTCTGTACACTGGAAAAGGTTAAGCAGGTATAGCTGAGAACGCGAAAACAGCGTATTTACGAAATTAACACGCTGTTTTCGCGTTTTTCAGCTCACTTGTGTGAATTGTTAGCGTCTACATTTCTGACGGTGGGATAAATTCAAACTGCAGTTCCGTGTCATTTTATTTGCTTGTTATCGTTTTCCTCTTTCAGTTATAGTTTTAGTTTTATCGCTGTTTTCTCATACGAGCTGTCTTTGCTATGTATTCCCTAATTTTATTATACCGAAGTATTCAAATTAAATCACTAAAAATAAAAAAATAAAAAGTTTTAACAAAAAATGAAGCGACTTCAAAAAGTTATAATACTATATCTGATATAATCAAACCTTGAAAATCTAGCTATATCACCTAACCTACCTATACTCTAACAAAATTTAACAAGTTTTGGAGTCGGTGCCATTGTCCACCATATGATTGTATATAAAAAAACAGAAAGAAGCTAAGCAACAATGAATACTACGATTGTCTAATAAATAGGCTTAAAGATATGATATAATATGGTGGTAGGTAGGTAGGTAGGTAAGTAGGTACACGGTGGTAGGGCCACGCAGCAGCCTCGGCTATTGCATGAATGGGCAGGCCCGTCCGGGTAAGTCCGGTAAGAAGACCAGCGTAAAATGGAAGTATTATGACAAATACTTTCGCGTTTCGTCTGGTGAGTGAGGTAGCCGGAGCCCAATTTTCAAAAGGTTATCAACGCATCTGTAATCCTCGGGTGTAGCAGATGTCCAATGTCGATGCGGTATTCACTTACCATCAGGAGAACGGACAGCTCGTTTGGCAACTTTTCACATAAAAATATATATATATATTTTAATTATGTCTCTAATCTACCTAAATTGTGACACAAATTTAAGAGAATGATTTCATAATCAGATCAGAGATACTTCGCTTAGCACCGATGATATCATATAAATCCCAAAATCCCCCTTAATCTCAAAAAAGTTCTACATTTTTAAAGTACAGTATCAGTCTTATTATAATTATTGATATCCTATTAATACTCACAATATTGTTATTTTCTGTAGTCTCAGAATTGGTTCTGCTCTGAAAGACTACAAATACCATTATATGAATCTGATTAAAAAACCGCTAATTAAGCAGACTAGGGATATGCTCCCGTGTATATCTAAGGAAGATCTCGTTTAAAAAAGGAATGAGAAAAATGGTATGGATTGGAAATTTTCTATTATCTTTTGTTTTGTTTCAGCAAAGGTACTCATTAATTGCAAATGCAAATACGAACACTTACAATAATTAAAATAACCCAAGTAAATCATAATTAATTATGTGAGCATTAATATTAACTCTCCTCTGAAATATGAACGGTGCATCAATATAATTTATTCATTATGGTTTGGGGCTTCATGAATCCAATTTGTTTATTTCTCTGTTTATTTTTTTTTTTATTGCATGGCGTTATCAGTGCACATAATAAATTCTGTTGGTTTAATTTCACTTATGTTAATGTTCACATAGCAAGACCGTAAAATAATATATTATAACATAGCAAGGCCGTAGACGGACGGCAAATCGTTATCAGTGCACATAGCGTAACATGTTCAGCCCTCAGTGGAGTTCAAATAAAATAACAGCCTATACATGTCCCACTGTCACTATGTTCCAGTGTTGCAGAAAGGCCTCCTATATACTGGTATTAGGGCATTGTCCAACACGCGATACCACTGCGAATTTAGACTTCACATAAACATTCTTTTTTCAATTATTTCGAAAACTTGCAGGGTTTCTAACAATGTTTTCCTTCACCGCCGAGCGCGAGATAAGCCATAATTAAAATTATGACATGATAAATTATTTAAACAACTAACAATTTTATTGGTGACGGCACCGGGAATTGAAATCAGGAGTATATCGAATTAAAATCGACCGCACGGACACTGGCCTATCGTGGACTTTAATAAATGCATACTTTTTCATATTGAAATCTGAACCTTTGTCTATCTATGCAATAAATGAAGGTGTATTTGCTTATCTGAATAAGTGAAAAAAGTGTTTTACTTACGTTAAAGTCTGTGTGATTTTCATGATTATTTGATGTTAGTTCACACATACTTATCGTTTTGGGTTGTTTTTTATTACCTATATACATATTTGTATACTTTTATTAATACACTTCAGCAAACGATAAAATATTTTTTAACTTTAATATTTTTTTTTACTTTCCTTTCTTTATTTTATTTAAGAGACAAATAAGAAAAACGGGATCACCTGATATATAATATCAACTATTAGATTTATATGTATTTTCATTACATTTACAATATAAACACCTTGTAGAGCATACATAGTTTTTTCCTTTCAGTAACACTGTTTTCGTATACATCACTATATCAAGCGCGTATTGTTCATTTTGGTATAAATTGCATAATGATAAGACGTTCAACCAGGGCACATTGTGAGTTGGGCTCAGTATATGCTAAGTTAATGAGGTAATTCAAAACCGGTACGGAATGATAATAATTACACGGGGAATAATAGATTAAAGTCACTCATCCGTAACAGCTACTCAAACTGAATACATAGCATCCGACTAGCAGCGCTTATGTAAACAATAATTGATGCGTATGAGGCAGAAGGAAGGGAATTCCTTTGTTTCCGCTTTCATATGCTCTGATGGAAAAAATATACCAATCGAATTGAGAACATCCTTCTTTTAGAAGACATTTAAAAATACGCTGCACTTATTGCTATACAAACTGTCAGCACCCGATTTACCTTGTACGAAATTACATTTAAACTCCAACCGCATATTGCATCATAAAATATTTCGTTTCTCTCGCTATGGACTAAGACATGGCGGAAGTACGAAAACGGTTGAAATGAGAAAATCTTTCCAAGCAAACATACGGGGGAAATGTTTTCCAGGGAATATGGTGCTACTACAGGAAATATGTTTGTCGATCTGCTATAAAAAATTCTGAAAACTACTTGGATTAAATATATCATGGCGAATATCATGGGCGTCGTCCCCTTTCGAGAACAAATCTGAATGCAATTATTGTTGTTTCAATGATAGCTTCCACGTTAGTCAAATACGCGTTTATTATATGGATTATCAATTTTATGACATTAACGTTCCTTGGTAATGGCCACCTAGATCCGGAACAATTATCTCTGGGTCACACAAACACTTATTCTGTGTGTATGTCGAACCCACGCGTCCCGGCGCCGAAGCAACTACACCTACAGTCGTGTTCACTCTATCTAACTATCCTAGATAGCCTATAACGACACATTCAAGCGAGATCCGTCTTGGCAGCTAGTTACCAAACCACAATGTATCATATCATAGTATACATATACACGAGCAGTGGTTTGCACCAGCGCGTCATTATTAACAGAGAATTGAATACAAATATACAAACTTCACAACCCTGACAGAACCATGCAATAATCGTTACCACGTTATTATTTATCTAATGTTAATAATACCAGGAGCTTCAAACACTTTTCAAACGATTAAGATCGAAAAGTATATAGTAATAGTGATAAATATTATTTCCCGGACATCTATCCGGACAGACATACAAGACAGAGAGTAAATAAAAAAAAATTATGGTAAGAGTAACCTGATATTAACAAAATATTGTTTTGTACTTTCCGCTGTCGGACTGTCAACGTTAGGATTCAAGTATCGGCGATTTTTAGGGTTCCGTACCCAAAGAGCAAAAAGACAGCGGAATCATAGTAATAGGGTCCCGCCCTATTACTAAGATTCCACTGTCTGTTTGCCTTTCCGTCTGTCACCAAGCTGTATCTCATGAACCGTGATTGTTGGACAATCGAAATTTTCACAGATGATGTATTTCTGTTACTGATAACAACACTTATTCATGAAATATACTTGACAATATTCATCGTTATCGGCAAAAGGAAACGCAGCTACCGTGCCCTTTGAAAAGTCGTTTTCATAAGCTATGAAAAAAATCTGCTTGTCATAAATAAAAATGTATTGGGAAATAATATAACAATGTAACGATATTCTACAATATCTACCTAATTGCTTACACGCATTGAAAGCTTGAAAAAGGATCAAAGAGAATTCTTACGTATTGAAAATAATATTATACTGAAGTATTTGCCACATTTCTACGAATCATAAGGTTATTATTTTCTTGTGCTCATTAGCTTCTAAAAATGTCGCGAAAAATAACGAGACTTCAATAAAATGTTCTTCAAAGATAATAAATGTTCTTCGAAGATTTTCGATTGTCACTACATAGTATAAAACAAAGTCTTCCCGCTGTCTATCTGTCCCTATGTATGCTTAGATTTTTAAAACTACGCAACGGATCTTGAAGCGGTTGTTTTAATAGATAGTGATTCAAGAGGAACTATTATATGTATAATACATTAAACCCGTGAGAAGCCGGGGTGGGTCGCTAGTGTATCAATAAAGCAATGTTTTTGTTTCAGACATTAAAAATATTATTCTCAATATAGTGTGATGTTCCTCCAACGTTCATGAATCACACTAACGAGGTTTCGCGAAAAAGTAAAGGTAATTTGCAATGTGAATACGAAATAGTCAATGATAAAGAAAATAAATATTTGTAATTATTTAATTCATATTCCAGTCTGAGCATACTGGCGTGTTATTACGGTTAATTAATTAACTACGTAGAGAGCGTTCCTCAATTGGGCGGTGAGGTGCTCCTTTAAGTGACGTCACTTCATGTATATGAAATTGCACCCTTTGCAAACAATAATTATTTCCGTGAGCACCTGTACTTTAACGAACATGGTTTTCGGGAAACGGTAAGTGAGTATTGTTATTTGAAAGTTATAATATAAAAGGAAACATTATATTACATTGCTCAGTTGGAAGATATACAAAAACAATAATAAAAAAAGTGAAGTAAAAAGTTTCAAGTCCGAACAGAAAATATCTTTACGAAGAGAGTTTATAGCTGAGACTAGTCGTCATCTCATTGTTATTGTCCGAACCCATCCAACCTCACTACCATACCCTACTAAATATTTGATGTGTCGTTTATAGCGTTTGGAATAATTTTATACCAAAAATTACCAGAGAGTAAAATAAAGTATTACCCTCTACATTTCCCACAGCTGGGCAAAGGTCTCCTCTAGTAGGCATAGTCCGCAAAGCTATCCAACTGCGGTTCGGTAGAGTTCACATACCTTCGAATGTTTTTTTTTTTTTCGAAAACATATAGCTTTATAAACATACATACAGCGGTCTATATTTCTATTATACACTGATGTCCGTGTGTTTATAAGCCTGTATATTCTTGCCTTCCTCTAGAGTTCGTGATAAGCCAGCACTTAAATTAAAAATTTCATTGGTGCGTGCACTGGGTTTAGAACTCGCGTATACTGAATTAAAAGTGAGCCCAGACACGGAGCTACCACGGCTCTCAAATTATTATATGGCTAACACACTACTTTAGATGAATGCCGAGGGACACATTCTTTAATTCTACAATATGAACGGATTGATATTGAGAAATTGGTAATCTCAGTAACTCAGATTCTTAAGGAATGCATTAATCAACAATCTAATATAAAAGGCGATGAGGGTTTCGACTGTCGATCTGTCGACTGTCATATCAGTATACGTTAGGCAACACATAGACATAAAAATACAGAAAAATACATTGCATAAAACATTATAAATGAAACAATATTTTAAAGATCATTAGATAACTTTTCGTTAAAATCACGACTACTAACACTACTTTTAATGGTGTTTCAGTTAAACGGTTTACGAGTTATTTTAATTGATATTTAGAACATTAGTCCTGTCCGTTAGAAATAAAATATTTTCGAATGTCAAAATCAGTTTTGATACAATACTTTGGTATTATGTAAATATAATTTGACGACGTTCCTACTATACGTTTCGTGTCGAATTATTTAACCAACTTCAAAAAGAAGGACGTTATGAATTCGAATGATCCGAAAGGTCAGTCCATAATAAGTATCATCGTAAGTCCGTGCGTATTTTGTAAATGCGAAAATAAAAAATGAAACTTAAATATATTTATTTAATCAATTATATATTTGCCATTATAATTTACAAATAATTGCCATCTGTTTGGTAAATTGTATATTATATATTGGAGTTGAAATACTTCGACACTTCATTTTTCAATTCTTCTGTTGAACTGAATTATTTTCCTGTAATAAGACCTAGAAACAAGTGGAAATCAGTTGGTGCTATATTCGTGAATAGGGTGGATGATGCATTATTTCCCAATTAAATTCCTTAATTTTTTGTACGACAGATTTAACCGTATGCGGTTTGGCGTTATCGCGGAGTAATATAAGTTGATTACTGTTCAGCTGGGCGTTTTTTAATCAGTTCTGGCTATTCGATTTTCTCCAGATCTGTCATGAGGAATCCATTTTCCGAGTTTTGATATTTTGCCAATTTCTTGTAGATGACGATAAACAGTCTCGTGCGATGAATTTAATTTTTCTGCAATTTGGTCGACAGTTAATTGTGGCTCTGCTTCAACCAAACGTTTTAGCGCTTCATTGTCGAATTCTACCGGGCGACCAGAACGAGGCAAGCAAATCCTAAACATTATACCAGTACTGAATCTCTGAAACCACTTTTGTGCAATTCTTACAGAAATAAAATTATCACCATGCACAGTATTTAATTTTTCGACGGCCTTGGTACCGTTTTCCCCACTTTTAAAGTAGAAATATAAAATATGTCGTTTGTATTCTTCACCGTTTTCCTCATTCAGAAATACTTTAAATTTTCTACTCTCCGCCAAAGTTGTTTACTAACTAACTGTTGTTTAATTTTATGCATTATTGCGTAATATTTAATAATATAGTTAACCAAACAAATACGCATGAACTTATGGACCGACCTAATATATTTTTATGTATGTTCGGGCATAAAACCGCCATATATAGACGGATTTGCAAAATTATTTCTTTTATATTATAAGGGTTTCTTTCCGAAATGGTCCCATATGCAAGTCATATAGATCTGATGATGATTTTTAGAGAGTGCACCGGAACTCTTCGAAATATGACAGCAAATCAACCGCCATTGCTGCTATCGCATAAATATGCATTGTTTTGTGTGTAGCGTCTTAATAGTTACGTACATAATTTTAGTCACTGGGTGCAAAAACCATAATGCCGAGTGTATAGGTGCACCGGTCATGTGACGTATGAATGAGTGTGCTTGATTTTGAATCCAGTTAGGCCATAGGCCATTGTACGATACAGCTCGGGTTGCGCAACACTAACATTTTATGTGAAACATTGCCAAGCGAGTAGACGTTTCACCTGATGTTAAGTGAATACCGCCGCCATCGACATCTGCTACACCCGAAAGTTCCAGGTGCGTTGACAACCTTTTGAAAATTGGGCTCCGGCCACCTCACTCACCACACGAAACGCGAAAGTATTGTAGTTCCACTTCGTCGGTCTTCTGTCAGGTCGGGGTACTTACCCGGACGAGCCTCCCCATTCGTGCAACAACCCGGGGCTTCTACGTGGCCCTACCACCGTGAGGTATTTTCGTTAGCACCCTTTACTACTTTTTATAGAATACTTTATACGTTGAATTACATCAAATCGTTGTACTACAACATTAGGAAACAGTTTTGGAGTAAGTATTATAATTATTACTTTTTATTGGAACTTGAACCTTCGTGACTTCTATTCTGGTGGCAATCCCTAACCCAGGTGAAATTCCTCGGCCACACAGAACACACGGGAGTACCGGACTACGTCGGTCGAAAGAAGGCGGGCCTATAAACCCACGACCATATTTCTTTGTGTTAACTTTAAAATTAATAATTATTGAAGAAATTAGCGTCTTTTTTCAACAATCTATTTTGGCGCCTCAGGCGTCAGGCCTCTCATTTGAAATGCTTAAAGGTATTCTTCTTTATTTGCTTTAGTTCTTTTTCTTTTTTCAGACCCCGTTTCAGTTTGACGCCGTTTTCTCATACGAGTAACATCTCTGCTACGTCTATCCATATCTTATAATACACCAGTATTAAATCACTTAAAGTAATAAAAATAAAAAGTTTTTAACACTAAATATATGTAACATAACAAAAAAAGAATATAATATAACAAAAAAAGAACCGACAAAAAACAGTTAAAACTAAAAAGTTTATAATAATATTAAATAAACTATGATCAAATCTTGAAAATCTAATGTATATAACCTAACCTACCTAACCTGGAACAAAACTAGTAAATTTTTGGAGTCGATGCCATTACCCATATTACCCATGGTTCACCATATATTCACCATATAACACCTAATAACACCTTGCTAAAAAATAGAAAGAAGCCAAGCAACAGTTAAAACCGCGGTTATCTACACTACACCACACACACACACACACGCACGCACGCACGCTCGCACGCACGCACGCACGCACACACACGCACGCACGCACGTACGCACGCACGCACGCACGCACACGCACAAATTATGTATATACTCGCCCACACACGCACTTTTCTCGTGAATTTGAATGTATTGTATTAGGCAAATCGTAATTCAATTATAGTGGATAAATTTATAACTGGGAGGGGGACCTGATGGCCTAAAATACAGGCTTTGCTTAGTTTAGGCATCGGTCTCCCACATTGCTTCGAACTCTAAATTTAGTTGTATATTCTATAAATTGTACAAACCGATGTGGTGAGAAATAAATAATAGTTTATTATTATATTATATTTAACTTTTTAGTACTAACCGATTTGAAGTCGGTTTATTTTTTTTGTTAAAAACTTTTTATTGTTGTTTTATGTACACTGCCCTGGAGCCGGTATTTTTCTACGGCGCGGGCTATTGCTGGTTTAATTTAATTAGTAGACATGCCACGTTTACTATATCTGTTAAAGCCCATGGCTAAAAAACAAATTCAAAGATAATTCAGAGAGCATCCGAAACGTGTTGATGTTTTATATTGAAATGTTGTTTGAAGTTATTCAGGATTGTACATTAGTCTTCTTAATCTAAATTCAAATCCAATTCAAAATGGAAAGGGCCTAATTTAATGTCGAAGAGTACATTGAGGACACAAGGAAGTGATGAAATGACTTGTCCTGCACTTGCAGGCGCCCTGGCTGTTGCGGATTTTTTACATACTAATATAATTTAAAAACCAGACGGCAGACTTTCTTGCCCGGGTTTTCTCTGCCTCGTCTAGTTTAGTGAACCGTTGGTTAGATTTTTCGCGTTAAATAGGAGCTTAAAATGAGCCTTTATTGAATAAAGAAATTTTGATTTTGAGCAGCCTTCGCGGGCTGAGGGCGTGTATACGCAGATATCCGCTAATATATACATTGAATGACGCACTTCTACAACGTAACCTAGCGTTGCTTAAAATGTAACCAATGATAACCGCTGATGGGACGGCATACGCTGATATTAGTTCTAGAAAAGACGCGCGCCGACCAGCAACACGTTATGACCTCCTGCCGCCCTGTCATAAGCAACTAAGCAACACCCTCCTCGTGATCTCAATTGACGCGTTCGCGATTAAATAACCATTTTTAAATAGACAGTACGAATGCCGCAATGAAACTATCGTGCTCAAGTGTAGTGAACAAAAAATGTTTGAGACATGACAATCATCATATTAATCGTTATCATCATCATTTCAGCCTGTTTAAGTCCACAGTTGAACATAGGCCTCCCCCATAGACTGCCAAGAACTACAACAGTGAGCCACCTGCATCCATCGACTTCCCGCACATTCGCACATGTCGTCACTCCATCTAGTGGGGTGTCGTCTTCCATTGCATTGGCCATCATATTAATGCAGTAATAAAAAGGGACGGCATTTATTTTTCCACCGGTGACTAAGAAAGTGCTGTCAGTGAGATAGGCAAAGTTTATTAAGCTTGTTTATCAAGCACAGTTAACAGTTAGCTCGGAACTAATTCCCTTAGTCTTAATATGCTTACCTCCCCCTCTTGCATCGCCCCACTTTCGTGGAGGCTATTTGTTGTGAAAAGGCACGGTGCTCCATGTTGCGCAAAAAAAATTACTGTCTCTTGTGAAGACCCGTAACACAAGGGAATTCAAGATATAGTTTCATGATACCTCAGTGTAAAATACTTGTACGTGGTGTGTTCATAGACGAGCCGACCAATGCATGTAACAGCAGAAATTGTTCTACTACAATAGAGTTAGCATTTTTTTTATTTACGCACACGATTCGGCAAATTGTGAATTTAAAACGATCACGCCATAATGTCTGTAAAATATTTTGAAAATATTTTGAAAATACAATTTTCAACATCAAAGATTCTACATTTGAATACACAAATCCAATATATAACGAAAACGCATAATTAAAAATGTCTGTGTCCGTCACGGTATTCAATATTTATGTAACCCCGCTCGTCTATTATAGGCATTAATGAATGGTATGACGTCGCGCTTCGTAGCCACAAGCTACAGTTGGAGCGCACTAACGACTTTTCCGTTTTTCACATTCCTCACATTTAAATTTGCCGTCTGTAAATATTCTGTTCGTTGGGCACCGTGGAACCGTTTCTATTTGAGTCCTTAAGCTTGAAATGTGGAAGCTGTGTTGCATACCTTACGTCAATTAACGCAATGTACAAGTCCCACCCGTGGAAAAACACCCATAACTAAATTAGCTATAGATAACAGACAGTAACTTGTGGCGCAAAAAAAAAATCCACACAAATCCGCTACAGATTGAATGGTAGAAATCAATATTCATTTTTCCTTCAGGCTGCATGCAGAGTTTGCGAAGACCGTCAAATGCACCCCAGTGTATTTACATAGATATCAGCTAATCGTAAACGTAAAAATATTCTCTGTCGAGGTCAAACGACTGGATTTAAGTGGGTGCATTTTATCAATGACCTCGACCGTGCTGTGCGTGTCTTGCTGTTGATAACTCCTCGCTGACCTTATGTGTTCGGTCTCGGTTGGACACATACTACGCTTGCTATTGTATAAGCTGCCACAAACAAGTAATTTGCCGCAACATAGGTGTATCGACTTATAAATGACAATAAATTTTCTTTTTCAGTTGTGTAAAATTATGTAAACTACTGATAGATTCACTGTTACCATGCAACAGCTTCGGCTGGTGCACGAATGTTCAGGTCCGTCCGGGTTCGTACCACGACCTCACAGAAGACCGGCGTGAAGTGGAAGTGCCATACTTCTGCGTTTCGTATGGTGAGTGAGGTAGCCGGGGCCCACTTCATCGCTACGGGTGTTTGCAAATGTCTATGGGCGGCGGTTATCGCTTAATATTAGGTGAACCGTCAGCAAGCCACCTTCTCATATGAAAAAAAAACATAGTACGTCAAAATTTGTTGCAAGTCTCTATTTAAATCTTCCGGTAAAATGACTAAAGCCATATAAGTAGAGAACGAGTCTGTATTATTACTAAGATTCCCAACTTCAATATACTACTACTGAAAAATCAAGTAAATACATTAAAAAAGGCAGATACAATATGCATTTCACACTAACGATTTTTTTTTTTATGTGAAAAGTTGCCAAACGAGCAGACGGTTCATCTGATGTTAAGTGAATACCGCCGCCCATGGACATCTGCTACACCCGAGGGTTACAGATGCGTTGACAACCTTTTGAAAATTGGGATTGATAAAATATAATACTAAAATTCCTATTTGCCTGCGCTTTTAATATAGACAGACGTCTTTTTTTATATTCACGGAATGAAATACTTTCTATTTCCGTTACCTTGTATACTTTAGATCCGAACATTCATTCCAAAGAAGTGATACGAATATCTTTCTTGAATAGAGGTCTGCACAGCTAGTCTCAGAGGCACTGCGCTGATGTATATGTGTATTGTGTTGTTGAAATATACCTTTCAACGTTTATAGAATTCGTGAGAGTGTAATAGAATTAGATTTCGTTACCCCATTTCGTCTATAAACTTTAAATCTTTTAAAATTTACATGTATAGAGACTGAAAAATACAAATCGTCTTTTCGGATGATATGACGTTCATCGGTACCTATATAATCAGTGTCATTAAAGTTATTCTGATTAGAGTCGATATATGTACTGGTCAAATAAAATAAATAATAAAGTTAGAGTTATAGTATTATTAAAAAAAAAAACTACATACTAGTCTTCAGGGAAACAATATTTATTTATAAATTTATTTATAAATATTGTTTATATAATAATTTTTTTGTCGACATTATTAATGCAGTAAGCATTGTGGTATATTACTTAGCCTCGGGATTTTTTTGCAACACGACAGTGCCACTTACTAGCTTCCATAGAATGCTCTTTTGCTTCAGATAATTACGCGTGGCCTACATTGTGTTCCGTAATACATGGACTGTACGAGGACATAGAGATAATCTTTTCATTCCGTCTTCATACACTGAAGGCAAGCAGGTCACCTGATAACAAGTAATTACCCACGTTTCCAACTTTTCACATGCATGACCTATTGGCTCATTTAGGACTAGGACTTTCTTCATTTCATTTAAAGGAAAACGAACATTTGTTGGCGCTGGCAACACTGTATACAGGATATGTATGACGTTATCTACTCGAGCCAAGGAACACATGGTCGCATGTAGCAGCGGTCACTTGGATTTCGGCTGCGTTCCCGGACGGTGATATAACCACTAGTGCTGCTTGTCGTTATAATAGTTGTTAATATTCAAGTTCAGTAATAGTTAAAATATTAGAATCAAGTTAAAAACGTTAGGACTCATATCAGAAGTGGGATTCAATAGAAAACTCGCGTTTGGCTGTTCAAACAATCGGCGACATATTTTCTCCTTGGGTACCCACCCTCGTAAAATAAAACAGTTTGTTTTATACTTACTCTACGTAATGGTTATAAAATCTGTTAGTTAAATGTAACGAAAGTTTTGGTGAGTACCTTCCAGTTAATTAATTATTTATCGCTATTTAACATAAGAAAATGTTAAATAGCGATACACAACTGGTTTACCCGGTTAAGCTACCGAGCATTTTAGTAGTTGGAAAATTTAAGGCCTGAACTGGCGATGGATATCCATTGTAAATACCATCACTGGTACTTAAACAACGTAGCAATACACGACTGGTCTAACCGGTAAAGCTACCTAAGTTGATAAATCGACGAAAACTGTGAACGTGGCGATATGCATCCCAGTTGTGAGGGATAAGCCACAGGGTAAGTGTTTTGAATGTGGTGATATGCATCCCAGTTGAGGGATAAGCCACAGGGTAATTGTTTTGAACGTGGCGATATGCATCCCAGTTAGAGGGATAAGCCATAGGGTAAGTGTTTTGATCGTGGCGATATGCATCCCAGTTGAAGGAGATAAGCCACAGGGTAAGGTGTTAATTTTATGAAGGTTACTTGTACCAGACTACAACGCCATTCGAGGAGGAAGGCGTGATGCAGGACGGCCGAATGTTGGCGCTGGCAACACTGTATGCAGGATATGACGTTATCTACTCGAGCCAAGGGACACATGGTCGCATGTAGCAGCGGTCACTTGGATTTCGGCTGCGTTCCCGGACGGTGATATAACCACTAGTGCTGCTTGTCGTTATAATAGTTGTTAAATAATATTTTAACTATTAGTGAACTTGAATAGTTCAGTAATAATTAAAATATTAGAATCAAGTTAAAAACGTTAGAACTCTTATACATTATATGAAGAAGCGTTCAACCGCCTTATAAAACGTAAATTATTAAACCCCCACCAATAATCAATGGGTTTAACGTAGAAATATAATTGTCAAAGATTCTATTTCGTATTAAGTAAAGAAGCTAACACTAAAAACAAAAATTAAATTATAATAAAAAGATTCTTGATAGGTTAGTTGTCCGGGCACTCGCTTTTAATTCATCATACTTGAGCACCCTGAGTTAAAATCCGAGTACCATCATCATCATCATCATCATCATCATCATCATCATCATCAGTACCAACCACAATCAAATTGACAATTTTTAGTGCTAACTTATCACTTGCCCAGCGGTGAATGAAAACATCGTGAAGAGCCTGCATGTTTTCGAAATACTAAAACAAATATAATGGAAAGTGGTTAAAGTAATAATTAATGTAGGTTATTCACACTAATTTGCATATGTTTTATAATTGAAAATAACGCCTTCAGCATGGAATCACATAGAATTCACCCACATTTGCACAAACTAATTGTGGATTAATCAAATATTCGTCTCGTGCGGCGTTTGTAACCACATAAAGGACCCAATGGCGGCTGACAAGGTGTCCCTTAAGGCTTTGCACTAGAGATGGGTCGTATCGCTTTTTCTGAGTACCGTATCTGAATCAGATTTCGATTTCAAATATCAGATTTCGAAACTATTTATTTTAATATCTAGATATTTTACGGTCACGTATCCACCTTGAAAAAAAAAAAAAAAAAAAAAAAAAAAGATAAAAATGTTTTCAACGATATTTTATACTCATTCGGAATATAAATTGTGCAGGCGTATTTAAAAGTTGATTCATTCCATATACATAATGTTCGTGATATTTAAAACTTAATACCAGTGATACCAACTGTTCCAAAAGAATACTTCTAAATAAATTCGAAAACCCACTAAAATTGACTAAATTTTAAATCACGATTTTTTTTATACTATTAAGGTAAAATTAAAACATTACCTGATTACATTAAAAATTTCATTCAAAATAGAAATTGAAGTAATATAAAAATGATTGATTTTAACATCTCATATATCGCTTAATAATTGACTTTAACATATTCTTAACACGCAATCATGAGTGACAATATTTTTATAATTTGTGTAAGAAATAATACATTCAGCATTATAACTTAAGGCAGAAGAATTTAAAATATACACACAAAGCACATAAGCCTTGGTCTGATTTCCACCCAAGCAGCACAGCACTATTAAATTATATTTTTTTTTTTTTGAGTACTTTTATTTTTTTCCAAAAATATGAATAAAATTTAACTAATAAAAATATTCACAAAAAATTTTCCTCCTAAAACATTTCCATTTATATTTTTCTTCCTTAATTTTGGCAGAAAATTCTTAAGTAGTAAGTTGGCATCCCTAACTATTACGCGCTAGGTACCAATGCAATCCAGCTCAAGGCTAAACAAAATTTAAAGACATCGTTAATATCGTAATTCGTATTTAAATGCAACAAGATTCAAAATTACTTAACTGCGCGCTTTGTCGCCCGTTACGGCTCAAGGCTAAACAAAACAATAAAAATATAATAATATCGTTGTAGTATTTAATTAAAACGGATCCTAGCTGCATGATTTTAAGATTCAAAATTACTTAACTTATTCATAATATCTGTTTAAAAATCTGATATTGTGCCTTGCTTGCCGTACTGCTCTAACTAGTGTAATATTTGTATCTCACGCGCTTTGTCGCTCAAAATCTGTTTAAAAATCTGATATCGTGCATTGCTTGCCGTCCCGCTCTAACTAGTGAGTATTTATATCTCACGCGCTTTGTCGCTCGATATCTGATATCGTTCATTACTTGCCGTCCCGCTCTAACTAGTGAGTATTTGTATCTCACGCGCTTTGTCTCTCGAAATCTGTTTAAAAATCAGATATTGTGGCAAACCGTATGATATCGCGATTCGTGTCGGTATTGTGAGCGAGCGAGTATTCGATATATCAGATTTCGGAAATATCAGATATTGTAAAATACATAGATATTGAACGAGCCAGTAAGCGATATTCGGATATTGTTCTAATATCTAGATTTCATATCTGATACGATTTGTATCGCCCACTTCTACTTTGCACCATTCTTGCAGTTAAATAATACTGTTGCATATATACATACGCACATACTCGTATCCCGGTCAATAAAAGACTGACAATGTGTCAGCTTATTATGCAGATTGCCAGACGTATATAACCGGCTCGGAGACAAAACACCGGTACAATAAAAATAACGCTGATGCAGCAGCGAGCAAGAACAAATAAGTATCCGTAAAAAGCAGTACAGATGCGACAATAAAGAGCTTTTCTTAAACAATGTACCCTTAAGGACAACGGGCTTAGCCCGGCGACCTCTTATGCGTAAATTAACGCACAAGTAATGAGATGGAACTTTAACAACGACCTACATTTTGAGCTCAACTTAATAGCATGTTAACTTTGAAAATATTTATAACTATAAAAAACTATTTACATATTTAATAAAGAGTAAGAGAAATTACTTTTGCTTTTTGAAGTACGTTGCAATGCAATGATAAGCACTTCTAAGTTGTGGAGATAAACATGTGTGTTCTATAAATGCTACCTTACAGCTTTTGTCTTTGTCTGATGATATTTTCTTACAGTGTCAAGGACTATGTTGTATGCTTCAATGAGCACAGAGCCTCCACAGACAAAGAACTTGTTAAGAACGTTGCGAAAGGCTTGTCTGCTGGAACTACCTTGCGCTAGTAACGTTATGGATGCTTAGATTTTCAGTGTTGCAACATTTTATGTGTGTGTGTGCTTAATATCTTTGTTGCCGTATTTATCTCTGAATTAGAAGCAAAGTACAAATGTTGACAAAAATCTCGTAAATTTCCCTTTCCAGGTTTCAAGCATCAAATATTTTTTTTAATGTCATAAAAAAGCATCAAATATAGTGATAATTGACTGAAAGATAACTAAAACTAAAATCTTGTGAAATGTGCCACTGTGCAGGCGTTTTGGTTAATGAAAGAGATACGAAAAATACAAACTCCGACATAAACCTTCCACAGGCGGCACACAGATTCGTTTGATTTCAAATTCAAGCGTATCCTCGCGGAGGTATAAAAAAGTGTGAATAGTTTTTATCGTTTATCGCAGTTTTTTTTATGTTTCCATAACCTAACCACAAAAAGACCAGTCAGTTGGCCTACGTTTCGTTCAATGAATTTTGAACATCACCTATGTTGGAGGAATGTACCTAACATTAAAACTAAAAAAAATACTACAGCATGTCGTCGACATATGTATCATAAAATTCAATTATAAAATATTTTATTGAAAAGCGTATATAAAATAAAAGAATTAGTTTTGACAATTTAAGAAAAATTCTAAAAAAAAAAAAACGTTGCCGTAAAATCATATGTCAAAACATAAATTCTCCTTTGTTTGCAATAGCCTACGAGAGATTGCGCTAGTATTGTATAACGCACTTTATGTATTACAATTCAACTCCTATCCCGAAATTTTCCGTCTACGTCTGCATGTTCTATATAACGTATTCCGCAGTACTGATTTCGATTCTCCATTTAGCATATCACAGGGCTGATGTTTTTCTAGCAAATTTGTATGTATAATATGCAATGTCAATGACAAGTGAGTTCCGAATAACTAATTCACTTTTATATTAATGTGTGTGTGTAAATATATAATATATATGTGTGTGTGTGTGTGTGTGTGTGTGTGTAAATATATATTTATATATATTATGCAAATTAGCCGAGTTCGAAAAATCGTTAACAAAGCTGCATAATCAAAATATTTATATTTATTATAATACTGATTATAGTGCACAATAATTTCAAGGCAATGAATATTTACAAATATTTACCATAACACTCCAGCAATATTGTGGTAATGCTAAGGTAATTACGCCAAATAAGGACTGATTTAGCTGTCTGTCATTTGTGAACTCATAAAGTTGTCAATTGCAGTGCCCCGAAACATTGCCAACACTACGTTCAATTGGATTAATAAAATTCTACTGGTAATCAGTGGCGTAATACTAATTGCCTAATTTTGTCTTTAAAATCGAATTGAATTTTTTTTTAAAAACAGACAAAAAGACTTTTTCCTGTTAATATGACTTCAGTCGCGTTTTAAGTCTTATCACTTAAAAATGTTATTTATATGAAATTAAATATCTTTCATATTAACAAAAATTGGCTAAATTAAAAAGAAATACCTGGAGGAGGGTTTGTTTTTTTTTTTTTTGGTAAATCGTGTATTTTGGAAATCACATTTAGATACAAATTACTAAGTAATGAAATATGCATAATATGTTTCGATCTTACCGACGTAATAATAAGATAATATGAACTGGTGTTTTTCACAAAAGAAAGAACTTTAAAAAAAAGGGTATCGTATCGTCCTCCCAAAACATACAATTGACAATCATTTATTTAAATTGGACCTAGTCGGGTCATAAGCTCTGTCACATATTCATTGTGAAAAGATTAACACGTTTTTGTTTTTACAGTAACCAAAAGTAGCTTTTAGCTGTGTTAGCCTGGCATGGTCATGCAATAGTCATCACTCTTGTACGAATGGGCAGGTCCGTCCGGGGAAGTACGTCCGTCCTCAAAGAAGACCGGCGTAACGCGTAATGCTTTCGTCTGGTGACTTTATTAAAACATTGAAACCCTACGGGTGATGCAAATGTCCATGGACGGCGGTTATCACTTAATATCTGGTGAACCGCCAGCTCGCTTACCGCTATCTTACGTAAAAAAAGCTTACAAAAACATACATTCTTATGCTTACCAAGATTAATCGAAATGACCCCCGCAAGTTTAAATAAAGGCCTTCAACTTGTGTGCGGCAAGTCGTTTGTATCGCACGAACGATGTCCATATATTGATATGTACCTAGTTCGCGCTGCTCTAATCAAGGCTCCCTGGAGTGACTCAAAATCGGGGTGGGGCTTTGAGTAGTTATTTTCCTCCAAGTGTTTCGGACTTTGTGTCAGATCATCAAAACCGTGAAGAAGACCCTTATCATTTTGTTTATTGTAGCTCTCATTCACAGTAATTTTTTTCACCCGAATGTCGCGATGTTTTTCCCGCCTACGGCTTCTATAAAACACAAGATGTCTTCAGTCTCCGGTCGGGCAAACATACGATGCTCTGTTTTTGTTTTCGATAAGCTTGAAACCCCTAGGCTTCATTTCTTGAACGGTTTCTGCTTACACGTGGGATTTCTTTGATTTGCTGCTTTTATCACTGCATAGAGTCATAACGGTGCGAACACTTCTTTTATTTGCTTTGTACAATACAGTTATCATTATATCGTTGGATGGAGCGATAAGCGAATCTATTTTTTTGGCGCGTAACCCCACTGATGCATTGAGATAATAGCAACTCGATCTTCTTTCTCTTCGTTCTCGCGTTTCTTGACTCCATGTTTATAAATAAATCATAATTCGAATTCCAAAAAAGTATTCAAAATTTAAAAGTTTTCATAATGAGACAAAACTTATGGCCTAACTTTATAATAGGTATATTAAATCATTGTTATTACATATTCTAGTACCTGGATACCGAGCTTTGCTAGTTTTTTTTGGTATATCGTGTATTTTGGAAATTAAAATAATAAAAAATAAAGAAAGCAATGATCTGGTACAAAAAAAAATTAAAAAAAATGTGTGTCAATGATCGTGACGCGAACCGCGGCCTTCTGTTTCGGGGCCGCCCGATATGAATTATCGTCATATTCGAATGATATTTTTCATTCCCTGAAAACAGTGATAAAAGGACATTTTCTAAAATTGAAACGTAGCTAGATCGATTTTTCGCCCATGAATCTACGCACTAATTTTCATGAAAATCGCTCCAGCCGTTTCTGAGATTCCGATTTTGTATATATATATATATAATAATAATTTAATGCGTAAAATGAGGAAAAAACTACAAATCTGTTTACAAAACTGGGAAAAGTCGGGTGCTTTTGAGGAAGTCACAACGAGGCTGCCATTTCCTGTATTGAAAGATCAGGGATGTTTGCATAAACTCCCTTTAACGAGGTAAATCTGTGCGCGTGTCTTTAATATTCGAATCGGTTCCGGCGGCGAGTTATTAAAACGGAAGACGGAGCGTGAAACCTCTCACAACATCGATATTTAAGCTCGGTCGGTTAGCTCAGACATCCAAATAATATTTCTGAATTCATATTAACAATAAAAGAAATTTGATTTTTATATAACAATATAAATAAAATTGAACTAAGGATGAATTGTGGCTATTTACCACTTCCTTCGAAAGAAAACCGTTATCAAAATAAATATTTATAACCTTTTTTCTTTTACTTTACAAACAGTTGCAGTTTATCGTTAGTCACAGTTAGTCAGTTTATAGTTAGAGATAAAGAAATAGTTTATTTATCATTAATACTAGAATGACATCCTCAGATATTGATGTCATTCAAGTGATTGCACAAGCAGTACACAACAGGAACACAAAGTAAACAGTAAAAATTAGAAATATTGCCTGACATGATCCGTAAGTTTACGAAACGCGCGCCTACCGAAAACCAAAAAGCGACATGATGTAGTTGGTAGCAAAGCCACCAACCTGACGGTGTTACCATGACCACCAATAACAACTTTTTGACGTTTACGTATAAATCTGAGATATTTTATAAAACCGTTATCAAATGCATTAAATGTCTTTTTCGCAAGCAAAGAATCAGGGGATAACATTTTCAGCTAGCACTAAAGAAGTGTAACTTAAGATACGAGCACTAAAGAAGTGTAACAAACACCCAGATGCAAAACAACTATCTGTGGGTCCCACATATAGTTCTCCCGTGTGGAAATCAAACCCACGACCCCCGACGCCTAAGCCAATACCTTGGCAACTGCGCCACGGAGTCATCTGTCATCCGTTGACCGATGATAGAGATTAAGATATATATAGAATTATTATATTAGATATATATAGAGATTAAGATTATAGGCCTGTTTTCATAGAATGAAGTAAAAGCAAAGTAACAAGCCCATACATGACTCACTGCTGGGCAAAGCCCTCCTTCTACAGGGTCCATCACGCGGAGCCACTGGAGATTGGCGGACATCAAGTATCATCGAATTTCTTCTGAAAATATTCAGGTTTCCTCACGATGTTTACCGCTGAGCACGTGATAAGTCAGCATATAAAATTAACAATTTCATTGGTGCCGGCACCGGGTATCGAACTCAGGATGCCCGCGTACATTGAATTAAAAGTGACCGCACGGACAGTGAGCTATCACGGCTCTCAATAGAATTATGTATAATATTAACATTAATTTTCATTTCAATTCATAACGATAGGCGCAAACTAGCGAGTAGCAAAGCTATGCAATACATTTTCAGGCTATTCATATTTGTTCATTGAATAGTATGATATAATATGTTTTTTCTTCACGTATTAATATACAGATATTTTGTAACAGGTAAGAGTAAAGTTCTCGTTTTCTATAGTCTCCTCAAAAGAACTGTTTTGCAATATTTTAGTAAATTCAAAAGCTTTACTTTAACTTAAATGTAGTTTTAAACATGCCAAAGAAATTGTCTTTTTTTTAATATTTCGTATATAAAAGCCTCCCCAACACAGAGGGTGGTGGCTCAGTGTCTAGGTGCTCTGAATCCGATGTTAATCGAGTTTTAATCACGATGCCTGCGGCCATGAAATTGTTAAATGTAGTTTCAAGTGTTGATTGACCATATCTACAAACATTAGTAGTCTCACGCACAGTGGTTACATGATATATTATAAGACCCTAAATAGAAAAGTTGCTGGTAAAAACTTACTTGGAAGAAGGAATATTAATTAATAACGAATCCACATACATATTTTCTTACAGTTTCCTCAGCAGTGACTTTGACTTATAATTATGAAGAGAAGGTGTTCTTTCGCTATACCGGTCTTGCCTTGAATATTCTTATTCCCTTGATTTAATGTTTTTTTTTTGTATTTTCGTGAAAAACATTGCTCTTACTTTAGTATAACATTATCCTGTGTTGTGAGGACGTTTTACAAACATAAATTTCTATCTAAATAACTATCTGTGGGTCACACAAATAATTGTCCCGTGTGGGAATCGAACCCACGACCCCCGACGCCTTTGGCAACGGCGCCACGGTGTCATGCTCTACCTCAAAATCAAATCATCATCAATCATCATCAAATGTACCTCACATTTGATGGTAAAACAGACAGACACATTTAATTTAATAAGTTTTTAAACTCTTTATTTACTAATAATCATTAGAAATGGATCTATAATAATAATTTTGATTTACACTTATATCGTAAAAGTAAAATTGTGATAAAAAAACGCCTGTTCACGCAATCCGATCACACTTATTTCACGATGGAAAATATAAATGCCGAACATTATTTTTGCTTTTAAGCGGATTATTGGAGGCCATTTTGGCCATTGGAGAACATTTTTCGCGCGAACACAGTAATGCCTGATTTTTTTTTGATTGAGGAAGACACTGTCAATCTTATTGATTTATATTAGCAAAACACATTTGTGTCTTAAAAAAATAAATTATTTCTGGGTCAAATACCAAAAAGCAAGCGATTATATTAACGAATAAATTCTATATTTCGAATTTTCTTTTTAAAATCAAATAAATGAAAAATTGGTGAATAACATTTTTTCTTTCAATCACGTGAATTATTTTTGACTAACTGCTGCCCGCAACTACTTCTGCGTAGAATAGGCTGAAGGCGTAACATTCAGACAGAAAGGCAGATATACATAAAATATCTATATAAATTATAGCCTATGTCTTATTTTGACTATTATAAATATTATATCTATTTACTAATATCTATACCTATATTATTATAAAGTTTCATTAAAATCCATTCAGTAGTATTTGTGTGAAAGAGTAACAAACATCCATTCATACATACAAACTTTCACGTTTATACTATTAGTAAGGATAATATTTAAATATACAGCGTGTCTTTACCATCGCGACAATAAATGAACACACATATAGAGGATAACTTTTTAAAATTGTATTAAAGATTTACATTCTTTAAACATAAATTTAATAACTCGTTAAATATTTTAACGAGTTATTAAATTTTCCAAAACAAAGAATTTTAGAACATCCTTACGTATAAAACTAATGTAAAGTTCATTTGTAAAGGTCACACAGCATATGAATGGGTTGAATGAATTTAAAAGAGACAAAACATACTGTTAGAAGGAGAGGCTTGTAATGCGGCGCTGTGGCAACGAATGAAAAAGTCTCTAAATGTATGAATCAGTCAGTTGTAGTTGTATAAGATGTTACAAATTTTGTTTTTTTTTTTTACTTAATTAGTTTGTTTGAAAAATATTTTTATTAATTATGGATTTTTTTAACGTTAATATTTTTTTATGATTATTGGGAAGTAGCGTAAGACGTGTGTTCATTTATTGTTGCGGTGGTAAAGACATGCTGTATATAAAGTCTTGTAAATTTTAAAGGCCAGTTTATTCAGACTGCAGCATTGCAAATTGTTCGTTAAAACGACATGTATTTTTGATGCAAATCTGCGTATGCAAGTAAGTAAGTCCTTGTGTTAGAAGCATAGCGGCTATAGCCAGGGAGAACGACAAAAACACTTCACGTGTATCACAAAGGAAACCACCACATTTAAAGTAGCAGCGGTCAGGACACAACGGTGTCTCGGATCATTCAAATAGAGTTTTGAGACTACTGCTCTTTAAGATAAGGGTATCTTTTCAGTTTAGCCGCCAGCACGGTTGTTGACTTGACTATTAGTTTCATACTACTACTATATTAGATAATACTATTAGATAATAATTGAACGTTTTTATTCAGGATTCTGAATTTTTATATCTCGAATGAACATTAATACTTCGAGGGCCCCAAATCATTATACCGACCTCTGTAATATCCTGAGTGAGAAGCCCTCTTTAATTAATCCTTCTTCACTTTATTAAATTATTCTCACAAATGACTTGCGTAGGTATAAGTAATTTTTACTTCTAAATTAACTATTTCAATAAGATGAAAAGAAAAGTGTGAAACGATGAAATACATAAAACAATATAATATACATAATTACAAAACAATATAATACTGATCATGGATGTTTAGCAAAATTAGTTTATATGTAATGTTTATACTGACGTAACCGAATACCATTAAATAAGGCAAATAAGCGAATCCAGCTCCATCCTGGCTACATCTGCAAAGTTAAGTCCAATTCATACAATTAACTTAAGCGTTTGAATGATGGCAGAGTTAGCGTCGGTCCAAATGGCTATAGTGAAGCGTTGTTTCAGACTAGTTATCAACTTTGAACTATATATTACTAAACGATGTGCGACGAAGACCCGACGGGACATACGTCAAAACAAATTCATAAAATATTTTATTATTTTGTTTTTTTTTGATTAAATGAAGAAGAAAGGTGTTAATAGCAATAGTTACTGAACGTGATGATCCCCAGGAAAATTTTCTTTCGTAAACAAAAAGGGGCTTTAACTTCGCCTGTTCTTGATGACTATCGCACCATGCCAAAATTGTGGCAAGTGACGATTCAGCCTAAAGGTCTGTGTACTAGCGTACTAGCTCAGCAATGGCATATTTTCTTACCTTGAAGACGCTGCACTGCATCATATTTGGCCGGAAAAATATACGCTTCGATTTTGTACAAAATCTTTTCTGTATGTATAATCTACTACGGTACAAAGGTCTAAAAGGTAAAATTTGAAAAGCCGACAGCAAAAGATGAGTCCATGAATGTCTAGATTTGTCTGATCTTGAAATAGGGAGAGGAGAATTAATTCCTGACACTTCAACGCACCCTCTAAAATGAAAAGCTATATACTAGCGATATACCTTTAGAAAAGCGATAGAGTGGCTAGACTTTGCACCTCTGAGTAAGTTTACTTTGATTAAATTTAGTTAGCTGGTAGTTGCATTCGAGTACCTTGTATCGATATTCCGATGCTATCCATTTGATATGAAATCCACGATTGGATAGATACACTAACGGACTTGATCCGTTAGTGTATCTATCCAACATGTTGAGAAATAAAAAGATGCATTTCATTACATAGAATTTCAATTTAAAGAAAAATATTATGCATATATATACAGCGTGTCGTTACCATCGCGACAATACATGAACTAACGCTACTTGCCAATAATCATAAAAAAATATAACGTTAAACAAAATGCATAATTAAAAAAATATATTTTTCAAACAAACTAATTAAGTAAAAAAGAAACAAAATTTGTAACATCCTATACAACTCGCGCCACAGCGTCGTATTACAAGCCTCTCCTTCTAACAGTATGTTTTGTCTCTTTATTTCCTTTTTGTAATTTATCAATCTTTTTTGTCTAATTTTGATAATCACAATGGCTCCTGGCGATTACGATTTTCTAAATGAACTATTCAATAAAATGTATTTTGACAAAGAGTAAGACTTCCATCGACTAAATCTTAATCTATCCTTTAAACGAGCAATTCTTTTATATATATATAATTGCAATCTCGGAAACGGCCCCAGCGATTTTCATGAAATTTAGTATGTGCGTAGATTCGGGGGCAAAAACTCAATATAGCTAGGTTTCATTTTTAGAAAATGTCCTTTTATCCCTGTTTTCAGGAAATGAAAAATATCATTCGAATGCGACGGTAAATTTCGCCGCAAAAAATGTTCTAATAGCTCGGTCGGTAATCGGGCGGCCTCGAAACAGAAGGCCGTGGTTCATGTCACGATCATTTACACATTTATTATTTTTTACTCTTTTTTCGATTCCAGATCATTGCTTTCTTTATTTTAAATTTTTGTCGATTTGTATTTTGTTATTTTTTTCCCTTTTTTTAAAGTTCTTTCTTTTGTGAAAACCATCAGTTCATATTTTCTTATTATTACGTCGGTAAGATCGAAAAATATTACCCATATTTCATTACTCAGTAATTTGTATCTAAATGTAATTTACAAAACACACGATTTACCAAAAAACAAAAACAAACCGAGCAAAGCTCGGTCCTCCGGGTACTAACGATAAATAACGAAATATCGCTCGATGTTCCTCCTGAAACTACTTTTTGCACTGACCACAGGTCTAATTTTCTGTCCAACAAACGTCAAGCATTACACCCTTTCTCTCTTTCAATTTGTTTTTAATTATATTAGCTAAGTGTTTTTTTCATCTATTATATTAGTAATTGTTTTTATTCCTGGCATCAAATAATGTGGACAAATAGTTTTCACCAAGTAGTAGTATGAGGGAATAATAATTAATCGAACGAAAGTTACCGACCTCTCTTAATAGCAATAAAATAATATTATTACAATTAGTTAATTACAATAAATATTTAAAGGTGGCAACGCATTTACAACACTTAACATCAGGTGAACCGCCAGCTCGTTTGCCATTTTCTCACATAAAAAAAAGTTAAATATTAGATATTTTAATAGAAAACTAATTTTAGAGCAAAAACTTCAAAATTGTTAACAACTAAAGTGATACATGAAACACTTTTCCCGGAACAGTTAGATTCGGGAAAGAAAATATTTTCTTTTACTGCACCAGTTAAAAAACCATCAACATAGCTGTGAAAGGACAAGGTATGTATGATCGACAAAATGAGCATCTTTGATCTCGGGCCTATCAGCTTGACAGTGCTGAGACTTAAAATGTATGTAAATGTCCTTAAAATTCCCTTTTTGTATATATCAACCGCCACGATCTATGCCAAAGAAAATGAGCAATTAGTACCTAATAATTTCAGGGGGGTAAAATATGGGATGGAATCGCATTCGCAATTCTTGTTTCAAAGTCAATAAATAAGAGATTTTAAATTGTTATACATATTACTTTAAAAGTGATTAGATTATATTTATTTTTATTAGACACCTTAAAATAAAGGATGGAGATTTGAAAGAAAAGCTGGTCGGAATTTTTGTTTTTTGATTACAGACAAAATAACTTGGCGAAATGTCATACATTGTAGATTCGAATACGAGATCCTAAATAATAATTCATATAATTGAGTTCTGTCAAGTACATTCATCAATTTGCCGTGATCTATTGAACAGTGTAGGTAAATTACCTGGTTGTGTTTGCGCTGTACAAATAGGCATATGTACATCGCTAATGTAATCGCGATTATTACTAATGTAACGTGCTGTTGTAATAAATGGATGATATATAAAATTATATTTACCAAACGTGACAAGATTCAGCATTCTTAATTTTATATTATATTAGAAAGCCGCATTCTAGAAATCTAAAGAGATAATTCGACTTTAGCAACCTTACGACGTAGACAACTTTTGCTAGGCTAATGAATGAACTTTTGCTAGATGTTTGCGCTTTCAATCCTTAAGACTATTTAAAGACCTCAGACGCAAAACTCGTGGAAAAGCTACTTTCCTACGAGTTCCATAGACACAACCTTAGCTTGAGGATACAATTTTTTGTACAATTGTTATTGTGTTGTTTAACTAACAAAATAGTGATGGGTAAAGTAAAATAACTTTGTACTGGTGCTATTTAAAGTTATGGTTTTTTTTAATGTGAAAAGTTGCCAAACGAGCTGACGGTTCACCTGATGTTAAGTGAATACCGCCGCCCATGAACATCTGCTACACCCCAGGGTTTGCAGATGCGTTGACAACCTTTTTGGAAATTGGGCTCCGGCTACCTCACTCACCAGACGAAACGCGAAAGTATTTCTCATACTTCCACTTTACGCCGGTCTTCTGTGAGGTCGTGGTACTTACCCGGGCGAGCCTGCCCATTCGTGCAACAGCCGAGGCTGCTGCGTGGCTCTACCACCGTTGGTGGCTGCCCTGACGAGCTCCTGTTTTTAGAACCAATGCACGCCGTTGGAATTCGAACCAGCGTAAGAATTAGCGAGTCTTCTCGTAAATAAAAAAAAGTAGTCTACCGCCGGGATTTGTGTTTTAAATTTTTACTTTATTTATTATTTATAGTAAACTTAGAGCGGAGATTGCTATATGAGATTATATATTTATTTATTTAATCTTTATTGCACTTAAAATTATAGTACAAAGGCGAGCTTAATGCATTCCCTTCCAGCTAACCTTAGGTAAAACAGAAAGAAAATGACTAGGGCAGTAAAGTAGAATTAAACACTATGCATGTAATAATGGGTAATAAATTCTAGTAACACTTACATATACATACATACATGTTTAACCATAAATTCATACGTACACATACATAATAAAAAATACTTAAATATTTATATGCCAATTATATTATATTATATATATATATATATATATATATATATATATATATATATATATACATTGTAACTAAGACTAAATTTCATCAACAAGTTTTCTCTTAAAAACGTTTTTTGATGGCGATTGTCGCAGGTCAACAGGCAACTTGTTCCAAAGTGACAGTGACGGAAAGTGAAGTGAGTGAAAGTGAAGTGACAGTGACGGAATTTGACATAAAACCGGAGTGATGAGAGGGTACAGACAGTAATAAGTTATGTGAAGAGCGAAGATTAAGGGAATGCGAGTCTTCGAGGAGCTGAAACCTTTCTTTTAGATAGGAAGGAGAGGAAGGATCACAGAGGATTGAAAACAGAGCAGACGGGAGACGAAATTCTTTGCGCTGACGTATCGTCAACCATTTCAGTTGAGAACGGAAGTGGGACACATGGTCATATTTGCGCAGGCCAAAGATAAATCGTATGCAATTGTTGAGTAATCCCTCTAACTTGTTCAGCAACTCCTGAGAAATATTAGTGAGACAAACGTCAGCATAATCGAATAATGGAAGAATAAGGGACTGAACAAGGAAAAGTTTAGTGGAGGAAGGCAAGAAGGCTTTGAGACGATAAATGGAACGAAGTATGCCTGTTACCCTGCGACAGATATCTGTATTGTAATATCAGATAACAAAGCAAGAGATTTAATTAATAATAAGCTTCCAGTTAAATGGCGATGAATAGATAGATAGATAGATAGGTAGGTATATAGACGTATTCAATCATATGGACCTAGTTCGAATTTAATCCGTTCATAGTCACAGTATCGGGTATCAGGTTTAATTAAATGAATACTAAAGCAAGGATTTAGTAACGGCAAGCAAACGAAGTAAGCAGAATATGAATTGTATGACTACATTTTTTTTTTACTTTTTAAATCAATAATAATAACTTATTACTAACTCTGATATATTGCTGAGCAATATTAAAATAAGATATATACATGTTAAATTATATTTCTATAGTCTTTATTTCGCTTCCTCTTTACAACTTTCCTCAAGATAAAAAAGAAAAATTTCTCGAGCCTTAGTAAGTCTCTAATGATGATATAAAATAAATATTAATGACATTCATTATAAACAAAAAATAATATTATTGCCAATTTTTCCTGAATATTTTAGTTCGAGTATGTATCGCGTTCTTTCAACAATTTAGTTAAAAAATTTAATAATTGTATACATTTATTATATTATTAATATATATTTGCGTGAACACGGGTAAACACGGAAGCGTGGGCGGCGCCTTTTTCCACTCGCTCCTTCGCGTAGACGATATTTCAGTTATTGAAAACTGTAATAACTTATGCTTTTTTTTTCCAGCCGATCGCTCGTGGACTAGCTTCAATGAAGGAAAACGTTCTTTTGACTCCAATTTTAACGTTTATATGTGTACTGCTTAAATACTTCAAACCTTTTTACCGACTTTTCTATGTGTCCTGTGCTCTACCACGGCTTATTCCGTACGGGTCAAAAGTTGTGTGACCGTGCTATGTCTCTTGAGAATAACACATTATACGAATACATTAGAAACAAAACCACTTTCACTAAAAATTTCAAGTGTTTTACTTTTAACCGGAATGTCTATCAGTGTTAATACGAAAACTTGCTATTATTATCCTGGCAGATACGTCACACCTTCAATTTGTACCCATTATATATATACAAACTGAAAAGAGAGAAATATCTAAGTAATGAACTAAACGCCGTCATAAAAAAAATTAGAGAAAACACTAGTTGCCGTTCTAAAAGTTATGTGAAATTTTATTATCCTTATATTTGTTTATATTTAACTAAATTGGACAAACTACAACTAAATTGGACTTACTCTTTTACTGCGGTTGGAGTAAAAGAGTAAGTCCAATTTAGTTGTAGTCTACCAGAACTTCACTTTTTCAATTGAACGGGACTATTGCTCATAAATCAGTAATAGTCCCCCTTGATAATATCAGGTTTACTAATTATGCGCAACAATACAATTAACACATTCTCGTGGTCGACCAGTGTAAATTCGGCCATAACTAATTGTAAATGGCAGTGTGTGTATTGTTTTTTTATTGATTTAATGTATTTTTATGTATAATTTTAAAAATATTAACGATCTGCACTCCTTCTCATTACAAACTATAAGTGTGGGAAATTTGAAACTCCTCCGTCCGCCATTTCCTTTCAGTATGCGCGTTATGTATCCATTATGTATCCATTTGAAATTCAGTATGTGCGTAGATTCGGGGGCGAAAAATCGATCTAGCTAGGTTTCATTTTTAGAAAATATCCTTTTATCCCTGTTTTTTCAGGGAATGAAAAATATCATTCGAATATGGCAGTAAATGTGCGGGAAGTCGATGGATGCAGGTGGCTCAGGATCGTACTTCGTGGCAGTCTATGGGGGAGGCCTATGTTCAGCAGTGGACTCAAACAGGCTGAAATGATGATGATGATGATGATGGCAGTAAATTTTGTCGCAAAAAAAATGTTATATTAGCTCGGTCAGTAATCGGGCGGCCCCAAAACAGACGGCCGCGGTTCGTATCACGATCATTTACACACTTATCTTTTTTACTTTTTTTTCTATACCAGATCATTTTCTTTATTTTTTACAAAATTTTTCTTCTCATTTTAATATATATATTCAAACGAATTGATATCTTAAGCTGTATCGATAAAATTCACCCCCACCGCCCCCGCCCCTCTCTGTTTCAAACTAATTTCTCATTAAGCATCACTCGTCTCAAATAATTTGGTACCTAATAGCGGCAATGGAACTATGCTATATCATTAAGTGCGGCAAGGAGACGTTTAGAACTTACGGAACACGAATACCAAGTTACACATGACAATAAATGCGTTCGGATCGTTAGGCATTTTCAATAGAAATGCTTCCAGTGCAGAACTGCGCGCGACGGCTTTCATATCAGAAATATAACAAATATTTTCTAAAATGTGGAGATGGGAACGCGGGAGAATTAAGAACGATAAATATATTCGTATATAGTGGTATAAAAGTCTTTGCACTTACAAGTATTGTCAACGCTAAATAGTGTCATCATTAGAAAAATGTATATTATTCCCAAGATAATAATCTAAATAAAGCGAAAAAATATTTGCCCTACAAAATTCAAAGTTTTATCAAAGCGTCCCACCCCCCACCCACTCCAACGTGTATAATTAACAAGGTCATGAAAAGTTATTACTAATTTTTTTTTTCTTTTGGTAAGTTATTATTTATATAATTCAACACCCACAATGACCTACAATTTGCGTGGTACGACGTCCTAGTCCTACAATCAAAAGCTGTCAATGCTACAAGACATTTTTTTTATTAGTAACTGTAGGACATACGTATTATGTGATAGATTAGTATGTTTTTATCCAAATAAAATAATGTCCTACAAAAAGACAGGTACGCATTGCTAGTCCTACAAGAATTTTCATTTTAGTTTCTCTATTTGTAACAGCTTGGAGTGACAACATATTTTTTGAAATTTAATTAACTTTATGTTGCAATTTACTTAAAAATGTGGGTTTTTTATATAAACAATAAACAATAACCGAACTCTCTGACTGTTATTGGAGCGAACAAGAAACACGTGGAAAATTTTACTATTGAATTTTTGAGGAAATTTTTTTTATGGGAATGGGGGGCAAACGACCTTGCGGGTCACCTGGTGATAAGCGATCACCACTGCCCATTGACATTTGCAACATCGGTTGAGTCGCAATTGCGTCGCCGGCCTTTGAGGTAGGAATAGGCTCTCTTCTTAAAATATGTTAAATATACGTTCTGTAATTATTATTTTAGGAATATAACAAAATTTTCATAATAGTATTATGACTCCATTTTTTTACATAATTACGTGAAAATATAAACATATAAAATATTTTTTTTTATTTTAAGAATAAAGTGAAAACATATTCGATGGATTTACCTTTCATAAGACAAATATTTAGATTTTACTCTATATTCCTTGTAATATGACGAAGTGATAGTTTCCATAATAATATTTGTGTTGAAGATGCTTTCGAGCAGGTAAAACTTTTACAAGAAAGCCAAATATATCTTTTTTTTTTAATTTCTTCTTTTTTAGGATTTTCTCATAACAAAAAACACTCCATTATTATTTTGCAGCACAAAACACTATTGCAATTATTTTTCGAAAGACAAAACACGAGACTGACCGAAAAATACTTTACTTGGTTATAGCCGGCACCAGCATGGAATATCTAGTATAGAGTAAACAATGCTATGCGCATGCGTAATAGTGTGATAGATGCGAATTGTAGAAAATAATTTTATTTTTAATTTCCTGAATTTCAAATATGTACTATACTGGAGGACCGGAATAACGTACCACATAATTTGTAGGACAATGTGGGTGTTAAATTATGCATATAAATATTAACTAACAAATATAAAAAAAAATCAGCTGGTTAATGTTACTTTTCATGACCTTGTTAATTATACACGTTGGAGAGGGAGGACGCTTTGATAAAACTTTGAATTTTGTTGGACAAATATTTTTTCGGTTGATTTAGATAATTATATTGGGAATTAATAAAGAAAAATTAAGTTAATGATAAATTTTTTAAATTCGTCAAATCAACATATTTCACCTCTGCTAACCCTGTTAGCTACCGTTTACCAAAATTGTTGTAAAGAAAAAGTTGGGCGTCTCGTCAAAATGAAGCTACTCACAAAAAATCTGCTTGTTAGTAATAAAAGGTGAGAATGGGCCTGGGACCCCGGACTATAAGCGTTTGCTCGCGCTTCGAAAGACATTGGACTCATGACATATTTAACTAGAACTAACTGATAGTTCATCAAATTACAATTTCAACGGAATTGTAACTATATTTTTAGCCTAAAATTGAACAATACTTGTTTGTTAGAGGTCATAAGAGGGCCTTTTTGAAAACACTCCTGGCTATTTTCAAGCGCCATGCATCCTGTGTAAAAAGGACTACGACGATAAAACGCTTCAGACAAAGTGAGCTATCCGAATAATACCAAGCGCGTCGCACGTGACCCGGCACGTAGAAACATTGTACATTGTCAATTACGGACGCCCATTATCTTCTAGTTTTTCAGCAAAAGCAAATGGTTTTGACGTACTAATCCACGTACCCTTATATAAGTATTAGTTCGTAACTGGTTCTGAAAGAATTTTTACTCAATGGATTTTTAATAATAGTTAAAGAAATTGGAACCATTATATAATTATTTATTACAAGCGATATTTTGTTTCTTCGTTGCTTTCAAATTAACATTCAGTTTCCAATCAACATTACCATTGCATTCGGAACGTAGCTTTTGTATATTGTACTACTCCTAAATAGATTTGCGATTGATATATCTATTGGGGGCGACTGCCGCGCCACTGCCAAAAACGGTATTTCAGAAGCGCGTCGACGTCAGTAATTGAGTCAGAGACGACGTACGTTTGACCGGCGAACCCGTCAAACCTGTTTCCATAAGCGTCTATAGTACAGGCGACGGCGCCGCGCCTGCCCGCTACTCCGACAAGTTCACTCGACTGCGCCGGTATCGAAAGTGATAATTGAAAGGAATAGACTAGCGCGAATTGCTCGTATTCATCGTTTTATCATAAAAATATTAAGTAAAACTAGCTGACCCGGCAAAAGTTGTTATATATTAATTATTTCTAAAGAATTTGTAGGGTAGAAAAAATGTTTGAGGTGGATCTCCATTATCGCTTAGGGGTATGTAAAATAGATTACGACCGATTCACAGAAGGTCCTACCAAACTTACCTACATAATTATAAAATTTCATAAAAATCGATCTAGTTCTAGCCGTTTGACAGAGTACGGCAACTAACACTATGACAAGAGAATTTTATATATATATATGTAATTGTAAATTGTAAAAATTTTGATTTATATTGTAGTGTAACCTAATATTGCTCATTCGAAACCATACCATTGACAACGTTATTTAGTTTTCGCTTATAGATTTTTTAAACTCTATTTTTTTACCTTTCATATATTCTAAATTTATGATGTTTTTTTTTTAATTTTGTAATAACTTCTTACTATTTATTTATTTTTATTTACTACTAAATATTTTTTTTCTATGTATTGCGAGCTAAGTTTGCACTTTAATTATATGTAGATTGAGCTATTATTATATAAATTTAAGTTTCATATTTTTAAATGTACCAACTACTGGCCGACCTAATAAATAAATATAAAATAAAGAAATTACTAATTTATTTATGTTGACATTCTAGTCTTGTTTACCATTTTTAACATTTTTATCAAAATTAAGTTACTGAGATTGAGTTATTAATTTTATAGAAATTTCCTCCTCCAACCAACAACATTACGTATTTTCTAAAATTCTCATAACTAAAATTGATTAAACTCAAAGTCTAGTAAGTGTTTGGCTCTGACGCAATGTCATTACGATCTAACAATGAGATAATTGGAACAAATAACTTTTATGTGATGATGGATCTGTTCTCATCAAATTATTAAGCCGGGAAATTCCCGAGCACAGTTAATATTTGTGAAATAATAAAATATTAAGAAACAAAAAGTCCGATCTTTTCGTATTTTTGCCTTAAGTCTGTCCAACTTAGTCCGATTATGTATTAAGAAATTTAAAATTGTTTCAAAAATTACGACTTGAATATAAACCTTGCTTAAAGTAATGTTGACAAACAATTTCAAGTAATGATAATTATGATGAGACAAATTATTCGCGGGGTAAGAGCGGGCCAGGTTGGTGATTCAGACGAAATTTAATTGGGATTAAATTATATCACTAGTTTTGAATAAACATAAAAATAATTATTTTAATTTTAGCTTCAAAAGATTTGCGTTTTTAATCAACTTTTATATGAAACAATTTTTACAGTATTATTTTTATTATCTAACCCAATTAATGTGTAAAATACGTTTCCTTTGAGATCGCTAAAAGTGCTGAATCCATTCTGAAAGATTTACCAGATGACGAATTACACCAGGCGAATGACGTGTTCTTTTTAAAAATCCCGCTTATTGTAAATCGAGTCAGAAAAAAACGATATAATCAGACTTATTTACTTACTGCCTTTACTAATTGTGGATCGGAAAATTTTATTTTGCCTATTTTGCCTTACTTTCTTTCGTGTTGTTTTTGGCCTAATAGTAGATAGTTGACATTAGAAACTTGAAGTTTTCTTGACTGGAGTGCAAAGATTCAAATATCCATGGGCAACGGACCATAACACCCATAGGGTTACAGATGCGTTGACATCTTTAAATTTGCTGAGATCAATCAGATAAATAGTTAGGTTGAATTGGACTCCGTGTTCGTTTACCCCGTGTGAAATTCAGACATAGAATTATTAATAGACCATTTCGCTGCATTCACCCATTGATGACGAAGATGAAACTGCACTGGTATTGCTAACACTTAATTCAACGTTCGTATTGCAACGCATTTCTGGCATTCGCCGGTAAAATACTGTGTTTATATACTGAAAGCACGCTCTAATGGTAAGATGAGCTGAAATATACAAAATAAACTTCAATATAAAAACAATGTGAGTAACGATAAAATTAGTGAAATTTTCAAAAGATTGGCTCTGATTCGACTGCGACTCCGACTTGATTTCGTGATGGACTCTGCGCTACTTTCTTGCACTAAATCTGCACATCCAAATAGCAATAGAAAGATAATAACAACAATTAATATGGAGCACTTCAAGCTTATCCAACAATGACTAACTTGCCTTACTTGGATGTGACGCGAATATACAAAAATAGCAGATAACCATGAACTCATTGAACATTTTTTTAATGTGAAAAGTTGCCAAGCAAGCAGGCGGTCCACTTGATGTTAAGCGAATACCGCCGCCCATTGACATCTACTACACCAGAGGGTACCAGATGCGTTGACAACCTTTTGAAAATTCCGCTCCGGCCACCTCACTCACCAGCCGAAACGGGAAAGAATTATGTTCCACTTCACGCCGGTCTTCTGTGAGGTCTTGGTACTTACCCGGACGAGCCTGCCGCATATATGTTAATAACTATGTCATACCCACAACTGAAATGAATCTAATCATTGAAATCCGTCAAAAGTTTAGCGCGTGTCAAGGAATTAGACATGTATAAGCATACATACATACCTACTCATACTTTTCCTACTAACTTATATACAAATAGAAATTATATTATTAAAAGTATAAACACGTAGTACCTGGAGGAACAGTTTTTTTTAGTAAATCGTGTATTTTGGAAATGATGATCTGGTGTATAAAAAAACTTAAAAAAAATTAAGTGTGTAAATGATCGTGACACGAACCGCGGCCTTCTGTTTCGGGCCGCCTGATTACCGACCAAGCTATTAAAACATTTTTTTTCGGCGAAATTTACCGTCAAATTATAATTATATTTTTCATTCCCTGAAAAAAGGGATAAGAAGACATTTCCTAAAATTGAAACTTAGCTAGATCGATTTCCCCGAATCTGCGTAGATACTAAATTTCATGAAATCGCTGGAGGCGTTTCCGAGATTCCAATTATATATATATACAAGAATTGCTCGTTTAAAGATATTAGAAGATAGATACATTTGTATTTATATCGATTAATACTGTACGGCGGTGCCCAAATTTTTTGTGCGCATTAATTTTTATTCCTATATCCTTTCCACTCTGATTTTAAAAATTTGAAATTTTTAAAGAGGTTACCTCGGAAACCTTAAGTTCATCATCACCAACAAAACGAACTAATCGCCCGGAAGGAGTCCTTAGTTCTACTCGAGGATCGATTCACACGCTCAAAATACATTAAAAACCGGACAAGTGCGAGACGGACTCGCGCACGAAGGGTTGGGGTACCATTGTCTATAAAAACGGCAAAAAGTATCATGTCTGTTGTATGGGAGCCCCACTTAAAAAAAAATATTCCATTGTTTAGTATTGGTTGATATAGCGGCAACAAAAATACATCATCTGTGAAAATTTCAACTGTCTACCTGTCATGGTTCATGAGATGCAGCCTGGTAACAGACAGACAGCTGAATCTTAGTAATAGGGTCCCGTTTTACCCTTTCGGTACGGAACCCTTAAAACTGTGTATTGTCATAAATAAGACACGCCACAACGAGTTATATAAATATGGTATATTGGACACTGTATTTGTATTAAGAATGATATTGTATTTAGAAACATAATTCTTTCAAGAATTCATTATTACGTAAATTTTACGTACTAAATTATTTATTCCTAGCGACAATGTTCCACATAGAAATTGAAGGAAACTATTAAAAATAGCTTTTTAGTGCTTTATAACTATAAAACAAATGTTCGTTATATTACGAAAATGGTTTTCCCTTTTTCTTTTTTAAAACTCGGATTAAGCTTATCGCCTCAATTTAAAAGGAATATAACAATCTTTAAATGGGCTGAATATTGCGAATGGAAGACCGATAAGTTTTTCCAATTAGACCCATATGCGGTACGCGACGTATGTAGTATGTACATACACACTTTTACACATTCAATTACACCGATAACTTTCAAATCAAAGCAACAAAGATTTAAAGACAAAGTCAAAATATCTTAACTCAATATAGGCTTTTTAAGCTCTTATTGGACGTCATAAACCTAATACGGGTTCCCTAAACTACCTGAGACCTGACCAGGGAAGAATCGGCAAGAAACTCTGCGGTCTTGTTATTTCTTTTTTTTTTAATTATACAGATATAAAATATTATTCAAATATACAATCAGCAGAAGTCTTAGCAGTAGTGTTTAAGAGGGCCTTTGTTCGACTAAGGTCCTCTGAAAATTTTTCTGTGCGTAGCGTTTACGAAACAGTAGCGAAAAACATTCGTAGTTGCATATGGGATGCGGCTTATTCGTCTAGCAGTGCTTGTAAAAAACAAATTTGCTTTGACGGCCCACGCGCTAAAATCCAATGTTCGCCGGTCGCCGAAACCTATAGAACTTGACCTGTTTCAAACCTACTAACGAAGGAGTGCTGTGAACAAGTTCATCGTGCGCCAAGAACCTGGCTTTGATTTAATAGAAACAGTACCTTAAATATCCTCAAAAACCTTCATTGAACTTTTACCCACTTTATTTGTTTCGCTTTTAAAAAGAAAGACTACGGATCAAACAATAATTTATGGTAGTCTGAACTAAAAACAAAACAATATGCATCTTAATTTAAGCGCGAATTGAATGTTAATTAATTCAGCCAATTATAGTAGTAATCACTCCAAGTATTAGATCAGTATTTAAAATAAGACATTAAATACGTAAAGACGTAGATTAATCGTGCAAATTTAAAACAGTGTAAACTTTTTAAAATTCAGACTCTTTTTTAAAACTAATCTTCATATCAGAAAAGAAACACTATCCCTGAGCAATAAAGGCTACTTTTTATTTAAAGAAAAGACAAAAATTGGTTTGAATGTACAATATTCGTAGATCGACTTAAATTTTTTAACACAACTTACATACATTACGATTCGGGTAAAGACAGGGGTTAGTTAGTCATTTTATAACTTCTTTATCACTCATCATTTCAATCCCATGTGTCCATGTAGTTAAGGAGCCTGTGTTAATTTAGGGTAATTATATTTAATGTAAAATTTAAATTTACAGGTACTTCGACTTTGTTTCTGCAATTGTTCGACCTTTTAATTGCAATGTAATTTCAGCATCGTAATGATCCATTTAAAATTGATATTTTATGAAATCACGTTTTAGATCCTTGTTTTACTATTAAATACCGTTATTTGTTTTACTATCAGGAAGAAAGGATAAATTCTAATAATCTATAAGGATAAAGTCTAATTAATCAACCCTTAAACTCATCAAAATGAGCCTTCGGTGTCAAATTCAACGTTTAATGAAAATTTAAAGTAATCTAGTGCTCCAGTAAACAAAGCAAACAAATTGCAAAATATAAATATTTGTACTCCAAGTTGACTTATAACACACATCCAAATGTCAACTGTATTGCGTGAAACGTAAGCCACGTAAAATTCACCGGACGATCGCGGTTTAAAATAATATTTTACTGCGACCGCTTAACTCCGCAGAATTAAATATTACTTTTACTGTAATAAATATTATTCTCATTCGTATATTCAGTTAAATAACTTGCTTAAATAATTTGATTGTCATCAAAATGATAATATTATTTAAAGTGCAGTCATGGGTATGGAACAAGTAGAAATTTGTTTTACAGAGTTCGAAGATTAGAAAATCAAATGATTTAAAAATTCGTAGGAGATGGACAAAACGTTGTTTTCGCCGCTGCAATGATTTGAAACTGCGTCCTACGGGCTACTCGACTGGCGATCTCGACAATGAGCTAAACGGCTTTTCTTCACACCGACGAAAATCTCAACGTGTCACTACATCGTATAAATCAAAGTCGTCCCGCTGTCTATCTGCCCCTATACATGCTTAGATCTTAAAAAATACACAACAGATTTTGATGCGGTTTTCTTTAGTAGATCGAGTGATTCAAGAGGAAGGTTTATACGTAATTGATGCAAAATATAGTAGAGAAAGAGTGATAATTTTAAAGATTTCTAAGGCGATGTCGAAAACAAACGTTGAGCATTGCACCTTGTAATATATGCATATTGTAATAAAATAAACAAAGTATTTTATTACATTTTAAGCAATCCTTGGCATCATTTTGTGTTTCCCTTAGAGCAAACGACCACAGCAGCACGCAGCGGCAAAAAATAATTACGTATATTTTTCTATAACTTTTTAATTAAATCTGAACTGAAAAGAATAGCTCTTATAAAAATCAACATCCTTCACAAACCAAAAATGATATCAAAATTTGACGTCACCAACATCAATGACAAAACACCACAACATCGATAATGCGAAGCTGTGAATTTTTTTCCGTCCAACCCAAAGTGCGTAACGTACCTACGTAGACAAGTTATAACTTAAATTATTAAAAACGCAATGAAGCTAATTATTGAAAAGTAGACATCAATTTCTTGTCGTATATACTATAACAGTGATTCTCAACCTTTTTTTTGTTGCGGCACATATTTAAAGATTTCAAAATTTGGCGGCACACAAAGAAAAAGATAAAAAATATTTACTTACTACAACACACTGCATAAATAGTTTATGACAAAAATGTTAAATATACGAAATAAACTAATATATACTACAATAATAACTAAACGTTTATTAAGGGATTAATTACAAGCTAATAATAAAAATATTTTTAATGCGAAATTTGAGCTTGATGTTTTTTGATAATTTCATTTATATTTGGTCGTAAAAATGACAATGCTACTCTCATATCGTCGTCTACATTTAACAATTTTGATCTTTTTTTAGTTTTAATGTTCGGTAATGCCAAAAAATATTTTTCTTTTTAAATGATATAATTTAATAATATTAACATTATTATATATTTGCAAAATTTGGCGGCACACAAAAGTGCCGCGGCACAGTGGTTGAGAATCACTGTACTATAATATAAAGTTTATTAAAATAACATGTCCCACTAGTTTCCATTTTAATCTTGGTATTTATAATTCAAAGAACTTAAATAACGTGATAAGATTATAAAAAGTACATTTTAATAAGGAGGAATTAAAAATTTCACTACTCTGTGGCGGCGCGTCATACAAAGTTTATCGCGCATCGATATGGTCGTTTCCGAGGAGCACAGAGTAGGTATCGCTTTCCCTCTGTTTCTTCACCACCATGTAACAATTTTAAGAAAACTCTACAATTTTCGAACAAACCTGTTCTGTAGTAAGTCTTTGACTGAAATCAAATCACTTATACGCGGTATTGTTTTTATTCCCATTTATAGTTTACGGTTAGTGTTAAAGATCGTTTTTTTTTTCACTACTTAATTATAATAATCATAATAACAAACACAAAAAAAAAACAAATAACATGGTCACTAGCGTATTTTATATTAGTTAATTCTAAGTATAACCTACATAAACATGCACCAGTCTCATGAAAAAAAGAATGAATGGAGAGATATGGAAACCAGCCAACTTTTAATAGAAGAATAAAACAGTTTTTCTGTTCGCCATCCGAAAGCTTTAAAATCTTTTTTGAGCTGTACGTTCTGAAGATGTAGGACTGTTTTATCTGCGGTACCACGACCAAAACTGATATTTTTCTTGGAAAATATCAAATAAAAAATGCTTATATAATGCTTAATATCAAAAATAAAATGCTATAAATGATTGGCAACGCATTAGCAACCATCCGAGTACTGTGGCGGTAGTCACTCACCGTCAAGTGACCGCCTCCGCGTCTGCCACCTTAAGGCGGTGTATGCAGTAAAAATAGGTTCTTCAAAAGATTTTTTAACAAAATCTATACATTTTATAGCAGCAAAAATATATGTTTATCTTGATCTTCCATTCAAATGGAACATTGTTTTCAAAATATATTCTCGATTTCTTTTTTCGATAGAAAAAAATCATGAAACTACCTCTAAGAGAGATATTCAAACCCAAATATGTTGATGTATTACAACAAATCTTAATGAAATGAATATCAGTGGCGTATATCATTTTTATAACAAGGATTGTTGTCTTAATTTGTTGATTGAAGTAAGATATTTGTAAATATTAATTTAATTCATTAAAATTAATTCGAACGCGACGACCAAAACACCGCGCCACCACGGCGTTGTTTCGGTTCTCTTCCGATTAATTCCACGCGTTTACCAGAGAGCGCCGAGGCGCTTTCTGTTAAATGTATATAAGTGTGAGAGGCGTTGCTGGTCTATGCCGCTCGTTTTCCGCTCCCCATTACGAAATATGTTCCGTATTTATTTATTATCGAGAGTTATTATTTTATTAGATCTTTCAAAAACACGAAACGAAAAAATATATATTCACATATTTCGTATTTTTAATTATTTGTGTATAATTATATATGTATTAACAACTATAGCATAATTTCAATATCATATCTTGTGATTGATAAGTTTATAAATATATATATATATATATATAAGATTGATAGTCCTATACATACAGTGTAAAGAACCATCATTCTATAGGGATTGGGTTCAAATCACTACATTATATTCTTTGGTGATTTTCTTATTTGTAGGTATTTTCTTTATTTACCATTTAATTTTTATTGATTTTTTTATTTTTATAAATAATTACAACGAAATATGTTTTAATATTTTTAACAAGTCTTATATTTATTGTATATTGTTTTTAATAAAACAATTATAAATTTTTTATAATAATATAATTATTTCATTTTTCACTCTAAAACGAAAATTATATTATTCTTTTACGAACACGAAAAATAATTGTTTTATAATTTTTTCATTAATTTGTTTTTTGTCCACATTTTATGAAATAAAAACAAAATAATTAATACATTAACAAATTAAAATTGAAAAAAGATGAACACTCCATAAGGTTGAGGAATTTATATAACGTCTTCTTCTTCGTGGCCTTCATTAGTGAAGATCGTGTCCGTCCTGAAAAATTTTAAGAGAATCGGCGACGAGTTGCTTCCACACCACTCTATCTTCGGCTTTCTTCAAGGCAGTGGAAAGAGGAATCCCGGTTATAAGTTTCACTTGAACAGACCACCGGGTAGGTGATCACCCAGATGGTCTTTTGCCATCCACTTTCCCAACTACAACTAGTTTTTCAAAATTATCCGGCTGCCTGGGGGCGATGTGACCAAAATAAATTACAATTCGTTGATAGCAAATTGTGGAGAGCCTAGTCTTAATGTTTAGTTGGTCAAGAATGGACTTGTTGGAGCGTTTCGGTGGACAGCGGTGGTATGGGCACAACATTCTTCCCCAACACCACATTTCAAACGCTTCGATTTTTTTCAGGTCCACTGCGCGAATTAACCAAGATTCGGAGCCGTACAGAAATATCGCGAATACCAGCGTCTTCACTAATCTCATTTTGGTTTTGTTGGAGATATTTCTGTCTCGCCAGATCCTTAACATTTTGCCCATGACCGCTTTGCCCATCTGCGTACGTCTCCGAATTTCCTTCTCCCAGCCCCCCTGATCACTGATCATTGAGCCCAGGTATACAAAGTCGTTCACACACTGCAGGTCTGCAAGTTCTCCCGTGCGTGCGCATTGTCCAGCTCGGTCGATGATCATAACTTTGGTCTTATATTTATTGACCGAAAGTGCTTCGCTTTCTCGCTCTACCCTGCTAAACAATTCTGCTAGCTCGCACTCGGAGGATGCGAATAACGTAATGTCATATGCATATCTGAGGTTGCTGTTCTTGTTACCCCCGACAGTGATACCTCTCTCCCACCCATCTAAGGCTCTTCTCATTATATACTCGCCATAAATATTGAATAGAGGGGGAGATAGAATGCATCCCTGTCGGACTCCTTTCTCTGACTTAAAAGGTGCTGACACCACATCATCCAGCCTGACCATGGAATCTCCACCGTCATACAAACTTGTGATCAATTCAATTAAGTGCGAAGGTACTCCCATTTCTTGAAGGATTGTCCATAAGGGTTTTCGAGGGGCTTTCGATTAGTCAATAAAGCACATGAAAATTGGTACATTAAATTCACGGCTCCTTTTTATCAACTGTTGGCTATTTGCTCTCTAGTACCTCGGCCTTTAACGAAAACAGCCTGTGGTGAAAACAGGTTTCTATACCTGTGTCGCCTATATGTTTAAGCTCTTCAGCACATAGTGTCTATTCCTGCTGATTTAACTAAACTCAGACTCGCAAATAACTGGCTCTTTGTGATGTTCTTCTGTACTAAACGATGGCCCAGTAGTGATCCTGTTAGGGTCCTTGTAGAGTTTCTCGCAGTACTGTCGCCACCTCTCTGCAAAATGGTTTATTTCTGTCAGTATTTTCCCTGCTTGTCTTCGATGGCCCAAGTTTTTGGCTTGAACTCTCGGGTAATGCTCTTCACTTTCAGAAATAGATCTCTCGTGTGCGAAGTATGTGCGTGTTCCTCAATATCCTGGCATATGGAATTCAGATATTGGTTGTAATCTTTGCGACATAAGCGTTATACTTTTGCTGACAGAAGTTTATATTTCGTGCGTTCAGAGTCTCTTCTGACTGCCACTAGGTATTTTCTCTCTTTGATTGCTTCCCATGTCTCATTCGTAATCCACGCCTTCTTTGGATTGTCAGTGACTAGGTTCTGATTATGGACTTCTTTTCGTGATTTGATAAGCAGCTCTTTAACTCTAGTCCAGTTTGTATCCATGTCCACGTTTTCATCTAGCTTAAAGTTTTCAGAATTATTAATGAAACACTCCTTGAAAACAGCAAGCTGTCGTCCTGAATGTCGAACTTGGCGTTTCACTAAGTTTCTTAAACACCTTTTGCATTTTATAGACATTTCTAGGACCAAGGGGTTCAAGGGTGGATGATGCGCAATATATGACAATAAAAATGAGTCACGTAGCCTCTCTCCACCAACTCCACTCCCACGTGCGGTGAACGCTGTTACATCGGGAAACCTATAATCGAGATAACGGTAGCCAACCGCTTTGAAGATATAGGTAGACAATCAGCTAGGGAGGAGGGGGTCCGGATGTCAGTAGTCGGCAGCAGGACGTTCTGAAAACTGCCACATCAGTACTGCGGTGCAGAAGGCAAGAGGAAACCACTGCACTAACTTTCTCTAGAAACTCGTTATGACAAATGCAAGGAAATGAGACAGCGATGGCATACGATCCGGTCACCTACCGGCGCCATGCCGATTCCAGGTCGCATGGTGTGAAGTATGCTACTGGGTCCACTGAAGTGACAAATCAGGCTCGGTGCGTACAGGATGCTACTGGTGTTAATAACAACGTACAGAATCATTAGAACCGCCCGCAACTTTGCAAGATGATCAGAATTGGGACACGGAATGTACGAGGCATGCTTCAAACAGGGCGAGTGGAAATTATAGGAAGAGAGCAGAAATGCTATAATGTGGAGATTCTGGGCATTACAGAAACACCAACGAGAGGATCCGGTTTCTATACAACACCTACTGGCCACACTCTCTACGTTTCGGGGACTGACAATAAAAGTAAAACTGCTGTTGGTATTTGTTTGTCTTATTAACAAGTCATTACTCGGGTATAACCCGGTGAGCGACCGCATAATAACTATGAGATTAAACACAAAACCATGTTGCGTGAACCTAGTCGTAGTTTATGCACCGACTTCACAGTCTTCGGAAGCTGAATGCGAGAATTTTTACAAATTGTTGGAGGACACTAATAAAATGCTGCCGAGAAGAGATATCGGTTCTGATGGGAGATCTTAATGCAAAAGTCGGATCAACACTTCACGATAATCATCTAAGAGAAGTGGTGGGAAAGCATGGATTAGGAGAAAGGAATGAGAGAAACGAAGTATGGCTGCAATTTTGTGCTGAAAACTCCCTCATTATAATGAACCCCTGCTTCCAGAACCATCCCAGACGCTTGTATACGTGGATGATGCCAGGTGACCGTTTTAGAAACCAAATCGACTATATTACTGTTTCAAAGCGATGGAGATCCTGTATGAGCAACACCAAAACGTACCTTGAAGCTGACTGCGGGAGTGACCACAAACTTATATAACGTAGCAAGTCTTTAACATTTAAAGGATAAATTAAAGATATATCGTTTAAGAAAATATGTAGATATATAGACTATGAAATTGCTTTAAATTTTTATGAGCTATTACTTTAAATGAAAATAAATAATTATTCGTTTGTTAATTGTTTTGTTGTAAGAAATGTCATTTGTCTTTATTAATTTATTTGACCTTAAGATGTATTTTTAATCAATTGTAATCCGTTTCCTGATGATTTAAAATAATTAATAGGAAGTTTTTCTAAAATTATTGATTGCTTTCTCATACTTTATATTTGTTTGTTTATTATTATTCCTATAATAATATAAAAGTAAAATACAATCATGGTCTATAAAAGATATTATAGGGATCATCTTTACATTTTCGAAAGCCTACCATGATACTATCGATAGTATCCTACGGCCCACCACTAAACACACACTAGGTAATGAATGACTTGGTCACGCGGCGCGTCGAAGAAACTCGCGCGTTGCGCCCGGCTAAGCGGGGTTAACCCTCCTCCGTTTCCTCATACTTTACCACCCAAATAGTTGAAAATTCACTGCGTACAGCGCCTTAACTCATTCAAATCGTAGGAAAATACTAATTTTATTCATGCGACACATGCATCTCGTACAGGAGCTACAAACTGATACGACATCCGCGTTACGAGCGTTTCAATGTTTCGGGGGCTGACGTAATTGGTTTTGTTTGAGGTTGTTGACTGCATTTAAGTCCCACACGTGATTGATGTTTGGCTCATAGCTTTTTATTATTCTCACAATGAATTTGATTTATACTATAGTTTTTCTAAGAATTTCAAAACGCCTAGCTATTAGTCACATTATAAAGGACATCCAGTACATGCTAAAAATTATCAAAGGTAAAACTTATGTACAAGGACATTAAACTTTTCTTAAGGAACAGTATATAATAAGTTCACTTACAAATTCGCAAATGCATCCGTTTTGGTCGCAAATCGTATTCGTAAAGACCTGCAAAAAATACCTTAAACAATTTATTTTAAAAGTTGGATAGTTGCCAAAATACAAAGAGTCTTAACTACTATTTCCTCAAATATTGATAGCCATATAGACATACACAATAGTTAGCACATCAAACGTTTATAGATTTATATGAAAGCTATTTTCGAATAATAGTCTCATACACTTAAGGCCCATTTACACGACGCCATTTTCTTGTACATACAAGAGCAATAATTGAATGCAATAAATTGCGCGCAATAATTTGTTAGACCATTTGTTGTTTAGACAATGCAACACATTTATTGCTTCAATTTAATTGTATATAACAGGCAAGAAATTTGCACCGTGTAAATGGGCCTTAATTCATGAAAGGTAGAGCGGGTTTTAAGGCGTCAGTTTTCTGCCGGTAGCAAATTGCTTCCAGTCTTTTTTTTTTACCTATTTCAAACTGAAAACCCGCAACCGCATCGACAGGGACTCCAACTTTTCCATTCCCATATATCGCGAAAATGTCGAAAATGTCGGTGAGATACAGGCAACGTCAGAACGGAAAATCAACGATGCAGCGAGCATGTGTAACTTTTACACAAGTCCGATAAAAGTGATATTTGAGCGATTTTAACGTCGCTTGTCACGTTTGCGTTTTATTTACGTGCAAAATGCTCAATTTTATCAATTACTGCACACATCTCAACATCTCGTACAGGCCATGTTCCGAAAACAATCTTCGTGAAAATGTTTTTAATAGAAGCGAAAATCAGTTTAAATTTACAGCTGAACTTATTTGTTCGCTGGTTTAATTTAAAACTGAATATCTTTTGTTCTCTTTAATACCCCATTAGCGTTATCTGAGCGTAAAACTATTAACGATCCCGTAGATTAAAAGTTCAAATGCTTACAAAAGCCTTCTATTAAACTGATAAAAACAACCATCGCTTCGGAGGCAGGTACTTTTAGTATACTAATAGGATTAAAAAGAAAAGTGCATTCGCCAAGCGCTTAATAAATAAAAGGCGCAAGATAAAATTTTCACAGTGAAAGATTGCGCTTTAATCATATTAATAATCTCAAAACAAGAAAATACCCAGTGCATGAGTCGCCAGCAGAGCACAATTCCTCTCAATGAATGGAGACCATAGGCCACTTTATTAAATAAATTAATGATGACAAAGTTTTCTCTGAGCAATACATTTCCGAGGAGGACAGTATTTCCGAGGAACATAATTAAAACAGTAAATAAAATGAATAGTCATAGAAACTACCTTAAGAGCATTCATTAATTATTCAACTTAATTGTGTAGCAAGTTGACCGTCCACAAATTGATGGAGCGACCTGCAATATATTGTGCATCTAATTAAGAATGTTCCAGGAGTTTCGCTGAAGGACGGATTTGAAGACCGTCTATTTTGACTAAATTAAACTTAATACATGTAGCAATAGCATATTTTTTCATTTTACGTTTGTTTCGTATTAGGGTTTTGTTTAGGGTTTATATAACGATAAATTCTATAATATTTTTACATTAGCATAATAAACGGTTGGTAAATCTAATAAAGAAATAAAGAAGTTTCACTTCAAAAAACTGCGGCACACCATATACAACGGTTGAATTGCTCATAGTTACCACAATGACACCACAACTAACAAAAACAAAATAAGATGGGAAAGTTACGGATACCATGTTACCAATTGAACAAATTGTTCCGCATGCATGGCCAAATGTTCGATTTGCAGCTTCCATACCCCGTGATTGATACCAGACAGATGGGATTATACCGTGAAGCGCCAACGTATCACATGCCCAGTTGTGTTCGTTGTTTACCAGCATAGTAGCTTCGGGCTCACTTTCCCTATTCGCGCGGTCATATTGTTACAGCTTCACAAAGCTACATATACATAGTTCGGTTAATTAAATGAATACAATCATGATCGTATGACGACGGAAAATATGAATGAATAATGGATGAATTTAATTAATTTAGACTCCTTGATTCGCTTTTACTTAATTGAAGGTAAGCCATTAATTAATATACATCTGGAATTTTATTTTGTTAGCAATATAGAGTAGTGACGAATCTTTTTTTAATAAATGGCGATAAGCTAAAATAAACAAATTATCAAATATTAAGCTTATTAATATTTGCGGTTTATGCGATTATGAAGCCAGAATTTCACAGCGATGACTCGGTGACACAGTTACTATAGTGGCTATGGTGCGAGAAATCGTGGGTTCGATTCCAATATGGAACAAATAAATGTGCGACTCACAGATAATTATTCCTCGGTGTTTATTCCCAAGAAGGCGGTCGTAAAAATTATAAACCTAAATCATTAAAAACACGATTCAAGCGTTGTACCAACCGAAAGGAATAAGGCGTTGGAATGCATTTAAATATTATTTTAAAAAAGAGTTGAGAACTCCGATTCAATTAAGATTTTCAAGATTTTCACAAAATGTGGAAAGCTTTCAAGACCGTTTATATTCATTGTGGGATGATATTTTATACAAATGAAATGAATCTCCACGCCATAAAACTTTAACTAACAAATGTATACGTTGATTTGGGCGAAAAACTGCATCCGGTCTTATAGATTGTTCCTAAAACTTTATAAAAAGTTAGTATTTTCGAAGCGTACTTTACTTCGTCCTTGGAAAATCTAGAACATCACCCAATAGAAAAGCATGATTGGAGTCTTGTTTTCAGAAGGATATATATTGCAACTCGTCACTGACATCACATCCGGTATTTAATTTAAAATTATATTAGGCCCTTATATATGAAATTGGCATTTTGTATGGGAGGAATAAATATAAAGCGTTTTTTTTTGTAATATATATTTAATTAATCAAAGTATGCACCGTCGTCATCTTTGCACTTTTGCCATCTCAAAGGATATTGATCCATTTTCTATAAAAAAAAAACATGGCGTGAATCCATATTCTATTTGAAGGCGGTTTGGATTGCCGCGTTGGAGATGAATTTTTACCTTGTAAGAAGTTGTCTAAATTCCGGAAAAAATGTATAACCTGTTGAAACAAGGTCCAGGGAATACGGTGGATGTCGCAGTAATTTAAATTGTGAAAATTTTTCAAAACTCAAATGTACCAGCTTAATGCATTTATAAATTTGAATTTGTATTCTTAACCAAAGAGTAGATATTTCAGATCAAAGTACGACAAAACTCTAATTTTATATGTAAGGACCTAATAAAGTGTCTGTTCTCATCGGGATGGCATTACACTTTGCACCGGCTGAGAGAGGAGGGTATCACGAAGTTCCAACGTGTTAACGTCAATTCCTACCGTATTCTCATATCGTGGTTCACAGTATTTTCTTAACAATAGGCTAAAACGGGACCCTATTACTAAGATTCCGCTGTATGTCCGTCTGTCCTTCTACACCAGGCTGTATCTCATGAACCGCGATAGTTAAGACAGTGACCGTGAATGCGATAGTTAAGACAGTTGAAATTTTGTATGGAAATGAGAGTAATAGCATGCGTGCGTGCATGCGTGCAAGCGTCCGTACTTACGTGCATGCGTCTGAACATGTGTGCATGGGAGCGTACGTGCGGACTTTCTTGCAGTGTGCATTTACTTGAAACAGTACAATTCGGTTAGTTATATGCTTGTAACTTTAATATGAAAATGTTTTAAGTTTCAAGTTTTATATATAACTACAATTTTTATACACACATAGTTACAAATTTTATATATAATTGGGTCACCAATAAATTTATCAGAAATGGGATCGCTAACCCATTTTAGTAGTGGCTTAGAGATCCCATTAGTAGTATAGATAAATAATCTCACAAGGGTTCAAATTTGAAAGCCGTTCAATTTATTAAAAGCATATAAGGCTTTGATGGCATATTCCTTAGATTCCGGGACTTTCAAATGCTATTATTATAAGGACACAAGCTAAATTATCAATGCCTTACACTAGGCGTATTTTCAATATTGCATATCTTCTCCGCGACGATTAAAAGGAGAATAAGAGTTTACATAATTTATTGGTTAATTCACCATATAAATACGTGAATCGGATCAATTCTACTGTTTTATTCGTGAACTCGATAAATCTTTACGGTTTAGCGGACGAGGAACAGTGTTCTCCGTATATAACGCCGCATGCTAATTAAAAAAAATCCGATCAAAAGTGTTGAGAACAAAGATAGGAAATACGGTTCACAGCGTAAATACGTGAGCTATTCTTGTGTGCACTTACGACAACATTGATTTGTTTTCACAATCATGAGAATATACATTCTCTGATTTGTTTAATTTATTACATGTCTGCCTACGGCTGATGCAATAACCTTTTAGATGTTTTCGCGACCGTCTCACATGCAGTTTAAACATCGGGAATTAATCAGTGTCGTTGCGCGTCCGCACTTCAATATCTTGAGACATTTTAGGAGTTACAGTAATATCTTGAAACGTGATAGCTCAATCTCCGGACGGCAGACTTTAATCAACCAACCAATCAATGAGTTCGATCCCCGGTCCCAGTAAAATTGAATTAGTTAATTTTAAATACCGACTTATCACGTGCGTACCGGTGAAAGAAAACATCGTGAGCAAACCTGCATATTTTCGAAATAATAACAAAAAAAATATTTCGATGATATGTGAAGTCCGATAATACACAGTGGGCGTCGCGTGGTCGACTATGCCCTAATACCCTCTATGCAGAGGAGGCCTTAGCCCAGCATGGATATGTATAGACTGTTACTTTACTTCAAGACTGAAATTAATTAATGAACAAGATTCTAAATAAATATCGAAAGCTTATGATTTTCGTTACCGGACATTTATGATGCTTTATTAGTGCTTCAACTTTGGCACCTTTGCGGGCAGAACAACTCGCCAATTTACAACGTTACAACTCTATGAAGTAATCGTAGCTAATCGTAGAAAACTAGTACGCGTACGAGATAAACAAGGAACATATTTCATACATTTTTATTGCTTCTATATCATTGCTTGGCTATTTAGGGTATTACATTGACACCATATTTGTTCTTAATAATAAATATACCTTGTTATATTTTTAGACAGATTATGGAAGATAATGGATAAAATTTTCTTTAGAGATTATATCTTGAGGACCTTTTAATAGCGAGCGATTTATTGGCGAGCTTTATTTAAAACAGTCTACAAGTTTGAGCGCAGTTCAGGTTGCATTTCGAACGCGTCCAATTTTAATAGCATGATTATCATTCCGTGGCACGTACGGTAGAGTTCTCATCGAACAATTTAAAACGGCCTGTAGGAAACGTGTCTGTGGATAATTGTAATGTGCTATGAAAGTCCTGTGATATGAAGGAATTTTTCGAGGATATCTTAAAAGTGTTCGTAAATCGTAATCGTATATTTATTTAGAGGAAATGCGAATGTGCAAATTTTGTTTATTAAAAATAAACAATTTTATGTTTTGTTTTTATAGAGCTCCTGTCAAATAAAAAATAAATAAGCCAGTACAACTATGGCCAACAGACCAAAGTATATGGAAGTTTGGAAACTTCTTGACCCTTATGTTAAGAAAATTTGAAGAATCATTAAATATCATTGTTGAGAATGAAGCTACTGCAATCCTATTATAATTAACACTTACTTGGCTTGTTATATGCAGATGGTGCTGTGTTATAATAATAACAATAGAGAGCCAGAGCCAGCAGCAGAAGCAAAATAGCCAGAATACGGGTAGAGAAGGGCCTGCAGCGCACCAATCTGGTCCTCATTGTTTCCTGAAAGATAGTTGCTATGTAATATTTTTTCTCAATTACAGATAATTTCTTTTCTGATCACAGGGCTTAGTAAAAACTACTTAAATATACATTTTTAGTCATGTGTAAGAAGTTTTCAACTCATGATAGAAAGAATTTTAAAAAAAGATGGCTAAAAAATTTATAACACCTATTACTCAAAATAAAAATATTTTTGCTTAATAAGAAGTTTTTTGCATTATTATTATTACTATCAAATATTGGATATACTTATGAATATTTTATCCTTATTTAGAAAAGAAATGACAGAGAAACCTCAATAATAAACAACTCAAATTAATTAAAGTTTAACAAACTCAAATGTAATATGATGGATTTACAAACTATTACACTATAAATAATATTAAAGTACTTTTTTCATATATTTCAAATGACAAATTATATGTTATCTATGAATTTAAAATAACAAGTATTTTATTTCATCTATTTAGAGCAAAAATAAAAGCAAAAACAAATAAGAACTATATGAAAAAGTTTTTATAATTATGGTCTCTGCTTTCCCATATTTCTATTAGAATAAAAAATTTTAGTTTGAAAAAGATTGCTATATAATATTTAAACAAGAATAAACTAGAGGTAGCCCCGTTTTAAAATTACACACCTACTTAATGAAATAAAGCCTTCCTAAGATTTAAAACAAATAGGACTGTATAATAAATAGAACAGTATAAATTAATTAATTTCTTTAATAAAGTATTAATAATTTACCATAGCTGAAATAAAATCGCAGACTTAATTCAAATAATCAGAACAACGAGTTACTGCACGCGTACGCGATGCGTTGATGTTTTTACGCAATACGACTGCACAATGTTAAAACTTTTCAAATTTAAATTTTACACAAACTAACTAATTTATAACAAGTTAAATATATTAAATAACTTATTAACTACGTGACCTTAATAGTTAGTCAAGAAAATGCTAAAAGATTTGCTTCAAAAAAATCTTTAGAAACTTGTAAACATGTAAACAAATCACTTTATTACTACTTTTCAGAAAATACTTACGTTTAAAAAATCACAATTTTTCAAAAACAAGTTTTACATTTTAGGAGGATATTACTCAAATACTAACATTTAATATTAACACGCAATTTTAATAATGTTTTACAAGTTTAACATCCAATAGAAACAGGTGTGTACAGTTCAGGACAAGCAAGACAAATGTGCCATCTGACATAACATGGAACCAGTGTTGCTAACAAAACTAATTTCAAATGTTGCTTGCTGCTAAATTTTGCCAAAATAATGCTAATTGCTTTAAAATAATTCTAAAAAATACCCTAATGTTTAACAATGATAAATAAAACATTATTTAATTGAAAGTTTATTAGTCAACTATTTAATTATTTAAAAAAAAAATATTTTCAAAATTATTTTTAACATGATTTAATCGACTATGTTTTCATTAATATTTCTTCTCGGAAATTTTTACATTTATTCGTTTGCATTATAATTATTTCAATAAGAAATATTTTTCCTGGAATAGTTTTACGGCATAAATTCATTTCATTATTACATGGTTAAACTTTAATTTGTGCTTTAACTTCGTAAATTTATTAAATGGTGCAAGTCGTACTGCTATAGAACAGATAAATAAGCTGAATTACTTAAATATATGCTAAATCTAGCATAAAATGTAGTAAATTGGCGACACTGGAGATAACAGAACATATAACGTAGATCTTGGCGAAAGCCGAAAAGTATACGAGTATGGTAATCATCCAAGCTACATATTTCTTTTTTTTATCACATAATGTTTTTTTGGTAATTTTAGAGAATTACATTTATAAATTAATTCATAATAATTACTGCTCGCATGAAGTATTAAATAACGTAATTAATTATAACGATTTGATTATGCGTAAAGATATAAAGAGAAAACTAGAGCGAAAATAAATATATTTGTAATTATTATATTACTTAATCTAGAAGTCAAAATTAATGTTTCATAATAAATCTGTATTCATTTTGAAGTATACCATTTTTTTTGTTTCCACATAGTTTAATATTTAATTAAATCGTGTGATTTAAATTGAACAACAAATATGTTTGAGTTCCAAATTTTTAAATTGCTTGGTCAAATCTGACGTGTTTTAATATTTATATTACTTTAGATTTATGTTTAATATTAATTGAAACTTTAAAAAGACTTTTTCCAAAGTTTTAAATATTATTAATTTCTTGTTTATTGTTGAGTATATAATACTTTTTATTTACAACAACTGATGCTTGAAGTAACCGATATTTTACATACACTATTTAGGTAAAATTATCCGCATTACAAATGTACGATTAAATATTAAATTTGCAAACTTAATAAAGATATATATATATATATCTTACAACTTTAGCTCATTTCCTAAAAACAATAGTTTATATGTTATAAACTATTGTTTTTAGGAAATGAGCTAAAGTTGTATAATAATAGAATATATTTTGTGGAAATTTAAAAATGGTCTATCTTTTTCATTTCAACGTCATGCCACATTTTTATTGCTTTGACTAACAGAGATAGATATAATTATGTTTGACAAAGAATTTCTTAAATTATCTGATGTTGGTTTCACCAGAGTCCAGCTCCAAAGTTTCTTACCTATCCCTTCAGTGTATATTTCTTAAGACATATATTATCTTATCTATGCCTATACCGATATCCGTATTTCAGTATATATGTCTTATCTATGCCTATACCTATATCCGTATTTCAGTATATATATGTCTTATCTATGGCTATATCCTAATTGACGCATGAACCATGAAAATAGTATGACGCTCATTATTTTTGCTCGTTCATATCTTTTAATTTTGATTGATTTCTTAATTAATTCTTAAATGACTAAAAATTATTAAAAACAAAAATTATTTATTACAATAAATATTACACAATCCTTGCGTATAAATTATAGCATAAATTAATAAAAGCCAGTTTACGTGTGTTAGTGGTCATTTTTAACGCATGGAAAAGGCGTTTTAAAAAACCAAAATTAATGAAATACTAGATAATATACAATCCTTATTTATAATAACAAACGTTAAAGAAATCTTTGCCTTTTTTCACTACAGTAAATATTGTACCTAGATATATTTATTTATCATTCCACTCCACAACGATCATCCAATCAGAATCAGTCGGCAGCGAATATAGCGAGTGGTCAGTCTGTGCGGTGCGATTATTTTCTAATTAAGAAATATTCGTAAGTCATCATGCAATACAATGAACTTGGTGATACTGGCCTCAAAGTTTCTCATGTTGGCTTGGGAGGAGCAGCATTTAGTAATATTTACGGGTAAGTAAAAGGTCATGATTAAAATATGTATTAATTGAACATTAATTCTTTATCAATGTACTTAGTTTTTGATATTGAATATATTTACTGATTTCTATGCTTTGCCTGTATACTCCGCTTTTAACAATATAATTACATTCATTTCTATGGGTCCACTTTTTAAACCTTAGATACATTTGCAATTTAAGTACATAAGTAATAACCATATTTGTATGAAGTTATCATTCAGTATAATTATACTTGTTAAAATTTGCAAGGCCTGGTGGTTTTAATGTAATAAAATGAAATACATATATATATATATATATATATATATATATATTGTGTGTATTAGTGATTTTTCATATAATCCAAAAATATTGTTGAATTTATATTATATAGAAGACATACTATTTACATAGATATTTTAATTCAATTAATTTTGTATCTTACATAAAAATATGTTGTCAGTACTTTTTGAGTAAAGTATTTTCAACCTTGTTTAGCTTCGCCACATTTCCCAATTAGAATTCAATTTCCATATGAATTCATAAGAATCAAATAATAACTGGGACATTTGTTTTAGAGCCTACAATGAAAACAGAAGCATTGATCTTATTAAAGAATCTTTGAAGCAGGGCATAAATTATTTAGAAACTGGTCCATGGTATGGCCAAGGCTGTTCAGAAAGGACATTAGGCAAGGTAATTTAACATTTTCTAATTTTATCCAGAAATTATGGACTTGACTGAACTGACCTAAAATAAGCTCAAATGTTAATGTACAACAGCTCAAATTATGTCTCTTTTTGAAGAACCTGAAGATTTTTTGGTATAATAATATATATGCTTGGTATATAATGTATGCTTATATTTAAATTATATTTTTTTATTGTTTTACTGATTTATAGTATTTATATATTTTACTGACCTTAAAAATGGGCTAAGAAAAATCAATAAAAAATGATTTTCCTGTATTAATACAATATATAATACATTATGGCAGTTTCAAATTATTTAGTCACTTGAACATTCATCAAAATTCTACATACAATTACATCATGAAATTTTGAAGAATTCTGTCTCTTTTTACATGAAAAGTGCAGATATTAAGTCTCCAAAATACATTATCATATATTCCAACATTCCACAGTAGTGTGCATGTTATTCATATTACAAATACTAATGTAATATACATACTAATTCATGTGAAATATGAAAACGATAAGCACATAATTCCAAAAAAGTTACATAGGTTTAATTTTTATTTAAAAAAAATGTAGGATCTTAAGTACAATCTTTCAATTTTTTTAAATTTGTATTTTAATGCGATGAGCTAGGTTGCGTTTCTAGCTGGCAGTATTTACTGGGTTTTGATTGCATCACATTTTTATAAGTACTGTATTTTATATTTTATACTGCCTTGCGAGTGAGTATATCACTTAATTTTATTAGAATTTATGTTAGAAAATCTTTGAATTTTTTGTTCTTTCTATTAATAAGTTATTTTAACAGAATATACACCATGTACAGCGTGTCTTTACAATACACATAGAGGATAACTTATTAAAATTGTGTAAAACATTTTCATTCTTTAAACATAAATATTTACCGAGTTATTAAATTTTCCAAAACAAAGAATTTTAGAACACCCTTACGTATAAAACTGTAACGTAAAGTTCATTTGTAAAGGTCACAAAGCATATGAATGGGTTGAATGAATTTAAAAGAGACAAAACATACTGTTAGAGGGAGAGGCTTGTAATGCGACGCTGTGGCAACGAATGAAAAGGTGTCTGAATGTATGAATCAGTCAGTTGTAACTACAACATTTGTTTATTTAGTTACTTTTGGTTTGACAACACAACAATCTATAAATTTAAATTATTAATTAAAAAAATATGAAAATATGTTTAAAAAAAACTTCATTTCACTCTGTAACATCCTATACAACTGTATAGGTGTTACAAACTTTGTTTCTTTTTTACTTAATTAGTTTGTTTGAAAAATATTCTTTTTAATAATGCTTTTTTTAACGTTAATATTTTTTTTATGATTATTAGCAAGTAGCATTAGGCATGTGTTCATTTATTGTCGCGGTGGTAACGACATGGTGTATATTTTCAGTCAGCTCAAAGTCAAATAGCCATTAAACATGAGTTACATTTGTAGGCATTGCAAGGCATTCCACGGGAATCTTTTATTATTGCGAGCAAAGTTGGACGCTACGAAAAATCCACTGAGAAAATGTTTGACTTCACAGCGGAGAAGACCGCGGCGGGCGTTGATAACACCCTGAGTTTACTTGGATTGGATTACGTCGACCTCATACAGGTAAAAGTACCATATTAATATATTTATGTCATTATTACTTGTATTTATTTATTTATGTTTATTTTTTGTTTTCATTTTGAAACAAACAATTTAGGGAAGTAGAAGGTGGATGAATAAGAATCGAAATATTCTCTGGTTTCTGACAGTCTGCCTAATGACGTGTAATTCTGCCATAGATTTCCAACAGGTTCAATATCATAAATTATTATTGGCTCCCATTTGTAAAGAGCACTAAGATTTGTATAAAAACAAAGTTAGCAGACATTTTAAGTAAAACAGTTTGGCTTGCTTAAGTTCAATAAAAAAGGTGAGGCTGGGGAATCGGCCACTTTTGTCTCCCTCAATGTCTCTGCAACATTTGATTTACACTAAATTTCCATGTCTTCTAGTTTAATTGTGAGGCCCGAGGACTTTCTGAGTACTGGTTACTTACTAGTAATTGACTTACGAAGGAACTCCTTGGGTGTATGTCCTTTTCAATTTCTTCCCAATGCATGTCTACTTACACATTCGGTATTTCCTGATGCTGACGACAGTTCTTAGCATCCAAGTGTTGAGTAAGTTATAATTCTTTCGCCCGGTAACTGAGGTAGTCAGGGCCCACTTTATTAAAAGGTGGCAACGCATCTACAACCCTACGGGTATTGCAAATGTCAATGGGCGGCGGTAATCACATAACATCAGATGAACTGCCAACTCGCTTATCTATACCTCTTCATCTACACGATCTTTATGCATACAAGGCTACGTTTAGGCATAAAATAGCAGTTCAAATAATTATAGAATAGAATAATAAACGTCATAACAAGTCAATATAATTCGTTTACAGGTGCATGACGTGACCTTTGCTCCCGATATATCCATTATCTTGAAAGAAACTCTACCGACACTGGAAAAAGCGGTCAGAGATGGCAAGGCCCGTTACATCGGCATCGCTGATTACGACATCGACTTGATGCAAGAGATCATCGAGGAATCCGAAGTCAAGATATCCACAATCCTGTCATATGCCAAATCCACGCTTTTCGATAATCGGCTACAAAATTACACCAACGCGTTCAAGGTGATAACTTAGTGGTGTTGGTTATGTCACAATGAGAACCATTTGACGTTGAAATTGTCCTTTCAGAGTAAAGGTATCGGAGTTATCAACGCAGCTGCCACGGGCATGGGATTGCTGTCCAACAAAGGTCCTCAGCCTTGGCACCCTGCTAGTGATGACATCAAAGCAATATGTAGACGTGCTTCTGATTACTGCAAGGTAAATTATACATCTTTAAAATTAATCACAGTTTGTTTTTAATGCAACATTTCTTGCTCTTATAGCAATATAGAATAGAACAAAGACAGACCTTTCAATACGTCAGTTGTCACTTAGCCTTACCCTTTAGATTGAAATTGAATGAGAAGGACATCTTTAAATTGTTTTGACCTTGTACTGGTTGTTACAAAGTTAATTGTAAATTACTTGTATGAACTTTTGTCGCATATTAAAGATCGGAGTTTTTATATGTTATAGCCTTCTAAACTAATTGAAATAATCCAGACACGAAGTACAGTATTTATTTTAATCTAAACATTATTTGATTTTCAGCAACAGGACGTGGAGCTAGCCCGTCTGGCTTCCTGGTTTACTTTAAATCAGCCCGGCATCGATGTTAATGTCTGCGGGTTTTTCAACGTGGAGCAAATGACCGACACTCTCGAGATTTTGAAAACTGGGCTGAACGAACACGAAAAGGCAGTGCTCGCCGATGTCCAGACGAGGTACTTTACTGTTAACATGTAGCTTACGGCTCCGCAATAGGTCTTTTTAAGGCTCAATTTATTCTTATGCCAGATTTGTGTTTAATGGGTAATAGTTGCATTTTTATTGTTTAAATTCTATGTAACTTTGCTGTTTTATTTATTAATATATTAAGAAAGAGGTTTATTTGGAAAAAGATTCATTAGGGAGTAGGCCCGATAAAAGGTTCTAAAAAGCTATAAAGAAAATAAAAATTTAGCAACATTAAAGAAACGATTAGCGTCGCCACATAGCAATGGTTAAACAGAAGTGAACTTTTTGATAATGTATTAAATAATAAATCTTTATTTCAGATTCTTCAATAAAGTAACACTCCATTGGGACGATGTTGAATTGCCAGCCTATAAAGCTGAACTTAACAAAGTTTTGAACCAGTAGTTTTAATGTGTACTTAATAAATAAATATCTTTGTAATTAGAATCTTATCATCATTCTACTTCAAATCCTGAAGCACTCTATTTTTGATGTTCTCTATATAATTATGTAAGTTGAATTAAATTGGAATTGAATGTGAATTTCTGAATTTTACTTAAAACTTCATTTATTTAAACCAAATACTCAAAGTATTTGAGTTTATTTATAGATGTAACTCTAGATTTATCTGCATTTTGTATCTTACAAAGAATGCTTGTGTAAAAATGAATGAAATGAATCTTAAAAACATTGAAAATTGTATTCACCTCCCTTTTTCTATGACTGTAGTTATATCAACAAGCTCATTAAATATGTTACTAGTATTTAATTCATTTTCATTTGTTCATCCAAAGCTGGAAGATCAACCATCTTGTTCGCTTATTCTTCATCATTAAGGATTTAATAGTGCTTATATCCATGCTCATGTTCTGTCACAGAAATTATTTGTCTACGAATAGCTATTGAACTGACTAGAGGTCAGTGATATACATGATGTTTGATTTAGGAGCTCATGCTAGTTGGGGCAAATATCCCTTTATGGCCAACCGCTCCCCTGGGAGATAAAGGTCAAATACTTAGGAGTCACTTTCGACTCGCGTATGTCATTTAATACGCACATTAATAACGTTCGCAATAGAGCTGCGTTCTTCTCCGGCCGGCTACACAATTTAACTAACGCTAAAAGTAAAATGCCCTTAAGTCACAAATTATTATTATATAAAACCTGCGTACGATCTATTATGTCCTAAGCATGCATGACCTTCGCCCACACGCACCCTACTCGCTTGTACAAGTTGCAAAAAGTACAAAATAAGTTCATACGCCGCGCAACCGGTGCGCAGTGGTATCAACGCAACGTCGACCTGTACAGCGATTGCAGACTCCCGACGATTCGCGAATATTTTAAAGACCTGACCAAACGGTTCTTCGATAGAGCCGAACATCAACCCAACCCTCTGGTGGTAAGCGCAGCAAATTACCAACCCGACACAAACGCGAACGTCAACAAGCGTCGCCCGCGAAACGTCCTCATCGACCCGAGCGACGAAGAGGACTTAGAAACGATGGACCCACCGCTGGGGGTCCCTCCGGATAACACTACACCCACAGTTAGTGCAACAACAAACACACTAGTTTGCCCTCGCCTCTGAGCACGGCGAGACCAACACAACGCGTACACAAGGTACACCCGCGTTCCGGGGCGGTTCTCACCGCTCCCAGCCACCGATTAGCTAAATACACAGTTGACGGCCATCGGGGTTTCGGTCCGAACCGCGACCTCGATGGCCCTTAGATGAGACACCATAGTTAAACGGACGCATGAGCACAACATGCATGGCCCTACCCACAGCGGAGGGCCCAAACCCGTGGGTTCTGGCTAGCCCACCGGTTCTGCGTCAGATGAAGCTTTAATAGTCTCGGGACTGAAAGTAAAAACGTCAGTTAATACAAGATACAAGAAGGAGCTCATGCTTCGAGGGCAAATCGATTATGATAAATTTAATTTAATTGTTTACTTCCGCCCTACCTGTAATCAATGCTGCCCTACCTCAAATTCAACTCTAGCTACAGCCCTGCGTTGTGGCTCTATATTATTGAGCAGATTTAGGTACTTGTCATTTAATGAACGTAGATAAAGATATTGTCCCTGTGAGTCTCTATTGAGAGAGCTGTGTATAGAAATGTCTTGCGTTTACTGACCTTGTATGTTTTGAAAAGTTATTGAACAAGTTTTACGTTAACTTCATAAACGGAACTCTGTCGTCACATTAATCTCCTAGAAGCTTGTTCCATCAGTATAAGATTTCGTTCATTATTACAATCATCCGATACATTTCTCCGTCGGCGCAATTTTCTTAAAAAGGGGTATAAAGTTTTTGCTTCACGTATTAAAATATAGATTTATGTAGAAGAATTCAAAAAGTTACATTTGATGGGGTAAGTTTTTCTGGGTCGATTGATGGTAGCAATGGGCGATCTGCAGGGTTCGATTCTCAGGCAATTTCTTTTGTCGGAAATCATACATTGGTTTCATACTAACAATTTACTATTAAACGGGAATAAAACTAAATGTATAAAATTTTCAACATCCCATGTGAAACACTTGGTTGGTACATTGGTACCTACTTGTAAATGGGGAGGAGTTAGGCTAGTGGATATGACTGCTTTTCTTGGAATAACTCTTGATGCGAATTCAATGGCGCTCCCATAAAGTTATAAATGTATTAAACAATACTCAATAATTCTTTACATAAACTGTAATGTCAGGTCAGATTTGGAGATTAAGTTTTGAAGCAGTTTTTTTTTTACATATGGCGTGCATAATATTCTTTATCATGACAAATAAATTTAACGAAAGATTCTTGAACTTTATACACATTTATTTCAGTTACACATAGATTTACTATGTCATAAGTATGACGAAGCGTTGAAGTAACAAATACTAGAGTAATACCACAATTTCTGGACAAATTGAAAATTATTCTGAGAACGCTATTGTATAAACGGATGTGAATAATCCTATTAGTTATTAGTCCTTAATTATAACAACTGCGTTTACGTTTATTATTATGTATTACATAGCTTTTTTACAAGTCCATTATAAAACTGATGAAACACATATATATATATATACATAAAGCATTTCAAGTCATCATTATTGCAGTCATTATTTATACAACAAATAAAAAATACACTCTATACGAGAACAAAAACCGTGAATACTAACTTAGAAATGATCACAGCCTTTCTTTGGAAAGCTATTGCAAAAGTATATAATTAATTTATTTCAAAAATAATATCAAATGTAGCTATTTGTAGAAAAGTTATTAACGCAACTAGAGTCTAAAGAAGAATTCAGTCTCATGAAAAAGGCTGAAATTATTTCTTTTGGACTTTTAGTTCTAGACGTTTAAGTTTTACTTTTTCGTTATGGTAAGAGAGCTAGCAACGTCGGGAAAAATAAAAAAAAATTTCAGGTAGGCCAGTTTTTAGACATTCTATATCTCTCACTCTCTCGGACGTCATACGGGCATCTGGTTGGCGGTAGAGGTTGCGTTCAATGTTCATCATCAGTGCGCATCGCACCTGTACGGGTAATATTCAAATAATTTTAAAGATTATTTTTTATTATTTAATTTAACTTTTTGCAACATGAATCTATTATTGATGTTTAAACTGTGCCAGAGATTAATCTGAATCTTATATATAAAAATGGATTGCTGTTCGTTAGTCTCGCTAGAACTCGAGAACGGCTGGACCGATTTGGCTAATTTTGATTTTGAAATATTTGTGGCAGTCCAGGGGAGGTTTAAGCGATGAGAAATTATGGAAAAATTGCATGGGAATTCGAAATAGCAACAATTTTATCTTCCCATACAAACTGTGCCTGTCAACCTGTCAACTATGTCTGTGTAACCTGTTAAACACTATAAACGTGCGTTCTGATTCCTCTAGAAATAATTTATATGGCAAAGCAACGGTTGCCGAGTCTGCTAGTTTTGAATAATTTTTTTACAAAATATTTTAGTACGGCTGAAATGTTAATTTGATATTATTTAAGTATTTAAAAAGTCAAAATTAATATTGCCAAACAAAAATTCAATTGTTGAACTTTCAGCCAGACCGATCTAAAAGTGAAAAATGATTGGGCATATTGGAGTACTATTCCAATAATGCTCGATGCGCGCTGATGAACGCAACCTCTAAAGCCAGATAGAGATAGACCGTATGACATCCGGGAAAGTGTGAGAGATAGCATACCTAAAAACTGGCCTACCTGAAATTCTCTCTCAAAAACGTTGCTAGCTCTTATACTATTAGATTTAATTGATTTTACTAAGAGCAAATAGTACAATACAGATGGTAATCCATCTGGGTATTAACAGATATTTAATAGTAATACATCACTAAATTGAACATTCTTCGATATTATTGTTATATGTATAAACTAAACATACTTAATATATAACATGTAACATACAAAAGTAACAAAAATATCATTAAGAACAATGAACATTAATTATTATGACATCAAATTGTATAATAATAACAAAGAAGCAATTACTAGCGGGAAATGTGTACAAAAGCAGTTAAAACTTAGAATTTCGCTACCAAATCTAAACAAATTATCCAATTAACATAAATGTTTAACTATAAACAAGAAATTGTCGTAAGTAATCAAACCCTATTACATATAAAAAAATTACAAGTGTAATATCTGACATAATGATTAAATAGAATTTGAAGAAAGACTAAAAGAAGGTGTAATATAAGAAATATAAAGAGTAAAACAATAAACACTTAACCTAACGACGGTAGCTAAGAACAAAGAATACAGAAAGGATAGAGAAGGTTCTTACCAATAGTTCATCATTCAACGATCCTTAGCCACATTCAGTGGTAATTGCATGCCAAGAAATTTCCCATTTTGGGGTAAAGTAAAGAATATTGAAGTATAATTAAAATATATTGTAATACAAAGTCATAATTGTCCATTCCTAAAAAGGTTGGAATTTTTTTCTACGTATCTGATAATCTCAAGATATAAAAGTTCTAATAAAACATGGTTTAGATAAAAAAAAACATTCAATATCCTTTTTTCCATGTAAGGTTTTTGAAAAATTTCTTTTAGAATTTTAAATTAATGACAAAGATTTACCCATTATTTTAATATTACAACTGATAGAAGCCCTTACTAATCAAAGGTAGGAAAAATAAAAACTTATGTTGGCAGCACCATTAACATAGACTCGTATAGGTTAATATGAAAATTACAAATAGAAAATTTAATTCAAAAATTAAATTGAGTGATCTTGTTCCGATTCCGATTTTTGAGTTTGAGTTTAGCTGCATTATTACAGACACGAAAGACACTCTTATGCATACAATAGTTTAATTGAATACATGTCAAGTCATCGGATCGCATGTCAAATCTGTATTCTACTTCTTTCTGTATTCTGAGGCTGTAAATTTATTTTTATTATTTATGTAAACTAAAATTACAAATATTATGCATATTAACCATTTAACACATCTTCAGTTTACGTTATAAGAGATATCCTAGAGACTAGTAAAATAACAATAGTAATTTTTATAGTCCAAAAAATAACCTAATTAACTAGAAGTTCACGACTACACAACAATTGCGAAAATTTTATTTGTACCTATCTAGGATCACATAATGTTTCAATCAGACAATTGATTTACCAACTAGACTACCGCTAATTTGTGGTTTTTTTATCTCCGTTTTTTTTTGCTTTATCCTTATTACGTCCCCTAGTATATGCCTTAATACGATCTTGCACACATGTCATGTAACTTACGAATATACTATAGTCAATGATATAATATATTATAGATAGTAGTAGATACGCTTACATAAACACCGACCAACAGTGTTTAGTTATATTGTTATTTAATTTATGGTTATTGAAGCAATAAGAAAAATAAAATGACGGCATGTTTGTTTACATTTACGCTAATGTGATCAACATTAGCGTAAATGTAAACAAATCTCATTTAGGCAAAACCAATCACGATTGATAGTGTTTTCATTAGGGAACTACTGAATACTATAAAAGGTTAAAGGACCATTTATGTTATTCATGTGGGCGAGAAATAAAATATTATGCAAAAAAGGGAGTTAACCTACACTAAAAAAGCAACTACATTTTAGAAGAAATTCAATGTAATTCTTTTTATCCCTTAAAGCTTTTTCATTTCATTTTTATTTGTGGAATGGAGACGAATTATTGTATATTTGTCAATTATTATTTTTTAATTAGATGATTATAAGCGAGTGCCTGTAGCATTGAACGTTCAAAACTGAGCCAAATATATTGTTAAAAAAATTAAAAATGCAATATTTTAATATCTCCGATCAAATTCATTTATTTGATTACCTTACGATTGCAATCCACTCTTTACGTTGAACCTCATTAGTTAAAAAAAAGTTAATAAATAATTAGCTTAGCACTCCCAATGTTTATGAAATAAATTTCCGTATTATGAACAGGTAACGTTTTAAATGAGTACCTTTTCAATTATTTTATACCAAATACTAAAGATACATAAAACAAGTACATATTACTAATTAATAGACAGAAAAAAAGGAAAACCAAACTATGGATTAACGACGATTTTACTACCTACGACATTCATATCTGGACTTCTTAAATCTATGTCCGGAGGTACATTTGTCTTTTTCGTCCCCGTATTAAATAACTGCTGTCTCTTTATTTATTCTCAAACTAACACAAATTAAAAATTAGGAAATGAATTGAAATATACTCACTAAATAATCATACATTATATGAGATCCCTTGAATTTTGTTAACTTTAGTGTCATCTTTTAAAGACACACGACTGCATTTTTATTATTGTAAAGTTTTTAATACCACGTTTTAGTCGTCGCCCTGCTTACGTAAACTAAACACAACACGAACGTTTTCGTCACTTCACTCACTTCGGATGCGTTAACAACATATCTGTAGTATAAAATATCATTGAATTTAGTACAATAGGCATATCTCCACTAACGAAAATGCAGATGGCGCTCTGATCTAGGGCAAACTTTGACTAAATCAAAATTACATACGTTTATAAAACACTGTTACTTTCGTTGATTACCGCGTTATTAAGGAAAACGCCTCGTTCTGTTAATATAGGAACCGGACAAACACGCCTTTTATCTTGTTCTAATTCTTGTTATTAAAAGCAGAAATAGAATAATTTTTTTTATGCGAAAAGTTGCCAAACGAGCAGACGGTTCACTTGACGGTAAGTGAATACCGCCGCCCATGGACATCTGCTACACCCGAGGGTTACAGAGGCGTTGACAACCTTTTGAAAATTGGGCTCCGGCTACCTCACTCACCAGACGAAACGCGAAAGTATTTGTTATACTTCAACTTTACGCTGGTCTTCTGTGAGGTCGTGGTACTACGTGGACGGGTCTGCCCATTCGTGCAACAGTCGAGGCTGCTGCGTGGCCCTACCACCGTAAAAAATTATTCTATTTCTGATTTTAATAACAAGAATTTATTATTTCCACATGATTATTAATTATTTTCGATTAATATTATTTGATTTCGAGGATAGGCTACTTTGTACTTTGTAACAATTCGCTATTTAGAATTCATTTATATAACACTTTCTGAACCTAAGTCACACTATTTGTAGTTAGTATATATAATATAGAGCAAAATAGGACATTTATCGGTTTAATAACTACCACAATGTTCTTTTACCAGGTATTAAAGTACCGATATACAAAATGAAAAACAAAAGTGCGTCCGTACGTGTTAGAAGTGATTAATTTTTTTATGAAATCTGTAAAAGTAATAAATTAGTAATAAACTAAAGATTCCAGATAATTAAAATAGATTACGATATAATATTTATTAGTATCTCATGACTTTCAGACCTACTAAGAAATACCGCGCTACTAAAATAACAGGACTCCAAATCATGCACCTCAAACTCCAAAGTGAATCGTATAAAGGCGAATCGCTTGTACATACATGGTTCACGCACACATTTACATCATAGTACACCAACCGCCCTGTTTACGTCTTCCCCAACGGTTATCGGTTCTATGGCCGGCCCATCGCCACTTCAGCTTGCTAATCCTCTGAGCTATGTTGGTTACCTTAGTTTAACTGGTTAATTAATTATATTTTTGACATTTTAAATTCGTTACTATCGAAACACAAAACATTAATATATGTATAAGTGTTGTCAGAAAATAAATGGGTAAGCCATTTTATAGTGTTCTTTGTAATTATTTACAAGTATTACGTAATTTTGTAAGGATTCCTACAGGAAATCAAACTTGGAACATGATTGAATAAAAATCACTAGATTTAATAATATAATCTGTAGAGCTGAAGACCATTGGATTCCATGAAGCCTGATATTTAATTGGTAACTAATAATTAACCTATAATAAATAATTAACCTGGTATACAAATCATTAACATCCAAATACCGGAAGGAAGTTAGCGTAGAATATTTTTTTTTAATTAAACTATATGCCAATTATTGCTCTTGAAATGCTCCATTAGGATCCGTAATTGCTCCACGTTTATTACGGTTCATTAATTTAAAAAAAATTAATTTTGCTATTAAACATAAAATATCCAAGCTCAAAAAATTGCTCTCAACTTCCTCTATTAATTAAAAAAAATATTACAATTTTGCAATATTTATAATAATTAAAATAAAAAAAAATTTGGTTTTCAAATATAAATTGCGATAAATCCATCTGGAAAAAAATATAATTGTAGTTATAATCGTTATGTTGTGTATTATAATAAAACGGCTATATAACCTTAAAATTAAACTATAAACACAAAAGCAAACATGAAATTGTCGTGACGAGGATTCATGTAAACATAGGTTTCAAAGAATTCAACGGCCACTGATGACATCATAGTGCAACAATTTACATGCAAATTTAAAAAAATTAATGAATAGTAATAAACATGGAGCAATTACGATTCTAATGCAGCATTTCAAGAGCAATTAATTGGCCAAAAGAAATTCCAAAAATGTGGTTATTTTATGTTTTATACCAAAATTAAATTTTCGAAAGTTAATTTTTTTAAAAACAAGTGTCTTGTCCCTCAACCACTCACACAGATTATTGCCCCACTTTAGAATTTCGATATGCGTGACGGAGAGTCCTGTTATTTTTCTAGTCTGTGTCTGGTACTTATAGTGTTGACACAATTATTTTCCTTTCTAATTATTAAAAAAATAAAAACCTATTGGTACATCACTCGGTTGACGCCTAGTCTTGATAGTTTTCAAAGACAGTTTGATAAGCTTTGATTTGAAATTGTTACTCTAGAATTAAGAAATGGTCACACCAATCTGGTAATCTTATTTTATTAGCAAACCGGCTCGTAAAAATACATTATACGAATACTTGAGAATTTTACGGAAAATGATTTCAATAAAAAAATAAAGATTAAAAAATAGCAGGTTTTCGGTTAACCATCAAATAAATAAACTTCTTTTATTAAACGATTTGTATGGATTGAAATTTTCTTATCCATTAAAGATCCTATAGCCTATTAAACTTTATGCATGTGAAAGATTTTCACTGTTGCTTCTCCCGCTTACATTTTTTTTATATCTATCGTAAGAATATTGTAAGATTAATTAATAATTCAGCCGCAAAACATTATATAACAAATAAACAGTTAGTTGATTACAGACGCCACTAACCAGTTATTCTTTATAATACATCCTGCACTCAGAAAACTTAAATTTTTTCATTAATATAAAGTATAAAGTAATATAGTAATGTCAGTGCTTAAAAGCACATATCAATAGCAAACTTTTTTCATTTAGCTAATTTTAACAAAGAGGAATGTCAAAAGTAATTTAAGTTATTTTAGTTATAATTCTAATAAGTTTTCTTGTCTCTTTGGTAACCTCACTCAGGAAGGTACACTGCAAATGAAGGAATTTAATGTTCAATAAGAATTTAACAATAATAAAAATAACGCCTGGTTTCTGAAATTTCATCATAGAAGTCAAATAATCAGCTGTTGAATGGATTTTCAAATGTTATTTAAGTTGTCAAAAGGATTGTTAAACTCTTTGAAATGATAATTCTGATCAATTCAGATTCACTATTCATTGCAATTCAATGATCAATGTTTCAAAAAACGAGCGTAAGTCTCTGAGTGCAGCTGCAAGTATTATCTGTACTGTTTCGAGAAATATTTTGACGTGAGGTAATTTTTTCGCCGTTTTCAATATTGTACAACACATTTTGAAAGTTATTGGAGACCAAGAGTGGCGTCATAGCTTTTACGGTTCCGTGTTATGTAAGGCTTAGTGCCGTTATTAGTTTCCATGTTCGCCATTCCGAGTCTGGAAGTCTCTTTAAGGAGATTGACGAAGTTACGGTATTTTGGTGCGTTGCTTAATTGTTTAAGGTCAATTCTGACAGTGGGCTTTTTGTACTTGGCCGTCTTCGTATGCCAGACTAGTATCTTTGTGCAGTTGTCGGCGAGGGGCTCTATATCCTCCATATTCAACCCTAGGCTAATCAGAAATTTGTCCTCTTCATGGCCTGCTATGTAGGGCATGGTCGCTGTCGGCTTGAGAAACTCCAAGTTGACCGCAAAACCTGCCATATCGACGGGAAATGTCCTGGAACCTGGCCAGGAGTCGAAGAAGCCAGTCACCTGTAAGGAGAAAAAAAATGGGTTTAGTATTGAAACTGTTATCATTTAAATTACATATTCACTAATCTCGAAAATTTTGAAGATTTTTTTTGACCTTTTTTCCATGCTTGGAACACAGGAATGGTTATATTTTGCCCGTATAGTATAAGTTTGTTTACTTAAATTAAACCAAAAGTTTTAATTAATTTTCTATTTTTTTTTCATAATTATTTAATAATATTCAATATTTCTGATTTTTCTTTGTTTCGTTTTAATATTTACTTGAATATTTTTATAAAATTTTTTCATTTTGAAAAAGTAACAATACAAAGAATAACAAATAATTCTTTACTCAATAAATGTGATAATTATTGAAAAATTAAATGTTATAGTATTTCAGGAATGCCTTAAAATACCTGTATTATAAAAGGAAAAAGTCTAAAATATCACTCACTTTAGGTGCATATTAATTTATCATTAGTGTAAAAATCCAAGAAACATCTTAAAATTCAAGTATTGCTAACTATATTTACTGATTATAATTTCTACAAATTTAAAAACATACAAGAAATCTTTTCCTAGCATATCCTCCAATCAATTCAAACAGCTTCTTTTTTGCAGCTTTCTCCTTTACACAGCACACTGAAATTAGTTTTCTAAAGGTTGCATTACAGGAAAAGTTTTATTAACAAAATTGTACAACCATGCTCATATAATTTTTTTTTAATCTTATGTCTTAACTAGTAGCTATACTATAATATCTATTTCTGGACAAATTATTACACAACATTATCAAGTCCACAACTAAGCAAAACTTGTACTTTGGGTATGATAATTAATTTACATCATTTTAAATTATTGCTTTTAATAAGAAAATAGTTAAAAAAAAGTAATGTATAAACACTAAAAATTTGTGAAAAGTTGACAAAAAAGCCAATGATAAACTACCTTTCCATCCTTGACAATAGGTGATGAGACTCCATATCCACCAATGAGGCCAACAGGGAACATGGATACTTTTTTAGTATTTCTTATTTCTTCGAAAAGCTGAAGGTCAACAGTATTATCGTCATCACCGAAGTATAGAATACCTTCACCAACATTTTTTTGGAGCCAGTCCAGAGCAGCCCTTCGATTTGATACTCCACGGGGAAAGTTGGTGCTTTTATATAAAAATGGTTTTGGACTAGAAAGATGGGTGAAGGGTAGACCAGAACGCCTGAAAATGTCATGATTTAATCTAAACATCAGTTGATTAATAGATTTTAAAAAATATTTTAAATATTAAATAACATTATTATGCACTTTTCTGTGTGTTGAACTGACAGAAATATTAATTCAGGAATTGAAGGAGAAAAAACTATGATATTTATTTGTCTTGAAGATAAATTAATTAATAAAATTATTAAAAGGTGATATGTGTAACAGACAGTACATCAATCTCTTGTGTTAGAGGATGTGAGTTCAATATCCAATACTATAGAATATTTTTTTAAATTAACATTTTTATTTATTTATTTACAAAAGAAAACAATGTTTTCTTTTGTAAATAAATAAATAAAAATGGAAATAATTATTCTTTAGTTTTGAAACTTGATATTATTTCAAAAACATTTTCTGAACTATTTATTTCTAGCGACCAGCTTCACACGAGTGCAATATTTTATACATGTAATCCTTCCTCATGAATCACTCTATCTAGTAAAAAAAAACGCATCAAGATCCGTTACGCAGTTTTAAAGATCTAAGCATATAAAGGGACAGATGGACAGCGGGACAACTTTGTTTTATTGTATGTAGTGACATTTATTTTTGGTTTGTTCTAGTTAACTGCAACACTTTTCTAACTTTTAAAATAATTAGATTAATTACATACAGTTAATTTGTTTCAAATACTTTACATCATTCACGCTAATGGGATATATTCAGATTCAGAAGATTTTTATGTCTTTGTTAACCAAGGGTTAGACAGTCTGTTAGCTTTAAATTATTAAATAAGTTGATTCCTTGCAGTAAATTCAAAATAATTAAATATATATATACACATATTGTTTATAAACAACATAGTAGGGAAAAAGTTTATATATACAGCGTGTCGTTACCATCGCGACAATAAATTAACACACATATAGTGGATAACTTTTTAAGGTTGTATTAAACATTTAAATTCTTTAAACATCAATATTTACAGAGTTATTAAATTTTCCAAAACAAAGAATTTTAGAACACCCTTACCTATAAAAGCGTAACGTAAAGTTCATTTGTAAAGGACACAAAGCACATGAATGGGTTGAATGAATTTAAAAGAGACAAAACATACTGTTAGAAGGAGAGGATTGTAATGCGACGCTGCGGCGCGAGTTGTATAGGTGTCACAAATTTTGTTTCTTTTTTACTTAATTAGTTTGTTTGAAAAATATTTTTTTTAATTATGGATTTTGTTTAACTTTAATATTTTTTTATGATTATTGGCAAGTAGCTTTAGACGTGTGTTCATTTATTGTCGCGATGGTAACGACACGCTGTATATATAGTATATGACGTTTAATTTCGCCGCAAAAAAAATGTTATAATAGCTCGGTCGGTAATCGAGCGGCCACAAAACAGACGGCCGCGGTTAGTATCACGATCATTTGAACACACTTATATATATTTTACTTATTTTTCTACCAGATCATTGCTTTCCTTATTTTTTTTTTTAATTTCCAAAATACACGATTTTAAAAAAAAACCGGGCAAAGCTTGGTCCTCCGTGTACTTTACATTTAACTAAAGTATGTAGGTGCCATTTCGCTCAATAACATGATCCAATTGCTATAGAAATTCTGGGGTTGTTGATCAAAAAAAAGGGACAAGTGGTTTTGGCAGTCCTCTCGTGATGTTAACCTGACACTGCCTAAAGAATTCTGAGCGAAACAAGTGGAAATCTGAAGGTGCAAGGTCAGGAATATACGGCAGGTGCATTAACACCTCCCAGCCAAACTCTCTTACTTTTTGCTGAGTGGCCAAAGGTGGGTGATGTTATCATGATGAGAAACCACACCCCTTCTGTTAATTTTAGCCGCTTTCTCTCAACTTCTTACTTTAATCTCATCAGTTGTTTGTAGTAGAGTTCAGAATCAATGGTCCTGACCAGCGGTAACAGCTCATAATGAATAATGCGCTTCCAATCCCACCGTATACACCTTGTGGCGAGATAACCCGGGTTTCGCTAGAGTATGTGAAGCCTGACCAGCCTTTACTGATCACGAACTTTTTCGCACGTTCTAGTCGTTTCCACTTTTCATCACCAGTTATCAGGTGATGAAAAGTGGAAACGACTAGGTGTTTCATTCAACAATTTCATGGTTCAGTTTCATTAAGTTGTAATAAAGAATCACAGATGATTACACTGTTCATTAGGTTTCTTTCAGTGAGCTCAAGATGCACCCGAATATTGAGCTTTTTTGTCATTTTCAAATGCGCTTTAACTGTTTTGCGGTCAATATCCAGTTCTTCAGCTACATCATAACTACTGATATGCCAATCTTGCTCCACATTTTCAAAAATAGCATCCATTTTATCCGTAACATGGCGCCCAGAGCGAGGTGCATCTTTGAAGTCAAATTACCTTTTTGGTAGTAAATTTTTAAAATGTATCGAATTTCTTCATTAGAATTCATTCTTTATTAGAAGATGAGTGCATCTTAACAGTAAGAAAAACAAATGAAAATCACACATTTTCCTAATTTGAATTTGGAATTATCTTTTTTTAAGTTTAAACTTTTTAATAATACCAAAACCAGCCAGATACATGTGGTATAGCCAAAGAGTTTATATTATAAGTTCATACATACTATTTGCGAAAAGAGACCTTTTCCCCAACCTAATATACAAGTTCTATTTGTAAAAATATACAGTTAAATTTAATGACTAATAATCACATAAATATTAGAAAAAACTCTTTGTGAGATGATAACCCCAGAGGAGCCAGCAAATTCATACAACAGCAAATGGACTGTGTAGCAACATAATTCATTCTTTTTATGATTGTTTTAATTCCAACGTTCAGCAGACTTATGCTTACAGGTGCACTAAAATGTATAAATAAACATAGTTTCAACAGAAGTTTTCATACCTGAGAATACTTAACACAAGCTCAGAACACATAGGTTGATCATCAGCTATAATCCAATGAACATGTGGTACATGCATCAATGTATGGGCCAATCTTGTAAGCTCAGGCACCTGTTCTGGTCTTGGATATGTCGGTGTTACATAGTAGATCATTTTTAAACTGGTGTCATTTTTAATGTAAGACCGATAATCAATATGGTTTACAAAACACAGCTTGTTTTTCACAGCCAATGGTATACTTTTAGAGCCAATATTGTCAAAACTGCAAATATTAGACCATCTTATGATAAGGATTTATAAAATAATTAAATCAAATACATTTATATTGGTAAACAGTGGAAGATTTATATAGTATTAAATGTTATTTATGGAAGGTCATTTATATAGGTACATGTACGTGGGGGTTGGGAGGGAGGCAGCATAATCCCCCAAGGGAGGGGGGTGTAATTCATCGGAAATGCATCATTCTTTTAATTATTTTTGAAAACGGCAAATATGACTGGTCACCGCTGAAGTTAAGGACGGTATGGTTTAAAAAAAACTATCCTAACCTATGCAATCTTACTATGGTGGTGGGAGGGGAAGGCTCGTCCTTGGCCATGCTATATGGGGCTTTATTTACCAAAAACCTAACCTAACCTATGCAAGTCAGATTGATTTGAATCAACCTCCCAACCATAATGATGATATCAAAAAAAAATTACCAGCTTGAAAGACCATATTTACCTCTGTTTTATTTTTTTTCATTGGTCTCTTTATTTATAGTTAAAGATTTAACGAAAATAGCAAAAAAAAAACATTGTTCCATCTGTAATAACATGCGGTAAAAGGAGATATAACCAATGTCTCTTCCTCATGCTTTAGAAAGTAATTATGAAAATCTCTTGGGCCAAAAGACGAAACAATACTGTTCTAAATGGGAATTCCTAGGAGTTATTAATCTATAAAATTAAAGAAATTAATTTCTCGAAAACTATAAGTTTCTGCAGAAAATCATACTAATATTTACTTCAAATACTTATTACCTACCTATTAAAATTATAATGAAAATCGTGGCTACCGTATACTAGCAAAGCCAAATTTCGTCTTTTTCTATATAATACGAATCAATGATTTTACAATTTATATCTCCGAAACTATTTATTTCCGACGGTTGAAATTTGGCAAATCGTTTTCTTATATTAGTTGGAACCTACAATAAAAATTACAATACAACCTTAATATACAGATAGAAGTAACTAGTCTTATATACTAACTAAAAGGCTTTATCATCTTCTACATGCATCTATAATACTAACATATGAAAACCTAGGTTTTAACATAATATTGGATAGTTTGATGCAGGTTTGGGTTACTATAAAACAAATTATATATAGCTATATATATATATATATAACATAAATGAAATTGGATTTAGAAATTAAATGAATAAGTTAATCTGGTCAATTTTGAAATAAATTTATAACACCTTGAACAGAATTGAGAAAATTAATAATATTCAAATACCTTAAAATTCCAATATTGCTCCAGAAAAATAAAAACCAAATTGCACTAATTAATAAAGTCATTACTATTGTTTTTTTAAATATTCTAATAGATTTCATAATAATCAAGGTAGGTACAACATATATAATTCTATTTATGTTGTGTGTTTTCAATCGAATCCGTTTTCCGTAATTTCGTATAGGGATGTGAAAATGTGATCTATTTTCATATTATTATTAAGCGATCTTTTTCTTATAATCGATTTTTAAAAACGATTTTTTCAATAATAACAATCGATTTTAAAAAAACCGATTATATCAACTTCACTTTTTAAACGTTTTTTGTAAACAGAGCCATATATTTAATTATGTAAACCAGTTTCATAACTTTAAAACAGATTTGATTCAAATAAAATGTTAAATGGCGTTGAATATTCGTGGCAAAATTATTTTAGTTTTTTTTTATTGTTCAAAGGTTAAAAATTTATACAACAGATTTCTCTTACGACTAATCAGACTTATTTCTTACTTTACTGCTATACAGGCGTTATCCAATCATACAAAATAATCGGTTATTTCTTCTGATTATTTTTTTCCCCAATCGATTAATATAGAAAAGAGAAAAATCGATTTTTAATTAATTGAATTTTTCTCTCAATCTCACATTCGAATGCCTTATTCCGTTTCATAGATTTAATTAGGGTTGCAACGATTTATGGATACAATGAAAAATCGTCGACAAATAACGACATTTATCGATAAACATATAATAGACCACTATTATGAAAAAAAAAACCTAAGCGGTATACCGAAATATCAATTCACGTCAACAAATGCCCAGATCCGAATATAAATAGATACCCCCAATTAAAAATACATGCCTTAGGTTGTTTTATTTCCTCAAGTCGAATATAAGCAAGACGTTTCTATAAAATTATTCGTTTTTAATGGTGTCCCATGATACTTAAAAGTTGTATCGTAAATAAAAGTCGTAAAATCAATATCAAGAACTGAATAAAATAATTCTCAAGAAATATGGAGAAATTTTTAAGGCCAAGAAATTTGAAACTGATTCTTCATCTCGGCACAAGAATGGAGACATTGGTATATAACTTGTGAAAATTTTTTGGCTATAAATGACTTTAAGGATGAAGAATTTGGACTGTATATAGGATGAATTTCAACTTCTATTTAACCATATTTCGTCACAAGCTTATGAATATGTATGTCTTTGCATTAGCTACAAAGATGCGATCGAAAATTTAGAGCTTGCATTCGTTAAACCAAAAATTAGAGTTTTCACAAGACACAAGCTTATCACCTACTTACTTACTTACCTACATACCGGTACTTCACGCCGGGACAGCTGCTTACACTATACAAAGCTCAAGTCCGAACGTGGGTGGAGTACTGTTGCCATATCCGGGCTGGGGCTAAAAATGCCATCTAGCTGCCTTGGACTCAATGGAGGGACGTGCATATAGGTTTATTGGTGACCGAAGCTTGGTTAAAACCAACCTTACTAACCTTGAACACAGGCGCAGAGTAGCCAGCCTCTCAGTCTTCTACAGGATGCATTTTGGAGAGTGTGTGTTGGAGTTGCATGATTTTAATTCCTCCTGCCCCTTTCCATCACCGGACAACTAGGCGTTCGGCGAGGCTCCACCCTTATGCTGTCGACGTTCCCAGAATAAGAAAAAAGCGATTTGCTACGTCATTTATCATCCGTACAGCTAAGGAATGGAACGACCTGCTGACGTTCATCTTTCCGTCCGATTACAATGTAGGCGTCTTCAAGACTAGGAGTAGGTTTTTGCTGAGCTAGCGCGCTTACCATCAAAGGCTGCATCGCCACTTACCATCAGGTGGGATGACAGTCAAGTGCTGGCCAGTTCTAAATAAAAAAAAACCTTAAAACAAGAAACCGTGGAAACGTTTCAACAGTTTATACATAAATTAAAACTACATAGTTTGGAAAACTACAGTGTCGCCTGAAAAATATAAAGAATAAAAGAGATGCCTTCGTTTCTGATATTTCATGTCACAATATCAGGCAGAGATTATTAAAAAAATTATCACTTTCGTTAGATGAAGCATATGACAAAGCAGTTTCATTGGAGCTAGCAAAGTCCACTGCTCAAGAATATCCGATCAATCCAGTAAACGCTAAACAATCTCATGTCAAAAATGATGACTTCGTCGGCTCATCAAAATAAAAGTCTAACTTTATACAGTCGAAAGAAATGTTTTTTTTTTTGTGGCGGAAATATACATATGCGTTCAAATTGCCCTGCAAGGAATGCGATTTGTCAAATATGTGATAAAAAGGGATATTGGGCCAAAGGATGTAACTCAAAAAAAGCGGTCAATGCCGCAATGGGAATAGATGACATGGACGCTGCAGCTTCTGTCATAGCTGCATCACCTGCAAGCCTCGGTAAAGAAATTGTAACTATGATAATGTAAAATAATAAATGGAGTAAATGCTCGCGTTTTAAGCGGTTCAGGAAGTTCTAGAAGCTACATTAATAGTTTTTTTTTGATCGCTGTTGTCTGTTGTTGAATGTTGAGAGAAAGTGACAATGGCTACGACTAATTATATATCGAAATAGCTGCTGCCCGCTACTACGTCTGCGTAGAATAGGCTGAAGGCGTAACATTCAGACAGAAAGACAGATATACATAAAATATATATAAATTATAGCCTATGTCTTATTGTGATGTATAAGGTATATTAGTGTAAAGTTTCATTAAAATCATTTAGAATAGTAAGTAGTATTCTGTATCTTTGATACAGAAAAACCAAAAAACTGCTTATGAACCAGTGGGTAATTCATATCAATTTTGTAGAATTCCATTTGGAGTTACTAATGATGTAAGTAGCTTTCAAAGAATCTATAGACTGGATAATACGAACGGAAAATCTACAATCTACGTTCGCCTACCTAGATGATGTAACCGTATATGGTAAGAATAAAGATGACCATAACTATAATCTAGAGAAGATTATGTCTGCTGTCAAAAAAATATATTCTTGGATATAAAATTAATAATAAAATTATTACGCCAGATTAAGAAAGAATCAAACCTCTACAAAATTGCCAATTCCAACGGATGCTGCTTCTTTAAGAAGGGCAGTAGGAATGTTTTCACTTTATTCTAAATGGAACTTTTCGTATCACGGTACATTTTTCTGCAGCGATTGCGGAGTCTTTTATAGGTTAATAAATTACTGTCCATATGATTCATTTTGTACACTCATTTTGCCTTATTCCTTTTCGACATAAGTTTTTTGATGGCTGGAGTGATCCAAGTAGCTGGGAAGTGTTTTACTTCAACTCTAAGTCTAAGAGGTGCATACTTATCGATAACATTTAAGATAATGTCATTAAAACCCGATATCATATCATCAACATTATGTGGACTCACAAGAGGTGACCATTCGATGTCATCTCGTAATAGATCCCAATTTATGGCTTTAAAATGTCTAAATAGTAAACATTTGGCTTGCGTTTGGGCTTCAGGATATTATAAGAAAGAAAGATCGTGGTATGAAAATGGAGCAGAAAGTTGACCATGGGAAAAAACACGGTCAATGTTAGAAACAATAATGAGGTCTAAAAGTGTAGGAGAGGAGTTAGAAGAATGGTGTGTAGCAGAGAGAGGAAGAATATATATATATATATATTCAGAGGAATGAAAAAAAATATTCGAATACGACGGTAAATTTCACCGAAAAAAAAAATGTTATAATAGTTCGGTCGGTATTCGGGCGGCCGCTAACAAACAGCCACGAAACAGAAGGCCGTGGTTCGTATCACGATCATTTACACACTTATGTTACTTTTTTTCGATTCCAGATCATTTCTTTCTTTATCTGTTATTTTTTGTCGATTTGTTATTTTGTTATATTTTTCCCTTTTTTTTAAAGTTCTTTCTTTTGTGAAAAACACCAGTTCATATTTTCTTATTATTACGTCGGTAAGATCGAAACATATTATGCATATTTCATTACTTAGTAATTTGTATCTAAATGTAATTTCCAAAATACACGATTTATCAAAAAAAAAAAAAAAAACAAACAGGTCCTCCAGGTACTGTAGATTAAGGGACGAAGTGAGATCAAAGAGCTTTTTACTGCGTGCGTCATTTTTAAGGAGAGAGGTGTTAAAATCCCCTAAAATAAATAATATGTGGTAAAAAGAAGAATTAGATTTTGGAGCTTACTATCCAAAGAGGAAAGTAGTCTATATTGCGGGATGGATCCAAGATTAGAAATTACCAGCGTGGTTGATGGTGCAGTTTTTATGAAAAAACATAATCGGGCTTCAAAATATTTACTTGTAGTGGAAATGGTGGAGCTATTACAATAAAATCCTGACTATTCATAAGTTCGTTTACCCTAATGGAAGGGAAGAAAATGCTACGGAAATTGAAGAATATAATAATAACATAGACCTTCCAAGGGAACATATACGAGAAGAAGATAATGAACAATGTAGAGAAGTAACGACATGCTCTATTGTCGTTAGAAGAAAAAAGTGATTGCCGGTTAGAAGTAAAAAGGGACCAGATTATTTAAAAAATTATGTTACTTTTACTAGATAGGGTGAATGGTATAATACTGGCCATTTGCCATAAATGTAATTTTTAAAATTATTATTTTGATTTTATTTTTGTAAAAGTTGCCAAGCGAGCAGACGGTCCACCTGATGTGAAGTGAATACCGCCGCCTATGAACATCTGCTACACCCGAGGGTTACAGATGCGTTGACAACTTTTTAAAAATTGGGCTCCGGCTACCTCACTCAAAGCGTAAGGCGAAAGTATTATACTTATACTTTACGCCGGTCATCTGTGCCAGCCCATTGGACAGGTGGCAAGGCCGTGCAACAGCCGAGGCTGCTGCGTGGCCCTACCACCGTAATAATGTTCTATAATACTGTCATAATCGATCTTACACACCTATGTAGTCCTTTATGTTCTACTTTTTCTGGTGTACAAATATAACATTTTACATTAAATACATGCAAAGAAAATAAAACCAAAGAATATAAGTTAGGAAAGAATTGTTATAATTTATCCCCTGTGGAATAATAGCATTTACTTATCGGAAAGTAAACCAGACTTCGTTGAAACTTTAATTTTAAATTTAAAGTTTTTATTTGGTAATCTATACAGATAAATAAAATCGGAGTGCCTGTTTGTAATATTAAAATAACCGCTTTTTACTAAATGCGTACATATACCAAAATAACACTTTTTTACAATTTTTGTCTGTCTATTTGTTAACGCGGAACAACTTCAAAATCTCAACTTCCACGGAAGTTTCACTGGCAGATAGCTGATGTAATAAAGGGTTAACTTAGGCTACTTTTTTTATTTTAAATTCCACGCAGACGAAGTCGTGGGCACAGCTAGTTTATTATATATATCCTACTGGCAATACAATAACAGTTTCTGCTGAACATTGTGGTACGATGGGGAGGCATGTGTAATTTGTTCGAGGATCTACATTTTCGATTGTTTATTTCTAAATTACTATTAAGGAGGATCGAATGTTTATGAGGAAATATGCAAATTTCGTAAATTTATAAACACGGAAGTGGCAGAATATGGTGTGGTACACAACAGTCCAAGTATTCAGCGCCAATTATAGACCTGCGACATTTTTTACGCCCTGAAAGCTCTGTTTAAATCGACCGAATTACTCCATATAATTATACCATAATACAAAATGGAATTAACATATTCGTGATAGGCGCAAAGAGCAGCGCTAGATGTCGCAATTTGTTTTAATCGGTTTAACGCGTATGTATACGTAACCTTATAACTTGGAACAAATTGTATCTTCCAGCTGCATTATTTGTCGATCGTTATGCCCAAAAACTTTGTTCATTCTACTTACTTGCTCTAGCGCCTTATTTGTAATATTTATAGATATAGATTTACTGTTGTATGTTTGAAATTGAATTATGTTGGTTTTACTAACATTTACATTATTTCTATCAGTATTCAGTAATGTTATCCAAAGCTTGATTTATTTGACTTTCATAGGCATCCTTAATTATACAATATATTAGTAATGTTGAATCATCCGCATACAAGATACATATTTATATATATCGCATCTGGGAGATCATTTATGTAGAATAAGAACGGCGCCACAATACTACCCCCCACATCCATTCAAGTAAGTAAAACAACTTAGGCTACATCCAATATTCATGTAACGGTTAAACAATTACTGTTGAGTTTGCAACCATATTACATAATACAGGATGCGCTGTCGCCAACCACCAAACTCACACACAAGTAATACTTGTGTCGTATTTTTAACTAAAAATGTATCCTATCTGCTATTGGCATTCATTGTTTACATTGTTTAAACTTAAATATTAAATTATGTAAATTGAAAAATAAATCTTAAAGTTTTTATATTACATTTAATTTTCGGAATGACGCACGTTTTTAGTTTTAAACTCATACCAGAAAAAAATATCTAGCGAGTACCGCCACTCGACCCTAGATATCACGAACGTACGGTGCACACCAAGGCGATAATAATTTTGATTTATTAATTGCTATCGCGGTTTCACACAAAGCTTGTATTTTAATTAGTTGTTAGGGTTGGGTTCATACTTAAATTAATTTATCATTATTTTTTTTAAATCCCTAAGTAATTTTAATATGTTTGTAAAATTTTTGTCTTTATATAATATTGCTAATATTCTTTTTAAATTCTCGTTTTTTATTGTTTAGCATTTAAATTTATTGTACAGTCTATTTTTTCTTGGCAATAAACGATTACGATTATTTTTATTAATAAACATATAGATATAAATATTATATATAATACATAAATAAATAGGACCCAACCAGACGGAAGCCCTCGGCAGGGGAGACCAAACGGCTGAGGGTTAGGGTGAGAGGGTGAGAAACCGATGGAATATGCGGGCGGTATCGAGGAGCACCGCCTTCTGCATTTGAGCTTAGAGCGATCCGTCCCAGAGTCCCAGTCGCCTCAGATGTTTAGAGAGGCTGACTGGGATTAACCCATTGGCAGAATCGACTATCGGGATAATTTCGGTCGGCACACCACCCCACATGTCGGTCACCTTGTGAGCCAGGTCCAGATACTTTGTCTTTTTATGTGTTTCGGCTTTCACGAGGTTTTCGTCATATTATGACAAGCTTAAGCTTATTATTATTATTATGATATAGATGTGTCGGTTTCTTTTCTTTGGTCCAGGATACGGGCATACGCCAAGTATCCTGTTGCCATTGTGTTTTATGTTTGTGAATATTGCTGGGTGTTTGTGTGATTGTCATCTTGGCTGCTGTGTACTGTGTGTGGTTGGGAGGTTGGGTTTAAAAATCGGTGTACTATGGAACATGTGTCTAAAACAATTGATTTTTGGTCTAAGATGTCTATAAGGTAAGTGGTTTTAGTAGATTTTTGGATGATGAGTGTAATGTCGGGTTTATTGCTGAGGATGGTACGGTCAGTTATTATGTCTCGGTCCCAGTGCTATTTTCAAGTAAATTCTTTGGTTTATACTGATAGTAGGGGGTGTAAGTTGTCAGAAGTTTGTATTTTAGTGCAAGCTGTTGGTGTATGTGTTTGGCGACGTTGTTGTGGCGGTGAGTATATTCTTTTTGGGCAAGAAAACCGCATCATCCTGTGATATGATCTATTGTTTCGGTGGTTTGGTGGCATAATCTACATTTATCAGTTTCTATTGTTTCTTTGAGGATATATTTAGTATAGTTTCGGGTTTTGATAATTTGGTCCTGTATAGCTATTAAAAAAACCTTCTATTTCACCAAAAATATTGCCTTTTGTGAGCCATGTGCAGGATGCCTTCCAATCTATGTGATCTATTTGTATAGTGTAAATTCTTTATGTCTATGAAGCCGCGGCCTCCAAGTTCCCTGTTTAGAGTGAATCTTTGTACTGATGAGTGTATGTGGTGAATGTTGTGTCTATTGCATGTTGTTCGTGTTGTGGTGTTTAGAGTTTCTAGTTCAGTGTCTGACCATTTAACAATTCCAAAAGAATATGTGAGTATTGGGAGGGCGTATGTGTTAACGGCTTTAGTTTTGTTTTTTGCTGATAGTTGGGTTTTTAGTATTTTGTTAAGTCTTTGCTTGTATTGAGTTTTAGTGCCTTTTTTATTTCTGTGTGGTTTATAGATGTACTTTGCAGGTATCCCAAGTATTTGTAAGTTTCTTTAGCTTCCATTTTATCAATAGTCCCTCCCTGTAATTCTAGGTTGTATGGTTCTGTCTTTTTATGTTGTCCTTTAATAATACTGTTGATTTTACATTTATCGGTTCCAAACGTCATTTTAATGTCTACACTAAATTTTTCGGTATATCTAAGTAACTGTTCTATATTTTTTCGTTAGGTGCGTAGAGTTTTATGTCATCCATGTAAAGTAAGTGAGTCAACTTGATGTTGTTTTGTCTGTCAATTGTATATCCGTAGTCTGTTTTGTTTAATATTCTCGAAAGAAGATTCAGTGCTAGGCAAAACCATAGTGGGCTTAGTGAACCTTGAAAGATACCTCGGGCAATTTTTATTTGGTTTGTACTAAGTGTCCTTTTGTCAGTTTGTATGTTTAATTTAGTAGTCCAGTTTTTCATTGCACATTGTGGAAACTGTATTAGTGTAGGGTCAATTTTGTATATTTTGTAAACGTGTATTTGCCATGATTGTGGTATGCTATCAAACGCTTTCTGGTAATCTATATACGAGTAATATAGATTTCTATGGTTTTGTTTGGCTTGATTGTGAATCTCGGTATCTATTACAAGCTGTTCTTTGCAGCCTCTCTTTTTGACAACCTTTCTGTTCTTCCAATATTATTCTGTTTTTGTTAATGTGTGTGGTAAGTTTTTGTGAGATGATGGATGTCAGTAGTTTGTAAATTGTAGGTAAACATGTAATCGGTCTGTATTTAGCAGTATTAGTCGTGATATTGTCTTTGGGTTTTAAGTAGGTAATGCCTTGGGTTAGGAACGGGGGTATGTCTTATGGGTTGTGAATGAGATGGTTCAGTGTGTTTGCCATATGTTGGTGTATTGAAGTAAAATACTTCAGCCAGTAGTTCTGTATTTTGTCGGGACCTGGTGCTTTCCAATTCAATAGTGATTTCTGGCATTGCGTTTATGTTTCTGACTTCTTCTTCTTCTATTTTAACCCAGGTTGCATGTAAATTATGTTGTATAGGTGTGGGCCATATGTTTTCCCAGTAGTGTTGGACGGTGATGATATCGGGTGGCTGTGTAATCGTTATGTGTTCAGAATTAAGCTTTCGGTAGAAAAGTTTCTGATTAGTGTTAAATAGGTTATTGTCACTTTTTCTTTGGTTGCTAATTTTGTATCGGTGCAGTCGTTTGGATGTAGGCTTGTAACTTTTGTTTATTATTATCTAGTTGATCAACTATTAACGATTTGTCGACTTTGTTTGTTTTCTTTGTGTGAGATTCCTGCGTAAATTTTGTTTAATTTGTCCTATTTCTTTTCGCAGCGCTGTGATTCTATTATCTAGTCGTTTCTCCCATTTAGATTTCTTTGATTTTATCTGTGTTGTACTATTATCAATGTGAGGTTTTTTGTGTGATGTGTGGTATGGTGAGTCATACGATTTTATGTTCCTGTGGTGTGCAATGGTGTGTTAGTACTAAGTGATGTATGATGGTGTGGTGTGTTAGTATTTTTATTATGTTGTGTATTATGTTGTGTGTGTTGATTATCGTTTGATTTATGCTGTGGAGTGTTACTACAATTACGTGTTTTATGGTGGGGTGATTTTTGTTTATCTACTTTAAAATTAATTGCAGTGACGGTAGCTGCTGCGCAATATATAAATGTTTGTACTTATTCTAAAGTTATTGATTGAATATTCTTTATAAATGTTTGTCCATTTCATCATTGACCGTATTGAGCCATTATTTATTTTTTATATTACCTTTCATTCTTTTTATATATATTACCTTTGGTGTTGTTTGAAGTCTCGGGATGGAAGGTCTGTGGGTTGGATCTGTACCTGAATATTTGAAAAGCATTTCTTCAAAGGTGTCTAGGATTTCTTTGTGGATTACTGAGTCCTGTGGTGCAATTATTGTTATTGAATTATCTTGAGATTATCGCAAGACCGATTCACTTAAAATTTCGTGTTCTGCTTGTGTCGTTACGAGTGATTGTGTTGTAGGTTCAAACGATTGCCGTGACTGCTCGGGAGTGTGTAATGTATGAACTAAGGTCTGTGAACTATGAAGGTTATGTGTTCGTGGTTGGTGTCGTGCTATTTGTTTGTGTTTCAGTTGTTTGGTTTTGTAGATTGTGATCATTACAATTCGGGATAGTCTGTAAAACTGACTGCTTAATTTTGTCTCTTTCGTGTTCTGGTATTCTGTTATTTCTATGTATGACTCTAATCTGATCTGCTAGTCTTTCTACTACTACTAGTCTACTAAGTCGTCTTCTGCAACAGTTCTAAACTGGGCAGAGTTATGCGATACGGTGTCCCCCCAGAATACGTGGGACAGCCTGAGCTTACATGCCCAGGGCGGTATTCTCCGTCGCGGATAGCTTTGGTACCCGCCTGGGGTCAATATCTACCGTTTCTTAGGCGCATCGCATACTTGAGGTTACTATTGCTCCGTTAGTCTTTGGTAAGTTTTAGCTGAATAGCTGCCAAAGTCCGCCCATCACGTGATCACAGATGTTCGGATCGGACGTGGAGTTAGGTTCTTGAGGGGCTTATTATTATTATTATGGGGGGATATTCATTTGTTTTCTCGTCTGGTTGGGTATATAAATAAAAATAGATATATATTGCACATATACAATAAATATTATTATTATTATTATTATTTAATTTTAGTTAACACCGAGGTAAATAAGATTCAACACATATTAAGCTCTGTATAGAGCGTTCAAATGGGTGTAGTGTATTAATGTATTCGTTCATTCGTTCCATCGTACTGCACCTGAATCAATTGCGCAATGACCGATACTTCATTCAAATCCGATCACCGGCAAAGCGCGGCGCCTTACGTCATCCTAACTTTGGACCGATTGGTCACCCCTTAGTTTTTTAAGTATTAGTAGTAAGAATTTTTGTAAAACCTTTATTAAATATTATTTTATATTAAATCGTATTTTTAAGATCTTCCGCTGCGTAACCCGTAATGCGCGCGTCAATTAAATACAAATCATACTATTTATGCAGGTTAGTGTTGTCATTAAGGAATTCTTCTTTTTTAATTTCAGTTTTGGTTGACAAATTAAGCCATGATAGTTGTCTCCGGGCGTGGGCCTACTGAGTTCGATCCCCGGTGCCGGCACCAATGACATTGCTTATTTTAAGTGCCGAATTATCACGTGCTCAGCGGTTAAGGAAAAATAATAATAAAAAAATTATTTCGAAGTCCATCAATCCGAAGTGGGGCCGCGTGATGGACTATGCCCTGATATCCTCTGTACAGAGTTACCCACTGCGAATTGACGGACTTCACACATGTTCGAAATATATTTTTTTGTTATTATTTCGGAAGAATGCATGTTTCCACACTATGTTTTCGGACTTAAAATTAACAATTTCATTGGTGCCGGCACCGGGGATCGAATTCAGGTTGCTCGAGTATACGGTATTGATTTAAGGCGCGCGCGGACACTGAGCTATCACGGATAACATTCCATAGAAAACTGCAATTAGATACAATCTTGCTGGATGTAATTTTTGGCGAAAGTAAATAAAATACAGAAATTTGCGAACTTTATTTCGTTTTTTATAATGTTCACTCGCTATTTTTTCAAAAAATGTCTTGAATGATTTCGATTCTGGTGCCGTTTAGTAAATTATTTACGCCAAGTACATTGTATTTTCTGATAACTTAAGAGCCTTCTTCAGCAACATTGCATAACTATTCGTTTTCACCTGCAACGTTTTGATTATCTTTTTCAAGTCATGTATGTTAGTCCTCAGCACTGTAATAAAAAATTGCTCAACAATTACGAGTATATAGGCTTTAAAAAAGATTTATCAGGGTAGCAAATTCAATTACTGTTCAAAGTATGGATTTCAGGTTTAACTTTATCACTATGCCATCTATACATATTAACTTGATATAGCTATAATTTTTTTTTCTATGGTTGACCATAACTTTCACCTTTCTTATTTATTACAGCTTGTTGTTTTAAAGTATTACTTTATTTGTATCTTGTATCTTGTAATAACTGATGTTTTTGCTTTCAGTCCCGAGACTATTAAAGCTTCATCTGACGCAGAAACCATAGCCTAGCCAGAACCCACGGGTTTGGGCCCTCCGCTGTGGGTCATGCGTGCGTTTAACTATGGTATGTCATCTAAGGGCCATGGAGATTGCGGTTCGGACCGGGACCCCGATGGCCGTTAACTGTGTTTTTTGCTAAACGGTGGCTGGGGGCGGTGAGAACCGCCCTGGAACGCGGGTGTACCTTGTGTACGCGTTGTGTTGGTTTCGCCGTGCTCGGAGGCGAGGGCGAACTACTGTGTTTGTTGTTACACTAGCTGTGGGTGTAGTGTTATCCGGCAGGACCATCGACGGTGGGTCCAACGTATCTAAGTCCCCTTCCTCGAACGGGTCGATGAGGACGTTTCGCGGGCGACGCTTGTTGACGTTCGCGTTTGTGTCAGGTGGTTATTTGCTGCGCTTACCACCAGAAGATTGGGATGATGTTCGGCTCTATCGAAGAACTACATTATTTTGCTGAAGTTTTCTCTGGTACAATTGAATCTGAAAAATATGCTAGTCGTGATAATTTCAGTTTATAATATTCTCCGAAAAAATACACTACAAATAAAAAAAATACACTACAAATAAGGAGTGGAATAGTTAAAAATTCATAGTTTTCTTTGAAACTAAAAATATTTGGTCAATAAAATACGATTTTACCCAAAATTAGAACCATACATAAAATTTAAAAACTTATAAAAACAATTTTGTTTTTAACAATTGAATATTATCAATGTTAAAAATTGATTTGCATTTAAAACAATGACATCTGTTTTTAATTGATGGAACTAAACGCAATCAGCAAGCTCCATGCAATTCTCTCTCTATGGACCGTGATAGATACTACCAACCACTCTTTGAGTAAAAGTGGTCTACTCGGTTCAAACTGTCTCCGATTGCATGATACGTGTGAGTACGGTTCGTGTACTTAATGTAAACAAACTGTCATGGTGTGTGTTTAGGGATGCCTGCTCTAAATTATTAACTTTTTAATTACTTTTTATCACAATGATTAACATAAAAGGAGAATACCCATTATTAAATAAGGTGAAATTTAAACAAAATAGGTTGAAAAATCAATTATTTTGTAGTTTAGTAAGTTTATTTATTTTAATAACAACAAAAATGCAATAAAAAATAGTAATTTATAGATCAAAAACCATCTCTTTATATTTGTTTTCGGAATAGTTTTCTCTCTGTTTTTATTTCCTGGGCTACGTTTATGATTTTTTTTATGGAGAAAAGGGCAAACGAGCAGGAGGCTCACCTGATGGTAAGTGATTACCGCCGCCCATGAACACCTGCAACACCCAAGAGAGGCTTACAAATGCTTTGCCGGCCTTTTAGAAAAGAGTATGCTCTCTTCTTGAAGGTTCCCAGGTCGTAACGGTTCGGAAAGACCGCCGGCGGCAGCTGGTTCCACAGAGTGGTTGTGCGAGGCAAGAAATGCCTTAGTTTAGTTCATAAATATATAAATATGTATTTCTATATTTATAAACCTGATTTTCAATTATGATTATATGATTTTAAATTATTTGCATGGTATATGATTTCAATTATATGGCTTGTGAAGTTTCCACTGGTCCTCATGTCATGTCCGCTGTATTATGTCTTTCCATAAATTGGCTAGAACGGAATCCGTAGGAAATTTTAAACCCAAAAATAAAAGGAAAAGCAAAGAAAAATACCATTTAGTGCAAGATAACATGGGTTCCGTTTATTTTATGTATGTAAGATATCATTTACGGATCAAATAAATAATGTAATTTTTAAAATAATAATGTTCTGATTGGAAGATGATGTAATGATAATTGTATTTTGTCTCCCATAGTTTCCCCACAACTCCCTAGTAATAAACTGACAACACTCGCAATACTGGCTATAAACCCACGAAATAACGAATCGAAAAACCGTGATTTCTGAAATTAATAGTGGTTAAATAATAAAAACTACAAATGAACAGTGATCTTGGTGTTGTTGTATGGTTTTCACATATAATTGCGACACAATTTGAAAGCACAAATCGGCATAATTAATTATTTTTCATGAGCACATTATCGATAAATGAATCAAATGACTCTAACATAGGTGAGAACCGAGTCTACTAATTTTAGTAGACTTTGTTTGCGCCGTTTTGGTAAGGTCAACTGTGTCATATAGACAACTATTATATTAAATACATAATTAAAGTATGTTATAATTTATTAGGTTAATGGTTGTTAAGGTAATGTTGTTTAGGTAAATGTTTGTTTAATTTTCTATACATTTATTTGCTTTTAACTGTATTTGCTTCGTTATTAAATATCCTTGTTGTGATTTTTTCATTTCGATATTGAATTTTTCTGCTATTTTAATAAATGACTAGATATTTTATAAGATTTCATATAATACTACAAAAAAGATGTAAAAGGTCCACACTGTCTGTCTCTTAAGGTAGGGCTAGGGACGAAATAAAAATCAATACTCTCGGAGCATGCGTGTCCGTGTGACTAGAGTGAGAGTTTAATAACAGTATTAGAGGGTATATTTATTAATATCAATTGAATAAGTGATTTATTTAAGTGCAATATTTCGTTTTGCGCCAATTGAAAACTTTATACGAATTATTTTAGTTATTTTAAGTCATATTATGTTGGCGTTATTGATTTGGTTGTCAACAACTTCAGAGTGCTGGTGCGATGGTGATTGCGCGTAGTGTTATTGTTTTGTGTAAAAAATAGTGAAACTTAACTAAATTCAACGAAAAAACTAATAACTTTCACTTATAGTTTTCATATTTGTTCTTATTTTTTTATTTTACTACTGGAATATGTCATTCTTCAATCTGGTAAGTGAAAATTTATGCTACATCAACATCAGCATAGGGCGGTACTATCGAATGTAAATGAACTATATTTCTTCAAATATCCAGCATTTTATCACTAAAAATTATCATATTTCATCGAGAAATGTTTTTAAAAACGCAATGTGACTAATTGGTATTGCGTTATTTGGCTTAGACGAATTTTTCGATGGTTTCGGATTTGGATCCTCCATATTTTACTGCTACGTGCATGGTACCAACTACACAATATAACTAGGTATACTTCTTTCTTTTTGGATGTTCTTGATTTTAAGTCGACATTTTTACTAATCTGCTGATATTTTTGATTTGTAAATACAGTTTATGTTATACGAGGAGCCAATTTATTTCGAATCGCCATAAATCAATACACTTGATCGTGGAGTCTTTGTAATCATGGATGAACCTTTGAAAAATGATTTTCTTTTGATACTTTTGTGTATTTAAACTCAATTTATCCTGTTGATATGTATTTTTAAATATTAATATATAAGAGCAGATTTATGCGTGTATGCGCGATTTTAAGTATGGATGGTAAATATGTGTATACATCGAATACGCTAGTAGCGTTCGTTTTTCGGTCCATATACAATGTGAGATGTCTTCAAGACAAGGGTAAATAGTAAGTTCTTGTGGCTACCAAAAGCAGATATTGTGAAAATAATGGGTAGCATCTTCAACGACAATTGGGATGATAGTCAAGCAGTAGCCAATCCATACTAAAAATGTGTATCGGTACTTTTATGTACATATTAAATTCATTTAAAAAATGCTACACATACAATTTGCTGCATAAAAGTCTATACATTTTTTTTGTGAGGTTATAGAGGCATGTATAGACATTCAGTATGAATTCCTTCAATTCATAATATTTTATAAGATCAGGTATTACTTTAGGCAAGAGACAAAGTTTACTATGCGCATGGTAAATTAAAAATCAAAAAGAAATACCTAAAATGTCCTTATTATAATTTTGAAAATATGCAGGTTTCGGCATTTTTTTTTTCTTTACCAAGAGGCATGCAATGAGACAACACTTAAAACTGCAATTATTAATTTCATTGATGCTAGAATGAGGGTTTAACCTCGGGTTGCCTAATAATATAATAATGTATATTAAAATAAAAGTAGTACCCAGACAACAAGCTATTTAGGCTTTGAATAAAGTAAAGCAAGGGGTTATTACAATACTTTAAATGTTACTTTAAAGTAGTTACAGCTTGTTACAGTTGCCTGTTATTGGCATTCTTTGTATAGAAAATTCAGCATATATGATGGTACTGCAGATTTCTGATGGAGCTCAAATGTCTATGATTTTTTTTTCTATTTCCAAAAATCTGTAAGTTAGCGTTACAATGTTTTTAGTTGAGCATGTGATAAATTATAACTTAAATTACAATCAACTAATTAAGGACTACAGTTTGAACACTGTTCCTCGAAAGTACTAAATTAATAGCAAGTTGTCCCCTAATCATGCTCACTGAGCTAGTATTGCTATTTTAATAATATACTTATTATGCTTTGCTTCAGAATTTCCAGTGTGAAATATTTTTAGTGTAATATTAACAATAGCATGATGAAGAGTCACCTAAATAAGATTCTAATTAGAAAAAACTAAACTCGCACATGCATACCTACACATCACAGATGCATTTATGTGCTCATGTCTACTTGTGCGCGCATTGTCACGCGCATGTCTCTCGTCTGTATAAGAAAATTTAGCCAACCTCTTTTTCCATAAAAGAGGTTTTTGACATTCCAAGTTATTAAGTAGTACTAGTCTTTTCGCAGATAACTATTAGTAGTATATCCTATACTGGCACAGGGGATAAAATTTTTAGTTATTTTTCTTTTGTTTCACTAAAGAAGTAATACTTCTACAAAAAATCGTTTATTTTGTTTGACAAGGTTACAGAATAAAAAAATTACCATTTTTTATGTACTTACATCACAAACTGCTATTAAAACTTTTAAAGTTCGAAAATATATATAACTTCATTTATAAATTGGTTTTGAAACATTGGGGTTATCAATAATTTATAACATACTAGCGGACTTAACAGACATTATTCTGTACACATGACATAAATCCGACAACAACTTATAAATAAAAAAAACTAATTGTGAATCTAAACCATTCTCGAATCGACCTGAAGACACAAAAATTACATTAAAATCAGTCCAGCCATTTAGGAGTTCAGTGACATACACATATACAGAAGAATTATATATATAAAGATATAGGTATATGATGGCTAGGATTATATACAGCGTGTCGTTACCATCGCGACAATAAATGAACACACATATAGGGGATAACTTTTAAAGTTGTATTAAACATATAAATTCTTTAAACATCAATATTTACAGAGTTATTAAATTTTCCAAAACAAAGAATTTTAGAACACCCTTACCTATAAAAGCGTAACGTAAAGTTCATTTGTAAAGGTCACAAAGCATATGAATGGGTTGAAAGAATTTAAAAGAGACAAAACATACTGTTAGAAGGAGAGGCTTGTAATACGACGCTGTGGCGCGAGTTGTATAGGATGTTACAAATTTTGTTTCTTTTTTACTTAATTAGTTTGTTTGAAAAATGTTTTTTTTAATTATGGATTTTGTTTAACGTTAATATTTTTTTAAAGATTATTGGCTCATGGCTTTAGACGTGTGTTCATTTATTGTCGCGATGGTAACGACACGCTGTATATACAACATTTACATGGGTTGGTGAATCTGTGTTAAATTGTCCATTGATAAAATATGGAGTATACACACACATAATACTACTGCACATCCCCCAGTTGTTTGTATTTATATATATTATAATTCTTGTAATTCTCTTTGGACCAATATTTTGTTTTATTGATCATGATATATAACATATTATATACGGGGTTATAAATATTTACGGGGACTTCAATAATAAAAAAATGTAGTATTTACAGATACTGTCAATGATAGTGAAACTTAATAATAAGGTATTGGGAGTTCTGACTAACAATAATTTGATTTTTAAAATCTCTAAAATTGCAAGATTTAAAACAGATTTTTTTTTTTAAAACAGTTTTTAGTAATTGGAATATAGTTTTTAATAATGAAGTTGGAAGTTTTGGCGACTCGGTGGCACAGTTGCTAACCTGGGTTTGATACTAAAATAGAATTTGACTACCATAGATAATTGTTTCCAATCTGTGTTTGATTTTATTCCCAATAATGTTTGATGTCAGGCATATTATCGTAAATCTAGCCAATACCATTAACATTATGTTGTGCTGACTCCACCTAGTTGAAATAAGGGAAGAAGAATAAAGGTCATCTATAGACCAATTTGCCAATCAAATTTTATCACAGTAATATCACATGCCTCAATAGGTCCTTCACCAACTTGAGGTGAATGTGCATATTTTTGAAATAATAACAAATATTTCGAAGATATGCGAAGTTTGCAATATCACAGTGGGGTCGTGCAGTGGACTATACCCTGATACCCCCTTTAAAGAGGAGGCCTTTGCCCAGCTGTGGTACATTTATAGGCTGTAACATTGCTTTATTTTTAAGATTTACCTACCTGTACATAAGTGTGAAAGTCAAACAATTTATAAAAGTTTTGTATTGTGTCTGCTTTTGTAGCAAATAAAACTTTCATTTTATACATATATTTAACAACCCTAAAGAATATGTTATTGAAAGCGCTTTTATAAGAAAGTTTGAAAAGTAACAATAAAATCCAGTAGTTCAGTTTCTTGCCTGCTTGCTTGTTGTATTGCTAAAATCTGTAGGGTAACCTAATTTGCAATGACATGTTCAATTGGCCATGTCAATAGGTTAAGTTCAGTAAAGACTTAATGGAGGATATCTTATGATTCTCAGACAATACTTATTAAGAACTTTTAAATACACACACTTCCCATGAAGAAAATTACTTAAAAACTTATTTGATTAAGGAAGTTTTAATTATTGAAGAAGACTTGAAATTAAAATATTGATAAGGTCTAATAGGGTTGAAAACAACAGAAATTTTAAAGGCACACAAAATAATGCACATTATGTAAGACAAGCTCAGTTTTTGACCATTTAATTCCAGAATTATGAGAATGTTTCTCAACTGGGTGCTTGCTTTTAATTCAATATACTCAGGTAGCCCGAGTTCAAAACTATGATGCACCAATAAAAATGTTAATTAAAATTTATAGTGTGCGGGACTTGCTTAACGGTGAAGGCAAGCATCAAGAGGAAATCTGCATATGTTCAAAATATTTAAAAAAATTATATGTGTACTTCTGTAAGCAAGTAAGAAGTTATACTTCTTAAGCGTAACAAAGAAAATATAACTAAAATGTTATGTGTACTGTGCCAGTAATCTTTTTTGTCTTTTTCATAATATTAAGGTAGTAAGTGAGCAGGCCATCCTGATGTTAAGTGATAAGCGTCGCTCAATGACATTAGCAACAACTGTAGGGTTGCAGACGCGTTGCCACCTTTTAATAAAGTAGGCCCCGGCTACCTCACTCACCATACGAAACATAGAGGTATAACATTTCCACTTCGCGCCGGTCTTCTGTGAGGTTGTGGTACTCACCCGGACGGATCTGCCCATTCGCGTCAACAGTGAAGACTATTGGACCTATGTGGCCCTACCACAGAGAAAAAGACATTAAAGCGTTTCTTCAAATGCTATTGAGTAAAAAACACAATATAGCTTAGAGTCAGGTCGCGAATCACGAAGACCTGGGTTCGATTCCCACAGCGGCGTAAAACTTTTCGTTCCTTTATTCTACAAATTTTAACGTTGAATGCAATTGATAACTATTGAATAATAATTTGGAAACATAGGTAAAGGTCAAAAAGTTATTAGTTGTTGCCATGGTAATACATAAGTCGAAAGTTGGTTGCTTTGCAACCAACACCGATATCATGTCGGTGTCGGTGTGAGCGGTCATCGTAAAATGTTTACACATATTTTTTACAAACTCGCAGAGAAAACAAAAACTCGCAAAGAAGTATATTATTTTTCCTATCATAAATTATTTCAAAAATGGGCTAGTGAAATATCTCGAAGTTATTTGATACATTTCTTCATAGGAAATAGCTCATGCATCTACTACTTGGCCGCCAATATGTCTTAAATAACAACAATAAATACAAACCTACCATATACATTCACCCATCTAGTGATATAATATATCAGATTACATCGGCGTGGCAAGGTCAAGAGCTATAGGACTTTCCTTAGGCTATTTATAATGTTTTTTTTTTTCGCTTTTTACTTAAATCGGGAGACCATCCATTGCTTTTCAATTTCTTAAGGTCTTTTACCACTTTTTATTTATAGATTGATAGATGAACGTTCTAGATACTTCGAAGCCTGTCCCTTTATAAATTTTAACACCAATTGCCTGATAAGATGCGATTTAAAAAAAATATAAAATTCCCGACAGAAACTGTAGACGTAAAAAATGAGAAAATCGAGCAGGTTTTAAGTGGTCAGAATTCGTATCACCATAGCTATCACACAGCTAAGGAACTTGCATCATGTAAATGTACGGCATTTACATAATGCAAGTTGCTTAGCTGGCATACTCCAAAATACACTTTACTTGGCTATATGTATATTTATTTCATTGTTAGATTTTGTAGCACCGTCTTTAATTAATGTGTAGTCAATTTCTACAAATAAATCTTTAGAATGAAATCATATTGTATATGACATTAAAATGCAAAATTAGCTTATGATTCCTACACCGACTACATCGGCCCTCACGCTAACCTCGCGAATTTATGAATTATGGAAAGAAATTCATGTAACCAAACACAAAAGGACTTCCATAGCAGACTTAAGTGTAAATTGGAAAGTAAAGCGTAGTTTTAGAAGTATATTACTGAGCGCGCGACGCTGAAGCTTTCATTTGTGGGAAGACTGTAAACAGTGCAACAGGGTCTAGTAGCTACTTTTGTTTCACTTTCTGCATAATTAAATTATAACATATTGATAACGTTTTTAAATAGATTTTGACGACTTTTAACTTTTTTGGTTTCTACTATTGTTTTATTTTGTGTCGTTTTGGAGCTTTGGAGGTTGGTAAGAGATATTCATTATTTTATTTTGTTACTCTAATTGACATATGATTTGTTTTAGGTTACTTACGGAAAGGAAGGTTTATTATTTTATTTTATTTTTTCCTTTTTAAACGTTAACTTAAAATTAGCTTTACCAGGAAATTAGTACATGGAAACATTAATCTGTGTGGTAAAGGATTTTAAGAAATACAAATTAAACATTGGTAAACAATCATACAGCTTACAACCCGTTAAATCGAAGCCAAAAAATTAAAATTGTGAAATATTTCCTAGAGCTATATTTAGACACCAATTGGTATTTTGTCTCGTAATTCTTATTAACCTTTGTCCTCTCTTGTCTTGTAAATTTCACGTCTGTATTTGTAGCGAAACATTTAACTTGAAATTTTACTATCTATAACTCTAACTAAGTAAAGTTGTTACTGATTTTTCCAGTTAGGCTGTCGTTAGGTAGGTGTTTTTTAAATATTTTCACCTAATTTTTTTTTCGCCCATCTACAGCGTGGCGTTACCATCGCGACAATAAATGAACACACGTCTAACGCTACTTGCCAATAATCATAAAAAAAAACATGGATGTTACAAATTTTGTTTCTTTTTTACTTAATTAGTTTGTATGAAAAATATTTTTTTTTAATTATTGATTTTGTTTAACGTTAATATTTTTTTATGATTATTGGCAAGTAGCGTTAGACGTGTGTTCATTTATTGTGGCGATGGTAACGCCACGCTGTAGATGGGCGAAAAAAAAATTAGGTGAAAATATTTAAAAAACACCTACCTAACGACAGCCTAACTGGGAAAATCAGTAACAAGTTTACTTAGTTAGAGTTATAGATAGTAAAATTTCAAGTTAAATGTTTCGCTACAAATACAGACGTGAAATTTACAAGACAAGAGAGGACAAAGGTTAATAAGAATTACGAGACAAAATACCAATTGGTGTCTAAATATAGCTCTAGGAAATATTTCACAATTTTAATTTTTTGGCTTCGATTTAACGGGTTGTAAGCTGTATGATTGTTTACCAATGTTTAATTTGTATTTCTTAAAATCCTTTACCACACAGATTAATGTTTCCATGTACTAATTTCCTGGTAAAGCTAATTTTAAGTTAACGTTTAAAAAGGAAAAAATAAAATAAAATAATAAACCTTCCTTTCCGTAAGTAACCTAAAACAAATCATATGTCAATTAGAGTAACAAAATAAAATAATGAATATCTCTTACCAACCTCCAAAGCTCCAAAACGACACAAAATAAAACAATAGTAGAAACCAAAAAAGTTAAAAGTCGTCAAAATCTATTTAAAAACGTTATCAATATGTTATAATTTAATTATGCAGAAAGTGAAACAAAAGTAGCTACTAGACCCTGTTGCACTGTTTACAGTCTTCCCACAAATGAAAGCTTCAGCGTCGCGCGCTCAGTAATATACTTCTAAAACTACGCTTTACTTTCCAATTTACACTTAAGTCTGCTATGGAAGTCCTTTTGTGTTTGGTTACATGAATTTCTTTCCATAATTCATAAATTCGCGAGGTTAGCGTGAGGGCCGATGTAGTCGGTGTAGGAATCATAAGCTAATTTTGCATTTTAATGTCATATACATATGATTTAATTCTAAAGATTTATTTGTAGAAATTGACTACACATTAATTAAAGACGGTGCTACAAAATCTAACAATGAAATAAATATACATATAGCCAAGTAAAGTGTATTTTGGAGTATGCCAGCTAAGCAACTTGCATTATGTAAATGCCGTACATTTACATGATGCAAGTTCCTTAGCTGTGTGATAGCTATGGTGATACGAATTCTGACCACTTAAAACCTGCTCGATTTTCTCATTTTTTACGTCTACAGTTTCTGTCGGGAATTTTATATTTTTTTTAAATCGCATCTTATCAGGCAATTGGTGTTAAAATTTATAAAGGGACAGGCTTCGAAGTATCTAGAACGTTCATCTATCAATCTATAAATAAAAAGTGGTAAAAGACCTTAAGAAATTGAAAAGCAATGGATGGTCTCCCGATTTAAGTTGTGCGCAACTCGCGCCACAGCGTCGCATTACAAACGTAGATATTTTTCTAGTGCAAGAGACATTCTTAAAACCTAGTGTACGTGATCCCAGAATCGCAAATTACAACATTGTCCGCCACGACCGGTTAGCAAACCGTCTGGGAGGCACATTAATTTACTATAAACGGTCCTTGTACTGTTGCCCGCTCGACATTCCAGAGCTAAGTCAAATAGAGGCATCCGCGTGTAGGTTAGCGCTCATCGGCCACAGGCCGCTTGTACTAGTCTCAGCCTACCTCTCTGGGAACAAAACCTTATTACAAAGCGACCTAGATACGCTACTCAACTTAGGCCCTTCCGTGATAATTGCAGGAGATCTAAACTGCAAACACGGTTCATGGGACATCCACAGCATCCCAAATAACAACGGAAAGCATCTCTTTAGCTTATCCGATAATTTAAACTTTAGCATAATCGCTCCTACGACTCCCACTAGGTATCCTACGGTGGACAACTACCAACATGCGACACCGAGTATCCTAGATATCATGTTATTCAAGGAGGTCTCGCTCGACATCGAGTCGATAGAGACAATCCATGAACTAGATTCAGATCACAGGCCCGTCCTGTGTAAACTGGGCCAGAACGCCGGCGCGGTCCCTCCGACCAAATCCGTAGTGGACTGGCATCGTCTTGAGGTCAAACTCAAGGCCTTGGACCCCCAGGACTTAGTCGACCTACCCGAGACGATAGCTACGTTCGATGACGCAAATCGAGCGATAGCAAGTCTCCGAGAAACCATTACTTCCGCAGTCACAGACTCGGAACGGACGGCGAAACTGTCGGGCGACCGACGGTTTAACTTTCCGCCTGACCTAAGACTGCTAATTAGACAGAAAAATGCAGTCAAACGCGCCTTCGACCGATACCGATCGGAATCGAACCGAACCCTACTTCGACGCCTTCAGCTAGAAGTCAAAGATCGTGTATCGGAACACCGACATAAAACGTGGGACACTCTCCTAGTGGACATCTAGCCATCGCACATCGCCTACTGGCGGTTGGCCCGCATTCTGAAAGCAGACCCCCGCGAATCTCTACCGCCGTTAATTAGACCTAATAGCGCTTCAGTAGCCCTAGATGACTCCGAAAAAGCCGAATGCCTTGCGGACAACCTAGAGCAGCAATGTACGCCATCGCGCGAACACACCGATACAGTCCACCTAACGGAGGTGGACCGCGTAATCGAGACTAGGGCTGCGCTTCCACCAGAAGGCGATCCTTTAAGTTCAGTGACCCCCGAAGAGGTCCAAGATATTATTAAAAATTTAAAACCGAAATCCGCCCCGGGCCCAGATAATATCAGTAACAAAATTCTCAAAGCTCTCCCTGGGCCGCTTATCTGTCTACTGGCGACCATTTTCAACACTCTACTCTCCAGTTGCTCCTTCCCGGACGACTGGAAACAAGCCACGGTTATCGGCATTCGCAAGCCGAATAAACCAGCCAACCAGCCCTCTAGTTATCGTCCCATCAGCCTCCTCAGTTGCCTGGGGAAGCTCTACGAGCGGCTCTTATTAAACAGGCTCAAAGAGCACGTATTTTCCAACGGCCTTCTGCCCACGGAACAATTTGGCTTTCGAGCTAGACACTCTTGCACACGGAGCACATCCTAAAAGGCTTAAACCACCCGAAACATTTCAGTACAGGGGCTCTTTTCTTCGATGTCGCAAAGGCATTCGACAAGGTCTGGCACAACGGCTTGCTTTACTAGCTATACACACTCAAAGTGCCAGATAGGCTCGTACACACCATCCGGGCCTTTTTGTTGAATCGCTTTTTTCGATATCGAGTCGAGGGCACCCTCTCCACAAGCCGCCGCCTCACGGCCGGCGTACCACAAGGCTCCTGCCTCTCACCTTTGCTCTTTACGCTCTACACGAGCGACATACCCAAAGACCCCCACGTCAATCTCGCGCTTTTCGCGGATGACACCGCGCTCTTTTATTCAGACCGCAACCTTAGAATACTAACTACTCGACTCCAAAGCGCCGCCGACCGCCTCGGCGATTGGTTCCGCAAATGGAGAATAGAAATAAATCCCGAAAAGAGTGTGGCGATTCACTTCACACGAAGTACTTACCCGTCACATCTTTATAATGGTCCTCGCCAATGCAGAAAGTTGGGGCAAATATCCCTTTATGGCCAACCGCTCCCCTGGGAGAAAAAGGTCAAATACTTAGGTGTCACTTTCGATTCGCGTATGTCATTTACTACGCACATTAATAACGTTCGTAACAGAGCCGCGTTCGTCTCCGGCCGGCTACACAATTTAACTAACGCTAAAAGTAAAATGCCCTTAAGGCACAAATTACTATTATATAAGACCTGCGTACGACCTATTATGTCCTACGCATGCATGATCTTCGCCCACACGCATCCTACTCGCTTGTACAAGCTGCAAATAGTACAAAATAAGTTCATCCGCCGTGCAACCGGTGCGCAGTGGTATCAACGCAACGTCGATCTGCACAGCGATTGCAGACTACCGACGTTTCGCGAATATTTTAAAGACCTGACCAAACTGTTCTTCGATAGAGCCGAACATCATCCCAACCCTCTGGTGGTAAGCGCAGCAAATTACCAACCCGACACAAACGCGAACGTCAACAAGCGTCGCCTGCGAAACGTCCTCATCGACCCGGTCGAGGAAGGGGACTTAGATACGCCGGACCCACCGCCGGAGGCCCCGGCGGATAACACTACACCCACAGCTAGTGTAACAACAAATACAATAGTTCGCCCTCGCCTCCGAGCACGGCGAGACCAACACAACGCGTACACAAGGTACACCCGCGTTCCAGGGCGGTTCTCACCGCCCCCAGCCACCGATTAGCTAAAAACAAAGTCGACGGCCATCGGGGTCTCGGTCCGCACCGCAACTTCGATGGCCCTTAGATGACATGTCGTAGTTAAACGCACGCATGAGCACGTGCGCGGCCCTACCCACAGCGGAGGGCCCAAACCCGTGGGTTCTGGCTAACCCACCGGTTCTGCGTCAGATGAAGCTTTACTAGTCTCGGGACTGAAAGCAAAAACATCAGTTAATACAAGACAAGATACACAAGTCGCATTACAAGCCTCTCCTTCTAACAGTATGTTTTGTCTCTTTTAAATTCATTCAACCCATTCATATGCTTTGTAACCTTTACAAATGAACTTTACGTTATAGTTTTATACGTAAGGGTTTTCTAAAATTGTTTGTTTTGGAAAATTTTATAACTCGGTAAATATTGATGTTTAAGGAATGCAAATGTTTAATACAATTTTAAAAAGTTATCCTCTATATGTGTGTTCATTTATTGTCGCGTTGGTAACGACACGCTGTATATTCGCAACACCAGACGAATTTCACTGCTGAACACTGAAATTCGTTTGGTATATCTAATAACAGGCCTATGTTCAGCTGTAAATTTTATGGAAGTTCATGTATGCTTTTCATTTGGTCAAAACCTGGTATCGTGCGCGCCCAACTTCTATTTTTATTGGATAGTACCGTGTGCCCCTAAAAAAAGTGTGTCAGCAGTGTCTCAATTGATAACTGTTATTGAGTAAAAAACTAATCAGAACATGAATATCTTTGATATCAACTAACAAAGTAAAGTAAAGAAACAGCTTACATATGTCCCAGTATACAGAGGGTATTAGGGCATATAATAGATGAAAATAAGATACCTTTCATTGGTAAACACTTAATTAAACGTTATTATGGAACCATGCGATGATTGATCACGGTATTGTGCAAACATTTGGCCCGGGTCATCTTGTTTGTTTATATTTGGCCAAAATGATTGCAGACCACCTCCCGAAACAGTTTAGGCCTAATAATGGTGATTAAATATTACGTTTTCAAATTGATTTCAAAACTTCTTTCTCGTATGGTTTTATCAGTACTCATATTGGCAGTAAACATACGCAGTTATGAATAATTCATATTGTTTGTATAGCTTATACATGCAGACAGTGCGTATCGAATTGAAGACGTCTGGCCACTTAGGTACTTTGATATTGATTGCGTAACAACGTACCGACTTCAATCGATGACAGAAATCGATCGCCTGTTATTGTTGTTCTGGGAGCTTAATCTACATACATATAAATCATTCCGATGCCCTACATCAAAATTATTTACTGCCTAGTTATGTAATATAAGTAGTGCAATCATACCAGTTCACAAAAAATTAAATGATTTGTTTTCATTATACTTCTCTTATATATGAATTATTGTATTTTTTTGCTTCCAAAAATTCGGTTCTTGTGTGTGGTGAAATCCGTTTTTCTGAATACCTTATTAGCACCATGCGATAGGTAGAGGTAGGTAGGTGTTGGGCGGCCGTTTTAACTTTACATTCAAACGGTGAATCCAATGTAAACAATCGGAATTTTCGGATAATTTGAATAACAGTTTTTACCATATCATATTAATAACTTCCTGTGTACATATTTATTATAAATAAATTTCTTTTTCTATGGTCCAAATGATTTTAAATCCACTAGTCCCACAGTATCTAAGGTATTTTACATCGGTAGAGCACGTTTCACTTGAAATCAATGGGTTTCACACTATTGTCCTAATATGTCACTGAAATATCCATTGTATCATAATTGAAGAAAAGGATTCATTTTGTTAATTCGATCAATGATTCTGCTATTTTTTGTTAAATGTAAAATCCTTGCATTTTGTTTATTTTATATACGTTAAATAGTGTATGTTTGCTTTGTGTAATAACAAAATATTAGGCCAAATAGCCGTAAAAGAGGTAACTGTGTGATTCTGGCAGGTATCCATTCGATTTATCCCAGCGTTATGAGAAGTCAGTTAAAAACTCTTTCAACATACACAACCTTACTATCACAATTACAATTTGCATGTTATTCTTACTATATATAATACTTGTATTTTCGGTTACTTTTAAGAGTTATTATTGTTGTATCTATCTCATTACTTCGAGAACTTCACGTGTTCGTCCATTCGCACGTATTCTTAAAATAGCCAATCATACTGCACTCGCCTCTCCCCGCGCTGCTCATGCCTCCACCATATTTGGTGAACTAGAAACAGAACGAAATGTTAATCATGCGGCGTCTATTGGGGGTTATCAGTGTTCTAACCTTATTTTTATTGCCGCAGATGCCCATCTTTTTCAGACAAATCACAAAAATGCACAATTATACCAACTTTAAATCGGCCGTTATGGCATAATTATTACATATTATTACATTGATGTTCTATGTTTCACGCGAGTTCACTGCAAGAAGTAATTTGTTTTATTTAAGAGTTTTGAGCTATTATGCCTTTAGCATCGGAATAATTAGTATCTTGTATTTGTGACGTCCGACGAAATTCTGCTAACAAAATAATTTTTTGCTAACAACAGAAATTCATAAAATTAGTTTTTTGTAAGAAATCCGTTTTCACCTAAAATTTGTTATGTAACTTTTATTTATAAAGAGGCAGCTCGATAATTCTTATAGATTAAGAATTCCTAACAGTGGTCGTGGTTGATGACGATGATTTGTTTCTGGCTAATGCAACTCGGGTTTCGTGATATACGATGGTTATGTGTCATAACGATTAAAATTTTAAATTCATTTCATTTTGTTGCTTAATTTAGTAAATTTAATATTTTAACGCGCAGTAATAGGTACTCTTCTCCGTTGTGTACTAACAGTTACAAATATTTACTTGATTTCTAGATCACTTAGATAATTATATTTAGTTTTTCAATAAATATAAATTCAGAATGATTTTTTTTTTTTTAACTTTAGATATTACATATTTTTATTTCAAAAGGAATAAACCCAATGGTGTTAAGTCCGCCATTGTACGTTATTGTGCATAAAGTTTTTAAATAAAAAAAAAAAATAAACAGTGTATTATTGTAAAGACTTGTTTATTTGTATAAACTTTAATCTCTATAAAATATGAAAATTTTTTTGATTATTAAATGAAGTGCGTTGTTTCATGGTAGGGCCGTGCAACAGATTATTCTTTTCCACGAATGGACAGGTTTATCAGGTCCTCATAGAAAATCTGAAGAAGTAAGTGGAAGTCTTACACTTTCGCATTTCGTCTGGTGACTTAAATTCGGGACGTATTGAATACGTATAAGGTCCATGTGCCGTCCCATGGCCAAAACAAAAGACAACTATTGAGACGTGCGGGACACATATCATTTTGTTATATCGTTGTGTATATGATTTTTATATTTAATATAAATAGACTTTGATCGGTTTTAATATACTATTGTTTTAATAATGATATAGTAGTTTACATTGTATATTGCCTATATATGTCACACTGCTGGGCAAAGGCCTCGTAGGTACAGAGAGCATAGTCCCCCACGTGACTACTCCGGATTGTCGGACTTCACATGTTCGAATTGTTTTTTTTGGACTCTGTTTACAGTTTTACATTGTTATTTTTACACTGAACTGAAACGTAGTTAAATATGTTTTACATGGTTTCTGACCTGAATAGGGTCATGGCTTTCGAAATGAAATCATTTTAATTTATTATTTTAATGATGACTCGGTCGCGCCGTTACTAAGATATTAGCTTCGGTGTGGGGGTCGTGGGTTCGATTTCCAAAGTATTTGTTTGACCCACAGATAATTGTTCCGGATCTGGGTGTTGGTTCACCAAAGAGGATTGACGTAGGCAGGCGGTCGGTTGTAAAAACTAACCAAGTGCGAGTCGAACTGGTGCACTAAGGATTCCGTACGAATATCTAAAATGTCATGTATGGTGTTTAGCCCCACTTAAATATTTTTTATTCTGTTTTTTTAGTATTTGTTGTTAAAGCGGCAACAGAAATACATCATCTGTGAAAATTTCAACTGTCCAACTATTACGGTTCACGAGATACAGCTCGGTGACGGATAGACATACAAACAGACAGACAGCGAAGTATTAGTAATAAGGTCTCGTTTTACCCTTTGGGTAAGATACAGCCTGGTGACAGACGGACAGACAGCGGAGTAATAGGATCCCAATAGGTTTTATCCTTTGGGAACGGAACCCTAAAATATCCAATACAGCTTACCACACGATTGGCATGTTGTGCCGATTTAATTTTTTTTAATGTTGTTATTAACGAGAATTATGAACCGTATGGCGTTGAGTACCATTATGGCCTCCAATAGAATTTGTGGTAAAGTGTGATAATCTTATGTTGCTAATACGTGAGTACATAATTGTGTAGTATGTATGTTCAAGTAATAGATAATTAAAACCGGACATCGCTTGTTGCCGTCGTATGTACATCGATTACGGCGGCCCATTTCAGAAATAAACCAAATTAAAATCGCGTTGGGTGTTTTAAGACGCTCAATATTCCGCAACGGGATGTTGTATTCAAATTAGGTTTAGATATTGTTCTCGGTGGAGAATGGCGTCACATGATAGAATAGAGACTTTTATCTATATCATCTCTAAGGGTTTTGGGTGTTTAAGAGTCTCAAATTAATAACCATTGTTCTTTTCCTGTTTTAGGGTGTAGTTAATCGTAAAGAAGCGTTTTATAACTTTAACTCAGGCTCTTGTAGTGCTTGTTACTTGCAAGATCTTTGCACAATAGGTTTCCCTGTGATTCATATATTCAATGAGGTTTGATTGACGGCGACGCCGACAATCTAGTCCTATTGTCAATCATAAAAGTGATGATCGGTGTCATGCTAAATTGATCAACTAAATGCCTATTATTATAGGACATTCGTTTGGCGGTAAACTGTTGCACATATTGCTCATAGTGCTTTAGTTTACTACTAAAAGTAATAATGAAGTCTAGATTACATAGGTATACATAAGAGTCGCCCAAATGCCTTAATTATCCACTGATTTCATCATACTCCTATAGGCTTATTAGCAAGTAAAGAAAAGGTATTAAAAGTAAAGAAAAGTTAACATAAACAAATGCTATGTAAAATATTGTCCCAAATACATGTGCCTAGTTGCTTTAGCTCAGCTTTTGTCCTTCATTGAAATCGATTCATAACAAAATTATTCAGACCAAGAAGCCATTTTACCTTCAACAGAATGGGTACAATAAATGTATAACTGAATTGATATTCTATACTAGGGATGTTATGATTATGACATTTCGAATCGGGATATAAAATATTACATCGGTGTCGGTTGCGATAATACCCAAAGGCAAATGACATAGTTTACACCAAAACAATAAATAATAGAACTACCTATGATTTATCTTGATTTAAAAATAAACTGTACAAATATAATATAATCTAATACTATAATAAAAGAGTAGAATAGGAGTGTCTATACATTGAATATATTTATGAAAAAATTTAAAAGGGTATCATAAAAAGCGTTATAGGAAAAATAAAAACCATTTTTCGAATTTTTGTCTGTTCGCGATAAACTTGAAAACTACTTAACGGTCTTTAATATAGTTTACAGCACTGGTTACTTAAACAAAGCTTGGGGCAACATCTAGGCTTTGTTTCATCTCAATCGGTTCACTCAAACGGGAGATATCATAGGGGAGATATCATCTCTATTATGTGAACGCAATATGCTCACTGTGAGCAATGACCAAGCCTCAAATTAGCCGGCTGAGTTTTTAAGTTCGCTTACTGCAAGTGTTCTTTCTGCATATAGAATCACGCGCACTGTCCGTGTAAAATTGTGCAATAGCGGATTTCATTTTCAACTTCATATAAACAAAACTTTTCTACAAAGGCACATAATTCAAGCTGAGTTCGTCACTGGGTGTGGCTCAGACAAAATTGCGTTTATTTCGCGAATACCACTCGCCTGATCACTGATCATGGCGCAGCTGTGAAGCCATTTCCTTCGGCGTGGGTTCGATTCTCACACTCTTATTTGTGTGATCCATAGTAATTGTTTCCCAGAAGGCAAAACTGATGTATTTCTGATGACGTTATAACAACAAATAAAAAAATCAGAATATTTTTTTAAGTGGGGTTGAATACAACATCATGATTTTGAGGTCTGTTTTATAGATTATGGTATTTCAATTATTAATTCGTGCAAGAATGCAACTCGCACTTGGCTGGTTTTTAAATTTATATAATCTAACAATCATCATCATTTTACAGACCATAATGTAATTATAGTATGTAAATGTAATTATAGTTAACTATAGTTTCATCCAATTCAGCTGTAGCTATTACTTTTTTTGAGTTGATATAACTTTTTATTTATGAATTTGAATAAAACTAACACTAAATGTTAAGTGAAGTACTACAATTCATTAGTTAAAGTTGCACCTAAATCAGTTAAGCCGTTTCTGAGATAAGCGCGCACAAAAGCACAGATACACAGACAACAATTTTTTACAACCATTGTTTTGGGTTCTATTGCGTTGATAAAAGGGGACCTTCAGTAATAGTTTTTCTCAAATGTCTTCTATGTACAGGCAAAGACAAGTAACATTTTTATTATATGTATAAATATCTGTCTGTATCCGTCTGAAATTTTCGCTTTCTCCCTATTCCACCCGGACGTAGTCGCGGGCAAGTAATATTATATAGAGGAAAGATTCGATTATTTTGTTTGTTTATTTGCATTGAAGGCTCCGACCTACTGAACTGATATGAAAAATTCTTTCACTGTTGGGAAGCTACACTACTGCTCCCCGGGTGACATAGGCTATTTTATAAATTAAAAAGAAAAGGGAATCTTACTAAAACTCCGATAATGTAACCCAAGGTGTACAAAAATTACCTAAAATATTCTTGACATGGCGTGCGCTGCGAATGCGTTGAATGTTTTTTTATCTTGTTAAAATGCCCAAAAGATCAAAATCTCAACTTTCTAGAAATAGTTCCTAGACGAGGGCATCAACAGCCCTGTAGTCCCGCCTGATAGAAATAGGGCTAAGGTATCTCACGTCTGTCGTAAAAGTCGGCGCAGCCAATAAAAATCTTTTAGTGAATAATGATAACCTTTCTGGATTCTGGACATTTTTGTTCCTACATACTTTTATTTCAAATGACTTCGTTTGGCGCGAAAGAAATTACGGAACAAAATTTCATGCCAACTTTTAAAACCTGCTGTTTATTGAAGAATTGAAGGATAATTTAACTGTAGTGACCATTATTACCGGATTACAGAGGATACCGATGATCCTATTGACTTGCCAAATCCATTTGAGCGGCTTCAAATTTCGTTAAAAACATCTTTCTCCTATAATAACCATACAGTTATACTATGAAACAAAATATAGCTGTTAACAAGTCCCAAAGCCTAACCTTCGAATTAGTAGGGATCGACTTACGAAAATAATGTTTCACTCATGGCCAACTGTACTCTAGTTTTTTTGAACTGTAAAAAATCGAGTCTTCGTATCCCAACATCTCCTTAACATAGCACGTAGACCCATTCGCTCCTATCGCTTAATTTGACTTGTGCTTTTCTCCATTTAAATGATTGTTCTCCCCTTCTTTATTTCGCCTTCCGCGGGTCTGAACTACTGAAAATCAATTTTTTTTGCTGCCACAAAATAAAACTACGTCAAATATCGTTTACAGTGAAGTTCTGACTGAATAAATTGAATTGCTTTTGTTTTGTACATATGATCTTTTTATAAAAAAATTAAAAAAATGATGAAATACTTATTAAAAAATAACAAAAATAAATATTTAAAATAATCACAAAAATTCATTAAAATAAAAATAAAACTTCATTAAAGTAATAACATTCAAACTTATTAAATTATAAATTCCTTTTTTGGAAACTAGACGCAAATAGAAGGGTTTATGTGTGTGTATTGTAGTTTATAATTTAGAAATTCCTATATTTAAAAATAATTAATTTTTGTAATTACCTTGTAAGCTACTATTATTTTACTAGGTGGTTTTTAATACCTTACCTTTTAATAAGTCTGTATCGATAATAATTATCTGAACTAAACTTTATATGATTGGTGGTGGTACTAGCACAGATAATGAACCGTGGAATATTTTCCCAGAAACTGTTGTAATCATGACAAAGAGAGTATGTATCGTGGACACTCGGTTGGAACAAAGATCCTTTCGTAGTAAATTATTAAGGTTCCGTACTTTGAAAGGTAAAAAAAGGAATCACTGTCTTGCCCGTCATTGTCCTGTCCGTGTATCGCCACCGATTTTATCAGCAATGGGTACACATAGCAAGTTGAAATTTATACCAGAGCTTTATAGTCCCTTTTAAGTGTATAAAAATAAAGGTCCTGAGTCAACACGATAAAAAGATATGAGCAAATTTAACTTTTTACTCTTAGGAATTTTCCCTGTACTTGTGCTGTAAGACTTTGCTTTTAACCAAAATTGACAATTCTCGGTCAACCGCTCCGTTCCGGTACGTACGTACGAATAGATTTTGAGTCGAAATTTGCAATTACATACAATTATGTCAGTTAATTACTAAGTACCCGGAGGACCTTTTTTTTTGGTTTCTTTTTTTTTTGGTAAATCGTGTGTTTTGGAAATTACATGTAGATACAAATTACTGAGTTATGAAATATGCATAATATTTTTCTATCTTACCGACGTAATAATAAGAAAATATGAACTGATGTTTTTCACAAAAGAAAGAACTTTAAAAAAAGGGGGTCTGTTTTGGGGCTGCCCGATTACGGCCGAGCTATTTTAACACTTTTTTTGCGGCGAAATTTACCGTCATATTCGAATGATATTTTTCAAACCCTGAAAACAGGGATAAAAGGACATTTTCTAAAAATGAATCCTAGCTAGATCTATTTTTCGCCCCCGAATCTATGCAAGTACTAAATTTCAAGAAAATCGCTGGAGCCGTTTCCGAGATTCCGATTATATATATATATATATATATATACAAGAATTGCTCGTTTAAAGGATAAGATTGCTTAATAAGATACTATGGTATCTCGTATTATTATTATTACTACTATTTTATCATTTGTCCAATCCAACAGTATGAACCCCGCACATTGGCGTCGTTAAGATATTCGGCAATAGTATAATAGCCTTTAGCCATAAGTTTACTTTTAATTTTTCGTTTAAGTTCATCAAGTGGCAGACTTAATATCGACTGTGGGATTTTATTATACATGCGCACACTTTGCCCCATGAACGACCTCTTTACTTTTTGTAGACGAAACAATGGCGTAGTTAGTTTGTCCTTATTTCTAGTATTTAGTTTATGTCTGTCACTATTCTTTAGATAATTATTAATATTAACATACAAAATATTACAATAAATATATTGAGACGCAACAGTGAGTATATTAATCTCTTTAAAAAGATCTCTGAGTGTATGCATTACATGCCGCACAGTTCAGCACACTAGTTTACTCGCACCAGACACGTTTGTGTTTTCACCTCTAGTTTCAGTTTCACCGTGTGATTAGATAAGCTCAGTAGCTAGAGCGTCGGGTGTGAATATCGGGGGACGCAGGTTCAAATTCACACAGCGACAAAAAGCTTTCGTCAACAAATTTTGCATTTCATTTTAAGTACAGAGAATAACACTATCAAATATACGAGTACTATTATAATCATTTAATACGAATATTATTATCATTTCAATTATGGTTACAAATGTAAAATATAACAATCGGCACATGAAATCAACAGCACCGCATACATGATGACATGATGCATATCGATTAAATATATATTTAATCGATATGCATCATGTCCACAACAAATCCATATGAATTTGTCCTTTATAATGTACATTTTGACTTTGAATATCACTTCTAAAGGTTATTTTAAGATTTTTTTCTATAGAGAAAATTTATCGATAGCATGTTTTAAAACCAAACACAACAACAACACACACGCACAAAACATTTTTAAATGACTTTTTGGATATTCAAAATTTTTTTTGAAAATAAAAATGGTATTCTTTTTAAAGCTAATCTTCAGTGGTTTTCAAATTAAAAATGTACCTGGATTAAGGACATATATAGCTATAAAGTAAGTTTGTTAAACGTATTCTTAACTTTATTGCTTAAGCTTTACTTGGTAGGACCACGCAACGAATGGACAGGTCCTTTCGGGGAAGAACCACGACCACGGAGAAGACCGGCGTTAAGTGGAAGTATTATACTTCTGCGGTTCGTCTGGTGAGTGACATCTGCAACCCTATGGGTGCTGCAAATATCAATGGGCGGCGGTTATCACTTAACATCAAGTGAAACGTCACCGTGGCGTTTGATACCGTTTCACATAAAAAATCTTATGGCTACAATGGACGGACTTAATGTCAAATATCATTCCCTACCTTACTTACCCTTTTTATGGCGAAAAGCATATGGCTAGTACATAGCCGAAAAATAAAAAAAATAAATAAAAAGTAAATTTTGTCTGAAATCAATTATATTAATTCAGACAAAATCAATTATATAGACAAGATAACATATATTGTGAAGGGGCGAGCTTTAATATGTCCATTATTGGGAATGGATGCACATTTCCGATTCTCTTCCAGAATTTGTTGATAACAATCGTGTTTCGGGCCTGAAAAATTACCTGTTAAACCAGATGCATTGTAACTATATGTCGTATATACATATAGTTACAATGCATCTGGGATATACTTTTGTCTGAGACAAAGCTCCCTGACTCCTAAATGGTCCTTTAATATTTTTTTGTACTTGACTCACATCAAGCCTAGGCTTGCTCGGATCTGCTGGTCGGTCACACTCTTATCTTCTTTTTATGTCACTGTTGAAAGATATCCCTCACGCAGATTCATCATTGTGATTGCTATGCCCACGCTTGAACTCATTAAACCAATTGTAAACAATGGCACGGGATGGGGCTTCCTTATTAAAAACCAATCAAAGTTTATCAAAGCTTTTTTGTTGAGGCCACAATAAAGTCGTACTAAATCATGGATCGAAAATTATCTCCGTTCACATTTTGAGATGTAGCAACGAACAGCAACTTTTGGAATTGCCGTCAATTCACAAAAACAAATGACACATGGAAGCTATATCAAATTCCGTTACCAAATTAACATTAAAATAAAATTTCTGAAATAAAAGTAGCCGAAGCTACTCTTTATTACATCAGCTATCTGCCAGTGAAAGTCCCATCAAAATCGATCCAGCCGTTTCAGAGATTACCCGTAACAGACAAACAGAGAGAACAACCTTACAGGTTTTGAGTACCATCACTTCCGCCGCCGCAGACTCGGAACGGACGGTTAAACTGTCGGGCGACCGACGGTTTAACTTCTCGCCCGACCTGCGACTGCTAATTAGGCAGAAAAATGCAGCCAAACGTGCTTTTGACCGATACCGATCGGAATCGAATCCAACCCTACTTCGACGCCTTCAGCTAGAAGTCAAAGATCGTGTATGGAACACCAACATACAACGTGGGACACTTTCCTAGAGGACATCGAGTCATTGCACACCGTCTACTGGCGGTTGGCCCGCAGTCTGAAAGCAGACCCCCGCGAATCTCTACCGCCGTTAGTTAGACCTAATAGCGCTTCAGTAGCCCTAGATGACTCCGAAAAAGCCGAATGCCTTGCGGAAAACCTAGAGCAGTAATGTACGCCATAGCGCGAACACGTCGATACAGCTCACCTAACGGAGGTGAACCGCGTAATCGAGATTAGGGCTGCGCTTCCACCGGAAGGCGATCCTTTGAGTTCAGTGACCCCCGAAGAGGTCCAAGATATTGTTAAAAACTTAAAACCCAAATCTGCCCCGGGCTCAGATAATATTAGTAACAAAATTCTTAAAGCTCTCCCTGGGCCGCTTATCTGTTTACTGGCGACCATTTACAATACTTTACTCTCCATTTGCTCCTTTCCGGACGACTGGAAAGAAGCCACGGTTATCGGCATTCGCAAGCCGAATAAACCAGCCAACCAGCCCTCTAGTTATCGTCCCATCAGTTGCCTGGGGAGGCTGATGGGACGATTGCCGCTCGTAGAGCTTCACGAGCGCCTTTTATTAAACAGGCTCAATGAGCACGTGTTTTCCAACGGCCTTCTGCCGGCGGAACAATTCGGCTTTCGAGCTAGACATTCGTCCCGATCAACTATTCCGCCTAACGGAACATATCCTAAAAGGCCTAAATCACCCTAAACATATTAGTACAGGGGTTCTTTTCTTCGATGTCGCAAAAGCATTCGACAAGGTCTGGCACAACGGCTTGCTTTACAAGCTGTACACACTCAAAGTGCCAGATGGCTCGTCACACACCATCCGGGCCTTCCTGTCGAACCGCTCTTTTCGATAGCCGCCTCAAGGCCGGCGTACCACAAGGCTCCTGCCTCTCACCTTTGCTCTTTACGCTCTACACGAGCGATATACCTAAAGACCCCCACGTCAATCTCGCGCTTTTCGCGGATGACACGGCGCTCTCTTATTCAGACCGCAAACTTAGACAACTAACCACTCGACTCCAAAGCGCCGCCGACCGCCTCGGCGATTGGTTCCGCAAATGGAGAATAGAAATAAATCCCGAAAAGAGTGTGGCGATTCACTTCACACGAAGTACTTACCCGTCACATCTTTATAAAGGCCCTCGCCAATGCAGAAAGTTGGGGCAAATATCCCTTTATGGCCAACCGCTCCCCTGGGAGAAAAAGGTCAAATACTTAGGAGTCACTTTCGACTTGCGTATGTCATTTACTACGCACATTAATAACGTTCGTAATAGAGCCGCGTTCGTCTCCGGCCGGCTACACAATTTAACTAACGCTAAAAGTAAAAGTTAAGGCACAAATTATTATTATATAAGACCTGCGTGCGACCTATTATGTCCTACGCATGCACAAGTATAGTACAAAATAAGTTCATCCGTCGCGCAACCGGTGCGCATTGGTATCAACGCAACGTCGACCTGCACAGCGATTGCAGACTCCCGACGATTCGCGAATATTTTAAAGACCTGACCAAACGGTTCGTCGATAGAGCCGAACATCACCCCAACCCTCTGGTGGTAAGCGCAGCAAATTACCAACCCGACACAAACGCGAACGTCAATAAGCGTCGCCCGCGAAACGTCCTATCTACGGCTAAACGGCGTATCTAAGTCCCCTTCATCGACCCGGTCGAGGAAGGGGACTTAGATACGCCGGACCCACCGCCGGGGGTCCCGTCGGATAACACTACACCCACAGTTAGTGCAACAACAAACACACTAGTTCGCCCTCGCCTCCGAGCACGGCGAGGCCAACACAACGCTACACAAGGTACACCTGCGTTCCGGGGCGATTCTCACCGATCCCAGCCACCGATTAGCTAATTGCACAGTCCGCGACCGCGACCTCGATGACCCTTAGATGACACACCATACTTAAACGCACGCATGAGCACATGCGTGGCCCTTTGGCAAAAAGCAGCTCTTACAGCACAAATAAAAGAAAAAATCAGAGAAATAAAAAATTGAAAATTTTGGGACTTACATTTTTTTAGCGAAAATTTAAAATCCTACGCGTTCCTGAGAAAATCGGTGGTTATTTACCAATTTTTTTGTTGCATACAGCTGCTGACACCTCCTCTACAGCCTTCTCAGACGCTGTTAGTGCATCTTCCGGCGATGAAAACTATGGCGCTTTCAGTAGATTTTTTACTTTAGGGGATAAAATATGTAACATAGTGCCAGGTTAGGACTGTAAGGAGGGTGAGGGTGACTTTGACCGGTGTGGTGTCCAGGAAGTCCCTGGTTTTGTCATGGTCAAGCAGTACCCCGCAGAGTCCAGTGTTCGGTCGCTTGTTGCTCATCACAGAAAATTGCCAAGCATTTTGTAGAATACCATTCGGCATTGATGCTGCTCTTATTTCGTAATGGAATTACTACCAGATTCAAAATCAAAATGAATAGACTTGTGATTAAAGTTTTCCCTCTGCCTCTCGTTCGTCACTTATCACTCTCTCATTACTTTTGTTGGCGTTGGTTCGTCTTGAAACAGCCAAAGTGTCGGCTGAATCATTGTTTCTGGATCGTATTGCTAATCCAGGATTCGTCACCTGTCATAATATCGTAAACGAGCCAAGACAAGCCTGCTTTAAATTTATTAATCATGTCATGCCTGTTTCTTAGCTTCGGTAAGGTTGTGCAGCACACAGCTCGTAACTATCCTCCAAACGCGAAGTTGTTTATGTATAATCTTGTGAATGCTTCCCGAACCAACCTGCGATGTATGCTGACTAGTCCATTAATATGTTACATGAGCTTTGCATTTTTTAGAGGACGTAATTTTATTTTTGGGACATTTGTAGACAATAGAAGCTTAACCTCAAGTTTGTGGGGTCGCCACCTTTGGCCCCCGGCCGCCATCTTGGAAAAAGGGGTGAAAACACTTTTTTCGCGATATCTCGGGAACTATGTGTCTTACAAAAAATACATAATTTGTAGCAAATCGCTTGGCCTACAAATATGTTCATATGACTTTAGCCCTAAATTTAAAAGTAAAGAAGTTATAAGCGAAAAAGTGAGGAAATTTCTATAAAAATTTTCTTTATAGCTCTATAAATTTTTTTAATACATTTTACAAAAAAAATTACCTCAGACTAATTTTGTAGATGATTTTTGGTAAAACTAAGGTAAACAATTTGTTTTGACCGGATTCGCATGAGCATTGACAAACCCGGTCAACTTTGGAGCACTGTAACAACGTTTTAAATGAATGAATTAAAAAAATTATAGGGAAATTTTTTTCCCTAAAAGATAATTTTTATAGATATTTCATCACTTTTTTGCTTACAACTTCTTTACTTTTCAATTTAGGGCATTAAGTCATACGAACATATTTGTAGGCAAAGCGATTTGCTACAAATTATGTCTGTACGAATTATTTGTAAGACACATAGTTTCCGAGATATCGCGAAAAAGGTGTTTGCAGTTGGTTGTTTGCCCTTTTTCCAAGATGGCGGCCGGGGGACAAGGGCGGCCACCCCACAAACTTGACTGTGTGGGGGACACATGTCCTAAAAATAAAATTGCGTCCTCTAAAAATGCAATATTAGGTCTTTAAATTGTAACACTTCAATGAACTAGACACATTCTATGTAATTTGCCCGTTTACTTGAATTGAAATTTGCATTGTCAGCACACTTTCTTCGGTAAAAGCCGTGGAAGGACAACCATTTCTTTGTGCGTGCCCCAAAGATAAACGACCGCGTTAAATATGGCTTTTGGATCTTTAAACTTGTGCGAACGAACAAACGAACAATGTTTTTTTTTTTACTTTTAAATAATTATTTAAAAAAATATTATTAGCTAAACTATCTGAGTCGTCTGGTACAAATCTACCGTAATCATCAGGCCAGGTCTTAGGAAGGTGTAGTGTATGATACACCAAACCCTCACCAGTATCTTTTTTGAGTCAACTTTCGCATGTGACAGGATTTCGTTGGTTCTCTTGGGTTCAACCACTGTCATGAGCGATTTCGAATGTCGTACAGGAACCATTTTTTATCACAAGTAACAATGCGGTTCAAAATTCCCTCATTATTGTGAGGGTTGATTAATGTTACACAGCATTCAACGCGTGTTTGTTGGTGTGTTTCACTCAATTCATGCGATATAATAACTAATCCAATATCTAAATTTTTTCACTTTTCCAATTTAAGTGAATTAAATTTCTAAAACTGCAATCCGTAGGGGTGCAGATGCTTACTGTCTTTTAATAAAGTGACCTCGGCTATACCCTCCGTATCCCTCTCACCATACGAATCGCAGAAATATGACACTTCACTTTACGCCGGTCGGATCTAACCATTCATGCAACAGCGAAGATTGTTGCATGATCTTACCATTAGGAGCTTGGCCCTACCATTAGGACGTGGCCCTACCATTAGGACGTGGTCCTACCATTAGGACGTGGCCCTACCATTAGGACGAGGCCCTACCATGAGGACGTGGCCCTACCATTAGAACGAGGCCCTACCATGAGGACGTGGCCCTACCATTAGGACGAGGCCCTACCATTAGGGTAAAATAGGTATCTTATTTTGAGGATTAATGATTTTTTCGATTATTCTATACCTTTTATATAAACAACTATTTGATTAAACTAAATCAATAGACGGAATTATCATATACTAGCTGCTGCCCGCGACTACGTCTGCGTAGAATAGGCTGAAGGCGTAACATTCAGACAGAAAGACATTTATACATAAAATATGTATATAAATTACAGCCTGTCTTATTCTGATGTATAAGCTATATTATTGTAAAGTTTCATTAAATTCAGTAGTATTTGTGTGAAAGAGTAACAATCATCCATCCATACATACAAACTTTCGCCTTTATAATATTAGTAAGGAAGTAAGGATTCCTTATAAGAAATTGTTATACGAAAGATTTATTTATGAAAACATTTACTGCATTCTACCTGTCTATTTTTGGCAATAGTGGCAAACATGATATTGAAAATGGTGTTTGAATCATTAATTATTAATTTCAAGAACAATTATGGAAATTATGACGTATCGACAATACAGGACTTTGAGAAATAATATGACTCCGTGGCACAGTTGTCAAGGTATTGGCTTCAGCGCCGGGAGTCGTGGGTTCGGGATTTCTACACGGGATAAGCATTTGTGCGACCCACAGATAATTGTTTCGGATGTGAGTGTCCACAAGAAATTTATGTTTATAAAACGCTCTTTCAGCACAGGATAAGGTTATCTATGATACAGTAAGGGCAACAGTTTATTTAGAAAAAAAGAAGAATATAATTTATATAGAGATTATTTTGTTCAAGAATTTTTATTACAAGGTTAGTTTTTGATAAATCTTTTATTAAATACTACAACGAATACCAAGAATTGATGAAATCTATACTGTTAAAAACATTTCGCTAACTCTATCCCAATAGAATATTCCGTTTTTATTAAATAACTATTTTCATCCATCGACGGATGAATGCAACGGATTTCATCGAGAGATAATGGAACGACTGCGATTTATTTTGCGATTCGCCCCCAAGTAATTAAGTTCATACTTTTTTTTGCAACGAGATCGATTCGCTTTCATTAGTGCTTTACCGTTAAGCTTCAATTAATGCTCGTCTCATATTTACTTATAAAAGTGTTGTCAACAAGTCTGTTTTGTCTGTAATGGAATTGTAATTTTTTTGAAAAAATAAAGTTTGTTTATATTTCAATAAACGATTATACTACCGAGTTTCACTTTTACTCCCGTGTAAATTTGGGTACCTTTAAAAAAATCTCCCTGTATTTAAAAATGTATCTGATGCATAAAGCGTTAGTATGATATAATTATTATAATCAAATTTCTATGCACCCAACATATTAATAAAGCGCTCACAAGTCCCAGGAAGTTTGTTTACTTCATGTTTTTGTAATTCTAAATACCTCAAGAGATTGAAGTAAACCGAGATTTTTGTGTGTGCATGACCAACGCTACAGCTCATACAGGGAGATTTTTTGAGAAGTGCCCAAATTTACACAGGAGGTTCAGAGTCGGTAGTATAATCGTTTATTGAAATAAAAAACAGTTTCTTTAAAAAAAATGCCATTCTATTCCCTAAAAAACAGAACGTGTTGACAATGCGATAGTCATTCATAAATAACTAAATTTTACTATGCACGAACTTGTGTGCGTGTTAGTTATGAATGATCGCGCGTAAAATAATGAGTTGCGTATAAATCATGCACTTTTTGAGATAAGTTCAATTGAATGTAATTAATTACTTACGAGTGATTTAAAATATATATCATTTTTATAATTCACTATTTATGTCTAGAATTTAATTTAAAAAATGGATACACTTAGAAAAGCCTCCCTGTATATGTATATACATATAAAAATATAATATAAAGTTTTTTATAAATAATTGCATTAATTAATATTGAATTCAATCTACAATCCTTTAGTTGTTAAATTTTGCCAATATTTTACTTCTTAAGGTTTTGTACGTTATTATATAATCTTCAATTCATTACCAACATCTTATTATATTATTACAACAAATTATTTCTTAGTGGTGTTTTTTGTCGGTACACCATCCATAGCTTCATAATTCGTCATCAAATTCTAATATATCTATCTCAGGTTTATGCACAAAATTAACTGTAAAAGTGAATTCTGTTGAAACGAACTACGAATAATAGGTGTACAAATATAACATGGCAAGGTAGGTTTATTAAATCGCTTTCGATCCTGCGCACTGAGGAATTAATACTGTCCGTCCCTAGATAACCTAAATGGGAGCCCTCTAGGCGGCCGAACCCCCTTCCCCCCTCTTCGTACTTTATATACCCGCGCATACCCTGGGGGTGCTCAGTTCGAAATCGTCCCGGCTGCGAATGGGTTGCCTCTTTCGCACTGGCCTAGCTCGCAAATAATATTCACCCGCGCGATAAACGTTCAGGTTCGCATGCATTAGTTCAACTTAATTTTTAGTGAATTGAAAAACTTTAATTTTTTAAATTAAGAAAGAAAATCTAGTTTATCGTAGTTTATACTTAATAAATTATTAAAGGACAAAAATATTATGAAAGAATTATTTACGTATGCATTAAGTGCCGGTGTTTTCTTTGTTACTAAGGATGTAAAATCTAATGTATTTTATTGCTATTTTATATATGTAACTCAATGTAATTAAAATAAATCGATACCTCGATTGAATTAAATTTGTATTTTCTTCGAGATATCCAAAATATTTCGATTTTTTTTAATGTGAAAAGTTTCCAAACGAGCAGACGGTTCACCTGATGGTAAGTGAATACCGTCGCCCATGGACATCTGCTACACCCGACGGTTACAGATGAGTTAACAACCTTTTGAAAATTGGGCTGCGGCTACCTCACTCACCGGACGAAACGCGAAAGTATTTGTCATACTTCCACTGTACGCAGGTCTTCTGTGAGGTCGTGATACTTAGCCGGACGGGCCTACCACAGTACACCGATCCGTTAAAAACAACAATATCAGAAGACTCTGTCAACCAGTCTTCTGATATTGTTATGTGTACGGTACTTGTTGATTTTTTTAGAAAGTGTTTACATCTTTTCATGAAATATAATAATAATTATAATGTTAGTTGTATAGTTTAATATATGTAATATATAGGTATATCTATGTTTATTTTAAACCCAACCAGACTAGAAAACAAATAAATATCCCTAATGTTAGTAATCATTACAAAGTGTGCGATGTTTCCGAAAACTCCTCCAGCTACTAACTTTAATATTTTCTTGTCGAACTGAACTTTGATATACGACGGGTAACATCATTTTATTGTTTTCAGGTCTTCTTGATTCATATGAGCCAAGTGCCCCATCAAGCTGGCTGTGATTACGCACTGCCGCTCTAAAACAATTGGTAGTGGTTATTTGCGTATTGGTCACAGCGAGGAGAAGGCGCCACGTGTGGGCCTGTGTTCACCGGGGGGCGGGCGCTTTGCGCCGCCCCACAAATTAATAGGTAAGCGCTTATTTAGAAGAAGACAACACCGTTGGCGTGGTGATTAGTCTGCATTTTTTCATTTTGCTGTGCGTTGATTATGCGGACGCAATGTTGCAGATTCACGGCACATGATTCTTACTCTTAAAGAACGTAAATATCATACTAAAGATTTGGATAAATAAATACCTTGTTTTTAATGAGGAAATGAGCCCCTTTACCTTTTTTCTTTGATATGGAATTGCGAACGCTTTTATATGGTGCGCTAAGCTACTGAAAAAAAATTCTGAAAATAAAACACTTCGTCTTAATTTGTGTATTTTTGTTAAACCGTGTTTATATTTTTTTTTATTATTTTCATTGTTCACGTATGATTTTTGCAATGCGAAAATTTATAGTGGCGATAATTATTTAGCACAACAACGTAACGAGCGAAGCGGCTTTACAAAATTAATTTTTCCTGTTGAATTATTTTTAAAGTTTATTTTGGCACCTTGTTACTTAACTTACTTTTATTTTTGTTCATTACTTCCGTTGCGACTTAGGTTTGTAGGAATTAATTATACTACATTTAACAAAAATGTTTTTTAATTTATAATTTATTCGACATGTCATTTTAATGATTATGCTAAACACCGCCGTACAAGGAGAATGATGCGTTATTTAAAATAATTCAATCTTTCATATCTTTTCTTGTCAACTTGTGGTGTCGTCACCAGAAAAGGAAACGAGGAAATGCTGACACAAAAAATTTACTTGACATTTTTGTTATGTGGCAGTAAACTCATTTTGCTTTGCGTTATTTTGTTTATCAAGTTTCTGATTACGAATTTATTATTTTCAAAAATAAACATTATTAAACAATACTGAGAACTTGTGTATTTTCTGAATAGATTAACAAATTTTCAAATGATATTGAGCTATCTATTCCTCCTATTCTCGTTTTCGGCCAGAATAGTACACTAATCCCTTAGGTTATGCACATATACCTGATAAAATTAACTGCTTAAAACAGCGAATTACTGTTTATATAAAGGTCTTCTATGCGATGGAGTAGTAATCCTAGTTTTGATTTCCACTTATTAGAATAGTATGAGGACCATGTGTTGGCCGCATTGCATTCTGTAGCGTCGATATCCGATAACATTAGATTGTTACACAAATGTAGTACACAGGGTTATTAGATCGACCTAACATATATGAAAGGTTGAGAAATAATCGCACCCGTTCCCTCTGCACGTCGCAACTGCCGATTGAATTTGAATGAAATTTAGAATGCGGTCAGCTCACACTCCGCGTTAAAACTAAGATACTTTTTATCGAGCAAGAATCAATTATTTCATTTTGCAAAGTATCACGCGGTCGTAGCCGCGGTTCTAAACTAGTTAAGCCTTCTTATCAGAATTGGTAGCATTTAAATTCTAGTCAATTTCACGTTTTCAGTTCAGTTATTTAGGATAGTATGTTTATAAATGTATGACTTATTGAAGTTTGACCTTTAGCTTAAGATTACAGCTTGTATTACAAAAGCCGCTTTATTATTTGCTGGACTTTAAAATGTATGAAACGGCTTAATTAGTGCTTTTGATAAGATGGTCGGTAACGGGTTGGGAGATTTGTGGGGTGGAAACGGGCGCGCATAGTGGGAGTTTAGCGAGATGGGGGGGGTGACGTTGGGGGTTGGGATGCACCTCCACATGTACACAGTGAGCAAATACTAAAAGGGTTATATGTACGTATTGGTCGAGTTAAATCGATGCAATTTCTGATTGAAGTAGTTCCGACAACCGGGATGAATCTGTTATGCATTTATTGATGTGTAGTCAGATTATATTTTAGCACGTGTATGCGTTCTTGGGGTGCGATCTGCACAATATCAATTTTAAAGATTTTAAATTAATTATTGTGTTAGCAGATTTTTAGTTCCAATATATATCTTAAGCGTAGTATAAATGTTTGACACAACTTTACTATGGATTCAGTTTTACCTCCCAAACATATGAACTTAAAAACAAAATTAGAATAGCATAATAGTTAATTCAAATGTTTTGTCTCATATTTATCGTATTTCTGTAACAGAGAATGTTTATGCGCTGACTTAGTTTAGTCTTTTATGTGCAAATATTGCGGTTTCTAATTCTGCTGTTGTTTTATACTTCTAAAATAATTTTTATTCAATCGTTACGTCTCTGCCAAAATATGCTACTCCTCTCTTTTATACGCGAATATATCCGTTAATTATTGTTTGTTTTGCGAAAGCGAAGAGAAACTGATTAATCCTTTTTGATCCAGATCCCCACCAGATGGTTTATTGACATCGGGCTATACTAAGCACGATGTAGACTTGGATCCGGTCATCATCCTGCCAGATCCACTCGCATCGCGTGCTTGTACCGATGACATATTTTCTCAATTACATCCACTTCTGCTAGTCTCGTAAGTATCTAAAAAATAAAAATAGAAAATAGTTCGCCTATTTTATTAAGTAATTTTAAACCGTCAATATTTTAAAGACTTACTACTTTGCTCTTATCCTAAATACCGGGAGGCTTTTCTAAGTGTATCCATTTTTTTTTTATTAAAGTCTAGACATAAATAATGTTATATAAAAAATTTGAAATTCTGTGTTGAAATTTTTACGTAGAGAAATGTATTTATTGACTAACATACAACACAGTAGTCTCATAAAAAATCATCAATTGTGTTGTATGTGAACCGCATATTCTTTTTGATAAATTACCTTAATGTACCTACCGTTGGCTATGGCATTCTATTAATGATTTTGGTTTAATATTAGATTTTGCTTTTAATGAAAAATTTAATTTACCTAAATCGACTGCTATAATTTAAACACTCATTTTGCCTCCATACAATTAATTTAGCTGGGAATTGTTAATGTTCGTATTGTTTGTATTTTGAAATATTGCGTTACGCGTTTTTTGTGCTTTGCAGTTCGGACCTAAGGTAAGTCGTCGGGTTATAAACTAATCGTGCCTGTATGTCATGTTTATATATCTATCGTCTTAATATAATCAAATGATTAAATTACAATGTGAAAGAAATTTTAATGGATTTATATATAAAATATCTTTCAAGTTGATTAATAGGTTAAAATACGGTGTTGTAAGTATTACAGTATTCTTGTATGTCTCCAAGATAAGGTTTAGCTTGAAAAGATTCTTTACATACATACAAGCCTTTGTAAGGATGTATTGGCTTAAATACGCATTTCCAATTCGGGTTGGTATATTTCACATAATTTGTAAATATTTCTGACATATCCAGGTTTTCATACGAAGTTTTCCAAAACTGCCAAGTACGTGGTAAATATAAATAAATTGTATTAAATTATTAAGTTTCTGCCGTCACCTGATTCGAACTGTCCTTGTTGGAGGATAAAGAATAAAGCTGTTCACTGACACTACAATTACTTTGACGTGTACTGGACGCCAAAGACTTATGATGACTCCGTAGCGCAGTTGCGACAAGGGTCGTGGGTTCGATTCCCACACGGGACAAATATTTGTGTGATCCACAAATAGTTGTATCGCATCTGGGTGTTTGTCCACGTGAACTCCTCGTAATTTTTATCAACTGTTTTAAACATTAAGTTGGTTGTGTCGGGAGGAACAATTCAATCACACATTATTTTGTTACATTAAAATTTTAATTGACCGTTGCGTAATGGAAGCGAAGAATTGTTGCACTTCATCGAACAAAATGCGTAAGCGATGCATAAAACAAGGCCTTTAAGGTGCGTATGCAATGAATTTTTAACTATTTCGGTGGTAAAGCAAGCGCTTAGCGGGGCGCAGCGCGCGAGTTTACTCGACCCGCCGCGTGACCTAGTCATTCATAACGTAGTGTGTGTGTAGTGGTGGGCCGTAGGATACTATCGATAGTATCATGGAAGGCTTTCGAAAATGTACACAGATGATCCCTAAAATAAATTTATTGACCATGATTGTATTTTACTTTTATATTAGTACCCGGAGGACCGAGCTTTGCTCGGTTTGTTTTTTTTTTTGGTAAATCTTGTATTTTGGAAATTATATTTAGATACAAATTACTGAGTAATGAAATATGCATAATATTTTTCGATCTTACCGACGTAATAATAAGAAAATATGAACTGATGTTTTTTACAAAAGAAAGAACTTTAAAAAAAAGGGAAAAAAATAATAAAATAACAAATCGACAAAAAATTAAAAATAAAGAAAGCAATCTGGAATCGAAAAAATAGTAAAAAAAAATATGTGTAAATGATCGTGACGCGAACCACGGCCGTCTGTTTTGGGGCCGCCCGATTACCGACCGAGCTATCATGACATTTTCATTTGCTAATTTACCGTCATATTCGAATTATAATTTTCATTCCCTGAAAAAAGGGATAAAAGGACATTTTCTAAAAATGAAACCTAGCTAGATCGATTTTTCGCCCTCGAATCTACGCACATACTAAATTTCATGAAAATCGCTGAAGCCGTTTCCGAGATTCCGATATTATATAGATATATATATAAAAGAATTGCTCGTTTAAAGGATAAGAGATTATATATAGGAATAATAATAAACAAACAAATATAAAGTACTAGCTGCTGCCCGCGACTACGTCTGCATAGAATAGGCTGAAGGCGTAACATTCAGAAAGATATACATAAAACATGCATATAAATTATAGCCTATGTCTTATTCTGATGTGTAAGCTATATTATTGTAAAGTTTCGTTAAAATCATTCAGTAGTATTTGCGTGAAAGAGTAACAAACATCCATCCATACACCTTTATAATATTAGTAAGGATGAGAAAACAATTAAAAATTTTAGAAAATCTTCTATTTTAAATTATCAGGAAACCGATTAGAATTGATTAAAATACATCTTAAGGTCAAATAAATTAATAAAGGGGAATGACATTTCTTACAACAACTTATTTATTTATTTATTTTAATTTAAAGTAATAGCTCATAAAAATTTAAAGCAATTTCATAGTCTCTACGGTAGAAATTACGAACACGACTTTTTTATTGCATATTTTCTTTATACATAAATTTTTAATTTATCCTTTAAATGTTAAATGTAAGTCAAAAAGTAAAAAATTATCGATAAAATTCCTTAAATCTTATCGATAATCCTTCCTATCGATAAACGACAACAATTATAACTAGAATCGATTTTTTTTCATCTTCCATAGACAACTTGTAGCCTATTGGTACGAGCGTCATGGTAGGTATACAATTACTGTGTTAATCCCAAGTTCAAACCTTATTGAGTGTTACATCTTTTTCCACTTTTAATTTGTTAATAAATTAATTATTTTGATTTTATTTTATAAAATGTGCGAAATAAACAAATTAATGAAAATATATAAACAATTATTTTTCGTATTCGTAAAAGATTAATTTTCGCTTAAGAGTGAAAAATTAAATATTTCAATAAAAAATACATTAAAAACAAAATACAATATAAGACTTGTAAAAAAATTTAGGGATTTGAACCCAATCCACAAAGAATTATTATTATTATATTATATTATTATTATATTACACAGTGTATAGGACTGACCTGTTTTATTGTTTGATTGGTCATATCAATCATAAGATAAAACATTTAAATTACGCTTTAGTTTATATGTATTAAATATAAATAATTCCTAAATACGAAATATGTGAATATAATTTTCAGGTTCGTGTTTTATTATTAGTAACGTAGGACAAAAGTATTGTGATAGATTAGTATGTTTTTTGTCCAAATAAAACAATGTCCTACAAAAAACAGGTATGTATTAGCTATTGTCATTTTCCTTTCCCTATTTGTAACACAGCATAAAGTGACAACATATATTTTGTTATTTTGCAATGTTCATAAAAAATGTGGCATTTTTATATAAACAATAAACAATAACCGAACTCTCCGACTTTTATTGGAGAAAACTGGAAACACGCCGAAAATTTTATTATTGAATTTAATATATTTATAATACCATCCAAATTTTTGAGGAAAATATGTTAAATATTTCTGTAATTGTTATCTTAAGAATATAACAAAACTTTCATAATAGTACTACTCCATTTTTTTACATAATTACGTGAAAATATAAACTATAAAATTATTTTTTATTTATTTTAAGAATAAAGTGAAAACATATTCGATGGACTTACGTTTCATAAGACAAATATTTAGATTTTACTCTAAATTCCTTTTAATATGACGAATAATAAATTATCACTTCCTCATTCCAACTTGCACGTAGTAGACCATCACAATATTTGTGTTGAAGATGCTTTCGGGCAGATATCAAATATCTCTTTTATTTTTTTTTATTTTTTCGAAAATTAGTATTTTCACATAACAAATTACTCAAAAACACTCCATTATTGTTTTGCAGCACAAAACACTATTGAAGTTATTTTTCGAAGGACAACACGAGTTTGACTGAAAACTACTTTACTTATAGAGTTTATATATAGAGTAAACAATGAGGTGCGCATGCGTAATAGTGTGACATAGCATCAATAGCGAAATGTAGAAAATAATTTTATTTTTAATTTTAACGTGAATTTCAAATATGGAGCTGGAGGACCGGGATAACGTACCACATAATTTGTAGTACAATGTGGGTGTTCAATTATATAAATATTAACTAACCAATAAAAAACTCAGCTAGTTATTAATTACTTTTCATCACCTTGTTAATTAAACACGTTGGAGAGAGGGGACGCTTGATAAAACTTTGAATTTTGTAGGACATCTTGGGAATTAATAAAGAAAAATTCAGTTAGAAATCAATTTTTGAAATTCGGTAAATCAATATATTCCACCTCTGCTAACTCTGTTAGCTACCGTTTACCAAAACTGTTGTAAGGAAAAAGTTGGGCTCCTCGTCAAAATGAAGCTGCTCACAAAAAATCTGCTTTTTAGTAATAAAAGGTGAAAATGGGCCTGGGATCCCCGACTAAATGTATATCGGTATCGCCTGGTGTGTCTCTTTCACTTGATTAGATAATTGTTTATAATATTAAGTACGGATTTACAAGTGAATGTTATTATACATGCATAATAAATCATAAAATCTTAATGAAATTAATATCAGTGGTGTAGAATATTTTAATATATAACCAGGACTGTTGTCTTAATCTGTGGATTGAAGTAAGATATTTGTAAATATAAATTTACTTTATTAAAACTAACTTTAACGCGACGACCAAAACACAGCGCCACCGCGGCGTTTTTCGGTTCTCTTTCATTTCCGCACTTTCAACTAGGGATGGGTTATGCTTGCTAAATCGCGTACCAGGTCTTAAAAGTACGTACACCTTCTCATACCAGTCCAACGCAACGAGTCAAAGACTTCAAGTTTAAATATTGGTGCTATACAAATAAGATTCAAAATATTCCAATCAAGACGTAAAATACTTTGAAATTATTTTATTTCTTTATTGAAAATCTCCAAGAAATCTTAATGTACAAATTGTTAATTATTTTTATTTTTATATTTGCATGCTTCGTATTGTCTCGATAAGGCATGCTGTTCTATATCTATTATTTTCTGCACTCGCTTTTGGCCCGCGGCTCCGCCTTAAAAAGTTATCCCCGTGCTTAAAAAGTACCTACGGAAAGTACAAAAAAGTAACCTTCGTGCGCGAATCCGACTGGTATAATTATAAATATTAACTTTGTATAAAATTAAAATCATCATTTTACAGACCCGCTGTCTGCCTGCTGTTCCTAAGTATGCTTAGATCTTTAAAACTACGCAACGGATTTTGATGCGGTTTTTTTTCTAGATAGAGTGATTCAAGAGGAAGTTTTATATGTATAATACATTACACCCGTGCAAAGCCGGGGCGGGCCGCTAGTAAAATATAGTTAACTATAGTTTCATTCAATTCAACTGTATGCTATTATATAGCATTTTATCGCACAGTTTTTAAACACAGATTTAGCTAAAACTAACACTAAATGTTAATTGAAGCTTACTACAATGCTTGAATGAAAGTTACACTCAAATAGGTCATCTATTAATTAATAACTAGATGTATATTTTGCCCCTACTTTTCCATTAAATGTTTACTTCGACGTAATCTGTAGCTAAGTTTTTTGTTACCATATTAACATTTGGACACTTATACTCTGTTAACGTATTTATTATAGTACTGATCCAAACTGTGAGTTCTAATTTATTACTTTACCGCATAAATCGTTTTCAATTTCATCGGGCGTAAACATAGATCATATTCAAAGCCTCCGCCAGACGCGAACGAACCAAAGCGTCACACTGATATGCCACTTTACTGACGATCTCCTAGACTTAGGCGAAGGCGAAAGTGAAAATGGGAAGGCTCCCGGTATAAATGGAGTTACTTCCGATCTTCTCATAGCTTGTAGAAGCCCACTGTTGAGAAAGCTAAAGGAGTTATTTATTTCCGTCATAGCCAATGGGACTGTCCCGATGGTGTTGAGTGAGATCGTGCCTTTGTTCTTAAAAGTTCTACAAGAGGCCATTACCCTCTTGTAGAGCTATTAACCAATCGCGCCCTTAAGCCATGTCTATAAGCTGTTCTTGAGAATCATCACAAACCGTCTCGCCGCAAAATTTGACGCTGCTTTTCAGCCATGAGCAGGCTGGGTTACGAAAAGGCTTTACCATGTACCGTGGACCACATTCACACAGTGAGGCAGGTTATACAGCGTTATCAAAATCGCATTTCTGTATTGCGATTTTGATATCTTTCGAATCCATCGAAAGCTCGGGTGATCTGGAATCCTCGCAACGATGCCAAGTCAACTGGCGGTACATCCGATAACCGGAGGTATGGCGACGATATTCGTCGTAAAGGCAAAACATTGACTGGCCCGGCTCACGTACTACCGATCATGCGGGAGGTCTGTACATGACTTTACCATAGCGAATGATTTGACACAGCTGATCACTATGCCTACGTGGATCTCAGCGTAGGCATATGAGAGATGCGGTTCTTCTTTGCATCTTATCAGTGGGGAAGGTTCGTTTCCTACTAGACGATCCCAGTGCCATGGAACTTTTCCTTCACTCATTCCATTCTTTGCGGTCCCCATTGGAGGTAGAATTGGACTTAAAAAAGAAGTACAACTTTGGTCTTTCAAAGTCCTTCAAAAGACCCATGACATCAGCATGGTCAACTTCTGTACGTCAACTTTTCCATGTCTTTACAAGGGAAATAACTCGTTGGCCCACACTGCTGAAGAGAAAGCCGGACCTCTCTAAAGCCTGAAATCTACATTGAAAGATAAGGGGGAACGCACATGAATCAGGTTTCTATAGAGCAGCACAGTGTGTAAAGCATATTTCTTCTTACATATCCAAAAGTCGAATGGTCTTAACGGAACCCCTTCTATTGTGTTTTCCCTCACATTTCTGTGGTCTAAAGTAATGGAGTCCACTATTAGTTAACTGGTACCATTATACTTAGGTATCTTGCTTATTAGCGATCGTCGCTATGGATTCCGTGGGGTTCGCTCCGATGGTGATCTAGTAGTGTACCTAACTTATCGATTGGCGGAGGCAATTTGAACTAAGGGCGTAGCGTAAGTCTTCGATCGGGTACAAAGCACTTATTTTCAAGATCTCTTTTCACTGGCTTCCAGACAAATTGTACAAAATTGTTGTAATTGTTTTCTTAGTCGTCGCAGCATCAAGGTCGTTGTTAACGGTGCTTGCTCTGACCCTAAATTCGTGAACGCTGGTGTCCCACTGGGCTGTGTCCTGTCCTCTTCACTGTTCCTTCTGCATATCATTGATTTGTTTCATCTTCAACGTTCATTCAACCTTCATTGCTATGCAGATGACAATATATACAGTGTGTATTATAGAGTCGAAATAAACTTTTGTCTGAAGTCGAGGTTTTTTTATGCTAAATCTGGATTGGGGCCGACTAAATGGCGTTTAATTTCGCAAAAGAAAAAGCCAAGCTGGCTTCTAAAAAGCTCGGTGTCTAAAATAGATCGAGACGGTATTTTCTGCCGGCCCATTGATCGGCCGACCGATTTGGACCGGACTTTCATTGACAGATAGCACATGGAGTAAGGAATAACTTAGGATAATTTTATTTTAGATTTTTTATTTTTTAAATTCGACGCATCATAAAATTGTGCGAAAAAAACGACATGATGACAAACCATGGCTACCGCCGTTCATCGATATTCCGCCTTAAATAAAAAAATGCAAATTTTAAGTGAATTTGAGTGATTTGAACAAGTTTGAGTTAACAAATCATTCTCCAATTCGACGACAAACTTTACTGCACTCATCTGCACTATACAAAAATATCCATCGGTGAGTTAAACATACGTTCATTTCTCTTCAGATTACGTGAACCCTTCACGTTCAAAACGTTAGCGTGAGCCGCTGGACCATTAGCTGGTTTAAAAAGACTTTCTTAACGTCCGTGCAGTTACAGTTACCCTACGCACTTCATTTAGCTGTTGTTTAATTTATTTTATATACAGTTTTTATAGGGTCCACGCCTTCGCGCACCAATTCCGCAATCTGTGCGAATTGCATGGGCGAAGTATTGATATTAAAAAATAAATAAATAAAAAATAAAATAAAAATGAATTACAGGAAGAAAAATCTTCTTACGATAAAGACCTTAATTATTAAATTAGTAGCGATAATTCCATTTATAGAGATAAAAGAAATAATAAGTCAATTGAAAACATTATTACAACATACGCTCGTCTGCAATTAAAATTCAAAATATTTTTATACAAACTAACGCTTGCTCGTTCTAATGAAACGTCGAATTGTACATAAAAATAATATTTGAGTCTTATACTTAGATTTTCTAGTGTTATCCAGATTTCAAGGATCCTTTCAATCTGCAACAATATTCCCAGCAAATATCAAGTGACACGTTAGAATTATTTTATAACACCATACCAAAATTATATAATTATTAAGTGATAACGAAATAGGTATATGTTTATAATTTTAGAACATTTAACCGATCCAACTGTGTTATTATTTGACATTACGTCCTTTACCCGCTATCTTGTCGTAAAACTAATTATTTAAAAATATAAAAGAATAAATACCTATATACGAATAAATAACATATACATAATGCAAAAGAATATTTCTCGTAATAGTACAAGGGTAAGATTATGGTATGACGATAAGTCAATGGACAAAGAACCTTCATTATACTTTACGTTAAGAAGCATAAAGTAAGAATCGCCTTGCATATATATATTTTTTTCTTTTATAGGATTGAGGGACTACCCACGATGTATAAGGGTGAAGATGAATCATCGTCTGCTTTAAATGGAAGATTGAGACCTCGAAAATCAAATGGCAGCCCCCATAAAAGCAGCCCAAATAAAATCTTGCGGAAATCAGATGGTATAAACACACAAGACAAACCTAAAAGAAACTGCACTCTTTCCAAAGCGTCGCCTGACAAAACGGATGATCTCGTTAACAAGTCTGAAAGTACGATAATTCCGCAACATCTTTGCCCGTTTTGTGACAAAAAATTTGTTTCCAAGCAAACTGCATTAAAGCACGCTCATCGTATTCATATTTCGTCTTCAAAGCAAGATTCGTTTATTGATTGTCTGTTCTGTAATCATGTTGAATCCGAATCGAATAGTATCATTCGCCACATGGTTGACAGTCATCCTAATCAATACTTCGCTTGTCTCGATTGCCATACCCGATTACCATCTACATCTGATTTGGCGGAGCATAAGCTCAATGTCTGCGAAAAGCAAAAGCTTTCGTATCGAAGTAAATTGCGCCAAAAGTCTTCAGATGGTAAAAAAAAATTAAAGTCTCTTAATACCGATGCAAAAGATTCTTTTCGAAGTGAAGACAAGGAATTCCCAGAGGGACACAGTTTCAACGGCATTGTCATTTCGTGTGAGCTTAAGCCAACCCATGTGCACGAGGGAGCCGATATTGAGGATAATATAACAACAAATTTGATTTTGCCATCAGGGAAAGCCATAGGACATAAGGCTATAATAGACAAAAATGCGATTATCGTCTTAGATGATATACAGTGGAATAAACGCATTCCATCCAACTTCTCGTTTCACAATGCAGATACTGATCAATTCCTCTCTAGATTAGGCGTGGTCCACAAATCACCCAGGACTGGAGAGTCTGCTAAGAAGGATTGGCATAAGAATAACGACGATGTACCACAAAAATTTGAAAAATGCTTCGACACTCATTTTTACTCAAAAGTTGCCAGCAACGTTCACGAAAATTTAGCCAAATATCTTGATGGCTCCTTTAATCCTTACACTCCTGATCCTAACACTACGATAAAAACAAGAAAATCTAAAAATTGTGTTGCGATTAATGCTGCAGAAGGGTTTCCGATACTTCTTGCTTGTGAACAGTTTTCACGTGAAGTATTTGATGGCTATATGCCACGAGCCATAGCATCTAAGTATAAATGGAAATGGGATAGCCCTGAAAATGATAGAGGTGTTATCAATTCCGATCAAATAAAACGTGATTCACACATAAACAACTGCATAATAACCTATGTTTCTAACTTAGATATTTGGACTCAGTTAAGTATGAGGCGAAAGTTTGAAGATAAGTTTAAAAGTACTGTAGAAAAAAAAACAGAAAAGCAAAACATTATCGGTAAAGAATTGAAAGAAATACTTGAAAGTAGGGAAATACCGATAACCTCTTACCCAGAATCTTCAAATGAAAAACATGTTAATCCTCCCATTGACTCTCCAACCGGTGACGGTTCTGGTTTCCCTTTCATGCTAGGGCTTACGCCAATTACCCGATCGCATGATGTGCAACCAGCTGTGTTGAGTGGTGAGTGGGTACGACCCCGTTGCTATGTTTGTTGTGCTTGTGGAGCGCAAACCCGTGACCCGCGAGGGCTATCATCGCATATTTCAACGCAACATCCAAATGCGTCTGTCCAACATTATGAAATTGTAGGGGAGTCGTTATTAGACGCTGACATTTTGAAGCATTTGTATGTGCCTCCCAGTCAGACTTTGAATAGGACCCGCCCTCCTAGAGGATTTAGAGATTGCACAAAATGTAAAAAATCTGTCACTTTGGAAGATTTACATCAGCATATGTTGGATTGCGCAGGGGACACTCCAACCGTACGAAGGAAATGTCGATACCGGCCTTTCAACGTTCGAAAACGTCGCCCACGCCTTCCAGATAATAGGATTCGCAAGAAGATGCGTAAAGATATGCGGACTGGACAGGCAAATGACAAAAATCATATAAGACCAAGACCAAAATGCAAATCGGAAGTTGGTGACGGTAAGTTTTAAGATCGAAACGGTTTGTTCACGAAAGGTTGTGTTACATATATTTTTCATATTTTATTAATGTATTCGTCTTTGTTTCAGCTGAAACAATACGCAAGATGTTGGCAGATCTACCAGCTAAGCGCCACAGGGTCGTGGTGAATCCTTTGAATCCATTTCCTCGCAGAAAACATGATCGAAAATGCAACAGCTTAAAAATTAAGAAGCGCTCTGTGGTGGATCGAAATTATATAAATATAAACGAGGGATCTTGCACTACAGGAGGCAACGATATACTTTCTAATTTAAAACCAAATGAATGTGGTTTTAACAACGATGACGATGAAGACGATGATGACGATTTACCGTTAAAGCCCAAGACTAAAACAACTTCAAAAAGTTCTCGGCAAAAGGAAGCTTTAAACCGCAAGGCAACTATGAATCGATCAAAGAGAAAATCTACCAAAGAAGTATATTTGACAATAGAAAATTCCAATAATGAACCTATCGATTATTCAGCCAGTAATCAACCTCTAGAATCGTCAATCGATAATACACCAAATCGAATCAATATCAATAGTGGCGCAAACAATGCCAGAGAACATTCGAATAGTGGAGGATCTAATAACAGAGATAACCAACAGCCAGGAAGCAGTAGGCAAAATGGAAATCCACACGGATCTGGCAACCCACCACAAAATGTACCTCTCAAACATTCAATTGCCAGTTTAACTGCAGATTCTGAAACTCATGACAAATCCGTACAATTTCATCGTCTCTTTCTCGTTCAACAAGAATGTAATAACTTAGGTCAGCGACACCTTCCATCAGACCGCCGTTTATTATTCGAAAATGAAGCTGTCGTCACCAAGCTTGACAAGCCACCTTTACACTTCAATCAAATGAGTGCCGTTGATTTTCAAAAAGATCGAAAAAATAAATTAAATAAACCACGAAAACGATTAAATGAGTGCATTGCAATGTTAAAAAATAAATTGACACCAAGTTCTGAGGGTAATGTTTCTATTCATGTTTCCGTTCAATGTGGTAGCGATGACCCCATTGAACAAGAACCTTTCATGATAGAAGAAAGTGCTAAACCGAATGAAGGCACGGTAACGGATCCAGTGTTATTATCTCCAGTTACAACCCAGGAGATACTACTCATAAAAGCTAGTAATGAACATAATAACTTCAATCAATTAGAAAAAATATCGCACAAAAACAATTTTGAAAATGAAAATTGCTTTCGATTACAACGCATAAGTCATGAAAATCGATTGAACCATGAAAATAAGACAATTAAGATCACACAAAAAGATGACATAAAAAATTTAGAAACTGTAGACTTAGCAAAGGTTAAAACACCGGAAATTGATAATTCACAAAATGATATAACACCGTTACCACTACCAAGAAATACAGTTATAAGAAAATCGCCTAAGATGTCAGTGAATGTAACAAACTCTCAAGAAGACGCAAGAATGCAACTAAAATCTATTTCTAAAGTGATAGAATCTATAAGCACTGACTGTACAACTGAAAATATAAACAATAATACAAAACAAAATGATTTACCTTCAACTCCACCAATCGTTCCAGAACCACATATTGCAAAATCAAATCAGGAAGATAAAATTGGACAGAGGTAATAAATCCTATCCATCCACAGTAAACACGAAGATAAACACAGCTAAAACAATAAGTCTTTATCATAGTCCAGATGAATTATTGACAGAAAAAAATATTGAAATTTCTCCTAAAAGGAATGTGAAATATTCTTCGGGTGAATTTCATAACATCCTTCATACAATACCTCCAGCCCATGCAAGTACAAACGTTGAGTCGATTATATTAACTCCTTTAGATTTGTCAGGAAAAAAATCTCATACATCAGAGAGTTCCTCGAACGAAGATAATACTTTTGTGAGCAGTCGTGATAGCTACGAAACTTTAGATCTTTCTAATAAGAATTTGAGTATTGAGCAGTCTCATAAAATACATGGTGAAATCCCGACTGATGTTGTAGTGGATTTAAGTATTAAATCCGCTCAATCGGCGTCTGCAAATATCTTACAAAAAACCACTGTATTGGAAGATGACATTGAAAGAGATTTATTATATGAAGACATTAATATCAATTTGCCTACTGATTTATCATTAAAGAAGAAAAATGATGTCATTACACCCGTTAACTTAATTACCCAGAATTGTGACGACGCGGTTGAGTTTGTTCAAGATTTATCACGTCACAAAAATGAACGAAGAGAAGTAGCTAAAGAAAACTCATTGGAAATTGAGTACGGTGTCAAAGAATTACCAACTGATTTGTCAAGTGACAGAATAGAAGATAATAATTTGATAATAGAAATTATCGATATTGATTCCAATAGTGTAACCAGTGGTCAAGATTTAAATAACGAATCAGCTCATGTCGATATTACGGCACATTCAATTTACGAAAAAACAGGAGTTCAAGTGACACGAGACCTAGCGGAACCTCTGTTTAAGAGTAGCAATGATCATGTAAATATGGAAATACAGGAAAACAAATCAACTTTCACATTAGATTCAACAGATAATGATAATTCTTCTCATTTGAATATATCTCCACGTGTTACCAATCGTTTACAGTTAAACGAAACTGTAGATATTCAGAAATCAAGAAAAGTTGAATTCGAGAGGCGTACCTCTTTACCAATAGTCCCACAGGAATGTGAAATAGTTAAAAACCAAACTGCTAAACCTTTTATAGAAAATACTATTATAGTACCACAAGAAACAATGCATTATGAAGTTGAAAATTCTACATTAAGCGTAGCTAATGCTAATAGCTCTTCGTTACCTATTTACTCCAAAAGTCACAAGGTAACAACAGAAGGCCCAAGTAGTAAATATGAATTGGACACTACAGTAGACGCATTGGCCAATGTTTGTGTGTCAGATGCAAAACCAGATACATCAAGATCACCCTCTTTAGGAAACAGTTTGCCCAACATTCCTTCAGCAGCATTATCTAGTACAGCATCTATCAATACTTTAGTAAGTACTTCTGTGGGAGCGACGGACAACTTCATTGATTTGTCTTCTGAAACGGAAAGTCTTAAAACACAAAATTACGTCAACATACGAAATATGCCAAGTGAACATTATGATCTGACTAAAGAAGAAACAATGAATTGTGATTTAGAACAAGATACTGAGACTGCTCGAAAAATTGCGATGTTACCTAAAGAGCTTGTAAAAATTTTAGGTACAATGCCAGTGGATCATCGAAAGCAGTTATTAGATATCTTACCTCAATATGTTTCAAATTCCACCTGTAATGGATCAGGAGTAGGCCAGAAGAGTAATATATCCACCACAATATCATCATCGCCAGAAAAGCAGCAAGCTATCACGACGGTAGATAGTTATGGCGAAGATTTGCCGCATGAAGATATCACCCAATGTAATGTGAACTCTAATTATAAAACTGGTTATCACACATCTGTGTGTGTAACGCTAGCAACATCTTCAAAAGTTTTGCAAGATTCTATTCCCCGATCAGTTATTCTCAAAGCTCCTGTCACTTCTAATGATATTCATCAACCCAATAAACATTTTCAGTGTGAAGATTCTTTAAAAAATACATTAGAAGTAAACCGCACTGTATCTGTTTTGAATTGCCCATCTAAAGTAAATACTTTTGAAGAGGCCCAAAATATGATCATAGATTTGACTGGCGATGAAAATATTCAAGAAATTCATGACAGCGAGCAGGTATTTCGAAATAATTTACCTGTTGCAATAGTTTCAAATAATAATCTAACGTTACAATCTGTGTCTGAACCGCAACCACAAAAGGGTAGTGGAGATCAAACAGCAAGTTTAAGAGCCGTGCGTATTAAAGCCCCATCTGAAAGAAATAAACTGGCTTCATCTGATTATCACAAAGATTCCCATTCTGAAATCAATTTAGCTGAGAATAACAACTATGCAAGTGGACAAATTCTAAATACGACTCAACATAACGATAACCAAGTTAAACTCACTAACGAGATTCGTCACACGACTCCGGATCAAAAATTGGATGTCCCTAAATCTCTTGAAGAGCAATCTAATTCAAGTGAAAAAAAAATATCAGAATCCTCTGTTATATTGACCCCTACTTCACTTGAAAAAACTGTTAGAGTTTCTTTAGGTAAAAAATGTGGAAAACGTATAAACAAAGATATTGAAGGTTTTGCTGTAAACTCTTCACAAAATATAGTAACGAACGATGCTAATAATTTGGAAGTTAACAATACAATTGCTTCAAATACAGTAGTGAAAGCAGATGATAGCAAATTGATTGAATCTGTTCAGTCATCCATTGAAAATTGTTCAAACCACCTTAAAGAAAAGTCTAATAATATAGATGAAGATTCTGAAGATGATATATCACTTGCTGTTATAGTAAAACAAAAACGACGAGAAGAAACTCAATTATCGTGTGATAAAAATACTTTGGTGACAACCAGCAATGTAACCAATGATTGTAAAAAGAAAAAAAAAGAAAAACGGTCTAAAAAAGTTTTATTGCAAGTAAAGAATGATGATGAAGTGATGGCTAGAAACAAAACTAACGATGATAATAATTACGAGTCCTTGGAAAGCGTCCAAAACCTTACTTCAGAGCCCAATAAAACGGAGTATCACTTAGAATTTTCTGACTTAGCCACCGAAGAAAACCGTACTTTCGTCGAGAGTTGTAAAAGAAAGACTAGTAATCGCCATAAAACTGTAACATTAACTGAAGTATGTGGACAGACTAAAACGTTCGATGATCCAGTTTCGCAAGTTAATCAAAAGGGTAATTATGGATTGAAAAGTGATTTGCAAAATGAAAAACTCGAAGACATTGTCACCGCTAAAATTTGTGTACAAGCTAACTTTCATACAGCTTCTGATGCTAAAAGTTCGTCATCAATCGAGTTTCGAGAAGACGCCATAATACAACTACAAAATGACTTAGTCACTGTAGAGGATCAATCAGCTATTCAACAATACGTGACCATGGAAAATCCTGAACGTGAAATTTCAGAGAATAGGCTCCAAGTTTCTAATGAAAAATGTAATACGCCCAAAGAAAATATTAACTTAGAAAATAAAAAGATTCATGAAAAGCTTCAGTCTATAGTACATTATGAAAATGAACATAATTCCAGCTCCACAACCCATCAACTGAATTTGGTGCAATCAAAGCTGTCCCAAGCACTAGATGTATTCCAAATCGATGAAGAAAAGGCTGAAAGTACATTAACTATTGACAAACAGTTGCATCAAAGCACAATTAAAACATCCGATATTGATTTCAAATGTAAAAAATCAAAAAGAGGAAGAAAATATAAAAACAAGTATTCTTCAGACTCTTGTAACTCTCAGTCACCATTGCGACGCAGTCGGCGTGGGAAATCTTTATTTGTGGATAGTGTTTTACTAGATCCGACCATAACAACTGAGAGCGATGCGCCAGTTGATAAAAAAGGTCCACTTACCAAGAAACAACTCATATTTACAAAACTATTACTAGATCGGGAAAATGTTACAAAACGAAAGAAGTCTTCCATTATTGCAAAAAATCCAGTAGTGGTTATAAATACCGTGGACTTGAGTTCTCATATATCATCTACATCGCATACAAATGATACAAACGTTCCAGAACCTTTTATTAATAATTCAAAGCTCTTCAAAATTACCAAGAGAAAGAAATCTCCCCAATCTAAAATAAGAGCTAAAAAACTTAAATCTTCTAATGATACCCTGGATGATGTTTCACAGTCACTTCCTAGTAATAACAATTCCCCAAAAAGCAACAAAAACTGTATTGAAATTGCTAGTGAAGAAAACCCTATTCAAGTGACTAAAACAATGGATAACGTGACAACATCTACGACAGATAAAGCAATAGTTATGAAAACAGACACTGGCGAATTACAAAACAAAAAGTCCCCTAACCTTGAGCAAAGTGATCATATTGATAAAATTACGAAATCAACGCCCATAGAAAAGCGGAAAATGTCATACACCGTCGATGTTGACGTTAATAACAGTTCGACGTCAAAAAAATCCAAATTCGATGATATAATTGTATTTGAAACTAAGAAGAAAGAAGAAGAAAAACAGGACACAAATGAAAGTAGTCGAGTTCGAAATAATAATATTGAGACCCGAAATAAAACATGTTATAATAATAATGTAGCTGGAAGACGAACCCGATCAAAATCTGTTGTAGTAAAGTCTAGTACATCATTATACGATCCTTATGATATCGAGTTAGAAGATATGGTAGATAGTGATGAATCTTACGGTGGATGCCTAAAATCATCAAATAACGCCTTAAACAAATCAAATTTTGTTAGGGATGATGAAACAAAAGAATTGAATAAAAGTGATCCATCCGTTGATGAAAATACAGAGATGACAAACCATAACACAATAACAGTACAAAAATCTAACAAGATTGATTCAAAAGATGACGCAAACGACTCTGATGATTCCGGTAAAAGTGACGTTCCTTTAAAAAAATATGTTGAAGAAAAAGAAAAGAGAAATTTAGTATTAGTTGGTGATAATATCAATCAGAGTAACACAAGCGATCATTCAGGAAGAAAAACTGAAGAAAATCCGTTCGGCCAAAGTAGTAGTCAGCAAGAAAATGAACAGGAACTAAAATCTAAACAGTTTATGGAGAGTTTTGGTTTTTTTTCTGAAAGAAAACCTAGGAAATCAAATTTAATTGCTACCAAAAAAATTTCAGAGACATTCCATGCAAATGAAACAGATGACCCCAACGACGAAGCTGATGAACCAACACCTGCACAGGCGGAAGACGAGAGGAAGCAAGGAGATGACCATGTTCCGAGGGACGCCTCACCATCGCCACCGAAAAAACCCGGAAAACGTGGAAGTAAGAAAATAAATTGTACAAAACCCCTCTTGTTATTGTTGTATTTGTAAAAAAGAATTTAATGGTCCCGATAGTTATTTAAGACACCAGATGACATTATTTCATATTTCAAAATTGTCAGAAGTTGAAATGAAAATTAAAACTACTTCTGTATTGGAAGAACCTAATTATCTTATAGCTTATAAGCAGCAGCTTGATCTCCTCAAAATGCTTACAGATAAGGTGACGAAGAAAAAGAAGACATCAAGGGCAACTTCGAAAATAACAGTACTGGATGAAGTACTGGCCGGCGCTAATAAAACAGTAAGAGAGCAGCAGCTTTCACGGCGAAATCTTAGTCGGGATCAAGCTTTATTCATAGACTGTTGTGAGCTTTTAAAAGAATCACATAAACCGGATCTGTCTACTTCTGAAAATGTAACTATAACTAGTGACGTCAATAGAATCTCTACTACTTCAGAAACTCCAGTTGCAGAAACTAGTGGTACGAGTAACAGCGAAGGAAGAGGTGAGAGAAGAAATGACGGTGATGTGGATTCAATTACTGCAAAAATTATTCTAGAAAGTGAAGAAGTCAGAAATTTAGAAAATGATTTGATATTTGGTTTAAAGGAAGCAGCGGCAAATTCGATATCAAACACAGGTAATGATAATGATCCACAACCCTCAGTAAGTGAGATAAGATCAGATCAAATTAAAGTAGGGAATGCTATAACTAAGACACCTGTACCCAAACCACAATCGGAACAATTACAATTTTCCGAAAAAATAACTGAAGAATTTAGTGTATCAAAACCTAAAAAAAATCAAGAGCCGAAGGATAAATTACACCCAGATGTTATTGAATCCATTGATATATTTGAAGATAAATTTGACAAAATTAAAAGGAAATGCAGATCTCAAGCGGCAGCTGCTAAGCAAGTTAAGCCTGTAGTAGAACCAAGTTTAAGGTAATATATATATTTCGCATTTTTTAGCATAAACTGTAATCATTATTTTATAGCTTCATTTCTAATATTTACTTTCAGGCTTACATAATAATTAAAACCTCTTTGCTTTACTGTTCTAAATTTATGGTAAATAAGAATTACTTAAATGTCTTTCTTGCAGTCAAAGGGGGCGGAAAAAATCCGATAAGAAAAAGGGCAAAAAAAATTCTAAAACTTGCCATTATACTATACCGACGAAAGGGGCATTAAAAGTTTTTGATGGTATTAAAGTATCCATTCCAACATCAGATATTAATATGTCCGGAGTGGTCTATTCGGTTGAAAACGCACCGAAAAAAAGGAAAAGAAATAATACTAAAAAGAAGGGTTCTAAAAATGAAATTGAAATTAAAAATAAGAACAATTCAGATTATAGAATTCAAAGTACACAGACTCAAAATGTTGATGTCTATGAGTTTATGGATAACGATGACGCTGAACTGTTCGAGTTTAGACCTTCAACTCTAATGGAAAGATTTAAAAATATAAATAATAAAGAAATGCCTAGTACTTCAAAATATGTACCATGTACTGATAAAACTGATTTTTCAAGTGAAAGTGGCTCTGACGGGGATGACTTTGTTTACGATGATTATGTGTGTAGCGATGACGAAACTGAAAATAGTTTAATGTCATGTGAGCTAGGAAACGGTAAGATAGGAAATGAAACTAAAAAAAGTAGTTCCTTGTTAAAACGTAAAGATGTTGGTGAAAAAAATGCAGTCATGGGTAAAATATTCAAACATAATGCTCTTCGTTCAGAGAAAAAATTTTGTAAATTGAAAGACCATCCAAAACCAAAAGCAAATCTAGATCAGCTCTTTGACAGTTTACTTGAAGATGAACCTGGTACATTAACATCAAGAGCCAAAACTCCTGAGAAAGATCAACTTGTGTCACCAAAGGAGTATGATTTTAACAAAAACCATGATTCCGCTACACCACAAAATTACGAATGCTCGACATCAAGAAAAACTGAACCTTCAACCCAAAAGAAGCACGAATTTTCAACACCCAGAAAGCATGATTCTGCATCTCCGAAAAAACATGGTTCATCGTCCTCAAAAAAGCTTGACACCGCTTTAAGACAACAAGAGTCAGAAAGGAAACATGACTCGGGATTGTCAAGAAAACATGAAGATGAATCGATCCGAAAACATCATTCTACTTCTTCAAGAAAATATGAATGTCTACTTACAGAAGAACGTGAAGATGATCCAGCAATAGAACATGAATTAATAACTCAAACTAAATATGAGTCTGCGCCTGGTAGGAAGCATGATGCGACATCAAAATATAATTCTGGGAAAGTATATCCACTGTCGTTATCCATGAAAACGAGTTCGGATGTGACTTCTAAAAAATTAGAAACACCGTTTAAAACTCTAATATTTGGTGATAGACCATCAACATCCAGAGAACAAAAACCTACTTCACATAGAGATATCTTTCGGATATCTCCAAAAAAATATGATTCTCCATTATATCGTCCCTCCATTGATGAACCATCAACTTCTAAAATTAACTATGACGGCGATAATTTTTCTAAAAACCATGAATATTCATCTTTCAATGATTACCCGCATACATCAATAACCGATTACAATGATACCCGGAGTAGATCTTCGAGCAATAAATCTGCAACTCCTGAATTAGATAACGCCAACGATTCAGATTGTGGTCCGGATAATGTAGACAATGCAGGATCTGACGATGCCGGAGTTGCCCGACAAAGGGTTCGTCGAAAATGTACAGTTGGGAAACAAAATGTTTTGGCTGAGTCTTGGAGCTCAGAATCAGATGGCTGTCCAGCTCGCCCTAATAGCGCTGAATCCGTGATATCGCCAAACGGTCGAAAGAAGAAATCAAGGAAAAGAGAAGGACAACTATACGCTACTCGTAGGGCCCGCCAGATGCCGATTAAGAGACAAGACGTGGAAGCTAGAGTTGCTATATTTAAACGAAGCAGATCCAGAGCTAGCAGTGGCAGCGGTGAGGTGAGCCGTGCTAGCAGCAGCGGTGTAGGCACAAGCAGCACGGCTAATATGCCGCCCGGTGCCAAACCTTTACGTCGTCCTTCCGGCTCCAAGGCACGCTCGCGCTCCACCGCCTACTTCTGGTCATCAGATGGTGAAGAGGAGCAGGAACATTTGCAGCAGCATGGCTGGATCGTTGGTGATAGTCATAAGAAGTTGGTTACGATGTTGGCGCACGCTAAGGGACGCAAGCGCAACCATGATGACAAGCGACATAATGTCGAGTAAGGCTTAGATTTCTATAACTTTTAATCCTGTAAATATGTTGTAAATAAATACCCTAGTTCTTTGTAAATGTCATTTTCATGACATTTTGACCAGGTACCCTATAAAATAAAATTTTAATTGAGTTGAGTTTTGTAAATACTGTATATCTTTTATAGCATATTTTAGTTAAATTTTAAATGAGTCTGCATGCTGTAAGGACTGGGTTTATTTAATTCATTGTTAAACAGCCCTTACAGTGTAATAGCTGAATTTCTGAGAAAACCTATTTAATTCAAAATTAATTTAAGTCCTCTTTCTACTGAATACTTCATATTTTCTTTTTCATTATAAGGGGTTGGAGCATTTTGGTTGAAATTAACTACATTTTTTTTAATCTTATAGGAAATTAGTAAATTAGTCCTAGTACAGTTTTACTTAAAAATTCAAATATCAAGATTATTATCGCCCGCCGAAAATATGTTTCCAATATTATTATATGATATGAATGTATTAATAATAAACATGTAATATCCAGTCGAAAGCATTTATAACAATTTTAAACGGAATTATATAATGAGATTTTTTGAAGTATGCTGTAATTTATTCCTCAAAGTATTGAAGCTTAGTAGCAATACGAAAGATGTCTTGTAATATTAGTATCTCTCTGTTCTTAATGCCCCTACCCTATGACTGTGAAATCTTTCTGTGAAACTATACTGTTTAATTAAGAGGACTATTTCATATTATGTGTTTAATACATAAATAATATACCTATCTATGTACATTTATATATTGGTTTTCTTGCATAATATATATAAGCCAACACTAATCATATTTACATAAATGTATTTAAATTTAAAATGTTGACTGCAAACAATTGTTTTATCCGTATAGTTATATATATATCCATAGTAATTTGCAGTTAATAAGAGTTTGTTTGAATGTCCGCTAGGGGCTGATAAAGTGGTCTGAGTGAAATGTGTATTTTTGAGTTGAATGATTTGTTAACTATTTTTATACATATTTTGAGTAGTCAATTTTAATGAAATCTCAAGCTTTAGTTATTGTTTTTATCTAGTCCATTAACGGAAAAAAATAAAACCCCATTGTTATCAGCCTCGAAATTATTTGTGATCATTTGTCTAACAATATAAAGAGGAGACTTATTTTACGGTTTTACATACTTTACATATATTGTCTGCATGGCTAAGTTTTAATAAATATATTTTAAAGTATATGAAGGTAATATCAAGGTAATTCTTAAATAAAGCTCAATGTCTTAGTTTCTTTCGATGTAATGAATTCACTTCGTTATATCATGTTAGTATAATAATAATGCCAGATACGAGTGGGTATTTGATCAAGGCAGTGTTCGGTGAGAGTGGTGCTCTGGAAAGGTTCGAATGAATGGAATAAAACTAGGCATTCCTTTAACCAAAAAACTTTATTCGTGTACTGTAATGTTTTATCTAATAACTATTATGTAGTAGTATTCGTGGGTAAGTCTTTGTTGCACAACTGCGTCCTGACAACGATCGCCACTCCAACGATGAAGACAACACAGCACAAGGCAATCACGATGGGTAGCAGGATGCGGACCAGATTCAGAGGCGACAGCATTCTATTCTTCAACTCATCCACGAACTCTTCTGGTAATAGAACACTCTGTAAGCGTAAATATTGGTGTTTTACAACAGCAAATAAATATATTAAAAGTATCACATGGTGTTTTCGTTTTATATTCCTCCTGGTAATAATATTACAAAGAAACAGATTTGAAAACAGCTGGCCGCAGTACCTTTATTGTGGCTACATACAACAAAATAAGGCAATAGTTTACAATAGGCGCGCATATTTTTACAAATAGCGACGAAATTAAGGGTGACCATTTTAACTTCGTAATTATTGTTTTGGTAATGTTTCCCTATCTATTAAAAATATTTGTAAAGGAAAAACTTGCGTACCCTTTTTGTAAATAATTAATTATCCAATTTCTCACTATTGTAAGAAAGATATTTATAAATATGTGAACTAAATACCATTTTTATTAATTTTGCATGGAAATATTTCATTTACTGCAAAAACTTATATGTATTAAATGTTCAATTGCGACAACGAAGACATTGCTCTTAAATAATCATAAGGCACGACGTCATTTCTGTAATTTTAGTCATTTTCTATAAGTAAGGTTTTGGCAATGAATTCATATTTTATACATAGGTAAAGCGTTTCTGATGATGTTATCAACTAAAATTACACTTACCTCCTCAAACCAAACAATAGGTGTTAATGTCATGTTGAGATTGTTTGTCGCCGTGCACCGAAGTTATGGGACGTATGAATATATTGAATTGGGCTCTTTTTGCCCCTCTTAAAACTGTTCCTGTGTTCTGTTGCATCAAAAGTAATGATTATCATACTTTTCGCTACACTAGTTTTTATAAAATTATTATAATTCGTCAGTAAGATAATAATTTTCATTTGAATTCGTGCACCTCGTATTTGTAATTTATTTAATTTCAAACTACCTTCGCGCTTCTTATTAAATAAATAGTGAAATCCTAAATTTAATATCATTTTAATATCTTATTGATATTGTTAAAACACGATTTAGTTTTTTATCTAAGATTCTTATCATCAATATTTGCTAAATTTACGAAAATTGTGCTGATAACGGATAATAAACAACATCAAAATTGTACAAGGGGTAATTAAACTATCAATCTTTCATGAAAAGTTGTGCATATTACTTTCTAAATAGATTAGCTCGACCCAAAGGGCACATAGAATTAAAAATAAACGCTTGTTTAGATATTATTTGGTAAAAGCAAAACATCATATGAGTAAAAAACCACTTCCAAGAAGGATTGATAGTAGAGTGTGGAGGATACAGTATACAGTACATTGCACGCACCAAAAAACTTAAATCGCACTCTTAAATCTTTTTAAAACACAAGTTTGTTAATAAACAATGGATGGAATAAGGGTATGGCAAGAAAAAAAATTATTAGTTGCCTTTTTATACAAAATGTTCACCCAGTCAAAAGTTCTGAGGTAAAAAACATAAAAAAGTACAGTCAAATTGAGAACCTCCTCCTTTTGCAAGTCGGTTAAAAATTCAATCTAAGATATTCTTGTAGTTCATATAAGGGAAAAAAATGAAATTAAATTGAACTATATGTATGCAAAATTGAAAATCCATAACTGAATGTACTGTAAAGACAAAAAGATGATAAATGAGTGAAATTAACAAGATTTCAGTGTTGGTTTAGCTCCAGAACACTTGTTTTGAAAACAAGAATTGTTTTTGAAGCTGTTTACGACACAGGACGGCATAATTTCGCAATTATTATTTAATTTAAAACTACGTCGTGCACTCTCACCCGCTCGTGGCAGACAAGCAGATTGGCGAGCGGCGGTCATCTTATGACCGAATCGTCGTCATATTACGTGCCTCACTTATACTGTGGTGCCACGCAGCAGCCTCGCCTTTTGCACGAATGGGCAGGCCCGTCCGGGTAAGTACCACGACCTCACAGAAGACCAACGTAAGTGGAAGTATGACAAATACTTTCGCGTTTCGTCTGGTGAGTGAGGTAGCCGGAGCCCAATTTTCAATAGGTTGTCAACGTAACTGTAACCCTCGGGTGTAGCAGATGTCCATGGGCGGCGGTATTCACTTAACATCAGGTGACACGTCTGCTCTTTTGGCAACTTTTCGCATAAAAAAAAATATGACCGCAATGTACGCCAGTAACGATTAAAAGATATGTCTGATGCTTACTTTATCTTTTTCATCCTATTATGAATATTATTGACAGGTTTTTGAATCCGATATTGACTATGCGATGATTTTTCAGTAAACGAGTTGTGATAGATTGATCATCAAATTTTGAAATTGAGCAACAAAATTGTTTTTGAAATGTGATACATTAAAGAATGAACTAAACTTCAGAGTTGGTCATGGTTCCTACCTGTGTTGGGTGTTGCTGTCGTTAAGAAGTATCTTAGGTGTCTAAATTGCTAATCACAAGATTGTTAAGTTATAAAGTATAAAGTTAAAGAAATGTAGTAAGTAAATAAAGTTGAACAAAGAATCGTGGCGGTGTACATGTTAAATACAACTTTTACCACTTTCTTTAACTTCAGAAAAAGGAAATAAGATGCCGTTTTAAATTAATGACGATTTTTCTATATCGTTTAAATTTTCTTTATTGCAATATGCGCTCGTCAATGTGCTGAACGTTTACCCTATGATTTTTATTCTATTTATTACGTTTATCTTTACTTACGGGTTCTAAATCAAGAAAAATCCTATGATCATCGATTTTAGGATTCATTCCAACGACACCGTTGACGTAAACTGAGTCGGCGAACAGAAAATGCGGATATGACAAGACGAGCGGTGCACCTGTAATAAAGAGTGAATATTGGTATCATACTTGAACACTTGATATCGGATTATAAATCTCGAATTCGTCCCAGGAATCCTACTCTGTGCAAATGAGTAAGCACTGTATGTTAAAATATACCTATAAAATGGGTTTTAAAGTACGCGTTTTAGGCTTTGAAAAAGCTTACAACGCCTCTTGCTATTCGAACTCAAAGGAAATAGCGACTGGTTGGTAGCGCTTACTATTAGGACTCTTGTTTTATGAAAATCTCTTAGTAATATTAAAACATATCAGTTAAAAATTGTGTCAGCTGTAATTTTTTCTTAGTACAAATAACGTTTAAATATTTAAATGTTTTTAACAGTAATACAAAACAATATTTAGTTTGACTAAAAAAATGGTAAAATAAGTTATTGACTTTTGAACTTAAAAATATTAGAGGCACGAATTATAATTTTAAATAACAATATGAAATGATGAAATAACACAACGTGAACTCAATTTTTTTTTTTTTATTCTCTTGCACAATACACTGTCCCCAATTTGATTGAATTGGTCGCTCAAGAAGACTCTTGCTCTGCAATTGAATGCTGCTGATTTTATACTAATGATATTGTATAATATTACAATTTACAAAATTAAGATTATATTTATGACTACAGAAATTTGTTTCAAATAGCATAAATCTAACGAACGGATTGTCTTCCATATGTAAGTAAATCGGTTACTTATCATTGTCACCTACAAATCATATTTAATTCCTTTTAAATGTCCACTCAATCTCACACGGATTAATTCCAATTGGATCGTTATGTCGCGGTGGTAACGACACGCTGAATATTATCGATAGAAAGTCTGCAGTTTGCGGGGACTCTAACGGCATCAGCTAGTATCGGGTAAATGACTTGCATGCCTGTTCAAATAAAAAAAATATTACCGTTCTTATGTTTTTTACTGGTAATATTATCCGAATTACATTCATCGGTAACGAATATATGTTGTGTTGAACCTGAAAAAACCAGAAAACGCCCACTACTTTCACCGCAATACGTTTCGACTCGCACGTAGCTGTCGACATTTATTTAACCTCTACTGTACCCGTTCTTAAGCTCCAGTAGCTAAAGACATTGCTTTAACCTTCCATCCCACGTTGTTTACTTGCGAAGATATTCTAAATAATTAGAATTAATACACCTATAGCTTTTGAGGAACAAGTCTTATAATTAAGAAACCGCCAGTAATATTTATATGTTATAAATATACTACTCAATGAATAATGTTATAAGCACACAGTGACATCGGTGCTTTAACTTTAAATAATTCCGCAAGCAAATTTTAAAATTTATTCCGAACAAAATTTTGCCATCCCTAATATAAATACAATATCGACCAGAAAAAAGTTCGCCCGTTGGTTCGGACTTTAATAGGGACTTTTAATTTTTATGTTTTAGAGCGAAGGTAACAATCGAGTAAGCGACACATGATGGTAAGTTTTAATTACATGACGGACTAATGTGGTATCTTAATGACTGATATACCCATTCTACAAGTTGCCAACGCATCTGCAAGCCCTCATCTTTATATATATATATATATATATATAATTCTTCTGTACGTGTGTTGTAACTCTGAACTCCTAAACGACTGAACCGATTTGAGTGAATTCTGCACTCGGTACGGATGATTATGTCGGTTTTCAGGCTTCAAATATCCCAAATTTGTTATGGCCTCTCGTAAAAGTGATTTTTTTATCCCTTAGAACGAAATTAGCATATTTAAATATTAACAACTTACATATGAAAATGAAATAGATAAGAATAAAATGAAGAACACCTTGTAGGCTTCATTTTAAAGCTCTATCGCAGAATCTAAACTCGAATGTTTAGACATTCTCTATAATATATATATGTAATGTATCCTACGATCTTTGAATGTTCTCTAAATTGTTAGGTACGAGTATTTCATTTACCATGTAGTAACACTATATTTTTATATTTTACTATGGTAGGGCCACACAACAGTCTTCACTGTTGCGCGAATGGGCAGGTCCTGGTCCTGGCATGGTCCGGCTAAGTACCACGTAAAACATTTCTACTTTATTCTGCTTACGTTCATGAATTAAAAAAAAAGATTAAAAAGGTGTCTTAAGACTATGCTTGCGGTTTTATGTAACGGACGTCAAGTTTATTCTTAAAATATAAGATATGCCTTGATAAAAAAACAATTAATTAATATACCTACCTTTAGTGCTTAACTAAACTTTAGTAAAGCACTAAAAGTAGTTAAAGCCGTTAGAGCCATTGCTCACATTTAAGACGTCACGCACTTATCAACATAAGTTATTATTTTTTCAAATATAAATAAAAAAGGTTAACAATTTTTATTTATTTACAAAGTCATGTATAACAAGTACCTTAACTCCATAGGCAGACAAGCTCCAGGGCCGCACAGAAAATTAGCGTGAAGTGGAAGTTATACTTTTACGTTTCGTCTGGTGATTAAGGTAACCGGGCCGCCTCATGTTTTAAAATTTGCTTCATTTTAAATTTTAAATTTTGTTTCATTTTTATTTAATTAGTTTTTTTAATTATGTATTTTTTAACGATTATATTTTTGACGTGTGTTCATTTATTGATGCGGTGGTAACGACACGCTGCATATACGGGGCGATTTTTAAAGGTGCCCAAATTTACACAGGAGGTTCAGATTCGATATAATCGTCTATTGAAATAAAAACAAACTTATTTTTTTTTTAAATTACCATTCTATTCCCTAGAATGGTTTCTAAGAACCTTTTAAGAACCCGGTAGTCAATCATAAATACTTTACTGTAAATTTTACTGTACACGTACGACAACCAAACAAACAACAAACGAACTTATGTGCGTGTTAGTTATGAATGATCGGGCGGAAAATAAATGAATTACGTAAAATAATCACGCATTTTTGAGATAAATTCAAATTAATATAATATATATATATATATATCTTACTTCCTACATTTTCGTTCCTTATAACACTAATTTCAATTACATAGTATTGAAATCATTTTTTTATTTGGATTGAGAATTACATTCCATTCCAGTGGCGAATATACTGGTAAATGTGTTCTGCACACAATCCGAGAGCATAGGTCAGAATTGAATTGTCATCGATATTTTGTATGCATACAAAGAATCTAGCGGAGCGGACGTGTAGCCCAACATTGTTATATGGACTCAATTCCAACGGACTCTCCGAGACTGATTAATTGTTGAAAGTTTTTCAAATGAAAACTTTCGTTCAATTAACACAATTCAATACAGAGTTGTGAAATTGGAATTCCATTGAAGAAAAACATTTCTATTGAAACTACCTACTTCTAGCGTTAAGTCATACCAGAGTCGCGCAGCCTGCACCATAAATGACCTACAAATGATCTCCGAGATCCCAGAGACTTAGAGTGGGAGTCACGTAGAAATTGAAAACGTAAGTAAAAAAGATAAGTAGGTTATGGAAAGTTATGCAAAATATTTATTCTAACCAAATTTGTAGTAATTTTACAAGAGATATATAACTATTATACATCAAAAGAGAGAATTAAGATTTTTATGTCATTTTTGTAAATGATATTTGCTTTTGCTTTTTTTACATACGTCCCTAAAATAAAGCAGAAGAGTCGTGGTACTAGGGTGAGAAGAGAGCTTTTTTTTTAGAGTTTTCTCGTCCTACTGCGATAAACTTACAACTATATTATTCATGGATTTGTAAGTATTTATACGTAGGCAATGTCAAAATTTCTTTTATGATAAAAAAAAATATTTCTTTATTTCCCAAAAGAAATTGTTAATATTACTTCTTAAAACGATTGAGTAGGTATCCATTTAATTTCCGGTCACTTCTGAGAAATGAAACATTTAAATAGTTTCGCAGGATTGTGTGATGAAATATGCTAAACGTTGTGATGCTTTAATGTTTTCCTTGCAGTTATATTTTATCCTCTATACTGGTATGAATCATCTCCAGAATGTCACCGAGATGGAAGAATGTGATGTATATAAACGTATACAATTAAATTTAAAAAGATACAAAAAGAGAAATGACAAACAAAATTATTGAAAAATTATTGCAAGCAAGCACGAGGGCATACGTACTGGTATAAATATGTAATTCAAAATAAGGTCATACAATGAAACGGCACGCATTTAATAATTTCTCGCTGGGGCTTAAACTTTAATATTTACGTCAGTGCACGGCGCTGCGTTATTGATTTTCAGGGCTCAGAAGGGTGGCGAGTGAGAGGCGAGGGAGTTGGTTCAGGAGGCGGGGAGGGTGGCGAGTAGCTGTAGATTTGTGGAAAATCGAGATCTATTCTGTGATATTTGCAGACAGTATTTTATTCGCGTTTATTTACTTAATAAATAATGATTTATCTATTTCACTGCCTTCATAACTGACACTGCAAAAACATTCAGTATGGTTCAAAAAAATTCCGGAATAGAGAGGTATCTAGACTCCATGTACTCGTATTGAGTATTTGATAATTATTTATTACTTTTTTTGGATAATATATACGCTTTCATTCTTAAGGAGAACGCACAAGTAGGTATGAAAGAATGAAATTCTCAAAGATTAAACCCCGTTAGCTCAGTGCGACTCACTGAATCAGCACTGGCTTTATTTTTGTACATTAATCGAAATACAGTTTCGTCATACCATTACAAATTTCATTATCAAATAATTTTAATATTAGGTCATTTATATGCAAAATTAATAAAATAAAACCTTAAAGATAAAGTTATCATTGATGACACAACTGCGTCCGTGTCAAGTATAAAAACCAAATAATTGTCTTGCCTATAACATTTAAGTGCGTGTCTTATGGCATTAAGCAACATTAGAACAAAAAGCAATCGCATGGACAATCTAATAGAGTGTAGAACGGTGTTCTGCAATTTTAACGGAGAGAAATTAACTCGTCTAGCAACGCTGCGGGACAGACGTCCCTCCAAGGTGGGTGCCTGTGTACTGGGGGCTAAACCGATTAAATATCACTGTATGCCAATATAAATTCGTACGTCCATATGTTTCAAAAATGATTTTGCACCAGACTTTCTCTTTCTAGGTTAATAAATCCCATCCTCATCTTTTTTGTGGGCAATCTATTTTCTACATTCTGTTCTCTGTTCTTATTTACTTTATATTGCATAGTTTTTGTTTGTTTTCTTACTGGATATTCAAGTTCATAAGCTCGTATGGAAAAGTTTAAATTTATAGTTTAATTTTCTGCACTATTTGCTCTCTTATTTTATCTTTATATATTTAATTCAACAGCGATGATTGTTTTTATATTATTTATAATAAATGAGAAAATGTTAAATGTCTTCGCAGTTTGCCGCTGACGACGATGGAATTATTTATAGTGAAATCATTTACAAGAAGCCCGGTATTTGCAGTAGTTGGGTTAGTTGGGTTAGGCCTTCGACCAATAACAATTAGAATAAAACCAGGCCCAACTCAGATGCCTCCAACTAGAGGCTCGCTCGAGAACGTTCTACTGGACTTTCTCCCGCCGTTGCACACTGCCGCACACTTATGTATGTATATATTAGGTCCTTAGATATGAAGTTAGCGTTTTGTCGTACTGACCTCTTTGACCTGTAATGTCTCCTCTTGGGTTAAGAACTCCAAATTCAAATTTATGAATTATTTGAGCTGGTACATTTGAGTTTTGAATTCATTTGTTTTTTCCACATTATTTTTTTCTTTGGCGTCGCTTATTACCGCACAATGGAAAACATGAAATATCGATATATTAACGAGTACGAGTTCTACCGTGGCACCAGTGCTGCAGAAACAGCTCGAGGGATTAATTATGTCTACGGCGCTGGTGTAGCAAAAGAAAGCACGGTACTTTTTTGGTTCGTTTTCGTTCTGGAAATTTCGACCTTCAGAACCAACCCCGTGGACGGTCGGAGACTAAAGTGGTAAATGAGGAATTAAAGGCTATTATGGAAGCGGATCCATCACAAAGTACTTCAGAGATGACTGAAGCAAATCGGAAAAATAGACGCGTCGACTGCTATGTTACTTTACTCAACCGACACAATAATGAAGGGATTTTAAATAGAATCATTATTTGTGATGAAAAGTGGATACTGTACGATAATATAATCTTTAATATGTCCAATAATTCAGTTTCACATATAACAATAACACCGCACCAACATGGTTTTGTTCCAGCACGCTCAACAAAAACTAATCTAGGCACTTTTTGCAAATTTTTGACAGATGCATTAGATAACCAGAAACAGGTGGACGTAATTTACGCCGATTTTAGTAAGGCATTTGATCGCGTATCACATCATATTATAGTTATGAAACTTTCTAAGGATGGTTTTGGGGGTCCTTTGTTAAATTGATTTCGATTACGGTAGATATCTATTGTCAGCAACTGTAAACCATGAAGGAAAAACTAGGTGCTTAACAACCGAGCTTGGTCAATCGCTCTTGGCCACTGCTGCTTCACGACAACGCAAGGCTACACACTGCACAAGTTAAATGAGCTACAATTGGAATGCCTGCGACATTCACCGTACTCCCCGGTCATTGCTCCAACAGATTACCATTTTTTCCAGAATTTTGACAACTCCTTACAAGGAAAAAATTCTCCGATGCGGCAGTCCAAACCGCCTTCAAAGCGTTTAGTGATTCTCACCCCCATATTTTTTTTTAGAAAAGGGATTAATGAATAACCTATGAGATGGCAAAAGTGCTTAGATAACAACGGTGCATACTTTGATTAATTAAATACATTTTACAAAAAAAATTGACTTTATATTCCTCCCGTGCAAAACGCCGATTTCATATGTAAAGTTCTCATATAAGTGCAGTGGCGTGCGTATATATTTCAGACTGGATACGCACTAAATAATAACCGAAGATGTAATAATTTACTCAATAAACACGGACAGTCAAGAGTTAAAGTAAAATTATCATTATCAATTAACATCTGTAAATGATAAATTTCATATAAGGCATGGTTTTAGTATTCTGGAGCATGTGCGTATGGGATGACAGGGTATGCAAAGCTTTTTTGCTTGTATGGAGTGCACACGCCTGTTCTTGATGTACTTGCCTATTTGTGAGTTGATTAATTACCTACTTGTAAAATTAATTTTCGTAAAGTTCCGCGCCTGGCAGTACCGAATTAAATACTAATAATAAACTCCATGAAGTTTATGGTAGGTGGGCAATATTTTTTTTGCCTCTTCCCATTTTATAGCAGTTATAGCACAGCACTCAACGGAATACGTCACATAGTTTTTTTTTATGTGATGAAGTCGCAAACGAGCTGGCGGTTCACCTGATGTAAAGTGATAACCGCCGCCCATGGACATGCAACACTCGTACGGTTGTAGATGCGTTGCCACAAGTTTAAATAAAGTGGGCCCCGGCCACCCCACTCACACGACGAAACGCAGAAGTGTAATGTTTCTACTCCACGCCGGTCTTCTGTGAGGTCGTACCGGTCAACCCGGACGGATCCGCCCGATCGTGCAATAGCGAACACTGTTGCGTGGTCCTAACATAGTATGGTAAACATTGTAAAACAGTTAAACAATCATTTAAATACAGCGATTAAACTTATACAACGCATATAACCGATGACATCTCTTAATCAAGATCCTTAAGAAGACCAAGGAGTTTTCCATTTCTGCGAGCTTATTTTTTAGTGTAAAGATGACAAATGGTTTACCTTTGAGACCTAAGTCTCAGATGTCTACTGTACTAAGACAGTATTAATGTGACTATTTTGAGCTAAATTAATAATTCGAAAAATATAAAAATCGGATTAGAACCGGTAGATCTTATGTCCAAAGCTGCTGAGCAGTCACTGACTTTCAGACCATGTGTCTTTAGGAAATCTAAAATAAGGTAAAGCTCTCGCGATTCTTTACTGACCTTCATAACTCGCGAGGTGAGCCAGATAGGCGGGTTGACGTAAATAAAATATTTGTAGATTGTTTTAAAAATGTATAGGTAATATAAAATTTTCGGTGGAAGGAATATTTATATAAGTTTATATATCCATGACTAAAATCGTTAGAGAATTTTCCCCTCGCAATACGTAGAAACCTCTCTCCGATGCAATATTGAAATGAAATTCGTTCGATTGTGGAACAAAGGCAGATTCACTGGAATATTTGAAGCAGTTTTTTTTTTTATTCTTTTTTATTAATTCCATTTCACATTTTTCGATATTTGAATTCGTGATTGTTCTGTTTGATGATCGACTCACAGTATTAATACTGATTGCTTTGTATATAAGTATTTGCAAGTATGTTCCAATATTCCAACATAAGTAGTTGCATACTTAAATACTTCTAATTTTAATTTACGAAACGTGTTTATATTCTGTGTATATCCTTACTTTATTTTGTATATTACCTATTTTAATAAAACGAATATCTTTAACAATGCTTATTATACATATATATGCTTTATGTATTACAAGGTAACTATTTTGTTTTCAAGAAAACAAAGCTGCGCTACGTCGGCTCAGTGACCGAAATGTTGAACTTAAGTTTTAAAGTTATGAAATCAAATCTCAGTGGTCAACTTTCCCTGTTTCTCGAATTTATAACATGTAAAATATACTATTATCGTTAGTATAATCCCTCCGTGCGGCGGCAGCAACTGGGAACGTGATTTGCATAAGGAACATCTGAGATCTACATTGGACTTTCAAGATGCGAGACACATTCTGTTTTTAAAAAGCAGATCCTGTTCAATAACTGATTTTTGCTGCTTAATTTAGAGAAACAGCTAATATTATGAAAGTAAAAGTATTAATCGAAATACATGTTATAGTATTCCCTATTCGTTCTAAAGGCTTAAAAACAATAATATGGTAAAATTATGCTTCTTATACACTAGGAGAAATAACCAGTTTAACAAGGTGATATGTCGTTGACCACCAACTTTGCCTGTCTAACAACTATAGATGTCAAACAATGAATATTAATTTATCATTAACCTTAGAAATAGTATAGTCAAAGAGCAAAGGTCATAAACTTTTATAATATTTTGTTGATCGGAAAATTTACCTTGCAGGATTATTTTTTGTACATTCTTAAAGAAAACTTTGTAAAGAAAATGTATTAGAGTTGTTGTATTAGATTTTATTCCATTAGTACTATGTTTCGTATTTGGCCAATGCTTATGGTTATTTATATTATATTTTGCAAATCTCTTATTACTTTTAAGGGTTGAATTTAAAACATAATATTAAAACTGTATTAATACGATTCTGTGGCAATTTAATGTCTTTTGTAGAAAATAAAAAGAAATTCAGCTTTGGAAGTATTTTGCCTACAAAACAGATTAGCCCCCAATCATTAAAACAATAATTTAATTTATATGTCATTTTAATCTACAGTCTTACAAAATATCTCACTTTAAAATTGTTTAAAAACCACCTAGCGATTTAAAAAAAAAACAAAAGTTACTTAATTGCCTAACAATTAATCAGTATAGTGTCTAAGGCATACTTGGTTAATATAAAAAAGATAATATTTTTGGTTGCGCACTCTACAGAAAATATATAACATTCGCCGCATTTCGTTGTATTTACATAATAAATAAAATGTGAGTCGTTAATTTTATCGCAATTATTGTACAGAAGCAGCTTAAATGGCTATTTCAGATATTTACGGTCTTTGCTCCTTAAATTCGTTTCGCTCTTCACGAGTAGATGTGGTGTCTGCATTTTTAAAAGCACTGTTGGTTTTAGGTGACGAAGTGGTGCCACCGGCAAAAATTTTGAAATTCGAAGCACTGTTATCGGAGAATAAGAATCTATAGTTTGGTATCTGTGGCCGTTTGGTGGGATTTAAATAGAGATCAAATATCGATAGGGTAGTTTTCGGAGATGTCAAAATGAGAGGTGTTTCTGTTGTTCTTTGTTTTACTGTTGAGTCGACAGATGGGGTTGAGGTTGGAATAGAATTTTTAAAAATGAGTGGAGTCACTCCACCGGAATGCTTGGGAGTACCTGTAAAGTTGGCAAGATTATGTAGTTGGGGGGAAGGTGTCGTTGAATTTTTTGTTGCATTTACACCAAGAGGTCCTGCTTGAAATTCATATGGCCAGGATTTTGCGCGTCTCCACGATGTCAGTGTTTTTTCTGTATTGAACGGATTTCTATCTGTTTTATTTTGCTTGTGTGATTGTAGATAATCAGATTGCTTAACCGACCATTTTGTTGATCCCTGAGTTGGTGTTGTAGGCTTCGCAGTTGTAACGTCTATTGATGACATTGTACTTTTAGGAATTACCTTTTCTTTTATCGTGCTTGATGTTGTTATTGATAGTGATGATTTAAATTTTGGGGTATCTTCGATAACTGCAGTTCTAAACGGCCTGTTGGTGGTTGTCGAAATCGTCGTGAGTCTTGTAGAATTGCAATCGTACACTGATGATTTACCTTTGGTAGCTAAAGCATTTGATTTAATGATAGGCGCTTGTGTTGATTTTGGAGCTACTGGTGCCCGTTGAAGGTTAGGTTCATGAGTTGTCCAAGAGTTATATGCATTCAAGCTAATTTTTGTTAACCTTTCTGGCTTTTCTATTTTGTCTTTTGTTTCTTCTCGAGTTGAATTTGAATTCGGTACATTCGAATGTGTTTTCAAAGATAGAAAGCTTTCAAATATTTTTGCATTTGGACTTGAAATGTTATTTGTAGGTAGACTTGAAGGTACGTCAGAAATGCAACATGATTTACTAAAAATTGCCACTGCTTTTTCAAACGCCTTATGATCACTCAAAGAACTAGAAGCTAAAGTATTAATTTTATTATTAGTGATAAGCGTCTTTGCAGTTGGAGTAGGAGTTGTTGTGGCAAAGTTACTTATGAACTTTGTTACATCTTTAATTGTTTTGGGTGTTATTTTATCGATATTCATCATTCTGCGTCTAAATTGATTGGTTTCTATAATTCTCCAAGGCTTTACAGGCTTATAGTATGGTTCCGGCTGGATCGTTGTTGAAGAAGTAATTGGTTTCCTTGTTGTAAGCGACGAACGAAAACCATAACCCACACTGGTGGTTTTCGGCGGTGATACTTTAAGTTTGTTGTTATAGTCTCTTTCGAAATCAGACTCGAATTTTCCACGAAGCAATGCCACTATAGATAAGTACCCTGGTAAAGGTGGATCACTTTGAGGATAAGACACACTTTGCACTGAATTAGATAGGGTTGCATTGACTTTGGGGTAAGAGTTATAAACGTTCGTTGAACGTGCTCTGTCTTCCATGCTATAACTGCCGTCTTTCGCAGAAAAATTGCAATCGGTCAAATATTTCTTTGGGTTATGTTTGCAGTAATTTGGATACACCACCCATGCGAGAAACCCGTTGCCTTGAAGTCTTGTGTGCTCTTCGTATATTGTCAGAGCGCACTGTACGTCGTCAGAGATGTCATCATCTCGTAGTGCTGAACATGGAAGCCCACAGGCTTTGCCTGCACCGCACCAGTATATTTCGCTTATTTGCAGTAGTCCATGATCGCCGCTGGAGGGGTTGCGAGCCGCGGTGTCGAAGCGCGACTCGTGGTAGGCGATGCAAACCCACGTGGCGATGTGGTCCTTGCGTATCCCGAGCTTGAGGAGATCGCGCGCAAGTTCGCAGCGCTCGTAGAACCGCGCACCGGCGATCGTCAGTAGTGTGCTCGTCAACAACGCAACGCCATACATCTTACCGTACGTTTGCGTGCCGGAGGCGAGCGCACGCTTTTTTACAGCACCCTCCCGCCGCGCGCCCGCGTTATTTCTGTGTCACACCCGTATTGAACGGTAACTTCAATTACTAGGCGTTTAAGATGCCGAGCATTTTGGAGCGCGGATGAAATATTTCACCTGATCAGTGCGCGTCGTAAACTAGTGATGAGACCGCGAGTACAATCCCGACCGGCGATCATCAAACTTAAGTGGTTCGCCTTGAGAGTGCGCAACAGTGCCAGTGCTAGTTAACATAACATACGTATTTTTAGGCAGCATTATTGGTAACACGAGATAAAAAACAACTTAGACTAATCGGCAAAATTAACTTACTGACATTTGATGCTAGCTTTCTGTCGATGAATAAATAAGTAAAGACACGAAACAATCAAGTTTCATATTTATTTATTTGAAAGGAATACAGTAATTGATAAAGTCTATAAACGTTTTGATTGAGCATCCCTGGCTGGTATGCAACTGCTACATGTCTGATTTCCGGGGGTCAAAGGGCAATCCGTCAGCGTCAGGTGCTTAATTTTGAGATAATGTATAGTCGATATCAACATAAACTAAAGATGAATTAACCGCGTCATCGCTTCTTCTTACTTATGACGGCCATCAAGGTAAGAAGTTACGTCACTAGTTAAAGTATACCGTGCTTGAATATAATAAATGGACAACATTTGACAAATAGCATATTATTTTCGACTATTCAAATTGGTTTAAAAAGTAATGGACACTTATTAATTTTGTTCAACCAAAACTGTTACTCAGATAACAAAGTGCGACATATTTAACCAGCAACAAGTACCGTAAACAGAACGGTGCGCAAAGTGAATAGAATTAATCAGAAACATGCTTAAGCTTTTAAAAACTGTTACACAAAGGACTTACAAAGGCTTGGTCTTAGCCCGTTGTTTCCTTTATTATAATATGAAACTGCTAAACAATTTAGTTTGCTGATAAGTTATAAATTAGCTCCTTTATACATAAACTGAAGATGTTATAAACGAAACTGTCATGTAACGTTTCTTTTGAAGTGTTTTACCTCAAAGGCGAGCTTTGCAGCAGATTATATTAAAATAAATCCTTTTTTATCGACTTCAGGCATTGTTTTGCGTAATCACACATAACACCACGACTGTAAACTCTAACACGTTAAGATGTATTCAGTATAGCTGAGAAAATTGTGTATTTACACAATTAATACGCTGTTTTCGCGTTCTCGGCTATCACATAAATTTTAAGCAATGTATCATATAAGATGTAAGCCATTGTTAGCGACCATTTGCCATCGGCGAAATCTCCTATCAATAGTATTCCTTGACGTTCGTTAAGCAATTCAAGTGTACTGTTGTCAATTCGCCAACGCGAAAGATTAAACTTTATAGCTAAAGGAGTGCGAATTAAACTAAGACGATTATTGTCATTTTCTAGACTATCGTCATTTAATCTACGAAGCTTATAAGATCTTTGATAAACAATCTATTTTGGCGCTGGGCAGGCCTCTAAATTGAAATGCTTAGAGATTTGTATCCTTATTTGCTTTTAATCGTTCTCCCTTTTGTGACTCGGTTTCAGTTTGACACCGTTTTTGTAACATAATTATTGAAATTAAATCACTAAAAAAAATTAAAAGTTTTACCCTTTGCTTACGAAACACTAAAACGTTCTCAGCTTTACACAGCGCATAATAATTGCGTTGACTATTATTTTATTTACTTATATTTCATACTACTTTATTTTTAATTATAATACTATTTGGTCTATTACGTAGCTTAATAACCACTTATAAGGCCTACAATCACCCAAATGGTTGGCTTTGGTTTCCTTCTCGTCTAACAGATGTGTATTTGATATTCAATTAGAAAAAATCCAAATTTTTCTTTTAAAGGTTCATCAACACATGTGTGTGATATAAAACTATGGTCCTTGAAGTTAAATGCAATTTCTTAGCGGCAATCGACAGCTCAGTGTCCGGGCCCTCGCCTTTAATTTAATGTACTCGTGCAAACTAAGTTCGATCTCCGGTGTTGGCACCAATGGAATTGTTAGTTTTAAGAGTTAACTTATTACGCGCTCACCGGTGGAGGAAAACATCGCGAGGAAACCTGCATATTTTCAAAATCATAGCAAAAAAAGTGTGTGCGTACTTATTTACACGCTTTAGAAATTAAACTTCTTTGGCGTAACAAGATAAAAATCTTTTCAAAAATTTTATCTTTCGCCTTATTGTACGTTTAATACATTGAAAGTTTTATTACAACACATTATCTAGTTAAATAAAGTTTGTTTAAATATCACAAAATAAATAACGTGAATACAGTTGTCAGTTCTCACGCGAACAGCGTAAAAGATGTCTAGCTAACTTCATGGTGTCGGTTTTTCGTGTCGGTGTGCGCGCATCGTAAAATTTGCTTTCATCATTTTCCCTAACGTGCCAAAAGAAGTATAACTTCAAAAAAATTTCTAATATATCTGAAGTCCGCCAACCCGCAGTCGGGCCGGTGGTGGACTATGCCCTAATACCCTCTGTACAGAGGAGGCCTTTGGCCAGCTGTTTTTAACTTTGGTGCAAAAATAACTGTTAATTTATTTGTCTCATACATCCACAAGACGGATATTGCGAAGACAAATAATTGTGTATTTTTATAAATCATTCGTTAGCTTATAATTTATTTTATTTATTTATTTATTTATGCTTTGAAATAAAGCATAAATAAATAACCTTAAAAAAAGGATTACAAAAGGCGGACTTAATGGCATTTTCTCCAAGACAACCCGGGGCGTGGTGAGAGATTGTGGTAAGCGCAATAAGCTAAAAAAGACTATAAATAGTAAATAATAATATGAAAATACTTACGTAATATAAAAAACTTTGGAATTATGGATTAATATATATCTACTGAATAATATATGAATGTATAAAAATAAACATATTTATATACATATACATATATACATATACACACACGCACGCGCACACACACAAACAAACACACACACACACACACGTACGTGATAATTAGTAACAAGCGACAGCATCCACTTCACTAGTTGATGATATTCTCTTTTAAGTATAATATGTGTGTTTGTAAATTTAATGAAACAATTTTAGAAGTTATTTGGGCAACCTTGTAATTAAGTTCAAGCAAATGACCGCGAGATGGCCTTCCGTATTCACACGATGGAGAGACTCGGCAATAGTACACATAATGTGTCAACCTCTTGAATGAGTTGTCGTTGAGAAGATTAAAAATTATTTTAATAAGACTTAACAATCGTTGCTGACGTCAGTGCTGCTGGTATTTACGTGCAGTTCGTTGGACTTACGAAATGTTTGACTATAATACAATTAAAACCTACATCAGATTATGTTCATATGCCTGAATTGTACTAGTTCACGTGAAGAGATCAGGTATGACGGAATAAGAATAATGGTAAGTTCAACCAAAGAAGCCTAGACAAGACACTAGGTACGTATCCAATAAGTCAACAACGTGACATGGAATCCTCCCTCCCGTTTGCCGGAGGCAGTGACTTCAAACGTGAACCAACTTGAGACAGCGTAAACAAAACCCAAGTTAATTTACAGTACGAGTCCACAATTTGGAGCGACAATAGCGGAATTAAGTTATTCTCGACGACACAACGAATCTTTGGCGCAGTAAAAAATTGATCTTTCTAAGTTTGTTGTCTAGGTAATGTTGTTGTAACTATAAAAAATTAATAAAAAAGCATAGTATAATGATTGAAATTGTGCCAAAAATATAATTTACGCATTGGGAACCTAAATTATTAAACGTAAATACGGGGTAATTAAGAATAAAGGTATCTTACTATTGAGAGTTTACGTCGAGGATGTAATAACCACAATCCGAAAAGACATTATAAAAAAATTGAAAAAATATATCCTTGAAGGGATCTTAAATTTTTTGGGTTATTTGGCGCATCATTGAATATCACGAAATCACTAACTTTTTTCATATAATTTCCTGTATTAGGGGCCCGAATTTCGATTTTCTCTTTAAATAAATTACGGAATATGAACCTTCTTTTATTCTAAACTAGTTCGTAACTAGTAAGTTCGTTTTTAAAATTGTCAAGACGAGAGGTTGACAATCAAGCCGTCAACCGCGTCAGTTATTGTAACATTATCCAGACATTCTTGTTACGACAGTAATTCATTGATTTGAGGCACAAAAAGCGCAGTCCATCGTATATAAATAATAGTGTATAAATGTCCCCAATGGCAATCCCCGGGAGAAGTCGCCGTAGGTCTTCTTGAAGAACCGGCTCTTCCGTCTGCGCGCAGGAAATATTGTTGTAATCCTCCTGTGCTCTTGAGCGGATGTACTTGATCTTGAAGCAGCCCAACCAATTCTTGGCGCCGTTGAATGCTACGAAGCAGATTTACTTCGTGAACGCCTCAGGTGATTTTTTGCGGAGAAGCATTCATGCACTCTGTTGACGACCACGCACTGCATGGCGTGTTCCAGGTCCTCCCGCCGTTGGTAACCCTCTATGTCACCGGTTAGGCTTCCGGTTGTCATTTTTCGTACCCGCCGATTCGTCCTCGACACTGACGACCAGTCATGGTCGGTATGTGGATTACGGGAGGCAGCTTCGATATCGGCTTAGGGTTGTCTTAGATATTTTCCTGAAGGTCGTGCGCGTCTTAGGGGACATTGATGAGCTCCTGCGTCTGAGAGTTTAATGGGCGCGTGGACATGGCACCGTAAATTCGTGACAGTTCAGTCGGAATTCCAAAATTTCCATCGCCTTTTTGCAATCTTGTCTTTTTTATGTACAAGTGTTCCCTCCATAGTCGCGTTAGTTCCTCTTAGCGGCGCGCTTGTTTCTCCTGGCTGCGTGATGTGTCTGGCACTGTTAAGTTAGAAGTACTCCCGAAGCTGAAATAATAACTGCAACCGATTGAGTTGGACCATAAGTGACTGCTTCAGCCTGTTGCTGTTGTGCAAACGCAGTTCGGGTAGTAACAACCTTTTTATGTTGTATGACCGGCATTGGCATTGTAATTCCACTACTAACACCAGTTGTTATGTGCCAGGGTTTATGGGATTTGAGTATAAGGCTGGTATTCTAATTATTACTTTATTTACATGCTTGAACAGATGCGATGGCTCTTCTATTATCTTTTATTTCATCAATTTACACTTTACAAGTACGATGGTCCTTTTCTTTTCATACAAGTTCTCCCCCGTACACTTCTTGACAGTCTTTTACGTTAAATAATTTTCCTCGCCTTACAATTTTTCTATTTTTAACCTTTTTCTTTCCAATTTGAGCATCACCACTCAACTACCTTCTGGCGCACTCTGATCGCCTTTTATAGGCCGAATTACGATCGTCCTTTTGCGTACAACGTTTTGGAATAAAAGGACGAATTTCGATCGTCTCTTTAATAATACTGTATTGGAATAAGAATCTTCTTTTGTTATTAAGTTAAAATCTCTAACCAAGTAAATCTATCAAAAATTATCCAGACAAGACCGTTATCAATCAAGGCGTCAAACGAATAATTGTAACACCGTGTTTTACTACATTGCTCAATGAACATCTACATTACGTCGTCGAATACTACGTACTTACGATTGCAATATATGAGTTTGTTTATGCAAAATTATTATATACGAGAATAAACAATTGTTCACGCGCTTTGAATATATAAATGAAAAGATTACTTACCAACACAGCTAAAAAGTTCCATTGCTCCTTTTAATAAACAACCATTCTCCTTGGTTATTCCAATCGTTCTGTTTAAGCAGAAACATCCATCTGCGTTGTCCAAAAACCATTCGTTAATCGCGAACCTCTTTGCTGGTATACCTTGGTAATCAGTATCATATTGGTATCGTAGTTCCACTGACCTAAGTAGGGAATATGTCTTATTAAGGTAGGACGTACACATTGTAGGCCTGCATACCGCATCGTAAACAAACTAATTTCTGTCCTTGGACCTAATTCTTGCATTTCTGCGATGTTGCGTTTGTTGTTCAGCTCCATTCAAAATACATATTGCCATTTGCCATATTTAAAAAAAAATCGAGACAAAGTTAAAATTACAGCAAACTACACGTACATGAAATATATGCAATATGTGTCGTACACTTTTTTTATTAAACCGTTTCAAGTATCTACTTAATAGTAACTTGTACGTAATTATATTAAGTTACAGTGTAACTAATTATAGTATAGGGCGATATGTATATATAAGGTTCAATTAAAATTAAAATATTATTTTAAACAAAACGAACACATAACCAAATACCTATCCACAGTATTATTGCGAAAGGGGAATAAAATAAACACTTAATCCACGAGGATAATTATGCGCAAATCACGTTCAGAAAGATTATATAATTCAACAATCATTCAATCAGAGTTATTAATAAAGGCTTATTGCAGTTATTCTTTGGGCGCCTTAGCATAACCGTCCTTATATGAAAATAATCTGTGATAAGTAAAATCGGATCAAACAAGTTGTTTTAAATAATATATAAGCTGGATCTTTAATTCTATATTGTCCCTACGATGACTTTTTTTTATAATTATGCTTTTTTATATTCAAAATAAAAAAGATAAATTCCATAAACAAGAAAATAGGGCTAATATTCCGAATAGTACGTCTCGTTTTTCAAGCTAGAAAAAAATTTTGATCTATAGAGAAATGTTAATAACTAAATATTATATAAGTTATAATCAATGAAAACCACTAGATTATGAGGAAAATAATTAACAAAGTTTTTAAATTTCATACAACTGAAATCCGTCATTACTGTGCGTCCATTATTCATTATAGACTATTATTTTAAGTTAAAAACTTACTTCACTTTTTACGTTGTAAGAAGACACAAATACACAGATATATCACAAAAACACGAGTTTCTACTTCATGAACATGTATTATTAACAATTTCTAAAATTTAAAATTTGTGACTTAGTGTACACTTAATGTCTCGAATATTAGGTTCAAAATGAGTCACAGATCCGACACAGAGCGATCCGACTCGGATAGGTTAGGTTAGAAGGCCTTAGCCTTCGTTGTTAGGTTCTTTTTTTATGACCACCCAGAAAACTTTAGTGTAACAGTACTTTTAGTATTTTTAAAGACTCTTTTTTAATAATGCGAAGGTTATAATGTGTGAATTCGTAAATTTATACATATTGTCAAACACAAAATGGCGGATTTATTTAGTGAAAATAACAAGTTTTAAATATTTTTTTTTATTAAAAGTAAGTGTTTGCCTTGGTTTTCATGTATGTTATATTTAATTATTAACGTTTCTCTATCGATTAAAATTTTTTTCTAACTTGAAAAACGAGACATACTGTTCGGAATTTTTACCGAAAATAGTAACGGTAGAAAAGACAGTAAGTGAGCGAAACGAGTCGGTGTCAACTTTGTTTAGCAAAATACGAATCCGTCCTTCACTGCTTATTCAAGAGGTCTCTACGATCTCAAAGCGTTTCGCTTTGAGTGTGCTTTGTAAAAATCCCTTTATTGAATCTCACGAAACCGTAGGTTGCTTTTGTGCGAAAAATCAACACTGGCCTTTTTTTTAAATAATAGTTTGATCAAAATTTTTTTCTTAGTCATTCAGTTAATCTGACCTTTCAAAATTATTTGTTGACATTCTTTACTCGTATACAACTCTTGACATTAAACTTTTTGTTTTAATTTGTTTAACGGGCCTGAGGTCGCGTCCTTTAAGCCTGACATTAGACTTATGTCTTCGGCATTTCCAGTGTGAACGTAAAAAATAATGTAATTTTTATTTACATAAGTATATTGGACATACTACACTCCTATTCCGTATAGACACTGACTATTCCAAATCTCACATACCTCCGTGCACCCAGTATTTTTATTTCTTTCGTGTATTTAACAAACGAGTGAATAAAATGTTAATTTATGTACCAGATATATATATAAATATATATATATATATATATATATATATACAATCAAATGAAGTAGTATTGCACTCCCACAACAGGGTTTCTTTCGCTAATAGGACTATTGTGTACGTGAAAACGTTTAAGGTCACGCTAAGTTATTACAAAGAAAATCCGATTTAATACAAATTCTCTTTTTTATATAATATATTTTCTCTTCAAGACGAAATATAATATATAATATGTATAATGTAGTTCCTTACGTAAAATCTTTCATTAATTTATATCTTATAAAAGAAATGCGAAAATTGCTTGGAGAGAAAGATCTTTTCCTATAGACAGGCAGATTTCCATTTCAATTTTTGTTATAAAACTACTTCATGCTAAAAAAACGTTTCTTAAAGTTATCTTACTACTAGACAACACCATAGCCTTTATTTCAATAAAGCTTTCTTTATTATATATGTATATATTATATATACCGTACCGTACTAAAATTGTCTTGTGTGACATACAAGGAAACTACAAGGAAACAAAGTAGATAGATGGAAAATATATACGCACACCGCGCCCCTTTTCATAACGAGACGTAATTGCAGAACTTCAGGCATTTACTCCCACTAATAAAACTATTTAAACAAATCAAAGACTTCATAATTAAATAAAATGTAAGTCACGATAAATAACAACACTTTATATTAAGGAGAAAAAGTAAAGCTCAAAAAATTGATAGTCTCTCCTGTCTGTGTAAATAACACAGACAGGAGAGACTAACAATTTTCGTCGCATCCCGCCGTTTCCAGACAATTTAACAGATAGCAGTAGTCTTGCTTTGATTTTGTCAATTAATGTTTAGACAGAATATATTTCACCAAACAAAGTTTGATACAAACCCTAGAACATTGAGAGTTATATAAAAGCTTATTTTTATGCCCTTGCAGTTATTTGAGCTGCCTTTTGCTCGTTTGACGTCAGTGACGGGGTATGTTTACCAGTACCATTATTTGTTTTGCATATTCAATGAAGCGATATATTAAATGGAACCAAATAGTGAATAAATACAACAGCGAACATTTCTCTGCCTACAAATGAGAAATTCATGACATTATATAAAATATGTACTGAACGGCCATTTCGCTCATTCGTCGCTATCATACTCATACAGAAATGTAAAAATGAAAATTGCAATTGAATTGTTTCGTATTAGACCCATGCAGAGTATTTAATAAATAGCTCGTTACATTTGAATTAAATTCCGCAATGCAAATAACAAGGAATATTCCAAAACAATATGTAGATACTACAAACTGGGCAGACTGAGATTTTATACATGAAAGAACATTACTCCCGAAATCGGCTTACCGTCGATATTCGAACTGAATACTGCTAATGGACAAAGGGTAGCATGGTACCTGCCTGCATATATCTGTGTTGATTGCATACAGCGGCTTGTCGCGGCTTATAAATGGATTGAATATTCCCGAATCGGTCCCGTTGATCATGTTACAAACGCTGGCTGTTGTTTCATTTCCATCCATTTCGTTGTCATCGACCCAGTAGTCGAAATGAGACGAGCCGTTGAAGGAGATTATACGGCCTAAGTCTTCTGGATCATTTATCCCTCGATGCACTTTGTACACCTTGCTTGGTAGCTCCTTCTAAAAATAGCAAAGAAAAGAGACTTAAAAAGACATCTTATAAGCTACGAGTGCAATCTCGTTATCGGACCGTAACTGTAAATACTCATCATATGTACATGTTTAGATTCAAATATCTAAGCATTATGTTACCAATGTAATGTATAATCGTATATATATAACTAGCTGATCCGGCAAACGTTGTTTTACCATATAAATTATTTGTAGGGTAGAAAAAATGTATGGAGTGGACCACCCTTAACATTTAGGGGGATGAAAAAATAGATGTTGTCCGATTCTCCGCCCTGGCCGATATCCACACAAAATTTCACGAAAATCGGTCAAGCCGTTTCGGTGGAGTTCAATTACAAACACCGTAACACGAGAATTTTATATTTAGATTTTTTCATGTATTCGTAATGAAGGTACGCTCTGTTTGTCATTAATAAATGATACATTTACCTTTAACTCATGTTATGAACTAAAACCAATTGAATAAATATATTTCTTATTGGGTAAACGTGAATAAATAAATAATCAATCAACCCTTGGAATTTTATACTTCGTTCGCAGTTCTCGCTTCTGTTTTACTCGGTTCCAACAAATTGACATGCGACACGACGCAATCTTTTGAAATGAAAACGGCCACGTTAAAAGTATTACGAATGTTTTGATGCTTCAAGCTCGTTAATTAAAACATTTTTAAAGTAATGAGTGAAGGAGATTTTTAATCAAAAATTTTAACAGTTTCACGTTGAATATTGCTGTTGATATTAAAGGTGATAGATAGCGTGTGATTTAGTTCAAACATACTTGACTTAGTGTTAATCATTCGTATCAAGCGTAATGGGGTCTTAATTTAACAATTTAGATAACAAATTTACACACATTTTACTTGGTAAAATTTCTATAATTACTATTACTAATAACTATCTAAAGGTAAGATTATTTTTTTTGTGTAAGACACTAAATGGAACATACATCGTTCGTGCTATTAGATGTTCTACCTCATTGTATTTATAAAATATTTAAATTTTAAACTACTTTTAATTAACATTTCAACATGCATTGATTTATTATTCATATTTCATGAAATTTATTTCAAATTGTTTGTTCAAAATTCACTGCTTTACTTAATCAATTGTCGCGGGACGTTTCGCAAAAACGAAAAACCCACAGGAACAAAGCATTCGTGAAGTAAAGTACTCAATACCGTTAATATACATACTGCAACCATCCAGCCAACACAAATGGAACATGTAACGAAAAAACCACAGTTCATACGATCAAAGAGCATGGAATTACATGAATGCTACGCACTAGTTTGTACGTTAATTAATCATGTTCATCAAAACCTCAATAATTTGTTAGTAGAATTTTCGATAGTACAATTCGGTAGAATTCACCAAAACGCAGTCAAATAAATTTTAACAATACCGTCGGCCTATTGCGCCGACGGCGATATTTAGTAAAATACTTTGATAGAGATTTTCAATTTGTTCAGATGATTTGAACAGATAAAAACGTTGACATCAATGTATCGCTTTTGACGTTTTTTTAAATTGTTACCATTTAAAGCTTTCGGGATGATTGGTATCTAGATTTTGTAATGCGTTAATCTGTTGTGTACATGGTAAAATGTAACATTTAGATGACACAAACAAGAATAGATAAGAGTAGAAAAGTAAATAGGAGTAGAAAAATAAGGTTTGTATTGACTTTACGTGGGGCATACTAAAAGTTTCTGGAATGCATAAGAAAAAAAATACTATTTAAGGTCTAAAATGAATTTATAGTTTCTCAAAATATTCTTCCTTTGCGTAAATGCACTTTTTCGTACGATTAAACTAATTGTGAACGATTAAACATTTGTGCCACTTCTCCGTGGTGACCTCATAAACGTGTTTTTCATTTTCTTCGACAGCCTCTTCTGGTGATGAAAATCGTTGACGCGCATTTATTTCTTAATTTTTGGTCAGGACTGTATGCAGGATGGCTTAAATTCGTTAGCCCAGCATTGTCGTAGTGCAAGATGATATGGCGTTAGCGGTAATTTTTAAGCAGTTCATCAATAACTTCCGGCAAACAAATGGTTATGTACCAGTCGCTATTCACGGTACAACGATCCTTTGAAGCAACAGTAGCCACATATCTAGTTGTATTAAAAAAAGAAGAAAATCATCCGCTTAGATGCACTTTTCACTCGCGCCACTTTGGTTTGTTTCGGCTCATCTTGAAAGATGGGAATCAAATTTGACGTCCCTTCCTTGAATCTGGTAAGCATGGCATTGCATCAAGTGACGCAGTCCGTTTTTTGTTGTAATTACTTTCTAAATATTGTTTATGTAAATGGCCAGTTCCTGAAACTTTTAGTGTGACCTATGTATAATATTTCTTGTCGTTACTATAATAAGAACCTCCATTCAAGTTCTTTAAAATAAAATTGTATTGATTTAGTTTATAAGTATAAACTTACGTATGACAGAAGGGAGAAAACCACCGATCCGTCGTCCTGAATGACCAAATTATTAGAGTTGGCTCCTATAGCTCTGATCTGGCTGCATACAATTCCAACGATTAAGCCCGAACTTTGGCATATCCTAATGCCGTCAAAAAGTAAGTCCCGCACACGCACCTCTAAGATAGGTGAATTGTACTGACCAAACACTGCGCCAATGACCGTGTTCAGGAGGCCCATCAATCCGGGATACGAAGTTTCTGCTGTTTGCAAGATCGCCTGTAATAAAACAAATCAAATATATCTGTTGGAAAAACACAAAGAACTTTCATAAATGAGAATTAATACATTATTAAATTAGCGCTGGACGCATCTGTAGACCGTACTCAGAGCTTAATAGTAGCGGTTAACAATATGAAATATGTTTGTAAATTTCAAAGTACTCTTCAGTATCGAAGTTTAGCTATTTTGTTTTGATATTAATCAATATCAGCTTTATCAGTAATAAATAAAATAATTTCATATTAGTTAAAGGCTAATTCAAGATACTGAGAACATCAATTATACAATAGATGGCATTTATTGACTATGAAATATCGATCACTATGAAAAAATGTTTTCTAAGTATGTGACAAACATCGTTGTTGGCACAACAAACGCCAAGACTTCTATGTTAATATTAAAAACAAATAAAAAACATGAATGCAATACATTTATGTTATTGAAAGTGTTTATAACGATAAATTAGACATCCTTCGCGTTATTTCCTTGTTTTGCGATATTCTATCCTTTGAAATAAAAATAGCTTGCGATAAGTACAGCGTTAGGTATGTTACGCGGCCGTTTCATATGCATCAACATAATTTTACTATTCATCTGCACATATCTTAATATATGCATTTTTCATATGTGTATATGTATATACACATATAATAGATAATAATATATAGGGTATTTTAATACGGTAACAATAATTAAGTAGGGATCACGTCGTTCCTCAATTATCAGTTTTAGAGTTGAGATGATAGTAGCATATTTAGTCGTTATTTTAGTTGAGGCAACTGACTCCCGCTTTGTAATAAATATATAATGTATCCAAACTGAACGTTGATGATTAATCACATACCTCGAGAAACCATCGTAATAAAACATAGCTCACGCTAATATTCATATTACTGTACGTAAAAACTTAAACTATTTATAAAGATAACAACGTTTTCTGTTTTTAGCCTTTTAGTGGAGGTAATAAATGTTTTTATACTCGTTGTTTCATTCGTGTGCCACAATACCACTCAATATCTACTAAAGTCACTGGTTTAAATTAGGAGAAGTGGAAGTGTTGAAAAGGGGGTTAAATATTACGTTTTCTTTTATTATATAAATCGTTATTATTTTTGGTTTCTTGATGACCTATTACTATTAATCGAGATAACTTATATTTTTGAAGAGGTTACGTATAGGCACAAAAATGCTGAATGCCTTGTAAATATAAGTGGTCCGTCTTCGCGAAACAGTACTAGACGTGCCGATGTTTACGTGTCTAAAATTATCTAATGCTTGACAGTACGTTACGCTTTATGACATCATATTATTTGATTTGTGATGTAAAGGTTATTTTTCACCAACTAACAAGTTCCGTTATATAAGACCATCCTTATAAAAAACCTCGCCATATCTTTTTTGTAATATAGCACCGTCACTCAAAATGTAATAATATTCTCCTTCCTTTAAATGTATTGATATTTCTTCTGTTGCTGCATTTCCTCCATCTTTAGTATTATACGGTGATCACTGTTTTATTTATACGGTGATCACTGAAGCGATATATCATATTCACTCACAATCAAAGCGTGATATTTTTAACGAAGTATTTATAATAAAATAATCTGTACGACTACTATAAATTATAATTATATTATTAATATTTTTTGAGCTCGTACCTTGTTCATATATTATAGCGTTTTAAAAAAATACTATTCACAGTAATTATCAGCCTAAGCGGCTTATATTTATATCCTTTGAATTGATCGCTGCAGCAAGGCTCATTACGCGATCCACTTTATGAGGCAGCTATTGATCTTCAGTCTAGGGGACGCGGTGAAGGCTAATTGAATCCCATTCTAGTATATTCCGCAAAAGGAATTCTCTCATACGCCGCATTATTAAGAGGAACAGGGGCGCCGCAAGATCTAAACTTAATATGGGCGACGTAAATACATATTCCCATGTTTTTTGTGTGTACTTAGTAATTTATTATAGTAAGGTTGTTGTGGTATTTACTTGGCACCAACTTATTTAATCATTTCTGAGTAACTAAATCAAAATACGAAGTACTCAGTGCTAAATAAATAAATTTTTTTACCGCTTAGTTTCCCGTTTGAAGTCGATTTTTTGTTAAAAATTATTTTATTTTCGATTTTTAGTGATGGGTAGACCTAACAAGAATGCTTTTCGGATGAGGAAATGGCGGGTATTTGAGAGAAAAAATAATAGACAGAAACGATTAGAAAAAAATCAAATCAAATCAAATGAAAAAAAGAAAAAAATGTATTGAGAAGGCCACGCGACGAAAGAGCGTTGCTAGAGATGACGCGATTACGAAAATTTATTATTTCTGTACGAACAGACCATTTTGGCATATTAAACCGTATAAGTAAGCCTAAAAAAATTGTAACTGCTGTAAAACGTTCAGCAATCACCTCATCTTGTATTAACTGATGTTTTTGCTTTCAGTCCCGAGACTATTAAAGCTTCATCTGACGCAGAACCGGTGGGCTAGCCAGAACCCACGGGTTTGGGCCTTCCGCTGTAGGTAGGGCCGCGCATGTGCTCATGCGTGCGTTTAACTACTACACATGTCATCTAAGGGCCATCGAAGTTGCGGTGCGGACCGAGACCCCGATGGCCGTCGACTGTGTTTTTAGCTAATCGGTGGCTGCGGGCGGTGAGAACCGCCCTGGAACGCGGGTGTACCTTGTGTACTATTGTGTTTGTTGGTACACTAGCTGTGGGTGTAGTGTTATCCGGCGGGACCCCCGGCGGTGGGTCCGGCGTATCTAAGTCCCCTTCCTCGACCGGGTCGATGAGGACGTTTCGCGGGCGACGCTTGTTGACGTTCGCGTTTGTGTCGGGTTGGTAATTCTCTGCGCTTACCACCAGAGGGTTGGGATGATGTTCGGCTCTATCGAAGAACTGTTTTGTCAGATCTTTGAAATATTCGCGAATCGTCGGGAGTCTGCAATCGCTGTGCAGATCGACGTTGCGTTGATACCACTGTGCACCGGTTGCACGGCGGATGAACTTATTTTGTACTATTTGCAGCTTGTACAAGCGAGTAGGGTGCGTGTGGGCGAAGATCATGCATGCGTAGGACATAATAGGTCGTACGCAGGTCTTATATAATAATAATTTGTGCCTTAAGGGCATTTTACCTTTAGCGTTAGTTAAATTGTGTAGCCGGCCGGAGACGAACGCGGCTCTATTACGAACGTTATTAACGTGCGTAGTAAATGACATACGCGAGTCGAAAGTGACTCCTAAGTATTTGACCTTTTTCTCCCAGGGGAGCGGTTGGCCATAAAGGGATATTTGCCCCAACTTTCTGCATTGGCGAGGGCCATTATAAAGATGTGACGGGTAAGTACTTCGTGTGAAGTGAATCGCCACACTTTTTTCGGGATTTATTTCTATTCTCCATTTGCGGAACCAATCGCCGAGGCGGTCGGCGGCGCTTTGGAGTCGAGTGGTTAGTATTCTAAGGTTGCGGTCTGAATAAAAGAGCGCGGTGTCATCCGCGAAAAGCGCGAGATTGACGTGGGGTCTTTGGGTATGTCGCTCGTGTACAGCGTAAAGAGCAAAGGTGAGAGGCAGGAGCCTTGTGTTACGCCGGCCATGAGGCGGCGGCTTGTGGAGAGGGTGCCCTCGACTCGATATCGAAAGGAGCGATTCAACAAAAAGGCCCGGATGGTGTGTAGGAGCCTATCTGGCACTTTGAGTGTGTACAGCTTGTAAAGCAAGCCGTTGTAGCAGACCTTGTCGAATGCCTTTGCGACATCGAAGAAAAGAGCCCCTGTACTGATATGTTTCGGGTGGTTTAGGCTTTTTAGGATGTGCTCCGTTAGGCGGTATAACTGGTCGGGACAAGAGTGTCTAGCTCGAAAGCCAAATTGTTCCGAGGGCAGAAGGCCGTTGGAAAATACGTGCTCTTTGAGCCTGTTTAATAAGAGCCGCTCGTAGAGCTTCCCTGGGCAACTGAGGAGGCTGATGGGACGATAGCTAGAGGGCTGGTTGGCTGGTTTATTCGGCTTGCGAATGCCGATAACCGTGGCTTGTTTCCAGTCGTCCGGAAAGGAGAGTAGAGTGTTGAAAATGGTCGCCAGTAAACAGATAAGCGGCCCAGGGAGAGCTTTGAGATTTTTGTTACTGATCTTATCTGGGCCCGGGGCGGATTTCGGTTTTAAATTTTTAATTATATCTTGGACCTCTTCGGGGGTCACTGAACTTAAAGGATCGCCTTCCGGTGGAAGCGCAGCCCTAGTCTCGATTACACGGTCCACCTCCGTTAGGTGGACTGTATCGGTGTGTGTTCGCGCGATGGCGTACATTGCTGCTCTAGGTTGTCCGCAAGGCATTCGGCTTTTTCGGAGTCATCTAGGGCTACTGAAGCGCTGTTAGGTCTAATTAATGGCGGTAGACATTCGCGGGGGTCTGCTTTCAGACTGCGGGCCAACCGCCGGTAGGCGGTGTGCGATGGCTCGATGTCCTCTAGGAGAGTGTCCCACGTTGTATGTCGGTGTTCCGATACACGATCTTTGACTTCTAGCTGAAGGCGTCGAAGTAGGGTTCGGTTCGATTCCGATCGGTATCGGTCGAAGGCGCGTTTGGCTGCATTTTTCTGTCTAATTAGCAGTCTTAGGTTGGGCGGAAAGTTAAACCGTCGGTCGCCCGACAGTTTCACCGTCCGTTCCGAGTCTGTGACTGCGGAAGTAATGGTTTCTCGGAGACTTGCTATTGCTCGATTTGCGTCATCGAACGTGGATATCGTCTCGGGTAGTTCGATTAAGTCCTGGGGGTCCAAGGCCTTGAGTTTGACCTCAAGACGATGCCAGTCCACTACGGATTTGGTCGGAGGGACCGCGGCGGCGTTCTGGCCCAGTTTACACAGGACGGGCCTGTGATCTGAATCTAGTTCATGGATTGTCTCTATCGACTCGATGTCGAGCGAGACCTCCTTGAATAACATGATATCTAGGATACTCGGTGTCGCATGTTGGTAGTTGTCCACCGTAGGATACCTAGTGGGAGTCGCAGGAGCGATTATGCTAAAGTTTAAATTATCGGATAAGCTAAAGAGATGCTTTCCGTTGTTATTTGGGATGCTGTGGATGTCCCATGAACCGTGTTTGCAGTTTAGCAGTTTAGATCTACTGCAATTATCACGGAAGGGCCTAAGTTGAGTAGCGTAACTAGGTCGCTTTGTAATAAGGTTTTGTTCACCGAGAGGTAGGCTGAGACTAGTACAAGCGGCCTGTGGCCGGTGAGCGCTAACCTACACGCGGATGCCTCTATTTGACTTAGCTCTGGAATGTCGAGCGGGCAACAGTGCAAGGGCCGTTTATAATAAATTAGTGTGCCTCCCAGACGGTTTGCTAACCGGTCGTGGCGGACAATATTGTAATTTGCGATTCTGGGATCGCGTACACTAGGTTTCAAGAATGTCTCTTGCACTAGAAAAATATCTACGTTATAATCGCGAAGGAATTCCGCGATTTCGTCCCTTTGACCCTTTATGCCGTTTGCGTTAAAATACGAAACAACCAGAGCCCGAGGTTTTGTTCTAACTGCGGTTGTACTTCCCATTAAGGTGTTTTTGTGGGTCTAATTAACGACGCGGCGGAGCGCGGTTTTATTGCGCGGACTATTGTCTTTTACGGATGGCTCGTAAAAGCCCAAAGGGCACAAGCGTTTTATGTTGGGCAATCACCTCAACTGTCTATGGTCTCCATCATAAAACCTGTAATGGTACTTATAACCCATATGGGTGCAAAGTTATCATCAATAGAAATGAATTAAGTCCAAACACCAGGTAATTGCTGCGAATCGTTGACTAGTTCCATCGACGGTATTTCTTAAATAGTACTACTATTTAAGAAAGACCTTTTAACTACTTAATCAAAAAATTTAACAAAGGCACTAGTTGCCACTACGGTTTTGAAGGTTCCCCTCGATTTCTCTGGGATGTCATTATGAGATCTGGGTTTCCCCATCTTTGGGATATCTCCCCTCCAACAAAAAAAAAATCATCAAAATCATCGGTTCATAGTAGAAAAAGTAATCCATTTTTGGGATTACTTTTCTCTTTTACACATAACACATTTTTGGCATAACTATAGACTATAGAGCTAAACTCCAATGGGGCCCCTATATTAATAAGGTGGCGAGTAGACTTAGCTCAGCGGTCTACGCGGTTAAGAAAATAAAGACGTTACGGCTCTTTTGATGTATTTTAGTTATTTTCATAGTATAATGTCTTATGGCATTCTACTTAGCTGAAACGCGGTCGACATAAACAGTCTTCATCGTTCAAAAGAGCATTTTATAACCGGGGTTCCCAAAGCATTGCTAAGAAACTTCCTTTAATAAATAAAAATAGTGACTGATGCTGCTCAGTACATACTTGCAAATGTTTTACTTGTTGTACTAATATTATAAAGGCGAAAGTTTGTATGTATGAATAGTGATGATACATTTTCACGGAAATACTACTAAATGGAATTTAATCAAACTTTGCAATAATATAGCGCATACATCAGGATAAAACATAGGCTATAATTTATATACATATTTATTTATATCTGTCTTTCTGTCTGAATGTTACGCCTTCAGCCTATTCTACGCAGACGTAGTCGCGGGCAGCAGCTAGTATGCCCATAAAAATAGGAATGAATTTTCAAGATTTAGTAATATACACGATTATATAAATACTAGAAACGAACTTAAATTAATTCTACCCCTTTTGAACAAAAAAGAATTTTTTGAATCAGTCTACCTATATAATAGATTTTCAAGGTGGTAGGGCCGCGCAGCAGCCTCGGCTGTTGCACGAATGGGCAGGTTCTTCCAGGTAAGTACCACGACCTCATAGAAAACCGGAGTAAAATGGAATTATATTACTTTCGCGTTTCGTCTGGTGAGTGAGGTGGTCGGAGCCCAATTTTCAAAAGGTTGTCAACGCATCTAGAACCCTCGGGTGTAGCAGATGTCCATGGGCGGCGGTATTCACTTAACATCAGGTGAACCGTCTGCTCGCTTGGCAACTTTTCACATAAAAAAATATATAATATATCTTTTGATTGTTCATATCTTTTTGAAGTAGGTTAAAAATACGCATCGATTTAACAAACTCGCCCTTCTTATTTTCAAGACGAATAAAGATGATTAGGTAATACTTCTATTTTCTAGCACTCACTCTGTTGTCTCCAGAGAAAACAGCGATATCGACAAGTTTCTTTTTCTAACCTAACCTAACCGTTAAAGAGCCTAAGTACCTTTCTTCATCAGCTCAGCTTCATTACAAAACAAACATTATTAGACCAACCTCATGTATAAAACTGTAGCGTAAAGTTCATTTGTAAAGGTCACAAAGCATGGGTTGAATGAATTTAAAAGAGATACTAACTGTTAGAAGGAGAGACTTGTAATGCGACGTTGTGGAAACGAATGAAAAAGTCTCTGAATGTATGAATCAGTCAGTTGTTGTGCAGTTGTATAGGATGTTACAAATGTTGTTTCTGTTTTATTTAATTACTTTGTTTGAAAAATATATATTTTTTTTTATGATTATTGTCAAGTAGCGTTAGACGTGAGTTCATTTATTTTCGCGGTTGTAACGACACGCAGTAAAGAAGAGGCCCTTTGACCGCGAGGCCGTGGGTGGCCCACACCGCCCACGCCTTTCGCCTCTTCTCTGAATAGGAAGTTTCTCCAAGCGTATTGTTCTACATTTAAATTATATCATAAAATATATCACCTGTATGTATGTATGAATATAATGGAATCTTTAAACGTGATTTCATCCCACTTTGAAAGATCAGATTTGAATCAAACTTTGCACACTCGTCAAATTACAATGCAATAATTTAAATAGATTAATGGGAAAACCATTATCCTCATTAAGACCTTCAGAATTAGCTGTTCCAAATCCGATACCCGGTAGTGTCAGTGTTTAAAAAAAACCTAAAAAGCACGCAAGCAAAAACTATACAAGGAAGAGTAGTCCAATCAATTCTTGAAATTAACTTTTGGCTGCCTAAAATAATACTCTTAGCTTGTGTTTTGGATGGATTTACCTTCAGTCCATAAGAATTACTCCATTCTACAATGGTATTTAGATCTTTATTAACTGCGTCTGTTGTTGTGGTTAAATATGTTAATTTGGATTGAGTGTAAACTTGGAGATCATCAGCATACAGATGGTACAGACTACACGCCACCGAATTACAATTATACACAATTATCGAACTCCAAACCCAATACTTTTCCTCTCTTTATCTGGATCTTAATCCGTTGCCGCTCTTACTAGTACCAACTATGTCAACGACCTTAGGAGATAGATTTAGAGAAGTTAGAATGGCTAAGAGTAACTCGAAATCAAGATTATTGAAAGCGCTGCTGAAATCTAGTAAAATCAAAACTGGTACACACTGGTTATCCATACTGTACCAGATATGATCAGTAATTTTAACTAATGCAGTAGTCGTAAAATGACCGCAACGGAAACCAGATTGAATTGGATTCAACAGGTTGGATTTGGAAAGAAACAAAGTAAATTGTTCATGAACAAAACGTTTAAAACTTTAGATAGAAATGGTAAAATGGAAATGGGTCGATAATCAGAGTTATCTGAGCATTCATCCAGGAAGAAGGGAAACAACCAATATTAATGGAATGATTAAATATAGACACAATGAAAGGAGCTAGAAAATCGAGGAAAGGAAATTTTACAACTAATGCAGTCGGAACCAACAGCGTCGGAGTTAACTTCCATAAACTTCTCTTAACATCACTGAGGTTCCATAATACTTCTCTTAGAGCCGTGATAGCTCAGTGTCCGGGCGCTCGCCTTTAATTCAATATACTGGAGCAACCTGGGTTCGATCCCCGGTGCCGGCACCAATGAAGTTTTTAACTTTAAGTGCTGACTTATCACGTGCTCCGCGGTGAAGGAAAACATCGTGAGGAAACCTGAATATTTTCGAAATAATAACAAAAAAAAAATATTTTTCGAAGATATGTGAAGTCCACCAATCCGCAGTGGGGCCGCGTGGAGGACTCTGCCCTGATACCCTCTGTATAGAGGAGGCCTATGCCCAGCAGTGCGACATGTACAGGCTGTTACTTTAACATCACTGCAGTCGATTTGATTAAATACGAAAGCGGCTTCATTAGGGGTGGGTAAAGCCTAAATTTTATTTTTAGTATTTTTTTAAGGTACTATCAATAGTACAACATGAGGAAAAATGCTGATTGGGCTTATTTAAATCGAAGGTATTACAATTTGAAGGACAATTTCTACTTGCTTTCGCAACCCCAACAGATTTCAGAAATTTCCACACTCTTCCGGAGTCTTTTTCCTCGAGTTTATGGATTTGGCGTTGTTGTTCATCTCACATTCTGTTGCTTCTATTCCGAATGCTTGTTTTTTTAATGCAATTAGCTCCACTGCCATTGATTTTACATTTAGCTTTTGCTATATTCTTCTTGTGTTATTCTTTCGTGTTGATTCTTATATCCTCAGTTAGCCAAGGAGTAGGAAGATACTTAATACTTACTGGGCATATTGGAGGAGCGAGGGTATCATACTGCTTCAATAAAATAGAGGGCCCCACTGCGGATTGGCGGACTTCACTTATCTTCGAAATATTTTGTTTTTGTTATTATTTCGAAAATATGCAGGTTTTGTCACGACTTCAGTTCAGAACTTAATATTAATAATTTCCAGCATGTGATATCAGCACATAAAATTAACAATTTGTGCCGGCACACAGTGGATCGAAACTGCTATATAAACTGTTACAAATTCCATTTAAAAAATACCTATCGAAAGATCTCGTTATTCTGATGAATAATTATTATTAAACTTTTTTCTCTAAAACTGATAGTATGCTCGGAAAAAAAATCTTTTTTTGTTTTATGGAATGAAACAGTAAAATCAAGAAAAGAGGAATTTCTAGGTTAGGTTAATTTTTCCCAGCGAACCTCTCACTGGGAAAAAGTAACTTAACCTGGGAAATATTAAAAATCTTAAATAGCAACTAGTATATTATTACCGTAATGAGCGATAGCGATCGAGGCAAAATAATAATCTGATTAAAAGCGGACACAAAAGCCACAATTTTCCAATCACGCTCCCACAAGTATTAATAGAAAATTCTACGCCGAAGAAGGATTTCTTTACAAAAGAAAATCGTATTGCTGCTAATTGGATGGGTTTTGCTTGGCATCTATCTATTTTTACATCATTTGAGTGGATCGCTGCATTCATGTCTATAGCAAATCACAAACAAATGTAATTATCAATAGACATATTAAGCCTGTCTGATGCCACTATAATTATTTAATAATCAAATTAATTGCTTGTCAATTATTAGCCATTTGTTAATCAACCCACTTGTTAATAGTAAAAGATTGGAACTATCTTTTAAACAGGAACAAATTAAAAAAGAAAGGTAAATTATCATCCATTTTAAGTTAAACTAATGTTGTTAATTTTAATGTTGCATTGATGTTGACTTTGACTTGACTTTGACTTTGATATCTCATGGACTATCAATGTTCTTGCACTTAGCAAGGATTTATGACAAAATTTCAAGAATATAAACCACTGATACATTGGACCTAAAATAAAATCGAGGGCTTTTAATTGGGTAAATTTTGAAAAATATATAATATCATGACAATAACCCAATTCAAATCATGAAATGGATAGTTGTTAGGGACTACGTAGCAGACGATAGTTATATGCGTACGTTTATATCTGTGTATTTCATAGCTTGCGACGTTAGAACTAGGTATGTGCCGATGGCAGGAGCGGTTAGACTCCATCGATCGTGCGGTGCAACGTTATTTATTATTTAGCTATATGCAAAGTGTACGCCGAGGAGCGGAAACAGATGATTGCTGGGACATAACGTACTTAGTAAAGTTACTGCGGGAATAGTTTATGGTTTTATTTACGAAAAAAGTCATACCATACGCATTTATAACCGAACCGTGGAACACTCTTTGGGACACTACACGGTATTTTAGACTAAACAAGCAACTGCCTTAGCTTCGATCAGGTGCAGCTCAATTAATCTTAATGTCCTTAAGTAAATGTACTTACTGACTGCATTATATAATTTAGTCACTTTTTGGCATATATTTAGGGATTTAAAAAAAATTACTGCCACATTTTTGGTGAAAATACGATAATGAAGATGATTTCGAAGGAGCACCTACGCTTTTTTCCAACTTAATTCACTTAGTTGACGATAATATACAGCCTAAACAAATATAGACTATCTGAGATATTGCACTTTCATATGGTAATGGAATTTTCCAAGTTCTAGAAATTACCCTGCACAAATTTTTCTGTCTCTTTTTTTGTCTTCTCTCTTACATAAATAAAAATAATTGAAAGTACTTGGAGGACCGAGCTTTGTTCGGTTTTTTTGTTAAGTCGTGTATTTTGGAAATAAAAAAAATAAAGAAAGCAATGATCTGGTATAGAAAAAAAAAAGTAAAAAAAATAAGTGTGTAAATGATCGTAACATCATCCGTGGCCTTCTGTTTCGGGGCCGCCCGATTACCGACCGTCATATTCGAAAGATATTTTTCATTCCCTGATTCGAATATAATAAATCGTAGACATTTATGTAGGTATATGAATTTTGTTAACTTTACACACGACGAAATTTTTATTATTGTAAAAGTTTTGACACCACTTCTAACTCACCGCCCTGTCTACCGTGAACTTAAGATGAGTCGTACCAATTGGGACGTTGCCGTGGCTTCAGTTCGGGTGCGTTAACAACACTATAAAATATCGCTTTATAGAGTGTAATTTTTAATACGTTCCATAATATTAAAGGTTACCGCTACATACAATTCTATGGCTTAGATATTACCCGCTTCATTTTAGTACTGCACTTAAACGATGTTTGCCAATAAGTATCTTAATCTAATAAAGCAATTTCATCCAACTAAGCTCAGGTAACAATTTATCGTTAATTATGTATTTTCGGGATTGAAATATCGATGGAATGTTCAACGAAGACGGATACAGGAACGAATGAGAAAGGTTAGACTGTTGTTGAACTTCTTTTGGCACCTTTGGAAAAAATTAGACAATAAAATTTTTACGTTGCGCTCGCACCCCGACCCTCGAAAAGCGCTACTCGTATAATAACTTGGTAACCGATTTAATTTTGGCTAGCAATAACAACTTTTTGACATTTACCAATAATGCCAAGTTATTTAAATATACCGTTATAAGAAGTATAACCACTTATGTCACATACTTTTTTTAAAACATCTCTCGTTTAACAAATGCTTTTTTTTGTTACGAAACTTAAAAGTCAGCATTGCGCTTCAACTTATATATAACTATATTAATCCTATCAGCAGACCATCTCCATCTCGAAATTTAGTGACACCGCGAAAAATAATTCTTAATATTTCTATATTTTATTTTTAATTCTGCAAACTGAATTGTTGTTGTACATTTAAAACTTGTTTGCGAAAGGTCAAGGCTGATCCCGTTGAATTTATTAATATTATGCCAATTAGAAAATGAATGAAATTATAAGAATTAAACAAAGATCGGAATGCCCATACGAATGAGGCGGTCGTATTAAAATATAATAATCGATTAGGGAATTGTTTTAAGTGAGAAGATTGTTCGCAATAAATAAATTAAGATAAAGATTATAATTATTATGTATACGTCCACCATAAGAATTTGATGATGAGGTCGCTAAGAATTTAAATGGTAGATCCAATCTTTGTTATTAATTCTACTAGTATTCAGTGTCCTTAGATGTCATCTAGATTACAAGGACATCAAAAAATGCGTAATCTACACATAAGCAATACCTGCAAATTTAAGAGATCGATAAAAAAGTATGTGTTTATGGTATCGAATGGACATCATTTCATAATTATCAAAACAATATATTATCTTTTATATGAAATATTTATATAAATCGAAAAAATGTTATTGTTCAATGTGAGTTTCCTGGAATTTTATCAGAATTCACGGAGTACCTTACGTGCATTATATATTAAGGATTGTTCGTTCCTAGAGCCGTGAATGCTAATTGGACATTAAGCTATCACGCATTTTTTTCAATACACTCGAGCAATCTAAGTTCAATACCCGGTGCGGGTAACCAATGAAATTGTTAATTTTAAGTGCTGAATTATCACGTGCTCAGCGATGAAGGAAAACATCGTAAGGAAACGTGCGTATTTTCGAAATAATATTTTAAAAAAAATATTTCGATGATGTGAAGTCCGCCAATCCGCAGTTGGTCCGCGTGGTGGACTATGCCCTTATTCCCTCTGTACAGAGGAGGACCTTGCCCAGCAGTGGGAGATGTACAGGCTGTTACTTTACTTTTATTCGTTTAACTAAAGAAATGTTTTAGATCGTTGGTCCCTTTCCTGTTTGCATAAATGTGACAGTGATTTAGGATAATATGAAATATTTAAATTATACGTCTTACTTAGAAGGTGCATGATTTTAAACTTATATAGAATTTTTAATAGTTAATATGAACTATGCCCCAAGTAGTAAGATATTAATCGTGATAGCTCAGTGTCCGGGCGATTCAATATAAGTACAACATTACTAGCTTAATTTTTTTAAACACATTATTTGCTCCTAAACAGCTGTATTTTTTTTTTAAGTGAAAAGTTGCCAAACGAACAGACGGTTCACCTGATGTTAAGTGAATACGGCCACCCATGGACATCTGCTACACCCGAGAGTTAGCAGATGCTTTGACAACCTTTATGAAAATTGGGCTCCGGCTACCTCACTCACCGGACGAAACGCGAAAGTATTAAACTTCCACTTTAGGCCGGTCCTCTGTGAGGTCGTGGTACTTACCCGGATAAGCCTGCCCATTCGTGCAACTGCCGAGACTGCCGCGTGGCTCTACCACCGTATTATATATATTTAAAATTTATATGTAAAGTATACATCCTTTCTTGTAAGAATGTGTGATATGCATGTATATAAAACTAAGCCTTTGACCAGCAGTGTGACATGTATAGGTTGTTACTTTACTTTTTATCTTTTAGTTGTTATTAATGAATAAGGCTATACGCGTTAATATATTTGTACACATAATCACATAAACACAACATGCATTTATATTAAATATAAAATGTATATTATTACAGTAGAATAAAAAGAGATAACTATGAATATAAAGATATAAAGATGTCAAATATTGCTTAAAATATATATTTGTTCCTATTGAATAGAAAAGTAAAAGTAATTAATATACAATCATAAACAAAAATACCAAATATAAATTCCTCAGATTCGAGTAAATTACCTTGGTGATATAAAATAATTACCTTGTTTCTAATTAAAATAATTATAAAAATGTTAACACCGGTAACATTCTATACATTTAAAGTTTTACATTAGGTAAATAACAAGTTTGTTTTTGCTTAAGAATAAGAGCATTCATTAGTTTCACAGACGTTAATTACATCACTTCGGAGTTCGGATATGTCGCATATCGAGTGGCTTTACCTAAGATTTGATATGAGCAAGCGAAGCGTGAATACGGCTTGTGGCCATTGATTGATAATCATCGAGCCATGTTATTGAGATTTCGCATGTGGAAATTGTAAGCAAGTACACATAATACCTCACAAATTACATTTGACTAGGGAAGCGTACAACATGCAGCTCAATAGATAACATCCACCATATTGGATTTTGCCTACACCACGATCTTATATCACAGGTCTTGCAACTCTTGGTTTTAACGTGGGCCTCTAAATCGAATTAACGCCTTAGCTACGTTCCAGCGTCGCTTCAGTAATGTTCCTGTGTAATAACGTGGTTTAAACGCTGTTATAAATAAAATGTGAATTTAACACGATTTAACATGATCTCTTGGGAGAGAGGTAAAGCCCTTGTTTGAGACGCCACTTGTGTAGACACTTTGGCTGCCTCTCATCTAAGGGGTACTTCGGTTAGGCCCGAGACGGCATCAGATGCAGTTAAAGTAAGTGGCGCAAATATGAGTCCCTATGTTTAGATGATTTATTTGTGCCATTTGCTGTTGATACTTTGGGTCCCAGGCTTAACGCCGCCGCTGGACAAGAGAGCTGGTTCTTTTCTCTCTCAAAGGTTAAGCATAACTATTCAGCGAGGAAATGCAGCTAGCGTTCTTGGCACCATGCCGCGTGAACCAGGGTTATTAAATAACATGTAATTTTAGATAGATTTAATGTTGTAAATCTTGGATAAATAAATTGTTCATTTTACATGTCCATTTATCTACAAATATTGATATTCAAGTTTTATCTACAGTGGAGACTAGCGCTAAAAATAAAATGAATCATAGATATTGTTAATGTATTCTTTTTATTTGCCTAGGAACATTCTATCTCTGATACCACGGGGCTGGCGTACGGCAGACTTGACCAAAAATTATAAAGACTAAAGGCCCATTTACACGATGCCATTTTCTTGTACATACAAGAGCAATAATTGAATGCAATAAATTGCGCGCAATAATTGTTAAGACCATTTGTTGTTTAGACCATGCAACTTATTTATTGCTTCAATTTAATTGTATACAACATTAAAATATGTATACAACAGGCAAGAAACTTGCACCGTGTAAATGGGCCTTAAGAAAGGAAGAGTTTTGATTCAACGTTGTCTGCCAATACCTTATAGTATATAGTAGAGCGCAGCAACAAGATTTATATGCAGATAAAATCAAACTTCGTTATATAAGTGGGCAAGCGTTTTTAGGTCAATAGTACATTAGCCTATATTTATACATGACTAGCAACATTGTAGAAAAGATACATTTTGGTTTAAATAACGCAGTGACTTTCGACAAAGGTGTATAAGTAGTTGCACGCTGGCGCGACGCTTTATAGAGAATTATTCAAATTGGAAACTCGGAAAAATCCCAACTAAAACTTTGTGGATATTTCTAGGTAGTGCAACATTATAGTTTTTGGACCAATTTATAATGAAGTGAGACTCTGCAAGAGGAACATTTATAAGTAATTTGTAATTAAAGTTAATTATTAATATTTTTTTATACTGGGTCGCAAAAATAACGCTTCGCTAAAACGTGTGACTCCTTAAATATCTAAAATTGATTCATGAAACTATATGTTGTTGATGAATTATTAATAATACCTATATAAAAGAACAAAATATATAAAATGATACAATTTTAATTTTAATTAAACAATACATAACATTTAAAAAAAGTTTGTAACGAAAAATACATATGACGTTTAAAAAAATAACACAGTTTTAATTGTTTGAATATTTTGTAATATTTTCTCGACGTAAAGCCCATATAAATTCATTAGGACGATGTCGCCGTAAGCCAAATTTTTAAGCAGCTGTATGTAGTTAAAATAAGTTTTTCAAAGATCTTCAATATTATTATATGTATAATTATATAGCAACAAAAATATGTTGTCAGAACATAATGTGCTCGATTAATTTTTTCGATGAAAAAAATTCTTGACTTTGCCTTTAAAAGGGAAATTCAGACAAAAATATATATAACCAATGAATGAAAAATCTTAATAAAATCAGTATCAGTAATGTTAAATATTTTAATATCTCCAATACTGTTTGAAGACTTTTAAAGTATTAATTCATTAAAATCAACTCGAACGCGACAATCAAAACATCACGCTATAGGAGTTTTGTTTCGGTTCTCTTTCATTTCAACGCAGTGTAACAACTGTGATATAGGGATGTTGAAAGTAAAGAAATACATCGATATATCAATATTTATAAAACTATCAATATCGTACTCATAATATATCGGAAAAAAAAATATCGATATATCGGTCATATATTCGGTGTTAAAAAAACAATGTACTTAGTTGAGTCTGATTTAAAAATTCGCATTACATTAATGTATGAGAAATTTTAATAGAACGAAGTAAATAATTAATTATTTATTAATTATAATCAAATTTATCGCATTAATCTAAATTCTAGTTACAATTATTGACCAAGACCTTAATTGAAAAAAAAACAAACAGCTTATATAGTAAGATAAATCAGATTCTTTATACCCTGGATCGAATCAAAAACATAACTAATAAAAAAACCTCTCTCGTCCTATCTCGACCTATATGCTTACAGTTTCTCGACCGCCCTGACGAACTCTGTAAACTGTTATTGCAAGCCTGATACATCCCCACTACCATCGCTGTACATTTATGAAATATATGTAACTTTGTAAAAAAAAACCATTAAAAACTTGCTTGTGTTAATTCAGCAAAATTTAGTAAGTTTAATTGACATAAAAAAGCTGAAAATAGAGTTGCTTATGTGATTAAATGAGAATAATTTTTATGTCATCAAACATTTTTTAATAATACGACTTGATATTTTAAATAATGTAAATTTTATATAAATTTTTGAATAATGTAACTTTTAATGGGAATCCCATAAATATTTTGAATGGTATTTATAAATTAGTTTAACATGTAGGTAGTTCAATATTAATCATTTGTAACGCCTCTATACCATGTTGTACTTTAGATATGGGTAGTATATTGTACAAAACAAGAAATTGTTTATCTTTTACGGCTTTGAATTCTGTTAATATTCATTCATTCAATTAAATTTGAATAAAAATATATTTTTGGTACGATTTCGACATTGAATATTTTATATCGACATATCGGATTAAAATATATGGGCTAAAAATATCGACATTTTTTCGACATCCCTACGCTACCAGGGAGCGCTGAGACGCGTTTCTAGATGGATTTTTCACCTTTTCCACTCTCCATTACGAAATTACATTCCGTATTTATTTAATGTTGAGAGTTGTAATTCTTAATTCGTTAATAGTACCTTCTAAGAACTGTTACATACGCACGAAAATGAAAATTATATACTACATATAGATATTCAGTATTTATTGATTAATAAAGTAAGAAAAGTAAAGTAACAGCCTATACATACATGTCCCACAGCTGGGCAAAGGCCTCTTCTATCAGGGTATCAGGGCATAGTCCACCACGCGGCCCCACTGCGGATTGGCGGACTTCACATATATTCGAAATATATTTTTTGTTATTATTTAGAAAATATGCAGGTTTCCTCATGATGCTTGAAACATAATATGCGCGTCTCCATTATACGTAGTAGACTCTTGAATTACAAGAATGGTAAGTAATGCGCAATGCTTAATGTCTTACTTAAACGACCGACCTGTGTAAGCTTCTGCTAAACAATGAAGTGGAAAGTGCGCCCACGGTAGCAAATTTAGCCCGTCCCAGGGACATCACCCCAACAATTTGTGTCGAGCCTGATACATGGTCAGGAGAGGCCGTGTAAGAGATGGTCTGTGGTTCATGGTTGTGGTCTATGGTTCCGATAGACAAGCTATCGCCTACATCTACGTAAAGATACTAAAACGATCTAAATAAAGGTTCATCTACATAAACGAACTAGTATCAAGTAAATAGATTGTTCGTTAGCACTTGAGCAGAAACTCTGCTGGTACGCTAATCTAACTGTAACGGACGTATTTCTTGTTCATAACATTTTAAGTGTTTTTATTCAATTTTTCCTTACAATATATGAACACCCAGACACTAGAAAAGCACTATGTTCATTGCACAATATTTTTCCAGTTGTGGGGGGGATCGACCCCACAGAAGGCAAAAGTACACTACCGACTACGCCGTAGCGTAGGACCGTCAATAGATTTATAACAATTTTTTTTTCTATCCTAAAAATAACTTATATAGCAAAACAACGTTTTCCGAGTCAGCTGGTAATATATAGTATAATTCCACACAGACGAAGTCGCGGGCACAGCTAGTTAATAATATAGATGACGCATATTCATTCAGCACGGTGTTCAAAATTCTTCCGGTCTAAATTATATGATATATATAAGTGAAGGTGACAATGACGTAGAACGTACAATACGGTAAAAGATAGCAATACCAATTGGCGTAATTTGAGCGCCTGCTTCGGTCCGATAGTGACATATCTACCTCTTATTTGTATATAATATCATTGGTGCTATATCGGACACCTTGTAATGAAAGAGATATCCTTATTTTTCATGTCAGCGCATACATAAATCTTGCAATTTGCTATATTTCAAACTAAATTTTATTTATATTTCAAAATTATATTTACTCCAATAATGAACCACTTTTTTCATTAATCATTTATAATAAGCATTACTAATCTACTTATACTATTTATACGAGCGATCTATTTAAAGTTTTTTTTATTTGATACGTTTGTAACATTATCAACAACATTTAATTAATGCTAAGTACATCGTATAAATATTATGAAAACTAATTTGCGATATTTACGTGCATTAAAGGAAGGCTGTCAAAGTCAGGTCTCAAAGAGATTTTACTTCAATAGGAACGATGGCAGCACCCACTCCTTAATATCATTGCATCGTCATTTTGTATGGCATGGCTGATTTTAGTACTCGACGAGCTTTTACTTCTACGAAACAGATAGACAGCGGTCCGCCACGACCTTTGACAAAATTATAATAAATAGTTATCGTACCAGAACTACTCCATTCTATAAATGTAATTAAATAAAATTATCTTTCTTGGAAAATATTTAAACGAATGCAATAACACCGATGTTGTACGCACGAGTCACGTGTAAAGACAACGTAAAAAGTGTCCCACGTACTGTGATTGTTCTATTAAGTCAACAAGGTAATAATACAATTAGATGATGGATCAAGCAGTTATACAGCTCTACTGATGTAGATTAATTACTAAATTAACTACGCTACAACAAATACCTAGTCACTTTTGAAATAAGTATACTGAAACACAATGGGCGTATAAAAAAATATTTTATACTAGCTTTAGCTAATGTTGCATATAAATATAAATTGTAACGAACTCTATAAAAAATATATACTATCCTATATATCAAAGAAGTCATTAACGTACTTGTGCAATCTTGAACATCATTTACTGTTTGGCAAAGATTTACAAACAGTGAAATGGAATGGCAGACCGTTGGACTTTTATAAAGAATATGTTGCAACGCGTCATTGACATACATGTACGTCCTTTAAATGGGTCGCGTGGGATTGGAGTGACAGCCCGTATAGCGTGATGGAACCGAGCTAAATTTGAATTTACATTTAGATATAAAGCAATTGTAACACTTTTGGGTTCTCTTATAAATAAATGTGTGTGATCGGCGATAACATTGGTAATCTCTACAAAAGTAAGATACTAAATAAGTAAGAATAACTATTTTAATCAACTGCGTCGAAATGTGTAAAGAGTGTTAGGTATGAATTTGGCTTGTAAATGTGGGTGGGTATAACAATTAAAATTATAAAAAGGAAAATAATGGATTTTTGGCGCCAAAACGTAACCTAGATTTCACCCGACATGCAGTCGGGTTCTTTTTTTAGAATTATAGACTTGTTATCTATCTTGTATATAAGTATAGATTTCCACCGATAATTGACTCATCACGATATTTTTGGAACCATAAGACTTGGAATTTGGTAGGAATATTCCTGTAGCCGAGTAGAGGTCAGGATTTTACGAAATTCCACAGAACAACGTTTGCCGCATCAGCTAGCATAATAATATATGTCTACTATAAAAATTAATTTTTGCACTGGGTTACAATACTGGGTTAGCGGACAATTCCTTCCTTTACTAATTAATTACCAACGTTTTCTGTATTTGAATGTATGGCTATGGATGAATACCAATCATTTAAGTATAGTAGTTAAATTATTTTATTGAATTATCACACCACGGCCAATTCTACGGCCCCAAAGAACATGGGCGTGAACTGTAAGTATTACATTTGTTTTTAGTCTGGCCGTGGGCCCTTAGCCTTTTTTCCACACTTTTTTTTTTGTTTTAATATAGTATGTTATAATATATTGGTTTTTTATAGTATAGGAGAAGTAGTACAAGCGTTTTAGCATTTCAATTATAAACTGACTATTTTAAGGAAGGTCCATAATTTTCTTTAGTCCGGACACATTGTCAACATTGTGACTATACTGGCGAATAGCACAGTAAAGGTGACGGGTTTCCTGCTATTAATCGGGATGAAATACGTCACGAACGAAACAGTCACGAAATTCAACTTTGATTCAGGTGATATTCTACGATGGAAAGTTTAAATAAAGGCAATGTGTTTTAACCGAGATCAAAGAAACGCCGAACGGAGAGAAAGCGGTCCTCGACTAGATGTTGATAGTGTTGTACTGAGTGCACTAAAACTAGCTAGTGCGTAAATAACATTCCACCTTATGGAAAGTGGTAAAATAGTCTAAGATGGTAAATCCGCAAGCGAATAAGCAAGAAGCATATTTCCTCTTGCATTATAATGGGAGGGGGAGGGGGGGTGTTAACGCAGGCTCCATTCTTTTGATGAACGCTTTACGAAAGGGAGGCGAACCTCTTACGAATGCATTGAATTTCAACGTCATAACAGGAAGATGAACCAGTGAAAGCTCAGCTTCTAGTTGTACAATAGTGATAGAGGCAAGGGGAGGGAAAAACGAGTTATGTAATTTTGACGCCAAATAAATAAGTTAAGTTCTTATGTCATTGTCACTAATCTAATTATTGCAATTAATTTTTTTTATAATTGCAAACATTTCATTATAATGTCTGAAGGTGCGTGTACATTCATTTATATGTGGAGCTACATATGTATGTATACCAACACAAGAGTAAAAACGTGTTTGTGAAATTTAATAGAAGGTGTACAAAAGAGCCGAAGCTTTAGTAACGCCAGCTGTTGAGCTGGCGTTACTAAAGCTTCGGCGCCAGGCTTCGTGGGATCTTTTCCCCACGGGTCTAGGATTTTTGTGACCCACAGATAACTCCTTAGGATCCCAAGAAGAGTTAACCTCGGGCAGACGACGGGCCGTAAATGTCCTGGCAAATACCATTAACAGCATGATTCAAATGTTGTGCCGACCCCCCTAAGTGAGATAAGGGCAGAAGAAAGAAGAAGAACTCATATGAGCGTAATGCCTTCATTGTTTCCTGCCGATAGCGTTTAAATAGAATAGTGAATTATAATTAAATGATTGGCTTCCATCTACAAAGAGTAATAATACAATTGAGATCGTTTTTAATTTAAGTAAAAATCTTATTGTTAGTATCGAGTTAAGGAAAACATTTGAAATTTTTATGTAATTTATAGCGACATAAAAGCAATGTACATTACACTAAATATTAGATAAATAAGGAAAGTAACCTTTACTAATGTCTTATTTCATGATAGCAATATTTAATAACTTACAAATTGGTATAATTTCTCCAAAAGCGATAAAGCTTGTAATAAAAAAGAAATCAAATCTCACTTACTTACTTCTGAAAGGTAACATTGCAATTAGTTGATAAATGTAATAGTGATATATTTGGAATTTCATTGATAAGAAGTTAAGCTGTTTTAAAAAGTTGCGCGGCCCTCACGACTTTGTCATTAAAAAATATATAAAAACCTCACGTGAAAAACTTTTTAAACATTTTACGCACTTTTGTATCTGTGGGAGAATTTGTTGGGTAAACTAGACTAATCCACGCAGGTTGTATTACTTAATAAAGTAAGCTTATTTGTATGTTACCGACAACATAATATGTGTACTGTCTGGTATTTAGTACTTTAGATATAAATAAAATATTAATGACATTGAAAGAAATTAAATGAATATATTCAAATGTTAAATTCACTATGTATGTCTCTAACGGATCCATATCAATTTCTCTTTCCTCTAGTCTCTCTCTATCTCACCATTCCCGATAGTTCTCCAATAGTTTCTCACCATTCGGTAGTAACGTGTCAATAATAGGTAGAAATTAAACTGGGTTAATGCCGATGCCTAAAGTGACTCGGTATTCTTTGGATTGATAAAATTATTTCCTTGTTAAAATATTAAACTGTTAGAGCGTCATTATACCGAGGTCAATAAGGAATAAGTTTAGTAATGAACTATTTTTTTTTCGGTACAATATCGTTATATACCGATCACAGCAACATACCGGAAGGAAACAAACCTAATACCGAATCATTATTAATACATCATATTATTAATTGTAATAAAGACAAACACGGCATTTATAGATATTATGTAAGAAAATTCGCTGGTAATATTGCTCACAAGAAAAAAATCATTCGCATTACGATCACAAATAAGTAACATTGTTGTAATGAGGTTAGCAAGCTTAATTTAACTTAATACGTAAAATATAAGTAAGCAAATATTTTGAGCTATATAAATATCATGTATTGAGTTTTAAAATCTGTATATATATATATATATATATATATATTTATATATATATTTATACATATATATATATATATATATATATATATATATATATATATATATATATTTCACTTGTACCCTTGTGCTTTATGATATGGAACATTTATCACTATGTTGCTGAAACTATCAATATCATGGTGTAAATTCATTATCAGGGTATACACAGATATATAAATTTCAAAACAATTGTTATCGATTCTTATGTAATTTGTAACGATTAGCTCCACATTTAAGATACCTAATAGCGACAAGGGCACTCGTCACAAGAAAGATACAAAATGAAATGAATGCTAATTTTAATTTGTTGGTAGGTTCTCTCGAGAAATTTGAACAGCTGATTAAACGACCGCTTTTAATTATGGTATTAATAATAATAATTATTTTTAATATTAATAATTATTATTATTTCTTTTTAATATAATATTATTTCTTAATAATTATTATTCTTTCTCGTTACCTTTTTTTATGATTATTGGCAAGTAGCGTTATATAGCCAACACTGAACGAAATAGCAGTATGTTAGTGGATGAAAAAGAATATAATAATAGACGAATTATCTTACATTATACGGCAAGTTGGCAATTGTGACAACATCATCTTCCGTATTCGGGTACGAACTCTTAGGATCGAATTCGTAGTGAAGATTTATCCTGTACGATATAATGTCCTCTTCTATACTCTCCCTTTGTCTTGTTTGGTACATTCTGTGGACATAAAGTCGTTTACAATTTTTACAACGTAAACAATGAAAACGTTAACTAATGCTATACCTAATTTAAACACGATGACCCGATTGGCGTAGTGGGCAGTAGTGTACCTGCCTCCTGCGCCCGAAGGTGTAGGTTCGATCCCCACTACTGGCAAAATATTGTGTGATGAACATAATGTTTTTCTAGTGTCTGTGTGTTCAAATATGTATAATATGTATTTATTTACAAAAATGTATATATATATATATATATATATATATATATATATATATATATCAATTATCTAGTACCCATAGTACAAGCGTTGCTTAGTTTGGGACTAGAGAACGTTGTGTAAAAAAGGTGTCTTAAAATATTTAAAATTTAAATATTTTAGAATAAAACAACTGTTCAAGCATTTCATTACGTCCAACAATTCAAGGATGTAGGTAGGTAGTAATTCAAGGATGTAGGTACCTACTATGAGTAGTGACTTTCTGCATTTCCCAATAAAAAAATATATAACGTACTTGTAAACATATGGTCCAATTTCGGTTACTACAGGTACACCGCCAGCGAGCACATCCTCTGCGTTAGTTATATTAAATATTCTGATTGTAAAGTTTAATGGAATTGGAACTTCCTCAAATCTTTCCAATTGTATTGTATCATCAAACAGTATCATTTCCTAAAACATACAAAACATTGTAGTATGCTATCAGTACTAATTATGGCTAAGTTTCTACATGGGTTTTTATAGCGGAGAAATGGCAAGCTAGCACAATCTAGATTACTGATGGACTCATGTACTTGCCAAACTATAAAAGGATGGGTCTCGGTTACCTCATGAAATATATTATTTCCGCTTCCAACTTCTCTCTACTCTTCACTGAAATTGCTTTTGGGCCAACCTCAATTAAATATTCTGTTAAAAACGTTTAAATTATTTCATCATCATTATCATCATCATTTCAGCCTGTTTGAGTCCACTGCTGAACGTAGGCCTCCCCTATAGGCTAGAAACGGTTTTCGATTAGGTTTTCTCATTTTTGAAATTGAAATTACTTTAATCTGATTTTTGAAAAACCTAGGTAAATCAAATAAACTTAAACTTACTAAAATAGGCTATAGTTTAGTATTTTATTTCGTTTAATATTAAATTTTAAATATGAACTCTCAAATTGCGATATGGGAAATTTGACATAAAATGCCTACCACTTACAATGTGCCTGGCCGTCGCGAGCATACCTACTACCTAACTAGTATTTTTTTATTTCTATTAACAATAAATTATTAATACATATAAAATACTAATTTAATTTTGGTTCTTTTATTTTATTTTATTAGAAAAACTTAGTTATAAAGTAAATATTTCATAAGAATGTTATTATATAGTACAGAGTTATATTATAATAATAAGAAAAACGAGCCCAAGCAGGTAATGCAATAAAAATTGCCAAATTCAAAACGTAGTACATAAATAAAATTCAGAACTTTATACTTCTCTTTTTTAGAAAATTATTGATGTGTTAAAGTTTAAATACTTACGTTTAAAATAAGGTTTTCAATAACACCGGGAACAACAATGAATGTTACCACTGTGCTGGCCACCACTAAAAGTGTACCTATAACTAAAGTAGTTATTCCACCTACAATGGTACACATTTTAATAAAAAGAAAAAAATAAACCGTTTATTTTGCAAGTAGTGATGATACGTGTGTGAACAATGATTAAAAGAAACGATAATTTTGTACTCCTATAGGTGTATGTATTTATTTGATAAGGTTTGCAGATTAATCAGGGTTATTTATCAAAAATCGTGTGCGTAAAACCATGCAGCATAATAATGTGGTACTACAACTTAAGCGCACATGTTAAGCAGTTTATTTAACATCTACCATATAAATTGTTCAAAGTCGATAGTTCTAACATCAGGAAATAACTGCTGATGGTTTATTTATTTATATTCCTCGAGTTATGCTATAAAATATTAATAAGTAATTTGACAAAACTTTCCAGTCACCGTCAACTATATTCCACGGGGTCACATTTCTTTTCAAACACCTAGTAAGATTTCTTCCTACCGATAGGATTTCCTAATGAACTCAAAATGAGCAAATCAGTTTATGTTAAGACCTTTATTATAATCTAGAAGATAAATTATAACCATTTAAAAACTTTGCAGTAGGTGCTATAAATGGTAGAACGTAACACGAGTTCAAATATCAATGTCATAGGAATAATAAATATACACCTTCTGACAGAATGTCAATTATTGATATTTGAACATTGCATATATATTTTTTTATTTATTACATAACCTTATACTTAGTAGCATTTATGCAGAACCGTAGTAATTGTAAACGCAACGTAACAATATGATTGAAGCAACAATTACATTATTTTTCTGATTAGCTTGATATGCCGGGCAATAAGGCCTTGTGGCTCAACTTGGCTCCACTGGACACCAGCACCAGGTATGGCGTTTATGTGTGGAAAGGAAATTATGTGGTAATATAGAAAGAAATTGTTTAAGCATGTGAAATTAGCTGACAGATTAATAGTTATAATTTTATAATGCCCAACTTAGGTTTCACTGATTAGTGAGCCCGTCATGCGCGGTTTTATGTTAAAACATTTTAAAACAGTTAAAATATTTTACAAAATACAGTCTAACCATATACAAGATCCATCACCTATTCTTGCAACGTTCTAATTATATTGATTTTTCTTACAATCCAATGGATTGGATCCAATTTCTTGGAATCCATTTAGAAACAAAGCCATAACACTGATCAAAACGTTATCATCTAATTTATCATATTATCAACTACAACGATACTTGTAAATAAAGCAACTGGTAACAGTTACATTATTTACAATTATCGTTGTATTATGTATATATTCGTAAGTATCGGTTCTACGAAGCTTTATGACCGGCCCATGGAAACTTCAGGTTAAAAATGTTCTGAGCTTTGGCAATGAACTTTACTCAAAGTAATTAATGTTAAATTTAATCTTCTTTTGCCCTTTAAATATTAAATGAGAAAAGATGAAAAAAATGTTCAAATTGACTAGCGTGAGTTATCGGGACAATTGACACAGGAATTAAATCCGACAAAAATTGAAAAAAAGAACGAATTGGCTTTATTGGAAGTGGGAGATCTTTCTTTAAGAATAAATGCAAAGCGCATATAGCATAAGAAAACATTGTCAGGAAACCTGCATATTTTCGAAATAAAAACAAAAAAAAAATATTTCGAAGATATGTGAAGTCCGCCAATCCGCCGTGGGGCCGCGTGGTGGACTATGCCCTAATATCCTCTGTACAGGGGAGGCCTTTGCCCAACAGAGGTAGATATATAGGCTTACTATACTTTCTTTTTTTTTTTATTAAAAATATGCTTGTATGTACGATAGGGCAACATGCCCACCCAATAATAGGGAAGTCGAATAAAATCGAAAAAAATCGATAAATATATATTTAATGCGAAAAGTTGCCAAGCGAGCAGACGGTTCACCTGATGTTAAGTGAATACCGCCGTCCATGGACATCTGCTATACCCGAGGGTTGCAGATGACATTTGACAACCTTTTGAAGATTGGGCTTCGGCTACCTCACTCACCAGTCGAAACGCGAGTATATAGTATTTGTTATACTTCCACTTTACGCCGGTCTTCTGTGAGGTCAACAGCCGAGGCTGCTGCGTGGCCCTACCACAGTTGAATATTTGGATTGATATATCAATATAAAATATTCAATATTGGAAAATCGTCACAAAAACGATTCAAATTTAATTTAGCTCAATATAAGCAGAATTCAAAGCCGTGAAAGATGGAAAAATAAATAACTATTATATATGACTAGTATTGTTGCGGATACAGGGATTGGATTTTGTACTATAATTATGGTAAGCAGGAAGCTTACTATAATTTAGCTTACTTATAATTTTATAAATCTAGCGGTTCCTCGTAATAGGCCGGCTGACTGCGGAGCATGTGAAGAGTAGAGGTTTTCTACTTTCACCACCTGACAAACATTGACTGAAATAAACAATAAAAAAAAATATTTATTAAAAGAGATTGGTCTTAAAAAATATAGATACGTATTTTGATTAGAGATAAAGATATAGAAATAAACATTTATTTGCTTTAAACATGGTATAGAGGTGTTACAAATCATTAATATTAAACTACAGGTTAAGCTAATTGATAAATAGCATGCAAATTATAAATGGTATCAACTGAGGTTACTTTACTATAATAAAGTTAACTTTAATTCTTAAATAATTGTGTCATCAATGTCATCAAACAACTATTAATAAATTTTGGTGATCTATGCAAGTCTTTTAGCGTAAGTCTATGCTGGTTACTTTTTGACCTATTATTAATTTCGTTTGCTGTTTTAAACAATTATTTATGTTTTTTACAAAGTTATATATTTCATAAATGTACAGCGATTGTAGTAGTAGGAATAACGGTTTACAGGACTCGTCAGGGTGGACCACACATTTATATTTCTGTCACATTTCTTCTGTGCTATAAACTCTAGGCATGATAGGACGAGATTGGTGTTTTTTTATTAGTTATATTTTTGATTCGATTCAGGGCATAAACAAACTGATTTATCTTACTGCATAAGCTGTCTTATGTTTTCTTCCAACTATGGTTTTATTCAATAATTATACTACTTGTATCTATAATATTTATTATACTCGCTTGTCCCCTTCTCACATAAAAAAATCTAAAAGAATATTCCAATTTCCAACCCATTCATCTAAGCTTTATGCTTTATAAGCAAAGATGGTTATGATGCGGCCGTACATTCCTTTCGAAACTCTAAATTACCAATATTGATACTTCTACGATTTTGAGGGACGAAGCCGTTCGCGTCCGTAGGAGCGTACTTGAATTATGATACCCTACACGTGTCCCCTGGGTATTGCTAACCCGACGGCTATACTGGTGGTAGGCCTCGTCATCGGCTGCCGGCTTTAAGTTACCACCCGTCAGACAAAGTCATGCTGCAAAGCGACTCGTCGTGTTCCAGCATGTGTCTGATGAAGCCACATGCTGGAGCCATGGAGGATGGGTCTGTACTGTTGCCTTGTGGTGAATGCCGGGTACGATGCACCAGTTTTGCAGCATCGGGTGCTTGCTCGCGCAGGGTAGCGGGATCCGAAGAACGGGGCTCCGCTGGCCACCCGCAGTTAGTAGGGGGCCCAAGTAGTGTGCCAGCCACGCACGAAAGGCTGCCCCGCCAACTGTGTATAATCCCAGGGTGGCCCCATCGTGTCGGTTGGCGACCGGGTGAGAGGACCCGATGGCGATCTCTTTCGGGCGGTCCACCACCATCTAGAGACTGACAAACCGCATCTACTTTTCTTGACGGAGACGCAAATACGATGTCCTACAGATGCGGCGTATCTGGACTATCCAGGGTATATTTTGGAGCACCACTTCCACCAGCGTGCCGGAGTCTGTGAACACCCGCAATGATATCTGTTATCAGCGTCTCCGTCACCTTGAAGACGCCAGTTTCTCAACCCTTTGGGTGTTAGTGGACACAGGAGTGGAGAAAATCATCTATTCCTGTATCTATCGATCGCACAGCGGTGACCAGGAGACAACTCGTTTATTCGCTCATCTTAGCGAGGCCGCTGATGTGGCAGTCCAACGGTATCCTACTGCACAGTTGGTCTCTCCGGGGGATTTTAACGCCTGTCATCAGGACTGGTTATTCCCATACCAGAGGACCGACCATGCCGGGAGAGAGGCGTGGAACTTCGCTACCTCTCTTGGTCTCTCCCAGCTGGTGCAGCAGGCGATCAGGGTACCAAATGTGGACGGTCACATAGCCAATTGCCTGGACCTTCTGCTGACTACCGATCCAGACAGGTATAGTGTTCAGGTCTCCTCTCCTTTAGGAACTTCTGACCACTATCTGGTGAAATCTGTGTCGTCCTATTCTCCGCCGGATTACAAATCACAGGGTGTGCATCGAATTTGGCGATACAAGTCAGCAGATTGGGATGAGATGCGACACTTTTTTGCTTCTTATCCTTGGCGGCAAATTTGCTTTAATTCTGGAGATCCGTCGAGCTGCGCAGAAGCCGTAACCGATGTGGTGCGTCAAGCAATGGAGTATTTCATCCCGTTTGCTGATGTACCTATCGGTGGCAAAGCTCGCCCATGGTTTAACGCTGAATGTGCTCAGGCTGAAAAGAACAAGCATTCGGCGTGCTTATCCTGGGTTGAAGCTCGACACCGCAAAGCTCCGGACATTAGTTTGAAGAAGAAGGCTTTTAACCGGGCCGCTAAGTCCTACAAAAAGAGGTTGCGGCGAGCTGGATTCGACCGCATTCAACAAATTGGCACGAAGCTCTTTGCTCAACCATCTGGCAGCAGAGCTTTTTGGTCTCTTGCCAAAGCGGTCGAATCCAACTTTTGTCGGCTATCACTGCCTCCGCTGGTAAAACCGGATAGATCACTGGCACATGCGGGTAAAGAGAAGGCCGATTTATTAGCCTCTCTATTTGCCCACAATTCACGTCTGGGAGTAATACACCACCCTCAATCCCTCACTGCGAAACCTCCATGATGGAGGTTCGTATAAAAAACCACGAGGTCTTAAGAGCCTTAAGGAGTCTAGACGTGAACAAAGCTTGTGGACCAGACGGTATACCAGCGTTAGTTCTGAAGGCTTGTGCCCCCGAGTTGTCTCCTGTTCTGACACGTCTGTCCGCCTCACATTTGATACTGGAGTAGTTTCCAAGTCCTGGAAGTTGGCGAATGTACAGCCCATTCCTAAAAAGGGTAGTCGTGCCGATCCTGCCAATTACAGACCAATTTCAATTACCTCCATACTCTGCAAGACTATGGAGCGTATATTGAGCGCCCGTCTCATGGCGTACCTAGAACAAAACGACCTCCAGTACGGATTTCGCCGAAATCGGTCAACTGGGGACCTTCTAGTGTACGCCACTCACCTTTGGGGCGAGGCCCTCGAGAACAATGGTAAAGCACTTGCAGTTTCCCTAGATATCTCGAAGGCCTTTGACAGGGTCTGGCACGCCAGCCTCCTCAGCAAACTTCCAGCGTATGGCATATCTCCTGGCCTAATCGGTTGGGTGAAGGACTTTCTGAGTGAGCGGTCTCTCCGAGTAGTTGTCGAAGGCTGTTCATCCGAGCCACTGACGACTAATGCCGGAGTTCCTCAGGGGTCCGTCCTTTCCGCAACTATTTTCCTGCTGCATATTAATGATCTGCTCATGCCCGGTATCTATGGGTACGCGGACGACAGCTCAATTGTGGAGAGATACCAACCGAGTCTTCGGGTCAGTAGAGATCACATCCAATCCGAAAGAGAGGCCATGGTAGAGCGTTTGAATCTTACATTGCAGGCGGTACTGAGCTAAACTTCTGATAGCCACAGCGACGAAAGTCTTAACGCCTTGTTTGACACATTGTTATTTAGCATTTGAAGCAATGCTTGGCGCATCTATTGCTCTCGCTGTGACTATCAGACGTTTAGCTCAGTGGCTAGAGCGTCAGGCCGCGAATGCCGAAGATGTGGGTTCGATTTCCACAGCGGCGACAATATTTTCGTACTTTTTCTACATGTTTTAATGTTCAATCTTAAGTGCAGAGATTAGCACTATAATTTTTTTTTAAATTGATTCTATTATTTTAACTACAGCACTAGTGCTTATATCACCGTCCGAGAACGCAGCCGAAATGCAAGTCCCCGCTGCTGCAAGCCACCAATCCCTTCGCTCGAGTAGAAACGTCATATCCGGTATAGTGTTGCCAGCGATAACACTCGACCGTCCTGCATCACGCCTTCGTCCTCGAATGCCTTTCAGGTAGGAGGGCATGCAATATGCTTTATCAGCAAGCTTTACAGAATACCTCTCGATGATTGGTGTTAGAGTTGTCGAAACGCCATCAGCTTCGTGAATATTTTTTTCGCCAAAAATTCCTAAGCGAGCTCTTACGTCATAGGCATCTTCAACACTCAAGTCTTATTTACAACAATACTCAAGCGTTGACCAGTTTTGAGTAAAAATATGTTAACAAGTTCGAATAAGTACCTCATGAGACTTTCTTCGTTTGTGAATAAAATTTTTACAAAAATGGCACTACTAAAGGTTGGATTTATTTTGATCATATTGGATGGTTTTATTCAGGATCGAAGCGACACATACGAGATTGGGCCCTACGAGAAGAAATACCAATGACAGAGAATCCGATATCGACTTCATTCCGAAATCACACATCACCAGCGCTGAATGTTATTCGTCCAAAGCTACGTTCACTGCTACAAGCATTATTGGATAAAGCCGCACCAGAAATGACCAATTCATGACAGCGTACCTGCGCATAGTGCTGTAAACGATTAATATCCTTCGAAAGCTCACAAGTCAAGCCTTTGCTGACACAACCACTTAAGATTTTACAGCTTACTGATACCGTAAATTGATTCAGAAGCACAAGTTTGAATAGAATTTGGTCTTTTATATGTTATTGATGAATTAAATTGCTTTTAAAAGTTCTACGCGTATAATATACTTATACTACTAACATATTTTTGCTAAGTCGTGTTGCTACGACCTAACCTCAAGTTTATGAAAATGTCGTATATGCAAGATTTCAAATCAATTGTTTCGTCGAACAAAAACTAATTAAAAGGTTAAAATAAATGAAAAACCAAAACGTTTTTAAATCTTTTTATTATACACATAGAATGCTTGGTAATTGACAACAGAAAATAACCGAATAAATTTGTATGCTTTGACTAATATATTATTAGACAGACATATTACAATTAAAATCCGACATAGTACTATCTAAAACACTTACACTTGAGTCAGTCAATATTTGCTTATATAAGATACCGATCACACGAATTTGTCTCGACGGTAATCAGACGGCGAAACCGTAACTTTAAAATTCCATTTTCTTCCCCAAACATTAATTCCATAACATCGCAATTATTTATAAATAATACAATTTCATTTTAACGCCTAATCATGAGACTTTGAGAAAAATATTTGACTGCAATCTATTAAGAAAACGTTATTTAAACGGTTTGTCCTAAATTCGTTAAAATACTGATACAAATTTCCCCAGTACCATAGTTTTGCACCTAAATTTCCCATAGCCAACTGTTCAAATTCCGAACAAGAATGAGCTAAATATACATTATTTACTAGAATTGAGTGTCGGCGCCGATTAATACTTGGATAAACTAGATTGATGCATGTTATAAATAAATCAAAAACATGTGCAGAACATGCACAAGGACTGGACATGAACATTTAAAAATTTAAAATGTATGCATATAAACATATACTTTATCATAGTATAAATATTCAAAACGTTACAGCTTTAAGATAATTATAAAATAAGAAATTAAAATTTTACTATTTCATTGTAAACATGACAAAACGACCATATGATTATATATCCACCAACGATCACACAAGAATTCAAGAAAATTAAATAACAATTCACAGTATTCACTTCTTCATAGTATTAATATTCAAAAATTCCAAGTATGATGTCAGAATTATCATAATTATAAAAAAAGAAAATCAGATTTTATTATGTCATTGCGAAAATGACAAAACTACAATATGAATATTTAGACACCAAGAATTCAAGAACATTAATAACATTAAAAGAAAGACAGAAAGCGCTTTAGTATCATATTGAGAATAATATAACTATGTAGTTCTAATAATTATGTGAGTGCTATTAGACAAACTATATTTTCAACTACATTTTAATACATGAAAATTTAAAACGCCCGGTAATTTATTACTTTATAGAATATTATTATAAGATTTATAGACACATATTAATAAATGTAGCGAACTAGTTTAATGGTGTACACTTTTACAATTACAACAAAAATCTAAATATAATAATCTTAATAATTACCACATTTACGATTATATTGTAATTATATTGTATAAACTATTATTTCTAGTTTAAAATATCTAGAAAGCATATTATTCAAAATCGAAAAGTTAGAGCGCTATTTACGCTACATCATGTTACCCACCTATTCATGTGGGTTAGAAATTCAAAGTAGAAATATTATTAATATGTTTAAATGCTGTGTTTATTTTATTACAAATAACAATTCTCTTACGTTACGCCGTTATAGCAGCAACAATGAAATGTTCAAACATTTTAGGTCTTCAGTCTTAATTTAAAAAAAAAGCACACATATAGCCCACACTAAATCCGCCTAAGGGCGGGTAATTAGTGTACTAGGATATTGACTTAACCTACAGGCGGCCAATTAAAAAAATATCATAATAGATTATATAGATTAAGGATAAAATACCTAGGATGATGATAAGCCATCGAATATTATAGTTTAAATTAGACTATTTTTTTTAGCTTGAGATTTTCAGCTTTTCATATTAAAAATTTTTACTCATATAGTGTTGATTACCACACTATTTAATACATCTTTTACCTTTATAATAGAACTCGCTAAGATTTCACTTATCTAGAGAATGTTTATTTTTTTTATCTAAATGTACATAGACAAAATTAACGTTTTGAAACAATTAAACTTGCACACCATCTTTCATATTTATATGTGGAAATATATTTTGTTTAGTTGTAAGTGGATTGAACGGTAATATTACTAATCTCCATATATTATTTCTCAAAGACGTTATTTGTCGCAACGTCATAGTTACTATAATTTTTTATCAAATTTAATGTTTCTAACAACATTTTAAAGCTTATGTTCGCCGCTATTGACGAAAATAAGTCATGTAGTAAGATAATATTTTCATAAATATTCATACGTCTCGCGAAATTTCATTACATAAACATTTCTTATATAAACATTTCAATAACTAACTCAATGTCAGAAAAGGTGTATACAACCACTCACAAAGCTAGTGAATACAGTTAAACTATACATTTATACAACTATAATACGATGCTTCTGCCATCATCGGTTATTACAAGCCGAATGCAGTGCAGAATTTCCCGTTATGTTTATTTATACATAAAATTTAACTTCAATATGTTTCAATACGTTTCTACGAGTCTTAAAACTTTATTCGAAAAACACCAAAATTACAACACCTAGTGAACGCTTTTCGAAAGAAAGTTTCATTAGCTTTTTTAATGTGAATCTTTGCAAAAGTAACCACTAGGTCCATCACTAATGCCCGGTTCCTAAATTCAACGAACGACCGTTAGTTACATAGTAACTTTTATAACGACTTATAGATTAAAGGAACGCTAGCAACTCACTTCCCGTAGGTAATGCAACGGCTCGTAAGGAAATCGCTCTCTTCTCCCCTCGTTTTGATAATATAGGAACCGGGCACGCCTTCTATCTACAAGTCGTTATGAAATTTACGAAGCTGTAAGAAGCGAATACGAAGCTAAGTTTAAGGGCCGTTCGTTGGAAATAAGATTCGGGCATAAGTCGTCAAGTTATACTGATACCATAGAGACTATACCTATATAACACGCATAATACAAATAGAATTAAGCCTGCAGGCTTAGCTACAATGCTTAAATAGCAGGCGACACATCAAAAAGCACGACAAAATCCGTGGGCCGGCAGAAACGAGTAAATATCGGCATAAAAGGCGAGAATTCGTTTACAAGTCAGCTATATACCGGGTAGGTATTATTATTATGCTTGTTAATTGTAAACCGTATTTTATATTTTCCTCTTTAAATTCACAAGTTTACATACTTTTTTTAAAAATCATTATAGACTTTCCGCCTTTCAACCGATATTAATCTGCGCCCATGCACCAAACACACGTCCAGGGAATTTCGTTTGCCCTCACCATGTGCAAAAGCGTGCATTAAGCATTTAGTGATCCCGCATTAATCAGTAGGGTACCGGTACTACCGTTCTTGTGCAATCGACCGGTCGAGGCCCTTCGTCATTTAATATTAGTGACCATAAATGTACACGAGCGCACTGTTTATTTTTTAGATCGTACACCAATTTGACATTTTTGCCGCCAGAATGCTCGAGCAGGGTTCGCCGTCTGTGCAGGTGTATCGCTCACAAATTATTTGGTCGCGGACGCACAGATGACGACAATTGTGCCGCGAAAACCCTGCACGGTAACGAGAGCACTGACCCGCACAATGTTCCTAAATCGATGTACCCATACGTGGGTTCGTTGGCAAGGGTGCGCCGAGAGTGCATTGCCCACACGTGAAACGGTGTGCTCTGGTTCGCGTACGTCCCATGTTAATCCGTCCATTGTGTCCGAGCGCCCTCTGCCGTCCGATTGGCGAGCGACACCTAATGGTCGTAGTTGAGGATGGAGTCGATGGAGAAGTCGGGGCGGCGGCGCTGCTCGAGCATGATGTACGTCTGGACGGTTTGCAGCGCGTTCGGGTCGGGCTCCGAGGCGTCGGCGACCGCCTCGTCGCCTTCGCCGCCGCCGCTCGGCTGCTTTCAGCTGGGCTTCTGCTGCGCCTCTCGCATCATCAGCTGGACAAAGCGAGAGCACGGTGATACCACCGCTGCTATACCGCTGAATCGAGCGGATCGTATCCACGGAGTACGTGGTGATCACGTCGACCATATCGGCCAGTACAATATCACAAAGAAAAGGAGTACGTATTCTATTCTAAATTATGACATTCAGTGTTAAAGTAAAGGTGTGAATATTTATGAAGCGATTGATTATACCGCGCTGTTCAACATTCGAGATGAAACACCATTTAAATATTTACCTGTCGTGTTGGTGTCACATTATTCTACTGGATAGCAGAATATGTGATGTAAACACAAGCACTACCACCGTAGCATCGAAAAAGCAAATATTTAGATGCTACAGTGGTAGGGCCACGCAGCAGCCTCGGCTGTTCCATAAAAATCATGTACCATGACCTCACAGAAGACCGGCGTAAAGTCGAATTATAATACTTTCGCATTTCGTCTGATGAGTGAGGTGGCCGGAGCCCAATTTTCAAAAGGTTGTCAACGCATCTGGCACCCTCGGGTGAAACAGATGTCCATGCGCGGCGGTATTCACTTAACATCAGGTGAACCGTCTGCTCGCTTGGCAACTTGGCACATTAAAAAAAATCCTGTTAGTATGCTGGCTGTTAGTAGGCAGATTTACTAGCGACGCGAGCGATAAGACGCCTGGGAGGACAATGACGATGGACCAATAGGTACCTGGTGAGATCTCTCAGATGTGATCGTCTCGTTGGGGCGCACGGGCCCCGGCGTGGCGCGCATCTGCGGAACGCCCTCGCGCGGGCAGCGGCTCGGGTCCGACGGGCCCGCGGTCACTGCACGCGCAAACGGCCTTACATCAACTGTTGTGTGTGGACATTTCAATTGACATCGGCTAATGTAATTTATACCGCATCCAAACGAACCCAATGCTAATCGCATCTACACACAAAAACGGAAAGAAAAAAAAAACACTATCGGTACTTTCAATTCTTTTACTTTCAAAAACTAAAGTCTGCACACAAACACCCACACACACACACGCAAATATACAAACATACCAGGTACTTAACATACATTATATTTTAATTTCAAGTAAAATTTGTTCATAATTTTGGTGTAAAATACTTCTTTTCATGACTTTTTTCTTAAAACAACTATAAATGAGATCATCATGATCTAAAACTAAATTCCACAATATTGTTTGATAAAATGTTTATTATTTTTAATAGTATTTAATTTTTAAATTAACAAAAAAATATGTAGTACATAAATTAAACAATACTACCTGTATAATAATAGTTTTGTTGATTTTAATAATTGTGTTGTTGTTATTTTTTGTTTATGTGTAAGTTAGTGTTAGCGTCCAGTGATTTCCGATAGCCCGGCCTCAGCAAGCTAGTTTTAGAGGTCTAGACAAGTTTTCATCGCCTAACAATAAACGATCTAAGAGATCTTCAATAACTTCATTACGTTTTAGTTAAGTGAATAGATAGGGTATGTTTAAAGATATGAATAAAATTGATTAAAAATATACTATGTAAAAAGCTAAATACTAAATATTATAATAAAAGTAGACAACTCATGCTCATTAAAATAGGTGATACTGCAATAGAAGCTAAAATAAATGTGCTGAATGAGAATTAGCCTAAAGAAATTATTAATTTGAAAGAAAGCACAAAATATTTTTTTTACAAAGCAAACAAAGTTCTACTTCACAACTCCACACATTTTTAAAGAAAGCTGATATGACATTTTTCCTTCGTAATAGCTGCAATACTTTACGATTGTAATACTTTTGGGTGGTTAAACAAGTCCGGTAAAACAGCTGATAATCGTGTTAAATTAAAGATGATATATTGTAAGTAGATTGTATTATCCTTTTTTCTCCGTGGTCGGGTCCCAACCACCAAGATCACAAAATGTGAATCATGTTGTTGATGGTATGATTTTAACGACCATTTTATTAAATTACTAATAAGGTAAAACTGATTCTAAGTAGGTTATAATTGTTAAAAAAATTACAAGAACATTTAAAAGTTAAGAGAGCTTAATAATAAGGGGTTAATAATAGGGGGTTGGTATTAGCGACTTGTCCATGCATTCACTCCTTGAACTGATCTACGGGTGCTAGTAATATGTATTAATTCGATTTTCATTTATTACCGGTTTCCATAGCAGCTACAAAAAGAGAAAATCTAGTCAATGATTGTGATTAGCGCAATTTATTAGCAGTTGAAATAACTTGATGAGACACAACAAACACTTTTATATACAAGAGCAAACAAAGGTACATCGATTAATTATTTAAATGTGAGCGAGGGTGCCATTTAATTGTGCAAAAGCCATTTGAATATTAAAAACAATCATGGCATGCGTCAGTTAACAAATTATCCGGTGAAAAACCTGAAATCTCGGTTTTAAATTATACCATTACGCATTATTATTCGTACAACATATCTGAAAATTTAAATTAAAAAAAACTTGCTTAACTTCAAATGTCAACTTATAATCGGCAACCCTGAAATCAGCACCATGTTGACTTATCAACGTATACGCGTAATGATATAATAGTGAAACAAAAAGAAATTATGTATTTTTACCATTTTCCATAGTAGCTAAAAGAGAGAAAAAACAGATGAATGCAATTGTAATGATCGTGCATATACTAGGCGTTAAAATAGATGGGTGTGGGTATTGGGATTGTGAATTATTTTTGGGGTGGAGGTGTTTTTGTTATTGTTTATTTTACTCACTAATCTCACGTAAGATAAAACCAATTGCAAAGATAGAAAAGTGGATATGCGATCTCTGGACTTTTATTTCCTTTGTCTGATTACATTTTCAAGCACTAGGAATTGAAATCTAAAAATTATTTTGTCGCAATTATTTTAATATTTATATAAAAAAATTTGAGAGAAAGAAGACTGACATTTTCCGTAAGCCATTGAAGTTTTTAAGCCTTAAAGGCGTGAATCAATTAACAAGTCGTCTAATGACATCTTGATAAATATAATTAATAAAATTCTTAAGTAATCTTCATTACTTTGATGGATTTAATAATAAATTTAAAATATGTTAGGCAGCCAGCAATTATATAGATTATCTACGACTTGTCAACATAGTCATGGCATTTACGGATATATGAACACAATAAAATTATATTAAATTGGATTGTGATGAATTACCGGATTCCATAGCAGCTACAAAAACAGAAATGGTATTTCAATGCTTATGATAAGTGCAATTTTTTAGCAGTTCAAATACCTGAATGATACACAACGATGGTACGATTAAAAAAATGACGCACGTAAGGACCTTTACTACTTTAAACTTGAAATTAGCACCATGAAGTTAGTCGGCGACATGAAATAACACCATGAAGTTCAGCGGAAACATTAAATAACACCATGAAAATAGTCGATAAATCTTTCTTTAGTCTCAGGGTATGTTTTCAGGGTGGTAATCCATATCGCCTCGAGAGCGTGTCGAAGAAAATCCAAGTTTTCACCAATGCAAAAAAAAACTAAAGTTTTCATGAATGCGCCAAGGGAGTATAAGTGCAAAAACTTATTTATAAAACAATACAGTTTATACTAACATTTGTTTAAATATATGCGATTGAGAGCACTTTCCATAAGTTAGAGCATTCTTAGTTTAAATGAAAATTACGTTTAAATTGATTAAATGTAAGCTACAAAACGGCCTGCCTCCTAAAATTACCATCATTTTCACCTTTTCAATGTATTTGGGGCCTGTATGCATATACAATTATATGCGCATAGGCAATACGAGTGTTTCTTTATTAATAATGATATTATAAGGAGTAATAAATTAAATAAAAAAGATCTATAAAATACAATTGTGAATTATTACCGGTTTCCATAGCAGCTACAAAAAGGAAAACTATATCAATGCTTATTTTTAGTGCAATTTCTTATCAGTTGAAATACGTGGATGAGAAATTTATAAAAAGGAAACAAAGTTTTAATCTCTAAATCTAAGTGAACCCGCAAGGCGTGAATCAATTAACAAGTCAAAACATTCAATTTCATACGACAACTGTCAAATGTTATCGTTATCTAGTTTGGATTACATTTACGTTGAATTAAAATCAGCTGCTGTGAATATATTATGGACAATAATTATCGACTTGTAACGTTTTCACGGCTCGCATAAGGGAGGATTAGTGGAATAAAGATTAATTCGAGTGTGATTTATTACCAGATTCCATAGCAGCTACAAAGGGGAAAATCTAGGTCAATGATTATGATTAGTGAAATTTGTAAGCGTTTGACGACACAAAGGCACAATCAAGGGTTATGCTATTAAAAATCATGATTTACAAGAAAGCAAATTTATATCTATGAATTTTGTTAAAAAGGTAAAATGACATGTTATAAGCGATATTTACAACCTGTTAAAGCCATTTGAGGTGAGGAGGTGATTCAATTAACAAGTCTTCTGGTGAAACATTTGACATGCCAATTTTTATTAATACATTAGCTTATTTGGCTTACATTATACATTAAAATTGTTTAATTTGTAAAGTAAATAAAACTATACATATATATTAAATATATGTTAACAAGATTATACTTAAAACCGACCGTTTTACAGTAAGCAACCATTTTCGACTTGTTAACATTTTCACCGCCCTTGAATGAATGTTAGTGCTATAAGTTATATTAATGAAATTTGTTTTTAATTCATTACCTTCTTCCATATCAGCTACAATAAGAGAAAAGCTAGGTTAATGGTTATGATTAGTGCAATGTCCTAAAATTTGAAAAATGTGGGTGAGAGTTAGCTTAATGAAGTTATGGTTATGAAAAGATTAAAAATATATTAAAAAGCAAACAATTTTTTATGTTACATGTACAAGTGTTAGAGCTAACAAAGGATTAAGGACGTGAATAAATTAACATGTCGTGGAAAACTTGATTATCAATAAATAATTTTAAGTACCTACCTATTATGATGAAAATCTTTGTATAAAACTCATTTTACTGATTACTTTGAATGATTTGCTGATTAATTTAATTATATTAAATTTTGAAGAACAATATTATTCAATAGTTAATACAATTTAAAACTGAATTTAACAAGGCATATATATTAAACGGCTGCCCTGAAATGTATCCATCGACTTGTCAATGTGTTCGCGCCCCGTACAATATATTAGTGCAAAAAACCTGGCGTAAACTTTTACGTACGCACCGTAAAAGTTGTACTTCTTTGGCGTAATTGAGATATTTTTTATTTGCATTCTAATAAATGTTAAGCGACACTAAAAATAAACTAATTACATTCCCAACACGCCAATAGAAGTATAACTTTAAAAAAAACTGATAAATTTCATTTCTTGTTTACCTGTTTCCATGCATCCTAGCAAACGGAAAAACATAGATCAATCTTTATATATAGTACATTTAGCTAAGGATTTAAATAATGAGTAGCGACATGGGAGGTTATTAAAATATTAAGTGTTGTTATCCCGCTAGCCATTTAGTACTAAGCAACTGTTTGATAGAAGTTTGTTATTGGGCTTTCGTATATCTTATTGGTTAGACTTATTCAGGGTGTTACCGCATACATATATTATATTATGTTATATTAGCGTCATGATTCATCAAATATATATTTTGATTTATTACCTGGTTCCATGCAACCTAAAAAAAGCAAACGGAAAAAAAAGCTTTGTCAATCATAACATTTAGTATATTTACCTAAGGATTTAAATAATGAGTAACGAACCGATGGCGTTTTATCAAAAAGAAGGATTGTTAATCCGTTTGCAATTTAGTTCTAAGCAACTATTTGATGAACGTACTTCAACGTTGTTAGTTATTGCGTTTTCATATAGCTCATTGGTTAAAGAATTATTATCAGTGTTACTACGTACATATAAATGTTAATTATCGTTATGATTGTATATCAGTGCTATACAGATATATAGAATTAATTTTATTTTGATGCATTACCTGATTCCATGCAACCTAAAAAAAGCAAACGAAAAAAAGCTCTGTCAATCTTTACACTTAGTAAATTTTCCTAAAGATTAGTTACGAAATTAGTTTTGTAAACTCGCTTGCAATTTAGTTCTAAGCAACTGTTTGACAAACATTGGCTAAAGAGTGTTACTCCGTACATATTATTAATTAGATTCAAGTTTGGATTTTCAGTGATATGGAGATATATAGATTTAATTTGATTTTGATTATTACCTGGTTCCGTGCAACCTAGCAAACGAAAAAAGGTAGGTGTCAATCTTCACATTTGGTATATTTATCTAAGGAGTTTTATAATGAGTAACGATTTGAGAGTGCTTTAAAAAAATGACGTGTTGTTAACCGCTTGCCATTTAGACGGAAGTTTTTGATTGAAGTTTGTTAGTTACTGGACCTTCATATAGCTTATTGGTAAAAAGGCTTAATCTGAGTGTTACTGCAATCAACATATTATACGTTAATTATCATCATGTTTGTATATCGGTGATATAGAGATATATTTATATTAAATTTGTATTTGATTTATTACCTGGTTCCATGCAACCTAGAAAAGAGTAAACCTTAATTAAACCTCAATTGTTAGTTTTTAGTGAAATTTCGTAGCAATGTTGTAGACAATGGAGCGAACATTAAAAAATCTAAATATTGTTTGTTAACTGTTGTTGTCATCCTTTGCCAGTCAACTGTTAAGTATTTGGCATCTAATATGGCTACTGCATAGTTAATAAATTGAAAACTTTTTTAGATTTGGATCAATGATAGTATAATTACAAAAAAATTTTAACGACGAAAATTAACTGGCAATGATTAACCTACATAGATTGACTGGTAGCGATTGTGTTTTTATTATTGAATTTAAAATGAAGGCCAGTTCTAAATCGGGTCTATTGTTCTTATATTTTTTACCTCAGAACTCTCATTTATGAATTGATTTTAAATATTATTTTAACATTGGATTGGACGGTTTAGCTCCCATGTTGGCCCCATACTAATTTCTTAAGTATTTGGTCTATGGAGATAAATCAGAGAATTCCACAAAACCAATTAGAAAATGTATAGTGACAATATACTTGAAGTGGTTTGGACTTTTTTTTAAATAAAAATGTACTTATCGGATAAAATACTTTTTTGCATAATCTGAATATAATAAATATTCTATACATATAGGTATAGGTGAGAGGTAAGAGGTATATTTGAAGAACTCATAAGTTAAAGAAGATGGAATAAGGTTACATATATTGATTTAAATAGATTTGACTTTTACCTGATTCCATAGCAGCTACTAAAAGAAATAGAAAAAATAGGTCAATTCTTGCGGCTTCCTAATATGTAAAATTTTATGATAAATAATTCTTAATGTTACGTTATCGTTTTGTCATTGTGATAGATCATTCTTATTCATCTTAGTCATTCAGATAAATTTATCGGCTGGATTGAGAAAGTATCCGGTTGATGGCGCTATGCTGAAAGTAGGAACGCACGGACCCGGTGGAATTGGCGCAGGCGAAGTTGCGCGGGCCAGCTAGTATAGTTGTATGTTTGGGGAATGAGGTCCAATCGGCATCATACCGGTCGTCAGTGGTATAGCGAGCCTGGCGTTGACCGCCAACAGGTGGTCTCGCCGCTGGAGCAGGTTGCCAACGTGCTCCTCCAGGCGCACGTTCTCCGTACGCAGCTGGTGCAGGCACGATAGCAGCGATGCGACTTCGGAGACACATAATAACGTGAGACCTCTAAATATACAGCATGTCGTTACCATCGCGACAATAAATGAACCCACGTCTAACGCTATTTGCCAATAATCATAAAAAAATATTAACATTAAACAAAATCCATAATTAAAAAAAATATTTTTCAAACAAACTAATTAAGTAAAAAAGTAACAAAATTTGTAACATCCTATACAACTCGCGCCACAGCGTCGCATTACAAGCCTCTCCTTCTAACAGTATGTTTTGTCTCTTTTAAATTGATTCAACCCATTCATATGCATTGTGACTTTTACAAATGAACTTTACGTTACGCTTTTATAGGTAAGGGTGTTCTAAAATTCTTTGTTTTGGAAAATTTAATAACTCTATAAATATTGATGTATAAAGAATGTAAATGTTTAATACAACTTTAAAAAGTTATCCCCTATATGTGTGTTCATTTATTGTCGCGATGGTAACGACACGCTGTATATCACACATGTATTAGGCTAGCACATGTATTCAAACCACTATTTGACTAACATGCGCATAACTTATAGTCTTTAGTGAATGTCCGTTTCAAAAAACTTGTTACCAGCGGTTAATGACCCCGCAAATTGTACGTCTTTCATAGAAAACTGAACGATGTATATATTCATATTTTCTTCTTTTCATGTTAACTTTAATGCCCTAAGGTATAGTTTCGTTCAATTTTATCACCCTATATTATTGAGTGCATGTGACTGTACTAACTGTCAAAGTGTTGTGCCTGCTCCATGAGGAACTGAGAGCCTTGCTCCCATTGCCTCTCCAGTAGTTGGTCGAGGCTCTGCGCACTCGATGTCCCGCTGCGGCAACCGCTGCTCGTACTCTGCAATTGGAACTTCAAAAAAAAACAATTACAGATACATTTTACTAGAGTACTAAGGTTAACATCAGCAAATGGGTTCGCTAATTTCAATCTATTTTAATAATCCATAAAGGCCCATTAGCCGTACTATAATAGGTATATATAATTCGGGACTGTGTAATTTATTTGTTGAAAGTCATGTTATTCTATTATGTATGCAATACTCGTGTGTACTTATTATAACGCACTCACCAACGTCTTACAGGCTTTGTAACTCCACAGAATTTAGGGAATGTCTCCTCTATTAGACCCACGTGAAAACCTAGAGTTGCGGGACCTAATTTTAGTTTTAGCCTTCGGTTTGCGCTGTTGCACATAGGCGGATCTAATTTATAAAACAAGGAACTAAATATGTGAGTACAAATGTGCGGAAAGTCAATGTATGCCGGTGGCCCAAGAGGGTACTTCGTGGCAGTATGTGGGGGAGGACACAATGATGTTTAATAACATATATGACGCATGTCCATGCATTATATGACATAATTATATAATTGAATGTGACCGAGACATAGAACGTATGATATAGAAAGAGATAGCAGTCTATAGAATTGCAATCTAATCGCAGCGATTGGTGTAATTAGAGCGCCTCAATTTAGGTGCGCTAGAGTGAAATCTACCTTATATTTATGTATAAATCTATATCTTTGCTCAAACAGGGTGTAATGACGGTGTCCGTGAGAATGCGCGGATACTAACGGCCGCTGCCTTGTTGATGAGGGGCGGCGGCACCAGCGGGTCCAGGCCGGAGGCGCCGGCCGCGTGCGCCGCCAGCTCAGCGCTGAGCTGCTCCTGCAGCCGGGCCGCGGCCCCGCTCTCCGGGTTCAGCTCGTTGCCCAGCATGTGCGGCGCCGTGCAGCTCGCACCCATGCGGCTGCGTCAATATAGACAGTCAGTCCATCTTCTCTCATAGAACGCGACAAGATGCGCGGATGACGTAAGACATTGCGTCACCGCGCATTCGTTTGGCGGCTGAAGCTGCAGGATGTTTTATGCGTGAACAATAGTATTTAAGGATTTGTATTGGGTCTAGATTTCAGTGTAGCGTTTGTAAAGATCTTCGAACAATGGATCTGTTGGCACTTTACAATTGGATAGAATACTTATAAATAAAATATTTACTTGTGCTCCATCTTGGGCTTCAACGGTCTTTCAGAACCTGAAAACAAATTACTCATGTCAGAGAAGTTATTATAAATGGATCCATCCCTCAGTGATGAATTATAAAATTCTTCTTTTTCAGGGTAATGCCCATCTCCCCTCCGATCGGGTTACCATCTTGTCGTGACGGAGGAATTTAGTAACCGTGGCTTGGTCACGTACGGTGAAGCCAAGGGGAACCCACGCTGTTGGCCTTCGGTATAAAACTCCGCTCCGAGTGGGCTCACTGAGCCCACTCTAGATGCGCGCTGGGAGGGTGCTGGGAACATTCGAGGGTGGTAGAAGAGGAGCCACTCTCCTTGTCTTCAGCTACTGAAGTGGAATTGTGGGGGAAGAGAAGTGTCGTTATTGCGTTTGGCCGCCCTCCCCATCCTCCGCGACTCAGTGGGAATGCACCGTTGATGGAGTAGTGGTGCGACCACGGGGTGAAAAGAGAGTCGGTATTACGACACGCCGTTCTCTCTACTCTCCGCGGCCTAAACGTAATGAGCGGCGGAGGCACAGCCTCGGTCCATCGCTAGAGGCTAAATGCCTTCTTGCTTATGAGCGCTGGCTCTCCAGCCTGGAGCCCATGGTCTCCGGTAAGCGAACACGGGGGAGTTCGTAGGTCGTGAGAGGTGGGCTGAGTAGGAAGGCACGCTAAATGTTCCAGGGTGCCTTACTGCTGGGGCTGCTCTGAGATCGCCAGCGCTGGCAGAGTCGCGGAAGAGTGAGAAAAAGTTTCCGTTGCCCTTACAATATGCGTATCAATAGGTGTAACATATACATGGGGGCACCACCACGTCCAAAAAGCAACGGTGTCCTTATAAAACTTTTACTCATTTTTGCTACCCTTCAATTTTCTCACTTCTTTCCACGTTAAAAAATAACAGAAGCAGAATGTAGTACAACGTATTTAGGTTAACATGAAACAAAAAAGAGAACTTAAAAATAACTCCAGGATTCTCAGTTTATCACTTACATAAGCCGTACTATATTATACATTACACTCCTTACATTCATACTTACTACAACTAATAAACTTTAAAGCGAAACTTATAATACTCCTGCAGTATTGCTTTAAAAATTCCATAATACCTTTCGGTTCGACTAAAAATCATCAATTCAGATGGTCCTTTCTTTTTTAAATTATCGTCTTAAAATACAAATTGCCGTATAAGTTCGGTAATATGTTTTTTCACGTATTTTTTCACGTATTTTTTCACTCTTTACTCTACTTATTTCGAATAAGTACCCCGGTTCTTGTTTGTTCAGTCAAACTTACACTCTTTAAAAATCACACTTACCTGGAGAACTTGGCGGAGAGTCTTTGATTTCTTGATACATAGGTGGCGGCGTTGGTTGCGGAGGTCGACGCACATTCGCAAGGCTCTGCGAAGATGTCTCTGTGAAGAAATATATATTTATAATATACGCAAATATCACTATACTCATTAAATTCGTATTTAATATACACTCATCACACATTGGAATGTAAATGATGAGTGTCGTTTTGTTAGAATACGCACATATAGAACTATTCCCCTAATGGGAAGAAAAGTAGCTATCGAATGTATGTTCATACATTAATTTATATGTACAATACGAAAAAAATTTATGCAATCTTATGAACTTGTCACTGGGCGTTTATGAAATTAATGACTTATAAAATCGATTATTAAATGTACATGTATTATTATTAGCAATTCAGCTGTATCTTAAATGGATAAAGTAATAAAAGCCAGCAAGACCATTGGGCCTCTAGAGAAGGCTTTTGCCGCAAGTAAGCAGTCAGGTCCAGCTCGAAAATGGGTGTCATGCGCTCAAGGGGCAGTCTTCATCAGTGTCCTTGTGGATTGGGTGCTCTCCGATAACGACGAGACATTTCCGTACAGTAGTTACAGCGCACTTGCCACTTGCACCATGCATTTTATCCATGTAGTTTATGGTTGAATGGTTACACCCTAACATAGATGTAGCATTAAAGTAAAGTCCATCACTCCGTGGCGCAGCTTCGATCCCGGGGTCCGTGGGTTCGATTTCCACACGAGAAAACTGTTTATGTGGCCCACAGATAGTTGATTCGGATCTGGGTGTTGGGCCACTTGAAATTAATATTATGTAAAATGTCCTTACAGCACGGCACAGCAAATATAATCCTACAGTAAGCAGGCAATGTTTTCGGAGAGAAGACTACAACAGATCTTTCTAGGTGGCAGTCTTCAACGTAAAATACGATATACAATACGTCCGATCCCGAATGAGAGTACACTGCTGGATGGAGATTGGGAAGGCGGATTATAAAGGGGCTCACGCATAGACGAAGGTGGCGGTGCCGCACCCATTGAGACAACCGTCGACACCGCGGCCCTCTTCTTGTTCCTGATGGTGGCCGGGGGCATCGGCACCATCGCGTTCACATCCTTGCTTGTGCTGGCTATGCCGCTGATGCTGTGCCGGAAACAAAGTAAACAGTCAAGTTCACGCTGCGTACGTTCCCAAGGTCAAGAGAATAGCGCTCGGCTACAAAATAAGAAGAAAATTATGTAAAGCCGAAATAGATATGAACGTTCTTAATAATTGCAATTACTTATATTTACTTATTGAATTTCATTTTCGTAATATACATAATACAGCCCATACCTATCTTAAATAAGTCATATTACGTCTGTGTATTATTATAACACACTTATTTTAATTAAAAATAACTTCTTTTCAAGTTTTGTCTAAGGATATGTTAATTTGTAAGTTTAAGATTTAAGGTACATGAGTGAACAGGCAATAAACGGAAGCTTATCTCTGTATAGCTTAATTAATACTACTTCAACTTTAAAAATGTTAAAGACTTTCGAATTCGCTATTGCAAAAATGTATATTATATAGATATATATATTTGCCATTCCTCAATCCTTTACTAGGACCAAAATACAAACAACAGATAGATCAACAACTTTTGTTGACATGTTGATCAACTTTATCAACAAAGACACTATAAAAAAGCAGTGGCTCAGGCTAGAAATTACGTTCAAAAACACTCTGCAAACCAAAAAGTAAAAAAGCATAAAACTAATGTCACACAAAAAAGTTTAGAAATGGAATAAACAAAATGAAAAATACAGTCGCAATGAGAAAAGCATAGCAAAAATTAGGAATAGAAAAATATTATCAGTTATCTTAAGAGAACTATATACAACATTGGGCCGCTATCTGGTTTTAGGTCGTCATGTACATTTCAAGTTTTAATTTTTTTATCGGGTCTTAATAATTTCAATACTTTAATGCAACAGATGAACGACACGACGACAGAAATACAATAATAATCATAAATGTAAAAAGAACTGTAGTTATTCTTGAGTAGTTTCGTCATTACATAGAATAAAACAAAGTCCGCTGTCTGTCTGTCTGTCCCAATGTATGCTTAGATCTTTAACAGGCAACGGATCTTGATGCGGTTTTTTTACTAGATAGAGTGATTCAAGACGAAGGTGTATTTTAGAATAATAATTATGCAAAACAATAAATAAAACAAAATTGCAAGCCTTATTTTTATATATAAAGATGTTCTTGTAGGTATCTTAACAGTTGTTTACAAATCAAAGTTTTTAAAACCTTATCGTTGATAAAATACGGTACAAAATATCTTACCCAGCTTTGTTGGGGTCCTGCATCTCGTAGGTAACGTTGAGACCTCCCCATGGGGACCGACCGGGAACACCATGCGGAGAATGGACCGGGACGCTCTGCTCCATGGAGGCCTAAGTGACGAGTACTATGAATAATAACAAAATTACAACCACAACGCGGTAGCTGTGTCAAAAGTAGGGAATAGTAATTTAAAGTATTATTAGTAATTCGAAATGGTCTCTACGATTTTGAATACGGGCCATCAACCTCGAAATCCAGTTGTCGACTGCAGCAAGCACAATGTTCACGGTTACTTTAGCCATTGCTTCAATTTGGGATGCATTTATAGAACTACAATCTTGTCTTACGTCTCAATCAAACGTCTAATACTCCCCAAACATTTTGTCACCCTAAGTGTTGAATTATGAGCTAGAGAATGACTATTTGTGACTGATTAAGTCCATTCCGTGGGTGATAAGCCTCTTTTCCGTGCTAACTATCTGATAATCTGGAGTAGAATCATGAAGTATAATAATTAATTATAATTAATTAGTCTTACTTATTTTCAATCTCAATAATCGTAAAAATGAGAAATATTAAAATAGGAAAGCCAATTAAATGAGACGGAGCAAAACGAACGGATGCGACAAAAATGTATACTCTATAGTTATATGTAGGTTAAAGGAATGATAGATGTGGTTGTTATTCAAATTTTAGCATTATAGGGTATGCTAGGGGAAGGCCTCCCCTAAGTACGGGTATGAAATCATAAATGCGATTCCTACATCTGGATCTTTTGACCGGTCTGTTACGTTCGTTCAAGGTAATAATACAGATTGCAACTACACACATCATAGCCAGAAATGTAGCCAAGGGAAACATTAGGAACATCCCATAGTTATAGAAAATATTATTAACATTTTAATAAAAATAGTTACACTGATACAAGTATAAATTAAGTATGCGACAAGAAAAGAGAAATAAAAAAATACATAATATAATGTAACTGAAAAATGATTACTAATAAAATAAAACAACACGTGCGAGTCATTTGAGTAGCAATTATTTGCCAAATGTGCGCGGGATGTGACTGTGCGGACGAACGTTGGCTATGATAACGTGGAAATAATACCAACTTACCATTTTACAGGACCACGAAGTGGGGGAGTTTCGTTCAATGCAACATTTCAGTATCATTAGTGCAATTTATTCAACTTTTACGGTTAATGCATTACTTATAGAATGTGCCCGGGTAAATTGTACGATAAGATTTATCATTGACGCAATTTGACCGTGTCGTAATGTATGCGCGATGAACAGGACATCAGCAGATGTTCATCGGACGGGTGTCGCGAACGTACTGAATGGCGCGCACATGTCAAATCCAACTTGATGCGCCGGCACAGGGCAGGTAGTCCAGGGGATGGGGAGCAGGTACAAAATCGCAATGTTTAACTTCGCTAGGGTGATCTCGCTACGATTGACAAGACCCTACTTCCAGGAAAATAGTCCACTAAGTATTTGTACAACGCAAAAAAATGCACTGTCTTGATAATGTTCGGTTGTAAAACATTACGCCTTTTGAAGCGGAAAGAAATCCAGTTGATGTTTTAATGCGAAAGAAATGCTCGATGATCGTGGACATCTCTTGTAATCGCATGTTAGTCCACTTCTATATGAAAAAAATGAAAAATATTTATTAATGTATGTAGGTTTACAATTGATACAATACTAACCCCCACACTAGGCGCAGCCTGTCCTATGGGGGAAGGCGTTGAAGGTGAGACGGCATTTATAAAAATGTATATACAGACAATTTATAAATAAAAAATACCAAATTAAAAAAAACATTCTGTTAACTCGAATCCACTTGATTTCATTTCATCAAAATCGATCCAGCAGTTTAGGTGTTCAGTCACTTACACACGCACAGAAGAATAAGATTTATTATAGAAACGTATAAAAAACAAAACGAATAATGTTTCGAGAAATTCATGTGAGCGGTGATTCGATATAAGTTCATCAGTTAGGGGGAATAGATGGAAATTATTATATCGCTAATTGGGATGAAATACGCGCGCAGGAAATTACAACAATAGGGAAACATAAACGAATGAAGTGACCGTAAATGCAAATGAACACAAATAATACTTCCATGAGGAAACTGTGCCTATACTTGTGTTTGCCAAATATTTTTTCCTGTCCAAATAAATCGCTATGATGGGTACCAAGAAATACTTATATAATAAAATACATAAATATTAGCATATATATTCTTCGATAATGTACAATTTGAAGCTTTATAAACTGCTCAGAATCATGGAACCAAAAATTAGTTATAATTTTTGTATTATACGAATTAAATTGAAGGTGTTGGTGGCATCTAATAATAGAAGCAATTAATCGAGCATGAAATAAAGCTTGCAAAAAAAATCTCAACGGGAAGTGCTTATTATGATGTAGAACAATATGCTAAAGAACGAGATTTTGCAGTAGTATATCATCTGGCTACTGCTGATTCTTCTCATTATTATTACTTATAATGATGGAAACATATGATATTCAAAAAACAATAAGATTATAAACATATGTACAACAGGCGGTTTAGGTCTGAACTGATATAAATTATAAAACGGGCGTTAATTTATTCAATACAAATTAAAGTTGAATAAAGAAATTTCAATTTTGACCACGACTTTCTAGTTTTGGTAAGTACTATATTATTGGACACTTACATGTTCGCTAGAATTGGTGGTGACCTGCGTCGCCTAATTTAAAAATTTAAGAAACATAAATATTACGGTTATTAGGAATCCGAGCATAGTGGGAAGTTTCACTTACCTGACAAGATAAGATGATCAAACATCAGCATTTAGGGCGATGGCATATCTAGCAAATAAGGACGATAACTCTACCAGTCACAACATAACTGCGCCGTACGCGTGTACGGTATTTGCGGCTTCATCGAATATGCGATAAAGCTATCAATGCGTGCTCCGAAAATAATAGTAGCAGTACGACATGATTAAAGGAAGGCAATTCTTCAATTTCTATATATTCACAAGCATGCTTTAGATATTGTGTTAATGTCATTGTTTGTCGTTGTATGTTTTATTCTATTTAACAAAAACAATAATACTAAACATAAACTTGTGCAATAAATTACATGGTTAACCTGGTTGTTTCAAAAATACAAAAAGTTTTGTACCTAATGTACGTTTACATTCAACGGGTTATTTTCTGATGCAGAAACGCCGGTTTCTGAAATGCTGCTCATCGTAGAAATTAACTAATCAGCTGTCAAATGTCATTTGAGTTGAACGATGAATTAACTCTTTAAACTGATCAGAAATGATGATTGACGATTGATCCAAAGAGTTTAACCATCTTTTTGGCAATTCAAATGACATTTGACAAGCCATTTGACAGCTGATTAATTAATTTCTACAATAATCAGTTTTCAGAAATTAGGCGTTAAGGTAATATCTTTAATAATAATATTAATAGATTAATACTTCAGTTTAGTGTCGTTTAAATTGACATATATCAACTAAATTCGTTATAATTGTAACTGAAATATTTATTAGTGTCATTAATTAAATGCTATTAAATGTTTTCATTTTACGTGTTTATTATGAAGCTGTTTTAAAATCGCATATGTTATGCACAGGAAGGTCAAATACCTAAGTAGGTATCCAAATAAGTTTTGGATTCACTTATTAAAAAAAAAATGTTACATTTTCGACAAAACCGTTTAATTCCTTACTAAATTCGAATTTAGTAAGGCAGCAACACAATTAAGACAATGCTTACTTAATTAGTTATTGTCTGCAAATCCAAACAGAAATAATTCATATAGCTCATGATATCAGTCGCCCGTACTTAGTTAATGCTGAAACTGATGCGGCGATTCAATTGAACAATGGTACGGCAATTGTTATTGGTACTAATAGCGAACTTATTGGTACAAAAGATATCCCGCGAGATTCAAATGGCCATCAGAATGAAAAAACACATATCGTAATAGTTTCAACTCTCACCTGTTTTTGAGGCTGATGAAATATGTGCTGAGAGGTTCCGGGCATGTCCGGTGGCATTGGCACCTAAACGTAAACCATAATTAGCGACCCTCGTGATACGCACAACGTAATTTGCTACTTCAATAATTAATTAGACGTTACATGCAACACCACGTGTCTTTATTGTTGTGATGATTCCTCCATCGCTATAAGGGCAAGTATCATAGCTAAATGTTGCCTTTTCGTTTATAATAAAGCATGCTTTTAATTATACTCCTTCAGACGATTTAATTTTATAACAAACATATATATAAAACACGTTCACACTTAAAACCGATAGAGCCTTTAAGTACAATTATTTTATTGTATATAACTTCTTAAGAGTTATTTACATGCACCACGGGCCAAGTAAGTCGAAGAAGTATAATTTAACGGTGCTTCAGTATGTACGCGCCGAAGATAGGGTTCACTGTCTACATGAATCAATGATTTAAATGCGTGAAATCACACCAAAGAGATTTTTAAATTCATGAAAGAAGTAGGCACTCGAAAATTAAAAACAATATTTACAAGGCAAAACACGCCTTCATGTTATGTTTTACATGAAACCGCCAACCATTGCGTATTTGATGTGATTTCCACCTTGACCGGAAAAGTTAGTTATCTATTACCTTTTATGTTAAGCATTAAACTTGGTTGCACACACAACTCGATCGGCGGGAACATAGCGTAGAAAATTACAAAACAACAAAGGGAATTTGAATTTATACACAAAATATAAACTTTATATTTCGTGGCTCACATAATTTTTTTATTCTTTTATCGTAAGTGGTTGGTAAGCACAATGTCTGTTAGTTACATTTTCTCCCACAGCGTGATGTGAAATAAGATGAGGACTGTATAGTTTTTATTACGTAAATAAGTTTCGAAATTTTCGAAATTTAAAAGTTTCAAAAGTATCCCGCGCTAGTCGTTACTATAAACCTTTTCTTCAGGTTTCTTTTCTTACACTTAGAACTAGACAACGATAGCCAGTGCTATCGAAGACAATAGGCAATGAAATCTATAGAATTCAAAACAAGCTTAAACCAAAAGGGAAAGAAGATAGAGATGTGTAATTTGACTAAGCTTGTTAGCCCCGAATACGGGGCACGAATGTCAGACGATAGAAATCAGAGACAAGCGCTGTGGGCGCTAGTTTTGGGACCAGAAACGTTAAGTCCATTGCCTTACATACAAGTCTTGAAACTCAGTAGAACTCCAATATTAGGGATTGACCCCGCCGTTGAAGGGAAATCCAGGCGGCACTGCGATCGACGGATGCATCAACGTAACCTACATTTTTCAAGTCCCATAACGTAACTCATGTTCACATTGACAGTTCGTAAGGTTATTTGTGAGTTGTGAATAATGAACGTGGATATAAATGGCGTGACCATCGTCGTCATTTTCGTGCGAATATCGCCGTCTTTATCGCGCGCCTATCACCATCTTTGTCGCTCGACTGTATCTTTATGTCATCTTTTTTGCAAACGGGCATCCCTCGATGGCAGCGGCGCTAGCGTAAGCCGTATGTGAGGCAGCGTTTATTTTCCATTTCCCAGCTACGACTACAACGCTTAGACAGCCATGGACGCCCATGGTTGTGTGTGCGACCGGGACATGAACCTGCGCGTGGGCGGTGAGGTTGAGGCCGTGGCTGGTGGACGGCAAGGGCACCGAGACGAGCAGCGAGATGGGCCCCTCGCGCTCGGCCTTCCCGCCCTACACAACCCACGCTCTATTAGTCGCTCGCCAAGCCAGCGCTCCTTTTTAGTGAGGCTATGCATGTATCGTTGTACCGAGATCTTCCCAACGGGGGGAGCTTGAGGTTAATGATTGAGCACACGCACCTTCAGAATTATAATGACCTATTTAAAAAAATATCAATGTTTGGGGAGCGTGAAATTGAGATTTGTGCACTTATGAAAAAACGCGGTGATTGGAGCCAAAACCGGCCCTTGTTTTAATAAGAGTCGACAAAAGTCGTTTTAGGTCATTTCCTGATATAAAGTGAAAATCATGATGTTTCTTAATTAGGTCCCTTTAATTCTAAAGGTGTGCACAGCAACTGTTGATCAAAAGGGAATCTCAAATAAGTAGCGCTTCAGGACATGGTATGAATTCCCTTGATTGCGCCCCCGCAAAACTCTACGGATCTCAGAGTAACATTTAATAATTTTAGCTCATTATATTTTTTTTTTAAATTTAGAATAATGTAAATGTATTTTTTTTTTATATTATGAAATTTGTATACCAATGTGTGGTCGAGATTTTCAAAAATGATTGTTTACCCAAAGATTTATGTCGTGTGTACGTTATATTTTTATATACATTTAAGCATCTATATTAAAGACAACAAAAAGTGTTAGTTCAGCGCCACATGTATCAAACAGACAAAAATTTATGGAACCTAAATGAAATAAAATAAAAATATAACCATAAATGCATATTTAAATACTCAGAAACCCAAAACAAAATTAATAGAAAATCTACAAGACCTGTAACAAAAAATTGGTAAGAAACGCTATAGATAAATCAAACTTTCTGTCTTTCGATTAGTTATTTCTGTACTTACACATAAACCAAACATAAAAGCATAATAAAGCTAAACATGCCCCAGTTTAAATTAAGCTAGAAGCATGACTTATATTGTAAAATTAAATAATATAAAAATAAAATGAATTATTTTAACTGATAAAAATTAATAAACAATATATTACGTATTATTGCTGCACTAAAGACAATTTGGTCGTAAGAAAATAAAGTCTTAGACAAACTGCATGCAACTTTAATTATTGTCTCAATTCATAATATTCAACTTAAGGCTTTTTTTTTTCTCCTATCCAGTTTTTTTAGGTAGTTTAAAAGGAAATAAAATCACTGCTACCAACCTGGTGTTGTGACGGCGACCGCATATTGGGTGCTGTATTTAGACCACTTGGTCCTGGCATGGGACTAGGAAGATGCCTGTGAAACAACTTTTTATGAATATCACGTGAAATACGTTATAATTGTAATAAGAGCTTACAAAAGGAAATGCTGAAACCAGTATTTCATTAAAGATCCGTCAGGATAATTTTGAGATCTGTCTAAAACACAGAAACGTTTTGATGAAGTATAAAAAAAAAAAATGTCTTAGAATGCCCGCCAGTTTTCCCTATTATTACTCGGTACTGTAGAAACAATAAAAAACACCCTGTGTATATATATATACCGGTGTTAATATTTCCAGCAGTAAAGGATTTTTTTTATAATATCTCAGTGGAAAATACAAATCAGCAGGCTACTTTCTTTTACCATCTGCAGATGTGAAATATGTCATGAAGTATGTCCGATCGAGTTAAAAAAAACTTGAAATAGAAGCCGCACCTGGGACTGGGCTGCGTAGCTGGGCTGTGTGCGGGCGGCATGGGGGGAGGTGGTGGCGCGGGGCTCATGCTGGAGAAGTGCGCCGTCATTATCGGAGGCTCCTCAATCTTCGCCTGGGGAACATATACTGTCATTCATTTTTATTTTATTTTTTTCACTTAATAACAGTAACCATACGACATTGACCTGTTAAACCACAACTTCGTTATGTTAATCACGTCTTACTTAAATTGGACAATACGGGACGGTGATACTACTCTGCCGCAACACAGTTCTTACTAGCGCGGAGGGTAATTGTCATTTTTCTGCTGTTGGCACTTACGCTATGAACATATTCTTTCATAATATTGAATGTAATCTTGTGTTTATTAGTGAAAATCTTTTCAAATGCAAATGTTTCTTTCCAAAATTAATTATTATTATTTATCCATGATTACATTACATACTCATGTGTAATCGTTAGTGTAATGCACGCAATATTCATATTCCCGAAGTTGTACTTCTTATGGCGCGTTTACCGCAACATGATTCACACGTTGTGCCGACATCTAGGTGGAATGAGGGCCGGATGATGATGATGAGACAACTAAACGCAACACCAACTTTACGGTATCACTATGGCAACCAATAACAACTTTTTGGCATATACCAAAAAGTGTTATTGTTAGATTTTACGTTATCGAGGTTTGATTTTCAAGATTTTATTATATTTGATTTACTTACTTTATTCTAAACTTTTGAAAGCTCATACAAGATTTTTCAAATAGCTTCCTTTTCTGTTACAACCTTTTTATACATAATCAAAATTTGAAAAGATATTGTTGATACAAGTTAGATGTGTTAGCGTCATGACCATATACAACACTGACCTTTTTGATGACCTTGTCGACGACGTCCAATTGTATTTCGCCTGATGGGTGCGCGTTTTCCCAGGCCTGGCTGCCACCTTGAGAGCTGCCATCGTTCACCTATATCGAGTACAAAAACCACATTAAAAAGGAACATTTGATATTAGTGTAAATGTAATTGAAATACGTTTGGTTTAGTCTTGTACTTCTTACATTTTGTAGTAAGTACTAAGTAATATAAATTTATGTTTAACTTAATTTGCCAAGTCACTACCTTAGGTAAAGTCTTTAAAACTTCACAGGCATATTATTTTTGTTAGTACTAAAGAGAAGATCATAGATTTTTTAAGGCTTACAATGTTATGTGGAGGGGTTGCCGCGTAATCAACAGGAGCAATGGGCGTATTCGCCGCCGATACAGCTTTCCTCTTCTTTGTCTGTTTCGGCTCGACCAACTCTGTATTAGCTATCATGGACTCTTGGTACGTCGACGCCTTTGGTGCCGGCGCCATTGATGTATTTGTCACAGGGCTGTGGAGAAGCAAGTGATGGAATTAAGTTCTCACGGCTGACAGCGTCATATGAACCAATCGCCAATTCATCAACAATTTAGAGGGGTTTCTCGTTGTGTACGCATCAGCTTTATTTATCATGTATATTTTGGTACAGCGTATAAAAATACAATAACATATTATGTTTATGTGTTTATAAGATATAACGAGTTTTTATATAAATTACCTCGTTTCTGTAAACATCAGCGATAGGTAATGTCCAACGTCAAAATTAGCCAATTTTGTGTTTTGTTCACGTATATAATTTCAAAGTTCTATAACGTATATAGTTCGCGTCCAGGTGGAGCCGTTGGCTTCAACGCTTGGTTTGCAGCGATCCCGATTAAGTCTGTTACCTGGCAGATGTTCCGCTGACGGAGGTCACCGTCGAGGTGGCTGTTGCCGTGGAGCTGGCCCCCGCCGCCTCCGGCTGCTTGCTGGAACTGGGCGATGCGGCCGGCAGGGGGATCTTCGCCGTAACGACCGGCGCCGGGGCTCCTAATGACATTTAAACTCGTTTATTCCCCCGGCCACCCGGTTACATGTGACAATAAAAAACTCAAACATTAAAATTACAAAAAAATAAAAACACAAAGAAAAATATAAGAAACTAGCGACCCGCCCCGGCTCGCACGGGTGCAGTGTATTATACATATAAACCTTCCTCTTGAATCACTCTATCAATAATCTATTAAAAAAAACGCATCAAGATCCGTTGCGTAGTTTCAAGTTTGTTCAAAGATCTAAACATACATAGGGACAGACAGACAGCGGGAAGACTTTGTTTTATACTACGTAGTGATAGTGATAGATCAAATGAAAAAAGTCTACCAATGCATCTCTTTCACTCGCCTCAATCATATCAAATGCATATGGAACATGTTGTGATGTATGTTTGGGGAGTCGTTACCCTTGGCGCTGGGTAGCGGTGGCGGCTCTGGGGCCGGGTGTTGGGGCGAAGGCGCCGGGGTGCTGCTCTTGCTACCGGAGCCGCCGCCGTCGCCGGCCGCCGAGCCGCGGCGCGACGGCGAGGGCTTCTTTTTATCTAGCGGGTGGTGCAATTCTTGGCGTATTATCTACATTTACACAATTTACATACAAGTTATTAATGCTTCGATTGTTTCAAAGCTGCGACTGTCTAATGCACTCTGCAACTAAATATCTCAAAGTAATTTTGGCTAATTTTAAAATAAACCCAACAAACGGTCGACATTTGGCTCGGATGTTTTGATCAATGCTTGCGGATTAACCCTTAGAATTCACCTTGGCCCTTATGAGTAACAACACTGTGTGTTGACACAGATATTGCATCAGCAGTAACGGGTATTCTATACATTTGTAAAACAAAAAACTGATATATTAAATCAATAATTAAATAGGTAGATAAGTTATACTTCTTTTGGCCAGTTTCGAGAAAATATGAAATTAAAACTTTTAACGATGCGCGGTCATAACAACAGCCAAAAAGCGATACTAGTTGGTTGAAGACCGGGCGATTTTGACCAACTTCACGGTATTACCATGGCAACCAATAACAACTCTGACATATACTCATAATTCCAAGTTATTAAATTAAACCGTTAATAATTGCATTTAGTGTCTCTTTTTCGCAAAAAAAAAAATGGTACTGGCACAGGGGATATCTTTTTTTCTTTTAGAAGAAGTCCTTACACATATTTTTTTTTTTACTAAAAACAGTAATTTTAACTTCCTTAACGCTTTAATTATCTATCTAGATGAAGTCACATAGTTTCACTCAAGCCTTTATAACAGACACGCTCGGACAAAAGAAGAAAAAGTGACAAGCACATTATAATTAATTATCTACTTTATAAAAAGCAGTTTACAATGAACAAATGGTCTAGTTTACTCATTCAGAAGCTCAACTTTATGATTAATAGTACCATTAATTTTCAACAGTTGTTTTTTTTTATGAAATTTACTGCTTAATATGTTTAATCCATCATAATACACAACGACGAGCTTAAATAACTTCAGAAACCGTGCCCAACATGCGTTCTAGTACACACTCCATTTTAAGGCATAAGACCAATAAAAAAGCATATAAATTATATTTTGCCACGACAAATAGTTATAAAAATCCATAGATATAACAATATTCCTCTTCCTTTTTCAACTAGGGCCTGGGGTAAGCAACCTTTTTAATCAATGGGCCAATTTAAATTTCAATTTTTTTTGGCGGGCCGCACATAATGATTAACGAAAATTTATTTATAATACATATTAGAATAAAAAAATATAAAATTTAAAACAAAGTAAAGATTTCATATACAAATTTTAATGCAATGTAAAAACAAACAAGAAAAGAACAGAAAAACGAACAAAAAATATTTCGGTTCAGTATGTACTACCATTTTATAATAATTAATTTTATAACAATATATTGATGGGAGAAATTCGATAAAATAAATTCAATTTTAGAAATGCTTGGCGGGCCGCATAAATATGTTTAAGGGGCCGCAAGCGGCCCGCGGGCCGCGGGTTGCTCATCCATGAACTAGGGCATTTTTGTTGTGTAAAGATTTCTTAAAACAGTACATAAAATATGTAATAATATAATATATTTATATTTAACACGTATTTCATATATAATGACTACTGTTAAAAATAGAATCAAATAATAAAACGGAATAATGCTAATATCACAATGGATCCTAGAAAATGTATTTTTTAAGTTTTAACTTTAAAACGAGACATTATTTCGCAGTGTAAGATAATGTCAATCCAAACTTTGCGCGATTTCGATTCAAGAATAATATTTGATTTCATGTTGGGTACAACACAATTAAAATGTTGTTCATCAATGAAGATTTTATTGATTTTGATGATTTTATTTTTCAGAACTGTAAAAAATCTCTACAAACACAATTCTAGTAATTGGTACACTATTAACCATAAAAATCCCTCTCTAATTTAAATAATAAAATTAGCCATGCTCTAACTGCCTAAATAATGTGTATAATATAATACTTTGCAAAGTGATTCGGCAAATGCTTCGAAGACGTTCGTCGAATACAACTCAACATTATTTTAACGAAAAATCTACTAACATACATAAATGTGCAAACACACACACAAAACCATCAAAATGATATCGGACACACACTTTTGTCTCCCGATTTGTGTTTCCGCGCGGCCGGCGTTTGTTCCATCACTTCGTGACCGATGTCTGCCGCTGACGACGGTGCACAGAAACATTACAAGTTAGTTAGCAAGGTTTTCTGGCGTCGATATACATGTATGTTTATTATATACCAAACGGGTAAGAAAATATATAAAACAAATTTAATAAACATGCACAATATAAGTAACAAAATATATATGTATATTATGACAAATATTTGATGAAACGAAATAAATGTATATCACTACTAGGTAACGAAAAAGCGCACCATAATCGATAAAAAAACGTTCAACACAATGGCCTCTGCAAAAAGCAAACCGATTTTGTTTGCCTTGAAAAAATACCTCACTAAGAGTCCGTGTTAGAAGAGTAGAAGTAGAGCGTAGTAGCTATAAATAGGCAAGGACTTTTTATTAAATATCCGGGCGGCCTTCGTACTCGGTCGCCTCTACCCGCTCCTCAATAAAACGTCAAAAATGTCCCTTCGGAACAAGGTGACCTTATATAAGGCAGTAGTTCGCCCTATCATGACGTACGCGAGCCCCGTCTTCGCTCACATTGCTCCGAAGCAAATACACCGGCTTCAGGTGATTCAAAATCGATTCTTGCGCAGAGCCACGGGAGCACCCTGGTTCATGCGCAATATCGACCTACATGTCGATCTAGAATTGCCCACCATCGCGCAATTCCTGAAGTCGGCGTCGCGCCGATATTTCGATTCCGCCGCCGCGCATCCCAACCCACTTATCGTAGGTGCCGTCACCTACAGGCCCTTGCCGCTAAATATTTTCCGCCGCGATTACCGAAGACCGCGCCACGTTCTCGACTTCCCTGACGATGAGACGACTATCGCCATCGAAAGGATCAAAAATCTCAAGAAACACACCAACACACACCGCACTCGCCGGCGAGTGCGGCAAACATATACTAGGTTCCGCCACGTACCTGGCAGGTTTTCCCCTATTAATGATAGAAGCGTTGCTGGAGTTTCTTCCGCCACTTCTTCTCCCAGCGCCAACGCTCTCCAAAGTGGTAGTAATGTTAGCTCTAGTAATTCCCCCAGTCAGATAATAGCTACCGATCGCGCCGAGGTCCGGCCCTCTCGGGCACCCTCGAATCGGAATGCTAAACGCGTGCTGAGTGACAGCCCAAGCCGAGGTCCCCTCTCGGGGACCCTTGAGCCTGATCACTCCATGGAACGCCCGCCAAAGCGCCCTAAGAGCTTGGCGGCCTCCCAAACCGGTGATAATAATAGCGTGACGGCCCGAGCCGAGGCTCCCCCGGGAGCCCTCGAGCTTAGTCACCATAACGCGTAATAATAATACGCAGAGGTTCATATTTTATTAAGACGATAATAATTTCATGAAGGCTAATAATGACTTATGTAATTGAATTGACTTTTTTTTTTTTTTAGCCAAAAATAAAACTAATATTATTATAAATATATTATTCTTTGTGCCACTTCGTGATTTGCAATAACTATATCTTAAAAAACTGCTATTTCATAAATACGTTCATATTATAAACACATAGAATGAGAAGCAACTTGTGACCATTATAAACCGTCCCAACAAATTACTTCAAAACCTTGGAATAAAACACCGATACTTCGCATGGATGATTAGCACATTGAAATAAAGACATTCAAGGGATAAAATTGTTGAGTGGCAGCATTCTGAGATTCGTTTTGTTTTAATGAAGTAGAAGCACACCTGCAATCCTCCAAGGCAATAAAAATACAATTCGTTTAAATTCAAAAAATCTGAGCATAGTACCACGTAACTACGAAATTGGGACGTATAATTCTCAATTCTCATTCCAATTTTGACTCGGTGTTTCTGGTGGCGTTGGATTTTGCAGTTTTCGAAGCATCGGTCACTCTAGAGTAAATTTAACACAACAAATGCGTATACCTGTTCAAATGTTACAATTAATCTCATGTAATTCTAGTCGTTATTCGTTTCAGTACTCATCTTCGTCTTTCACATTCCTTAGTGCCTGTTCACGTAGGATCATGGGCGGTGGCGAGTGCGGGCGCGGTAGACGTCGCGATTTGGCGCGAGTGTAACGTGTTTTCAGAGGTTGAAAACATTGACGACTATCTTATATTTTGAACCGAAAATTCATAACTAAAGTGGAAGATGCTAAAATGGTTGAACTTACCTGATGTCGCGAGTGAATAGCGCGCTCCGCCGCTAGTTCGACGTGAACACACTCAAACGTCTCAAATAAACGTTTGATAATATCGCGCGTTCGTTTCGTACGTGAACATTTGGATACTAAGTCAGATGTTTGATATTCCGTGACCGTGCCCGCTACCGCACCCGCGATTAAACGTGAACGAGCACTTATACGCCGTCACTCAAAAACCACTGCCTAGACGGTGTTTTGGAAGCGTGAAATTGCTATAGTATGAAGAAAGGAATAAACGTATTGAATAATGAAAAATAACTAGCTTTTCACCCGCGGCTTCGCTCGCCTTGAAACCATTAAATACTCGTAAACATCTTTCTTTAAAAACTATGCGTATTTTTTAAAGACTAGACTATCTGTGTACCAAATTTCATTTAAATCGGTTCAGTAGTTTTGGCCTGAAAGCGAGACAGACAGACAGCGTTACTTTCGCATTTATATTATTAGTATGGAAGTATGGATTACTTACCCAGTTGTTGTCCTGAGTTTGTAGGCGTCTTGGACGCGTTCGGTGTATTCTTCCCTGATATCACGCCGCTGCTGTGCGAAGATTTGCGGCTTGGCTGAAAATAAAAAAAAACAACATTCATATACCATTCAGAAAAGAATAAAAGAACGATTCGTAACTGTCACAAATAGCATTAGACAAAATATTTTACACATTTTTTTTGTTAGTGATTCTTTGGACCTAACTACAAGTAACTTTTAATGCATTAGCCTGCGACTGGTGGGATACAACAGTAAAATTAACAAAACTTAATTTCAAAATTTTTTTACTCCCGTGGTGAGTAAATATTATTTACAAAATTAACCATCATCATTCACTTTTTTCTCTATATTATATTTTTCGGGCTATATCTCCGCATGTGAATCTTTGTGCATACAATTAGGGCGGTACTGTTGCATTCTCACATAATTTAAGCAAATGATTACCCCCATGTTGCTGAGAGTTACCTATTCCCATCATGTCCAAATTTTTCCAACCGAAGGCAACGTCCTTTCCTTATAATAACTAGCGCCGCTTATAAAACGTTGTGACGGCCCAGGACTCCTCTCAGCTTAGCTAACGACCTTTTGTTTTTAATTTTCTTTTATTTTATTCATACATTAAATACGTATAAGTTAGTAAAGAAGTTTCGTTCGAAATCCAATTGCAACCCCTAAACGGACTCGCGTAGGAACATACCCCTTTAGCTTTAGCTGGGTGTGTTGGCGTTCCGCTGCCGCTAGCCATGGGAGAAGCCTCGCCGTCTTTCTCACTTGAGTCGCTCGACTGGCTATCGTGCGATACCGGCTTGTACGGAGGGATGGTCTTCACGTTACCGCCCTTTTTCTGCACAATCAACACTCCAACTACGTAGGTGTCTTCGTTCATGTATGCTTAATAATGATCAATGTGATGGATGGACATGTGCCTTCGATAATGAGATGGTTCGAAACGCCATAAAATTCTATTATTTTTTGACAGTTTATAAGCCTGTATGAAATCCTAGTATACTTATTACCCGTTTTTAAATCTCACTTATAGTTATTGTCAGAAAAGGTGATCTGCTAAAATTATCGTTCAATTTGAACGAACCAAGGTTGAAAAGTTCAATTAAGAATGACGGCATCTTATATTCAGCCCCGGATCTAGAGAGGGCAAACCGGGGCACCCACCCAGGGCGTGGTACAAGGGGCGACAAAATCATAATATAGCATGATTAAGATTAAAGCTTCAGTAAACGTAAAATAATTAGAATCTGCGTTCGACAATGAGTCACATCATCAACACGTATCTGGACTCGCGATTCTAGCTATTCAACATAGAACTGCCTTTGACACGGCGTTTGATGAGTTTACAGATTCTTTCGCCGAAAAGAAATATTCGGTGAATATTCGATGATATAGGTGATAAACAATAAAGAGTGCAAATTATTTTCCCCATTAACGAAAAATACTAACGATTATATAAGTACAAGTTTTCTTTGAATAATTTATCTCAAACGCTGAAGAGAGGTACGCCACTATTAAGTTTCTGCCCTGGTTTGAAAGAATTGTAGATCCGGGCTGCTTATATTGAAACAACTCTAAATAAGCAAGTACACCACAAACTACTAGTAGTTTGTGTTGTACTCGCTTATTTCTAGAAATAAGTACATAAATAACACGAAAAGCACTTCTTTTTCCAGAAAATCAGTTCTGAAAATTTTCTTCCACTTACAAGTTTACTGTAATGATGTTGACAATATCCGCAATATTTAACATTGTCCAAATAATTTCCAGCTTCTTCACATAGCAATCCCAGGCTCTGAGCGCATGTCACATGAAATTGTTGTTTACATCCTGTAAAAATTATTTGCAAATAATTAATTAAAGTAAATTTTCCAAAACTTTTTAAATATTTCCAGTTCAATACATCAATAAGATTGATCAGTTCATCACATTCACATTGAAACCGAAGTTAACACACCTGACTTGTTGCACTGCATACATGCACCAGCATTGGCTCTATGTGACTTTCCCAAATCTTGGCAAATGTAACATGTCTGAAATTAATATGGTGAAAATAATTAAATATGTATTTATGTAAAGTGGGATAACATTTATTTGAAGATTTTATGTAATGCTTGGAATAAATCTTGAAATAAATATAACATTATTCATCACAACAGTAAGTCACATTCTCTTTAGTATTTTATACTTCCCTAGGTAGTATGGCACCATCAGGACATTAAGATCCGCCAACTAAATATAATATTTTTAATATCACAAACCTTGTTGTATCTTTCAGGTGGAATCAATCTCAAGACAATAGGCTCCATTGAGGTCACATTACCAAATCTGACTTCAGGTATATAAAGTGCACAGACAACATGAGCCCATCCTCCTGTATCCGTTCGCTTTAATGCACCAGACTTAGAAGGGCATAGTTCGCATCGCTGAAAGAACAGAAAATGTTTCTTAGATGTGCATAAATTAAATTTAATGTCTATGACACATGTTTTTTTATTAGCAATTTATTTATTAAAATGTCAAAATAGAAGTTTACTAAGTATGTGAAAATATTACCATAAAACCTTTTTATGGTTTGGTATTAAATAATTAATATTAAATAATATTAACAATAATTAGGTTTAATAATTAATTAAAATATGAATTCATTAAGAATTGACAGTATATAAATAACAATATATAATTAATGTGTTTTGCCAGCGATGACCTTAGGATCTGGGACATGGTCCTTAACTGCCCCGCCCATATAAAGAACATCAAGTCATTCAGCTTAATATTGATCACACTATGCTTGGTATTTCTCTGCGTGATTGAGTATGCAATGTGGATATCCGCAGTAGAAGAAATGTAACTGACATAGCTCAGAAGATTGGTAAACTGAAGGCAATGGACCAGCCATGTAGCTTTATTGTTAATAAATCTTTTAGATTGACCAAAGAAACTTACTACTTTTCCTTTATTCTCCGGGCTCTCACATTTCCGGCAAAACCAGGGGCCTGTAGGTACAGTCACTATCCCATAACAAGCTGAAAAAGAAGCAAAACAGCTACACTATTTGAGTAAACTACAGAAGTATGCAAAACTTAATAGTGACTGACATTCATTCCATTTTGCAATACACGGCTTGTGCAGGAAGACACACAGAGTAATGAGAAATCATTGGCCCAATTTGTGACTTGGCTTATATTTAACTTTGGTGTTCTATTATTTATAGTTTATTTACAATATTATTTTCTACCTTGGTGAACTGCGACTGTGCATCCATTTCCATCACAATAGACCAGCGGGTTGTCAGGCCAACCTCGCTCATCTGAGCACACACAGCATCCTCCTACCATCTCCTTCATATTGTACTCCTCATTATTATTTCAAAACCTATAATTTTATTAAATACGAAAATGTCTGGCATGTTTTAATAAATTTAATATAACATAATTTATCATGAAATTGATAAATTCATATGATATTATTGTGCCTCTTTATATTTTTTTTTATAAAAAGTTGCCAAACGAGCAGACGAATCACCTGATGTTAAGTGAATACCACCGCTCATGGACATCTGTTACACTCGAGGGTTCCAGATGTATTGACAACCTTTTGGAAATTGGGCTCAATATATCACTAGCGAAAGCATATTTTGGACAATTCTAAGTTAATTACATGACATGGATATAAAGCTATCTTTTTTAATAAGAGCTGTAACATTTAAAGCCATTTTGTGCCCTGTATATAGCATTTATAAAGTAAAACATAGGTTAAATTACATAATAGATATAATGAGTATGTGAATTAAATGAAATATGAATGAGATGGAAAGTAACAAATTTGTACTCTTTGCAGTTGAATGCATGCTTAAATTAAATATTTTAAATTATAGTGTCTAAATTGGTAGAGCGATAAATTATTAATAAAATATCTTTTAACTGTTCAATATTAAACATAAGAATAAATAAAATTTTATGTCATTAATAATAGAAAATGAATGAATAAGAATACCTTTATCTATAAATGGATATGCACACAGGAAACACTTCAGATCACTTAGAACTCTATATAATATATTATATTATGAACTATAGTATATTTTTAACATAATATGATAGAAAGAAAAGAAGAGAAACTAAATTAATAATCAAATGCATATTTATTGAAACAATATTAATGTTACAAAAATTATTAACATTAAACAAAATCCATAATTTAAAAAAAAATATTTTTCAAACAAACTAATTAAGTAAAAAAGAAACAAAATAATATGTAACATCCTATACAACTCGCGCCACAGCGTCGCATTACAAAAATTCATTCAACCCAATCATATGCTTTGTGACCTTTACAAATTAACTTTACGTTACAGTTTTATACGTAAGGGTGTTCTAAAATTGTTTGTTTTGGAAAATTTTTAACTCTGTAAATATTGATGTTTAAAGAATTTAAATGTTTAATAGAACTTTAAAAATTAATCCCCTATATGTGTGTTCATTTATGGCTCGACCTATTTTCGTAAAATTTTGTGTGCCTATCGGCCAGGGTGGAGAATTGAACAACATCTACATATATAATATATACAGCGTTTCGTTACCATCGCGGCAATAAATGAACACACGTCTAACGCTACTTGCCAATGATCATAAAAAAATATTAACGTTAAACAAAATCCATAATTAAAAAAAAATATTTTTCAAACTAACTAATTAAGTAAAAAAGAAACAAAATTTGTAACAAGCCTCTCCTTCTAACAGTATGTTTTGTCTCTTTTAAATTCATTCAACCCAATCATATGCTTTGTGACCTTCACAAATGAACTTTACGTTACAGTTTTATACGTAAGGGTGTTCTAAAATTGTTTGTTTTGGAAAATTTAATAACTCGGTAAATATTGATGTCTAAAGAATGTAAATGTTGAATCCAATTTAAAAAGTTATTCTCTATATGTGTGTTCAGTTATTGTCGCGGTGGTAACGACACGCTGTATATATATATATATAAATACCTTTAAATATATATATATATATATATATATGTAGGCGTAGGATAAATAAAATCTTTATTTTGAGTATATTGTTACTATTTTCATCTCTATTAAATTAATACATTTTAAGACACAGATACACGTTACTCGTTCGTGGCGTCGTTGCGAAAAGTTCCTCAATCCCTTTTACGTCATCCATCCTTCTCATTCACACAATACTTCGTTCAAAAATCATCTTTTACTCAACTATTAAATAATTAATCCTACAACTCGGCCATTCTGCAAATCAGTCTGGCCTCAGACTGAAGCTACTTTACCACAGTTATACTAAGTACTTAACATTTTTTTTCCTTCTTCATAGACATAAGTGTTTAAACATACAACAAAAAAAATAACAACACTAATTACCTTATTCCTTTACAACCACAGGTAGTTTAGGCAGTTTTAGTAGATGTTTAAAAAATACAAAATTACAAAAACAATTACTTAATCGGTCAAAAAAAACAATTTGTATCAAGGCCATCTCTTCATATAATCTGAAGCTGATGTAGTTCTTATCGGCCCTTCTTTACCTCTGTCTATTTTCTCTACCTCGTACCTACCCCTTCCCAACTCCTTTGTAATTCGATATGGTCCGTAGAATTTGGTTTTAATTTTAACGCAGTTCCAAACTGTACACGTTGTATAGCAACTAGATCACCTTGCTTGTACTTCTCTCCTTCTTTACGTCTTTTGTTATATGTCTTTCTATTCTCTTCTTGGATCTTTAATATTTGTGCCTTAGCCTCTCTTCTTGTTTCATCTCTTCTACTCATAAATTCGATTCTGCTTTCCTCTTCTAAGTATTCCATAATAGATAAATCTTCTTTCAGCTTAAGTTTCACTCCCGTTAACAATTCAAAAGGTGTTGTGTTAATTGATCGTTGATATGTGCTATTAATGACTCTTTGAAGCTTACTCAGATGCTTATACCAATGGCCTGGTTCTTCTATACACATCTTTGTTAAAGTAGAAATAATAACTCTGTTCACCCTTTCAACTTGACCATTTCCGCGTGGTATTCCAGTGGCAATAGTGATATGTTTAATGCCTTCCTCTTGACAGTACTCTTGAAATTCATTCCCTGTAAAAGCTACTCCACGGTCAGTAATGATTCTCCGTGGGTTACCATAATCTTTCTGGTGCAACTTTAAGTTTTCTACGGTTTCCTTTGCTGCCACAGTCTTAACAGGATAAATCCAGACAAACTTTGTATATCCATCAATTACAGTAAGTATGTAGTTATGCATTTTCTTAGTTGCATCTAATGGCCCTAAATGATCACAATGTAAAGTATCCAGTGGTAATTCTCCTTTATCAATTGGATTTAAAAAGCCTTCTTTCTTACCAGACTTTCTACTCGCTAATAAACAGGGTACACAGGTAGAAACAATCTTATCGATTTTACTGTCTAGTTTTGTAATGTAATAATCTTTTTCTATTATATCCTTAATCTTCTTCTTCCCAAAATGTCCAATTCCATGGGCTTTTTTAATCAATTCCATATCCATCATATCAGGTAATACCAATTTCTTCTCCGGTCCTTTATAGATAACATCATTCTCTAAAAAATAATCTTCATATCCATTCTTTTCTAATAGTTTTCTGATAATCTTTAACCCTTCATCTTCTTCTTGTGCCTTCTTTATTCTCGCATGTAACTCAACATCAACAAAACAAATGTTTCTGCTCAATGCGTCAACTGTTCTATGTTCTATAGAATACTGAAAATCCTGTAAGTATAGTATCCATCGTGCTACTTTTGCAGATGCATCTTTTTTGTTCAAGGTTTTTTGAAAGGCTTCACAATCAGTGACAATTTTAAAGGGTATTCCTATAAGATATCTTCTGAATTTCTTCACGGCTTCAATAACAGCTAAAGCTTCTAACTCGTAACTGCAACACTTTTGTTGAACTTCTGTAGTCTTTCTGCTCATGTAGTGAACAGGATGTTGACAACCATCATTAGGGTCTCGTTGCATTAAAATAGCTGCATATCCATGCATAGAAGCATTTGTATGTTATTCAGTTTCCAAATGAACATCAAATATTTTCAACACTGGTTCACAACATAATTTTGACTTTAATTCGTCAAAAGCTTGTCTTTGAACATCCTCAAACTTAAACTCACCTTTTTTCAATAAATCACTTAATGGCTTCGCTATTAAAGCATAATTTTGAATAAACTTCCTGAAGTACGAAGTTAATCCTATGAAGCTGTGCAGTTCTTTCAAATTTTTAGGCACTGGAAAGGTCATAACAGCCTTTGTTTTCTCACTAGATGGTCTTATCGTTCCATTGGAAATATGGTAGCCTAAGAATTCAACAGATCTTTGTAGTATTTGTGACTCCTTCCAATTTATTTCGAGCCCATACTCCGCTGCCACCTTCAGCAAAGCTTTAAGTCGTTCAATTCCCTCTTTTTCATCTTTTGAAAGTATAATTATATCGTCAATAAATATCAAAACCACTCCCGTTCTTATAAAATCCGCAAATATGATGTTAATGTATCTTGTAAAGTATTTAGGACAGATAGACCAAACGGTGCTCTTAAAAATTCATATTGGCCTTCAGGGTTACTCGTTACAAATGATGTATACTTCACCGACTCTTCTTCAATTGGTAAGTGGAAAAAGCCATTTTTTAAATCGAGTGTACTATACACATTCACTCTACTCAATTTGTCAATAAGGTCGTCGATTACAGGTAATGGATGTTCGTCTTTCACCATTTTCTGATTTATCTTTCGATAATCTACGCAAACTCGTACACTGCCATCTTTTTTCTTTGTCAATACTAAGGGACTTGCATACTCAGAATAACTAGGACGAATGATGCCCATCTTCAACCAATCATCAACTTGCTGCTTCACTAATAGTTCTTCGGTTGAAGCTAATCTTCTAGGCCGTTGTGTAACTGGAATATCATCTTTTAGAACAATTTTCAGCCTAATGGGTGCATCTTTGGTCTTCAAAGGTACGTAATCATTTATAATATATTTTACCGCACTACATTGGTCATCATTTTAAGAGCACCGTTTGGTCTATCTATCTGTCCTAAATACTTTACAAGATACATTAACATCATATTTGCGGATTTTATAAGAACGGGAGTGGTTTTGATATTTATTGACGATATAATTATACTTTCAAAAGATGAAAAAGAGGGAATTGAACGACTTAAAGCTTTGCTGAAGGTGGCAGCTCGAAATAAATTGGAAGGAGTCACAAATACTACAAAGATCTGTTGAATTCTTAGGCTACCATATTTCCAATGGAACGATAAGACCATCTAGTGAGAAAACAAAGGCTGTTATGACCTTTCCAGTGCCTAAAAATTTGAAAGAACTGCACAGCTTCATAGGATTAACTTCGTACTTCAGGAAGTTTATTCAAAATTATGCTTTAATAGCGAAGCCATTAAGTGATTTATTGAAAAAAGGTGAGTTTAAGTTTGAGGATGTTCAAAGACAAGCTTTTGACGAATTAAAGTCAAAATTATGTTGTGAACCAGTGTTGAAAATATTTGATGTTCATTTGGAAACTGAATAACATACAAATGCTTCTATGCATGGATATGCAGCTATTTTAATGCAACGAGACCCTAATGATGGTTGTCAACATCCTGTTCACTACATGAGCAGAAAGACTACAGAAGTTCAACAAAAGTGTTGCAGTTACGAGTTAGAAGCTTTAGCTGTTATTGAAGCCGTGAAGAAATTCAGAAGATATCTTATAGGAATACCCTTTAAAATTGTCACTGATTGTGAAGCCTTTCAAAAAACCTTGAACAAAAAAGATGCATCTGCAAAAGTAGCACGATGGATACTATACTTACAGGATTTTCAGTATTCTATAGAACATAGAACAGTTGACGCATTGAGCAGAAACATTTGTTTTGTTGATGTTGAGTTACATGCGAGAATAAAGAAGGCACAAGAAGAAGATGAAGGGTTAAAGATTATCAGAAAACTATTAGAAAAGAATGGATATGAAGATTATTTTTTAGAGAATGATGTTATCTATAAAGGACCGGAGAAGAAATTGGTATTACCTGATATGATGGATATGGAATTGATTAAAAAAGCCCATGGAATTGGACATTTCGGGAAGAAGAAGATTAAGGATATAATAGAAAAAGATTATTACATTACAAAACTAGACAGTAAAATCGATAAGATTGTTTCTACCTGTGTACCCTGTTTATTAGCGAGTAGAAAGTCTGGTAAGAAAGAAGGCTTTTTAAATCCAATTGATAAAGGAGAATTACCACTGGATACTTTACATTGTGATCATTTAGGGCCATTAGATGCAACTAAGAAAATGCATAACTACATACTTACTGTAATTGATGGATATACAAAGTTTGTCTGGATTTATCCTGTTAAGACTGTGGCAGTAAAGGAAACCGTAGAAAACTTAAAGTTGCACCAGAAAGATTATGGTAACCCACGGAGAATCATTACTGACCGTGGAGTAGCTTTAACAGGGAATGAATTTCAAGAGTACTGTCAAGAGGAAGGCATTAAACATATCACTATTGCCACTGGAATACCACGCGGAAATGGTCAAGTTGAAAGGGTGAACAGAGTTATTATTTCTACTTTAACAAAGATGTGTATAGAAGAACCAGGCCATTGGTATAAGCATGTGAGTAAGCTTCAAAGAGTCATTAATAGCACATATCAACGATCAATTAACACAACACCTTTTGAATTGTTAACGGGAGTGAAACTTAAGCTGAAAGAAGATTTATCTATTATGGAATACTTAGAAGAGGAAAGCAGAATCGAATTTATGAGTAGAAGAGATGAAACAAGAAGAGAGGCTAAGGCACAAATATTAAAGATCCAAGAAGAGAATAGAAAGACATATAACAAAAGGCGTAAAGAAGGAGAGAAGTACAAGCAAGGTGATCTAGTTGCTATACAACGTGTACAGTTTGGAACTGCGTTAAAATTAAAACCAAAATTCTACGGACCATATTGAATTACAAAGGAGTTGGGAAGGGGTAGGTATGAGGTAGAGAAAATAGACAGAGGTAAAGAAGGGCCGATAAGAACTACATCAGCTTCAGATTATATGAAGTGATGGCCTTGATGCAAATTGTTTTTTTTTTACTGATTAAGTAATTGTTTTTGTAATTTTGTATTTTTTAAACATCTACTAAAACTGCCTAAAGTACCTGTGGTTGTAAAGGAATAAGCTAATTAGTGTTGTTATTTTTTTTGTTGTATGTTTAAACACTTATGTCTATGAAGAAGGAAAAAAAATGTTAAGTACTTAGTATAACTGTGGTAAAGTAGCTTCAGTCTGAGGCCAGATTGATTTGCAGAATGGCCGAGTTGTAGGATTAATTATTTAATAGTTGAGTAAAAGAGGATTTTTGAACGAAGTATTGTGTGAATGAGAAGGATGGATGACGTAAAAGGGATTGAGGAACTTTTCGCAACGACGCCACGAACGAGTAACGTGTATCTGTGTCTTAAAATGTATTAATTTAAATAAAGATGAAAATAGTAACAATATACTCAAAATTAAGATTTTATTTATCCTACGCCTACATATAATATATTTAAACAAGCAATTAATGTATATATGTAATCTCGTAGATAATCGTGTAGAAATCAGCTACTATGGACAAAATCCGCAAGACCAAGCAAAGAAAATCCCCTCAAACCATTTTCCAAGAGATGCTCGCAGTTAGGGGGACTCTGCCCCAACAAAACCATAACTTACAAGTAAGAAATAACCATTTTAATCATCCTCCATGATCATCTTGGGATGACTATGGTCAGTGTAAGATGGGTTTCGAGAATGCTTACGCTGCTCAAAAAACGCGATCAGGTTGAATGCTCTCGCCCGCTTTTGGAGTTTTACAAGAATAAACAACAAGTTATGGACTGGATAATTACCATCCAGGTATCTTATATAATCACTATGACCCTCAGTCAAGACAGTAGTCAATGAAATGGCATAAAAAAGGCACCCCTTGCTATAAATACAGATTGTCACAATCAGTTGACAGAAGGTATCATACTAATTGATTATAAAGAATGAGGTGTCACTATAATTAGCCAATATTATAATTTCTTATTAGAGGTGTTAAAGGAGTCTTTCAAGGAAAAAAGAAGAGGTGTGCTCTCCAATGCACACCATTCAAGTTGCAACTACTGCTATACATCAATGTGGCTTTGAACAATTGCCACACCTACCCCTACAGTCCAGACCAAATGTATTTATATTATGTAGACATATTACTTTATAGATTATATAGACTTTTTGACATCCCCTTTTTAAATTTGTTTTGTAATATGAGTATGGAATAATGCAACCATAATGTTCCATAATGTCACAACCAATGCACTTCTTCAATAAACAAGCAATGAAAACAATACATTATGTGAATATGTGGTGCACATGTGCATGTGGGTATTTTATTATTATACATATTGTTGATATTAAAAATCATGTTTACTATGAAATTAAGATGTAACTAGGAATTAGATATTTAAATATATTAATTGTACCAAGAATACAGTAGGGCAAGTGAAATTAATCTTGTATTACCTTTTTAATTACAATTATTATAAGAAAATATTAATAGAAAATGATAATGTGGGGATATATATTATTCAATAAGGAAAAAAGTGGTTTCTTATTTTGAATTTCACAATAAATTTTCTTTTCATTAAAGTTATAAAATAATCTTTCATAAAAGTTAAATATTCAACTAGCATACAGTAGGTATTTCCATCAAGAAGAAAATCTTCTTAAGATAGTTTTGTTGTTGTATGGATTAGATACCACCAACATTTTCTGATGATTTAATTAATACATTGATTATATATTTAATTATTGCACTTTTACCTTTTAATTCATAAAGAAGCAGAATGTTGAGATAGCTCAATAATATCAAAACTAGGCATCAATGAGACACCAAATCGATTATTGATTCATGTTATGATATGTATTGGAGATATAATAGATTGGGTTTTCAGATACTGAAATATCTGTAAGGATCAAAACAAGAAAAAACGTAAAAGATACTTCCATATTCACATTACCATAAATCAACTTCTTAAAATCGATAAAATATCCAGTTAGAAGCGTCTAATATGAGCCTTTATGATCTGAAGCGAATGCTGTCTGATAATGATCTGAATACTAATGATAAGATGTAAAGAACGGCTTCCATCAAATTAATGTATATTTACCGAAAGAATAAAAAATCCATTTATCGTTGAAGAATACCAATATCCCGGTAATATATCATTCATTCATCTTTTCTTTTGATTATCGACAATAATTTCACCTCACCTGCTCCTAGCAATTATTTATAAAAATGAAGTCAACGCACACAACTATAACACGTAAAATTATTTTAAAAATTTTAACCAGTACTTAAAACATGTAATTAAATTAGCTGCCGAAACACTTCGACTTCTTTCTTCCACAGATGATTAAATTCAATAATGCTTAGAATAAAGCTTCTGCTAACTACATGGGCCAGGCCATATTGAATGAATAACGATTGGTTGGATGGTTGGTGGCGCTTTGTTTTGTTGTTGCTTTCATTAAAAGTGTTTACAAAGACAGTGTTAAACAGTAAATAAATTTCATAATATTATTATATTTTGTCCCTTGAAATACTTAAACATAAACATTTTTTGCAATATATCAATTATTAATACATTTTAGTGTAATTGTATTTTCCATCTCATTTTTGTAAATTGAAAACAGTAAAAACTGTGTGGAATAGTAAAGATAACAAATATTACATTTTTATGCAAAAAAAGTCGGTATAACACAAGACCATTATATTATATTAGTTATTACAGTAAAAAGAAAACTTTAGAAAAATTGTACGAATGTAAAATTTTAATAATGTATCTCTCCAGTTGGTAACTCGGGAAAGCAGTTGCTAAGCTCTGATTAACAATTTTTTAATAGAAAAAGGAGGCAAACGAGTAAGCGGGTCAACTGATAGTAAGCTTTCACCGCCGCCCATGAATATTTGCGATATTAGTTCAGTGGCAATTGCGTTGCCGGCCTTCATGGTAGAAGTAGGCTCTCTTCTTAAAGATCGCTAAGTACCAAGGTCCGGAAATAGCTTTGGCACGTTTTAATTCGTTCCACAAAGTAGTTGTGCAGGACAGAAAGTTGCATGAAAAGCGCACAGTGGTGGACCGCAACCATCAAGATGGTGTCAATGGTAATTTGCGGTTAGACGAGTTGTACAATGGCGAAATTCACCAGCAGATATCAACGCGAACAATTCCTCAAAGTACTTCCCATGACATATCCATATTAGATAAATGATAGAAAATGCAAAGGGATGCAACATCCTTTCGCAAAGGATCTGTCATCAACGGTTCAAGCAGCCTTTCGTTGTTGCGGTCAAATGGAAGAACCTGGTATTTCCGTGCCCCAGCGCAGAAATGAGAACAGTATTCCATTGGTGGCCAAATCTATGCTTTAGAAAGCTACAAGCGATTTGCCGACTGGAATAAAAACACGAAATATAGAAAACAAGTGGAAGGTCCATGAGGGCGTAACCCGACGACCGCAGTTAAGCGAAAGTGTCACTAACTGAAGACATTATGAGCTCTGACTCGTTAGGAGACGCACGCGCTGTTACCGCATAACACTAACAAAAAGAACTACTCTTACGAGAAGAACGTAGTGATTACTAAACGTAGTGATTACATTCTCTTTGAATGACTACTCCATACATTGCAAATGCGTACATGATGCACACTAGCGCTCCAGTGTACTCCATCGAAACTAACTCATAGCGCGCGAATATTTAAAATAATATAATGTACTCATTACTAGAAAGAACGTTGTCGTGCTATATGTATTCAACTTTATGAGTTATCAAACTAGTTCAAATTGCTACTTTCCTGATTAATTTACAATTTACGAATTAGGTAGGTACCAATGAAACCACATTTTTAACATACTTTAATATTTTTATTTCACAAAGAAAACATTCAATTAAGAAAAAAAAGGTAAAGGTGCAGATTGGCGGCACAGGCTTTTTTCACTTATAATCTTACACCTTTAAACGAGCAATTCTTGTATACAGTGTGTCTTTACCACCGCGACAATAAATTAACACACGTCTAACGCTACTTGCCAATAATCATAAAAAAATATTAACTTAAAAAATCATAATGAAAAAAATATATTTTTCAAACAAACTAATTAAGTTAAATAGAAACAAAATTTGTAACACCTATACAAATACAGCTGACGGATTCATACATTCAGAGACTTTTTCATTCGTTGCCACAGCGCCGCATTACAAGCCTCTCCTTCTAAAAGTATGTTTTGTCTCTTTTACATTCATTCAACCCATTTATATGCTTTGTGACCTTTACAAATGAACTTTACATTAAAGTTTTATATGTAAGGGTGTTCTAAAATTCTTTGCTTTGGAAAATTTGATAACTCGTTAAATATTGATGTTTAAAGAATGTAAATTTTTAACATAATTTTAAAAGGTTATCCTCTATATGTGTGTTCATTTATTGTCGCGATGGTAAAGACACACTGTATATATACAGCGTGTCGTTACAACCGCGACAATAAATGAACACACGTCTAACGCTAGTTGCCAATTAGCATAAAAATATAAAACGTCAACGTTAACGTTCGTATGTTTTATCCCTTTCAAATTCATTAAACCCATTCAAATGCTTTGTGACCTTTACAAATGAACTTTAAGTTACGGTTTTATACGTAAGGATGTTCTACGGTAAAAGTGGAACCATGAATGGCAATGTCTTGTGGTGGACATATCATCGATAGCTGATCATAGTTGGCGTCTTAGTGACCATCACTATGATACGTTAGCTGTCATTCGGCATAGTAAGAGTTTGGTGGTAGATGGCGTCTTAGTGTATTGCACTATGATACGTCGACTGATCATCTGACTTTGGGGAGTCTGGTGGTGGCTTGCGTCTTAGTGTATTCCATTATGATACGTTGGCTATTACTTGGCTATTACTTGGCTTTAGTGAGGGTCCGTTGTTGGTTTGCGTCTTAGTGTTTACGCTATGATATGTCGACTATCATCTGGATCGTGAAAGAGTATGTTTGGACACTTCGTGTGTTCCGAGTATATTCTAAACTTTGGAGCCGACGTTGATCGGAGTTATATTGGTCTGGGTGTATGCGGATAGGCTGTATGTTGGCGTGTTGACCTACGATAGTTGTATTGATCCATGTTGCATTTAGTGACATTGCGTCTTGCGACATTTGCTTGGGAGACGACGCTATTCATGGCCGAGTCTGCGTCTAGGTTTGAAGAACATCTCAGTAGATTTGTCCAAGTCGGGTTCCTTATACGTTTTTACATTATTAACGAATCTCAGTAAAGTTCCCACCGTTTGAACGAACAAAGGCTACTTGCTGTTGGGTGAGACAAACTTGAAAATACACTATACTCAACGTCAGAGACACTGACAAATAAATATAATATGTTGCCAATTATAAACTGTTCTGATGGCTAAATACGAAAAATCACAACTATGGCTATATCTGACTATTGCAATGATTGGTGGAGCATATGCGTTTACCTCATGTAGATGGTAGTTGGTGGGAGAAAACTTATCAAGGCTGCGGCGATGCCGTGCAACGTTGTAACCATACCCTTGGGGTGAGTAGCGACTCATAACGCGCTCTGCGACGAAATGTCCTGCTAACCTTGTAATTGATGGTGATGCCAAAACACTAACAATCACGTCTGCAGTGGCGGCGATCTGGCAAAAGTGGTGGCGCTTATCATAGGTCTTATTATATCATAGGGCCGGAGTGCCTGATTATCAACACATGCCCAAAACCGTATTGACGTACATTAACGAAGACTGGATTTGTCGTCGGATTGTATGACGTTTACACGCATTGACATGCGCGACTTCGGTCAAAGTTTGTGTTTACGCACTGCCAAGGGGCCAAGCCCTCTTTATGCTGGTAAAACACCTTTGCAATGGACTTCGGTCTTTTCCCCATCTTTTTGTCACTCTTCTGGGAGGGGGAGGGGGGGCGCAATATGTTGGATGGCGCTCACCGCACACGGCGTTAGTGAGTGTTTTCATGGAGCCGTGTGCCTTCCCCAAATTTTTTTAAAATGTGGGGGAGCTGTTGATTTGTATCGGGTATATAAATTGATGTGAACCCTTTTCAAGAGAGAAGGGATATTAGTTTAAAATCATATTGTGAGCCCTTTACAAGCGTGAGAGAGAGTATACTATATACTCTGAGCCCGTCTCAAGCCAGTCGGGTTTACTTAATAAGAAAGCAATCTGGCATTATTTCTGGCTTATACCACGAATAGTGAATATTTATCTATCCAAGATACACCTAAAAGAATCAAGTTACTAAATAAACAAAACGTAAATAAGGTCCTACCGAACATGACGATCACAATAATATTTCATATATAAGAGTTCTAACGTTTTTAACTTGATCTTAATATTTTAACTATTACTTTCTTGGCCTGCCCGTTCTCCTTCTAACATTTCCCAATGGTGAGGGACTACTACAGAGAGTACACAGTGCTAACTAATTATTACAAACAATAACGACGAACTTTCTAACAAGTGTCAGTGTAATCCAGGACTTTTTACAAGCTTTTTCCCTTTATAAACTTTCTGCGGTAAACGGTGAAGGAACTTTTTTCTCCCATTTTCCTTTGCATATTGGAAGGGACAATTTTATTTTCTTGGCACTAGCACATCTAATATATAAAATTCTCCTGTCACGGTGTTTGTAATTGAAATCCTTCGAAACGGCCCGACCGATATGATGAATCGATGACCGCACAGGGTTATCGATTTCTTATCGATACCGGATTGGATATTTCATACTTTCTCCGCCGACTTCTTCGCGGTCCCTCCAGAGCTTCTGAATTCGATGTCCGCGCTGCTAATGGGAGCATAATTAAAACATACGGCTTCCATATCCTTCGTCTCAATTTTAGACTCCGTCGAGAATTTAGATGGAACTTTGTTATAGCATATGTTGGTATTCCCATAATCGGAGCTGACCTCGCTTATTACAATCTGTTGCCAGACTGTTCTAAGCGACGATTAGTAGACGGCGTCACAAACATTTTCACCACATTTTGACTACAAAGGGACCACCTGTCTGCAGTCGTACTGCCGGCTCGCACCTCAAAAGCTCAAGGTAGCCAAAGCTGTTTTCGAGGACATGGTAGCTTGTAGTACAGCCCGCCTCTCTAAAAGTTCATAGTCTTCACCTCTTCAGATGGTGCTCAAGGATAAACACCGTGACATTCCATCCACTTCGCAGGACCGCTGGCGACCATTCGGTTTGTACGAATATTGTTTTATGTTTTTTGGTTTGCTGGACAAACCTTCCAGCGCTTCATTGATGAGGTACCAATGGTCTAGACTTCGTCTTTCCCTATCTGGATGACATACTCGTTTTCTCAAAGACCCTCGAGGACCATGTTGACCATCTTTACGCCCTATTCAAACACTTATCGTAATACGGTGTTGTTGCCAACCCATCGAAATGTATGCTCGGCGCAGATGAAGTAACTTTCCTCGGATCGGATTTCCTCTTCAAGCTCTTGCATCAACTGGTTACAAAGGTATTGAGATGTTTTCAGTTCTTGTAATCAATTTATTAATTTAGGACTTAATTTATTATTTATTAATTTTTATAATTTTAGGGACATAGTGGGTTTATCTGAGGTTCGTTCACAGGTCCCTCGTAATGAACGTAGTATGTATTATGAGTGTGTCGAGCAGGGTGGCGTTCCTTATACTCAGAGTATCAAAGAGGTACTCGTTGAAGGTCATACAGGTCTACGCACCGACCTCGGCGCACCCAGACGATGAAGTGGAAGCTATGTATAAGGACATCAGTAGGGCCATGCATACTTCCAAAACATACTTTACTGTTGTCATGGGGGATTTTAACGCAAAACTAGGCAGGAGAGGCGATGATGAGTTGAGAGTGGGGCGATTTGGATATGGGCGCGGAAATCCAAGGGGCCAGAAGTTGGCTGACTTTCTGGAGAGGGAGGAACTCTTTATAATGAACTCCTTCTTCAAGAAGCAGCCTCATAGGAAATGGACCTGGATGAGTCCCGACGGCTGTACAAAAAATGAGATTGATTTCATTTTGTCGACAAAGAAGCTGCCATGACGGGTATGCCTGTTTTATCCCCAAAAATAGTGACTAATGGCTTATGATCCGTCCTTAATATAAAATTTCCGTCCTTAAAGATATTGGTCAAATTTACGCACACCATATATTCTAAAGGTTCTTCGAGCGTTCAATTTGTGAATATGCTCTTTCAGATGTGTTGAGTACTCGGGACGCGTAAGCCACCGGTCGTTCATCTCCTTCCGGACAGATATGTGAGAAGACAGCGCCAATTCCTACACTACTCGCGTCAGTCGTTAGAACCAGAGACAACTCAGCAGCATAGCGAGCTAGCACTTTGCTAGATACCAACAGATGCTTTACTTTATTAAATGCTTGTTCACATTCTGTATTCCAGTTATATCGGACATCTTTTTTAATAATCTATATAAAGGCTCTAGAATAGTACTTATATTTGGGACAAATTTGGCATAATATATTAATAAACCTAGAAGAGAACGTAATTCCATTATATTTGTAGGCATAGGTGCCTTTGTAATTACATATATTTTTTCTGGGCATGTATGTACTAATGTACTATCCTTGCTTACTAATCACAAAACAAAAGTATGTTACGTTATCCGCGAAAAACGTGCATTTCTCTTTCTTAATTCTCAAACCGTACTGCTGTAATCTCTCTAACACTTTATGTAATGTATTCAAATGCGTACTTAGGTGTATCTACTCGCAGCATATCAGCAAAGAGCTAATATTCGTTGAAAGGTTAGCCTCTAGTCTACCATATATTAATCTGTTGTAGATAAATAAACCTTTGTGTGTGTTTATCACTGTATATTTTTTTGACTCGTCTAACTCAAATTGTGCGCACGCTTGTGATAAATCTAATTTTGTGAATTTTTCTCCCCCATGTAATTTTATAAGCTAGTCTTCTACCTTAGGCAAAGGATAGTGGTCCACTTCTAAACACTTATGTAATACGTACTTCTAAACACTTATGTAACACGTATATCAATGTAATTTTAAAATCTGCACATATTCTTATGGTGCCATGTTTTTTCATCTCAGGTAGGTCAATAGGTGTAGCCCAGTCCGACGCGGTGACCGGCGTAATGTTTCCGTCTCGCACCATCTGATCGAGCGCGTGCTCAACCGCCTCCCGCAGCGCGTAAGCGAGCGGTCGAGCGCGCAGGAATATGGGCCGTGCTCCTTTCCGTAGGCGAAATCCTTCTTTCCCCCAGTGAAATGTTCCAAGCCATCTTTGAATACTTCAGAGTACCTGGAACTGAATTCCCTTACACCATAAAAATTGTTCAAATTATTTATTTTAAGTACATTACATGTTAGTAACGGTATACCTAACTCATTGAGCCAACATCTACCTTATAAATTAGTCTTTCCGCTTTTTATTACATACAAGTCTAATACTTTTCTTCTAGTATTAAACTTTACGTTGACCTCCATTTTGCCCACAGGTGTCACTGTTTCGCCAGTATAGTATCGTAATTCTAAATCACTCGGCTTGTTACATAATTAAACATCCTGGAAATCGCCTACATTGCAACCACCCAGCTACAACATTCCATTCCCAAGGGATTGCTTATTCCGTGCTACGTGCCGTCTCCCGTAATCCGACGGATTCGTAGTGGTCGCGCAACACATGTGTTGGACACCGGGACCGTTCGACGTATGCAGCGAGCGGCACATTTGCCTCTCACATCGAGCAATTGTCACCTCTCATAGAAATGTAGTTAACTTGTAATTTTTATATAATAAAGTACCGCTTGGGAACTTTTTTGTTCCATTTCATGAAATTGACTGTAGGGTTAACATTTGGTATGCTGTCACCCTGGTACAACCTTCTACCAATGCCGCATTTGTTTCAGCCGCTTCTATGGACAAAGCTATGGTAAAGGCTTTGTCAAACCAAATGTTGTCAGTCTTGGTAAACAATTTCTGGCGAATTTCTTCATTACATAAGCCGCATATAAATTGATCACGGAGTTTTTCTGATAAGTCTCGAAACCCACAGGGTTTGCTCATTTTTTTAACTCGGCTACATACACCGCCATAGATTCTTCCTTATGTTGAATACGTCAGCGAAATTTAAAACTTTCTGCGAGTTGGCTCGGTTTTGGGTTTAAACTCCATCAACTCATTATAGTGTTATTTAGTGTTCGTGCTCGTAGACAGTTTCCTGTTCTGTAAGTAGAATTCTATACACACTTCTCGCCTCAGAAGCGGCATTGTTTTGTTTAATAACTGTGTGCTTGTTGCGATAGGCGACAGCTAGGTACCCACCGTAGCGCACCTAAAGCGTAGGCGAATTAGTTGTTAGTTTTAGACACACGTCCCTGCCGCAAGGCCTATTAACTACACGTCGGCGGGGCGCAAGCCCCAAAGGCTTGGACTTACGCTCGAAATGGGAGTCCTAGAGGAATTCCTTCGCCAACGATTTCCCGAAGTGTGGGCAAACTTTCTCGCGTTCGCGAAAGAAAAATGTTTAGTCGTCGAGTTCGCCAGCGACAGCACGGCTTCGCCGGCAGTCGACTCGCCGTCATCTCCGGTGCCCTCTGCGCCCGCTAATGCGTCGCCTTCAGCGACACAAGAAATGCTCGTCGCATCGACGCGCATTTCCGCGCATTCCATCTCGGCCCCCTTCCGCGCCGTCGTTCCTGACTCACAATCGGACGGCGGCTCGGACATGGAGGTCGAAACGAACCCCGCTGAAAACGCGAACACCGACGGCTTCACCGTCGTTAAGTCGCGTAAGAAGGGCAAAAAACGCCCCGCAACCGATAGCGACCTCGAATGCGAGGCCACCTCGTCTAACCGTCCCACCACGACGCCTGCCAAAAAGGCAGCCGCGACTGCCCAAACGGAAGTTGAATTCGCCGCCGAGCGAAAAATTACGCCGTCGCCTCCTATTATAATTCAAGAAAAGGCAAAGTGGCATTTAGTATGCTCGTGGTTTGAACGCCACAACATCCGCGACCCCCGGTCAAAAAATACTCAAATGGGTATCAGCGTGTACCTAGACAACGGACGATTTCCGCCGCGTAACCAAGTACTTACGCGAAAATAAGGTAGGTTTTCATACCTACTCGCTGCCCTAAGAGCGAAAACTTCGGGTAGTAATAAAGAGCGTCCCCAAAGAGTCGGATGTCGATAAGGCTAAGGTCGACATCCGCACTCAGGGATACCCTGTGTACGCTGTTCGTCGCCTCAGGCAACCTCGAACCCGTGTCTCTATGGACACGTTCAAAATCTATGTATTTTACAATATCTGATATTTCCGAAATCTGATGTACCGAATACTCGCTCACTCGCTATACCAACACGAATCGCGATGTCATACGCGTTTGCCTCAATATCAGATTTTTAAACAGATTTTATGAATAAGTTAAGTAATTTTGAATCTTAATCTTATGCAATAAGATCCGTTTCATTTAAATTATTGCCACAATATCAGATTTTTAGACAAAGCGCGTGAGATACAAATATTCACTAGTTAGAGCAGTACGGCAACAATATCAGATTTTTAAACAGATTTCGAGCGACAAAGTGCGTAAGATACAAATATTACATTAATTAGAGAAGTACGGCAACAATATCAGATTTTTAAACAGATTTTATGAATAAGTTAAGTAATTTTGAATCTTAATGTCATGCAAATAAGATCCGTTTCATTTAGATACTGAGCATGGTATCAACGATTACGATATCTTTTAATTATTTTATGTAACCTTGAGCCGTATCTAGCGACAAAAGGGGCCCATTCACTATCCTGCCTGGCAGTCCGCCGTGCAGTCCGCCGCTCTATGCAGGATCGTGAATGGTGTTGCAGGCCTGCACAGTTTCTGGCAACACCGAGCAGGACGACCCTTGCAGGGTCCTGCAAGGGTCGTCCTGCTCGGAAATAGTTTAACTTGATAAAAGTTTATGATATTACTTTGGACATTTGAAATCGAAATCTGATTCAGATACGGTTCTCAGAAAAAGCGATACGACCCATCTCTACGGGGTTGGTTCTGAAGGTCGAAATTTCCAGAAGTAAAACGTTGAAACCAAAAACGTACGGTGCGTTCTTTTGCGACACTAGCGCCGTACAAATCATTAATCCTTCGAGCTGTTTCTGCAGCACTGGTGCCACGGTACTCGTAAATATACTGATATTTCCTGTTTTCCATTGTGCAGTAATAAGCGACGCCAAAGAAAAATATAATTAGGAAAAAACAAATGAATAACTGTGTTCAAAACTTAAATGTACCAGCTAAATAAATAAGTACATAAATTTGAATATGGAATTCTTAACCAAAGATAGATATTTCAGATAACAGTGGTTAGTACGTCAAAACGCTAATTTCATATGTAAAGAGCTAATATTTATTTATTTCAAATTATAATAGTGCCTGTTTTCTTTTTTCCGTGTGTATTAAGGCAAATTATAATTACCTCCAGTTACATAGACATAAAAGTGTAGGATATACAGCGTGCATGTCGCTACAACTGCGACAATAAATGAACACACGTATAGAGGATAACTTTTTAAAATTGTTTAAAATTTAAATTTTTAAATATTTTTAAAATTAAGCATTTACATTCTTTAAACATCAATATTTACCGAGTTATTAAATTTTACAAAACAAACAACGTATAAAACTGTAACGTAAAGTTCATTTGTAAAGGTCATAAAGCGTATGAATGACTTGAATGAATTTAAAAGAGATAAAACATACTGTTAGACGCAGAGACTTATAATGCGAAGTGTGTGGCAACGAATGAAAACGTCTCTGAATGTGAGAATCAGTCAGTTACAATTTTGTTTCTTTTTTATTTAATTAGTTTGTTTGAAAAGTATATTTTTTAATTAGAGATTTTTTAACGTTTTATATCTTTTTATGATTATTGGCAAGTAGCGTTACATGTACGTCTCATTTATTGTCGCGGTTGTAACGACACGCTGTATATTTTATACATAGCACAGATTAGGACTTAAAATAAAAATATGTATAATAAAAATGAAAATCAAATATATTATTGCATTTGTGAATTGAAATTACAATTCAGCAAATAAATCTTTGACCTTATCATAATTTAACTCGTGTACAATTCGATTTTCTATCTCCATAATTGCAAGACTCGATAAGCATTCCTGGCTCATAGAAGATCGCAAATAATGCTTAGTTTTAGTTTGCTAAAACATCGCTCACAGCTTGCGGATGTAGTAGGAAGCGTAGAGTAAATCGCAGGGCAATACATATTAAATATCCTGCAAATCATGTGCATAGATCTGTTGCAATAGATTCAATACGAGAATTCGTGCAGCACGTCTCACTCCGCACTATGGGTATCAGTCGTGTTGATATGGTCATGAAATTTCTTTACTTGTACTATTATTAATTTCGTTGCCAAAGTTAAGTAAATTATGAGTTGTCCATTCGTCTGTAAAATGTGAATTTGTCCGCCGTCTGAACTTGCTGAACCCCTCCTATATCCGGGGCTGCTGTACTCAGCAATTTAAGACAGTACTTTACGTTGGCAACGCATTTGCAAGTGCTCTGGTGTTGCAGATGTTCTTGAGTGGTTGTGATCACCTTCGCTCGGGTGTGCCGCATGCCTTTTACATAAAAAAACAACAAAATATTATATAAAATTTGAAATATAATATAATATTTGAAACATATATCATATTTTTTTAAATATGATATATGTTTAAATATATTGTACAGATACAATAGTGTACAATATATTTATAAATACGCTACTTAGGTATATAAATGTTTAACAATTACAAACATTCTATGTTTATATTATTTTTTAATGATCATAATGATCAATTGAAAATATTTTAACCATCCTTTATGAAACTTAGACGATATTTGAAAAGCCATTTCAAAGGCAATTATTTAACTTCTACATTCTACAATGATCAGTGTTTCTGAAACCGGGCGTGAAAATCAGGGAGACGTTTCACCTTAAAATCGGTGCATTTGGCATGGACAAGTAAAATAAAAAAATACATTTAATAGATAATAAAATCTATCAATAGTTAGAGACAAGTGCTCTATCTCTCTGTGAAATCGTTAAATCGAATTCTTCCAAAATCAAGTCATTCATGGGAGTAACACGAAATTTATAATAATTAGAAAGAACAAAAACTTTGTTGATATCTAAACCAAAGATCATTTATAGAGACATATGATAATGACCAAAAACCAAAAAGCGAATAATTAAGAAATAAATAAAAAATAAATTCTAACATTTTTAGGCATTTATCAATCTGGCAAAATTTTGAATCTAATTCATTCCAGGAGGCAACACTGAAAGGTATTATCCGCCATCTTCTTGTTTATTCCTATTTCCTTTTATAATAATTTTAATGGTATTTTAACAAGCTAAGGTATAATGTCTGCTACCAACTAATGTGAGTGGTATTTTTTTTTTTCGTGATTAAATAAGTTTGGATGGGTGACTCAAGAAGCGGATGCAGTGTCTAGTTTACTTCATTGTTTCAATTTATTAAACTGCCCAGGTAAGGACGATTTATATGGTTGAGGTGACCACCATTATGAGATTTAACCACTGTTTTCGTGTGTGTGTGTTTTCTTTGACATGTTTAATTTTAGGAGTATATTATCTATTGGTTGAAATTTTACTTTGTTTAGAGGCAGTTTTAGTCCATGAGCAGTCGTGGCGATCAAAATGGCCGTCAGCCACCGCTGCCCGCGCAGCCTAGGCCACCATCCGAAGGACGATCTGAAACAGAAGTTGCGACGTCTAATGACCAATCGAAACAAATTTGTCGTAACTATGTCTGGGGTACATGTAACAAAAATGCAAAATGTAAATTTCGTCACGAACTCGTTTTTGAGGAAATGAAAAAAATACTAAAATTCTGCCACGACTATCAAAATCGAACTGGCTGTGCAAGAGAAGATTGCACTTATCTTCATGCAACAAGAGAAGAGGAAAATCTATTTCTTACGACCGGACAACTACCACGTGTACTCGCGGAACGTCATGCATCAATGTCGGTGTCAACTAATGTTGAAACTATTCCACAAATAGCAATGTTTATAAGGGAGTCCTACGTACCACCTCCGCCAGCGCCTGTAACAGCTGCTCTAGCAGCCACCCCTGCCCCACCAGTGCTACCGCCACCTCCTAACACACGACAGGCTCCTCCTGCTCCACCACCAGTACCAGCATTGCCTATGTTACCAGCAATGCCAATTCCGGTTCAGCAACCTCCTCCACCTCCACCTCCTCCTCCTCCACCACCACCACCACCTCCCACAATCCCGTCAACTGTGGCTCCTACTTCTGCATCTGTCTATACAGGTAAATAATTTCTTAACCTGAAAACCAAATTCAAAGAATCACTTATCTTCCACACAAGAACTTCATATTTCATGGAATTGCTATGTACACTTAAAAAAATCAGTTGAGCCATTACGGAGGAATTTAATTACAAATAATGTGACAAGAATTTTATATATTAGATAGATAATCTATAATATTTTATTATTTATTTTCCAGCACCTCCACCACCACCTCCACAAACACCAATTGTTTTCCCAATAAATCAACCACCTCCACCTCTGCCAGTAATGTATGTATGATTTTATTTATATACTTAATTTTATTTATTTATGGAGTAAAAAGGTAAACAAAACATATTAATCTAAATCTGATTTCAAGGTTTGATGCTACTAGGCCTCCTCCACAAATACCAACAACTAAAAATGGTGCTGGGAAGCATAAATCACCAAATTTATGTGAAGGTGAGTTTATATACATAATATATCAATTTTAAAAGACCTACAAATTAGTTATTATGCTAAGCGATATTTCATTTGAGTACTTTGTCTTGACTAAAAGCACACTAAAAATTAGCTTTAGCGAATATTTCACAATGGTCACTTAAAAGAAAATTAAGATTATAGAATTAAGAAGTATTATTTAAAAAAAATTGTGGTTCTTTTATCCTTGTTATACTCTAATTAAAAAATAGTAGAAGCACTCCCAAAGAAACAGTAACAATCTAAGATACCTTATGTTCTTTTGTCTTTGCTAAATGAGTTTATATATATCAAATATCATGGGGCTAGCTCAGCACGGATATCATGCGTAATAAATCCATCTTGTAATAAGCCAGTCAAACTACTTGACTACTCTGTAAATCCTTTTTTCAGTGTTATATTATTTTATGCTAAGATTATACAGTACAATAATAATTACTAACATTGTGTAATTTGATAGTGTTTAGTTGAAAAACCATTAGTCCCTAAAAATTATTTATTCTATTATAAGATTATTCTTTATTCAGAGACAAATATTATTTATGATAAAGCTAGCATTACTAAAAAACCTATTGTAAACTTAAACTACTTATATTTACAAAATAATGTATTAGAAAATATAAAATATATTAGTAAGATATTAAATTATCAAGTTCTATCTGGCTTGGCGCTTATTGATTTGTTCTCAGCTGGACCAAGCAAAATAAGGAAGCCAGAGGACACCAATGTAGCAGACGCGCATTGCGAAAACTGTGTTCAAGGCGAGATCAGGTTTGGAAATATCGCAATTTGTCTATAATATTGTCTGCATGAGTTTAAGTCAGAAAAGTATATATTAAATACAAACATACACTACTATTATTATTAATATATTAGTTGTGGCTTCTTAAATTTTATATACTTTCGTCACAAATCTATGTTCAAGCGAGTATTTTAAAGCAGAGCGCGTTATTATTTATAAAAAAAACATCAAGCGAATTTTTAGCGTTCATTATTTGCCACATAAATCTTAGATTGCTTTAGCCTAAATTATATCAATATAGTTATTTGAGAAAAATTATTTTGATGACCACCCAGTTCAGCGCGTCCTTTTTTTTTTCAAAAATTCCTATAACATGCTGTGCGAAAAAGACATTTCACAAGTTTTCGATATGTTGAATCTGTCTTAATCACATCAGATTTTATGTTGGATGTACCAACTAAATACTTAATTGGCAGTTTACAGAATAAATTAATTTAGACTATCTAGGATATTACTGACTTTAGACAGAACAAATTATTTTTACATAATTTCTTATCAAAAAGTTTGCGCAGCGATTACTATTTGCTTAATTATCCAACGTAATGTTCAAATAAACATGTTGGATATGGTGCGACACATAGAACAATTGTATTTTAAGTTTATAAATATACCTATATATATATATATATATATATATATTTATACATATATCTTTTTTTAATTTCTTATGTTCAATTTTTTGTTGGTATTTATAGTATATTGTATCATAAAAATAATCACACAATCTATTGAAGGATTTTTTTCGCAGGATTGATTTGTATAGGCAAGAATTGGATAAACTTCGATGTGAAAAGGAGTATGAAATTTTGATATATAAAAAAAGCCTTGAAGAATATGAAACTGGAAAAGATTTGTTGAGGACCCTTGTCAATGCTGATCTATTTCGGATTTTAGAAGAGCACATTGAGGTTATTTCCTGCTTAAATCATAACTATCTCTTTATGAATGTTTAAAATTTGTGTGATAACGTCAGACTATTTAATACATCGACAATGTGATGTTAACTTTTGGAATAATGTGTTACAATTTTTTTAACATAATAAATCATAATTAACTGACTTATATTAATAACGACACTTATCTAATTAGATTAATCCTTATCTATATAAACAGTTAAATTTGTTTAGGATTCACTTTAATATTACTAAATAGTTTTTATTCTATTACAGGGTGTTCCACAAATTCAATTACATGACATTTTGTCCCAATTAAATCAAACATCTACTTCGGTAATTGTTTTTTTTTTTATATTATTAATTTGTATTATCAAGAGTATTAAAACATTATTCAATTATTTTTAGGGTATGTCAACAGTACCAAAGCAATTTCTTTTACAACTTATGAATTGTGTCTTTAATAATTCAAGGACTTTAATTGATTCTGTAAGTATCCATTATAATTTTTTATTTTTTAATCGACATATGGCTATTATTGTATATTATTGGGAGTTTTACAAAATTTTATAAACATTTTAGACGTCAAGTACTACAGACATTTTGGATGATACACTATTACAATCTCTTTCATCAATGCCTAGGAGAGCAAATTCTGTGGTTAATCATTCGTCATCTTTAGAAGTTATTCAAGCATTTGTTGGTCTTTTACAAAATTGTAAGTATTGCTACCTATTAACATTGTTTATAAATTCTATTAAATATTATTTTTATCAATTTAATTTAAAATTTTCTGTTATTCCAGCTAATGCAAATGCAGATAAGACGCAATCAAATGATTTGACTGGTGAAATCAACAGAATAAATAATACAACTGGGAATGGTTTGGGTGTCAAAGGTTTTAATGGTTGTAGTACCAGTCAAAAGGTAGAAAGTTCAACATCCGTATCTATGGCTGGGGCTGTTCCTTATTCTAGTACTAACATACCAGCGCGGTCTTACATGGGTGTTAGTGCGGTGGTGTCAAGTACATCTGGACCTCAAATTAATGCGCCTCCGCCGCCATTTCCCACTTATCAACCGTCTATACCACCTCCACCACCAACAAGACCCTTCTATAATCAAATGTTTACTACACCCTCTAGCAGTGAGTATGCATATCAATGCATTCCAAACTTTTACTGACGAAATATATTTGGTTTAAAAGTTAGTAGTTTAGTATAATAATATTTAAAGATAAGTGTTAGGGATCATATCCATACTATGTGACCCAATTTTGACACCTTTTATCCATACCTTGGTGATAATTCATAGTATGTTAGAAGAGTACTAGTTTTCACGTTTGCTATGTCAAAACTATTGGGGATCATAAAATATACAAACAGAAAGTTAAAAAGTATAATTTGAGTAATATTAGTCTTTATTAATACAGCGCTTGCAATGTGACGTAAAAAGTGCATGCATACCTATAGTTACAAGTGAAAAATTATAATTGTCAGTTGACCTGTGTATGCCATATTTTCAAAATAAGTCATCAAATGTAATGTTTGAAATAAAAATCGTTGGCGAAAGTGATCGTGCATTTTTTATGTGCAGATGTTCAGAATGTATCGTACAACGTAACAAACCGAGCAACTGCACCTTCCACACAGCCAACACCATCTCGATCTTCAACATCTGCAGCAATCCCAGTACATGCTGACAGTCAAAATTGTAATAAATTTGTAAGAGGAAGGTACCCACCACCACATTATTACTCTCCATATTAAAGAAACCTGGTGAGTTCAACCTAAAGAGGTTATGTCATAACAGTCATCATGATTAAAGTAATGGTATAATATTTCATGGTACTATAGAACTCACATCAATGTTCAAACAGTACACAAATTACCGTCAATTTGTGTACCATTTGAAAAATTGTTGGTCCACCCAACAATTTTTCAAATGGTTCTGGTATTGACGGTAATTCAGTTTTATATCAAAATAATAATGTTAGTTTATTTTCCATTGAATGTGCTTAAGGACTGTATTCTTTAAATTGAGGTATGAGAGATAGGTTTGCTTGGCGGCGATGCGAGGTGTATAAATTAACAATACCATTAAATGATTAAGGTTTCAGGATGGGAGTAATTTGCCTTTTTAGATTTTATTTATTTAATAAGAGAATGCAACTGTTTTAGATTTTAAGATTATATGTGCTAAGCGAAAACAAAGATTTTTTTAAAATTTCTTAACATGTGTTTCATTATATATAATACAATATTAATGTCCTTTTTTAATATCTTATCTCATAAAAGAAGTTCATCCTTTATTTTACTTTCGCATACCGCGCCACAATAGACCATGCAGGTCAAGGAACACAAGCTTCAACAAGTTAATTGTTTTTTTTTTATCAGGAATTACTAAACTTTATGATAAAGTTAGTGACTGCAGCAAGTATTAAGTATTACAATCAAAAAATAAAGTTTCAAATCCGTTCATTCATTATTTACAAAGATTTTATTTACCCTTTTAAAGTTAAATAAATATTTTATTGCTGAAGGCCTTTCTAATTTGGAAATAATGGTCATCTTCATGAAATAACCCGTCATGAACATAAGTATCATATTATTAACTTATCAAGTTTGATTTTCAATCAAGAGATGACAAAAGAAAGAAAACCAAACAAAAATCTAAATTTTTTTATGACTGTTTCTATGTTAGTTAATGAATTTTTATATAAGTTTATTTTACCAGTATTTGTAAATTTTCTGGAGACATCAATTTCAATTTTTAGGGTAATAAAAGCTAATGTATGTTACATTTTAATTACTTTGAGAATTCAGTTTCCTTTAGGATCCTATATAATGAAACACATGTTAACATATAAGTTTTGACATATTTACAATTATTAAAGTAGTCCATTTCAAAGATTGTCTGTAAAGAGATATTTAATAGTCTGAAATATGACATTATAATTATAAACCTGTATTTAAGCTTAAATTGGATAGAATGTGCGTAAATATTGAATATCATGTTATTTATAACATGTATTGTATTTTTTTTCCATTAGGCAGATTATTATGTATATTCGCATTTTGCTATATTTAAAGTTACAGTTTGCAAAATAAAAAGCAATTTTACTTAAAGCTGCGCTTAGTGATTTATTTAATTTCATATCCAAGTTCTGATATAATCTTACTCAGCAGTGGGGGTAAATAATTAAAGAAAATATATTCGTCCAAACATAATACTGTAAAACTGGCTGTCTTTCACATTTGTTAATTTTTAAGATTTTGCAAGCACCAAAAAACAATGCTCAGCCCTTCTCTTAAACTATACCTTATGCATTGCCAAAATTGTTAAAGCAAAGTTGCCGTATTTGGAAAATCATTGAAATTCTTATATGAATATTGGAATGTGCTTGATGGTGGCATTAATGCACTTAAATGTTGCAAAGGAAGTATAAAAGCAACTATGGAGCTACTGGAAAAAGGGTTGAAGGCTATTATTCAAACAAATGGCTATTATTCAACTTTATGGGTTGTATACATATATTGTATATATTACAATTCTAATGTTACTTGCCAATAATCATAAAAAATGTAAATGTTAAAAAATCCATAATTAAAAAAAAATTCAAACAAACCAATAAAATAAAAAAAGAAACATGATTTGTAACATCCTATACAACTGACTGATTCATTCATAATGTTTACGTTATCGACTCAAAACGACATAGACGCAGTTGCATAGTAGCTACAAACCTTACAACGTGATTGTTTCTTTCTAACAGCGTGTTTTGTCTCCTTTTAAATTCATTCACCCATTCATATGGTTTGTGACCTTTACCAATGAACTTCACACTACAGTTTTAAACTGACAAGTGTCCTAAAATTGTTTGTTTTCAAAACATTAATAACTTTGTAAAGAATAATTTTTAATAAAAACAACTATGTCAAAAGATTTTAACTGTAAACCTCAATATGTGTGTTAGTTTATTGTCGCGGTAGTAAAGCCATATATATATATATATATATATTTATACTAGCTGACTCGGCAAACATTGTTTTTGCTATATAAATTATTTGTAGGGTAGAAAAAAATTGTTATTAATTTGTTCTCATACTTACTGAATATATATATATATATATATAAAATTTCAACAAAAATTAGTCAAGATGTTTCGGAGGAGTTTAAACACTAAAACTGTGACACAAGAATTTTATATATTAGATAAGTAATTATGCAGGCAACTTTGCTTTATAAATCTTTTGCTGTCTAGAACAGTTGAGCTATTGCTATACATATAGTCACTTTATTTTAATTTTTATTGTGATCTTATATGACAATATTTCCTTGATAAACTTTTTAATATCCCTTTATTTGGCTTATCCAGGGTGGTCCCCACTGCTTTAGATCTATTCAATTTGTATATGTAATTATTTTAGTACCTTTTTATTTAGGGCGAAAATTCCAGCTAAATGCTAAGCTAGACTGTTTTATATTACATGAATTGTATATTAGAAAAAGTACATAGCAACAGCCTGTCTATTTATTAGTGTCCTTGATAGGGAATAACAAAACCTACTTTATTACTTGATATTCTGTGTTTCTAACAGTTAAAATAAAATTGTATAAAACATGTTTTACTAGTTTAGTAAAAGGTCATATAATGTTAACTTACTGCTCTGCTACATATATTCTTCTGAATTTTTATTTCTGTTTCTGTTTTTAATTATTACTACTGTTTTGGAACATTTGTATATTTTTAATTAAAAAGATGTTGTCTCATTGACTGATAATAATAGTTCTTTCATTGAATGTAAATTTAGTCATGCATTGTAAAATAATCAATAAAGTAATAAAAAATAGTTAAAATCATTTTAGAATTATTGTCACAAGATGTTGTCTTAAATTTAATTGTATCAATAAATGGTAGAGAACTTTAGTACTGTATTTCATTTATAAATAAATATATAAGCTTAGGACACCATAATAAAAATATACCCACCATGGGTTGCAAAGTTCACTGTCGTCAAAAGCAAAACAAACCATGGTAATGGTAAACTAATGAAACAAAATAGTGGTACTTACTTTACTTGCAAAACCAAGTCTTGAAGTGTTCATCTCAATGGTCTTCAAGGGATCAGCGGTATCTGCTACTACTGAAAATGAATAAATTAGCCTTTGCAATTAGTTTTATATTAAACAAATTGTGCTATCATGTTACTAATGAATTTTATTTTACATTTTGTTATATAAAAATCTAATTGTACTGAGGATTTAGAATAGTATAAACAAAAATGTGAGTTTATAACTATACCCCAGCTTTAGAATTTTTGATATAAACCTGCGCAAAGATCACAGTTTTACTTGTGTATTAATACCATAAATGCGAAAGTGCGTCTTTATCAGCCATTTACACTGCAAAAGCTAAATGGAGTGTTATGTAAAATAGAGATAGGCAAACATTAGATTAATACAGGAATGTTTTATCAAGTGTGAAAACTTGTTAAAATATTAAGAAAATTACGTCTGAATGTGAATATTGAAAATACACTGTATATAAATAATATTGAAAAAAATAATGAAAATATATATATGCAATTATATTATCATCTGCTTAATATACTATTAAATGCTGGCGTCTAAATGAATGCGTATGCGATTAATATTAACTTCATAGTCACATCGAGATTTTTATTTGTTCATTAACTGAACATTTTCCATAGCGAATTTTATCGCGACAATACCTTAATATTGCTCGAGTCAATATGCAAATTAAAGGAAGAGAAAGATCTTATTTTAATCATTAAGCAGATGCTAACCGAGTGGAAGGTATGAGGTTCCTGTCTAAATCAACCCATACTCCCATGTAGCGCTTCGTTTCATTTAAATTGCTACATCGAGCCTTATAAGAATCCTATACATTACCTTGAGTATTTCTCAAGTCCATACACGTAATTTAAAGTTAATATTTCTATTACAGCTTGTTAATTTTTAATTGTTAATACAAAAATCGTATTTGGACTAAATCTAAAAGAGTAGAATCAAAATAGTGATTCGTAATTTCTTATAGATGTTTGTGGTTAGGTTAGATTCGTTTTTTTTTTCTTGAAAATAATGAAACCAGTCTTTGACGTTCTGCTAATTCTTTCCCTTTGCACAACTTTCTAAAAGTTATGTCCAAATATAATAAAGCATTTATTATTATAGTCTAAATTTTAAATACTATTGTTGTAAAAATATTATGTCTTTTTAGAGGGTTTTTGTGTAACAACATTTTTGGAAAAAAATTCCTATCAAGCACAGGGTTATCTGCCTCATTATTTCAAATTTACCGATTTTTGTATTTATTTCATATACACTTCTCGATAATTACAGACGGATGAATGAACAATGAATTTAAAGTGCCTTTAACACAATAATTGAAATATTTCATTTCAAGTTGGATGTATAAGTTGTATGTGAATAGTCGTATTTAATGAAAAAAGCTATTTATCGACCAAAGGTAATTTATCCAATTCGTCACAGATAAACAAATAACTATAACCTTTATATTTAGGAAAATTCTATGACAACTCTTAAAAGTATCATTGATTTTACATGATTTTGAAATATAATTCTAAAAATAAATATGGATGGGGCACGGATGACGATGCAAGATGGTGCGATGAATTCTTGAATTTCAGCTCTTCGAATTCTTTACGTGCAAATATCAATTTTAACACAAGTGGGACCTACTTTTGATACTAATTTAAAAAAATCCAGTTTTTCGCATCTGCGACGGAATCAAATCCTGTCATCTGAATTTATGGAATAATGAACACGATGTGGCCACTATAAATGAAACAATTTTTTTTACGGATTTTCGCGTTTATTTTTAATTTTAATTCCCGATGTTTCGAACCTTTTAAAGCGTTCATGGTCACCGGACAGACTGAGGCATTAGAAGTCTAATGCCTGGTTTCTGAAACACTGATCATCGTGAAAGTTAACTAATAATTTATCAAATGCTCCATTTCCAATGTCATTTGAGTTGCCAAATGGATGGTTAAACTCTGAATTGATTATTCTGATCATTCGCCATCCTTTTGGCAACTTGAATAACATTTGAAAAGCTATTTGATATGATAGGTTAACTTATGATCAGTGTTTTAGAAACCGGGCGTGAATGTCATAGTTAACCCGACAGTTTTAAATTATTAATTTCGTGTCCGATTTATGCACAAGGTAAATGTATCTTATCTTGTAGTAGTGGTTTAATTTTATTGATGATAGAATCCCAAGCAGATGGTAGCACCTTTTCTCTATACAAATTGGGGCGTTTTTTAATTTCAATAGCCTCGCGAATCATCCTTGGAAGGAATCGTACTTTCGCAGGGATCTGCGGTCTAATAAACCTGATGTAGTGGCTGGGGCGATTTAAGGTGTGCTCGCACACTGCAGACTTGTTTGATTTACTGTTTTTAGCCAGCCATATGTTCCTTCATGCAGATTTTTATTGCTCTTTTATATGTCTTATGTAAGAGAGCCCACGATTCATGGTCATCCTTGTACAGTCCTGCATCTTGCAGAGGGACTTCGATGATTCTTTTTTATTGCAAATGTTGTACTTCAAGGGTATTTGATGAGAGTTTGTTTATGTTCTGATTATGGGATCAATGACAAAGTAACGGAACTCTTCAATTCGTAGGATCAAATTGACAATACTCGGCCGGATCTTTTATAGGCTATCCCGATATTTGAGGCCTTTTTTTACGCGAGAAAAATCCTTTCCCCGGCTTGACTGTAGCCTTCTCAGACCTCCTGTCTCCGGGGACACTCGGTTGTGTTGGTGCAATAAACACGGTACCTCTTTCAATCCCTTCGCGGGTCAGCATTTTTTTTGTCAGCAATATTTGACCTACCGTATTGTCGTTAAGCTAAAGTAATCATCGTAGTCGAATACGATGATCAATAGAACTCCTTAACGGCTTACAGTAAGGGTGCGAGCCGTTTTCTCATATGAGCAGCATCTTTGCTAGGCTATATATTAAAGTGTATTATTTATATATAATAGTATTAAACGCTAAAAAGATTAACAAAAAAGGAACCGACTTCAAAATACTGTATTATGATTAAAAAGTTTAAAATAATACTGAATATAATTAAATCAAATCTTGAAAATCTAACCTAATCTACCTAACCTCTAACTAATTTTAACAATTTTTAAATTTGGTGCCATTTTTCACCACAACGGAATCTAAATTAAAGTTGAATTTAGATTCCGTTGTGGTGAAAAATGGCGCCGATCTAGAATCAATATGGTTCTCTAAGTTGATATATTTTTTTTATTTATGAACCGATTTAAATAAAACTACATGTTAAGTTACTAACATCTAGTTAACTAAATGTTCCGTGTAGCTTACTACTATGCATTAGTGAAATTTGCACCCAAATCGCGTTAAGCCGTTTCTAAATTTAGCGCGCACAAACGCACAGACACAAAAATTTTAAAAATCATTGTTTTGGAATCTATTGCGTTGATAAAGGCCCCCAATAATAGTTTTTCTCAAATGTCTTCCATGTACAGACAAATATCAGTTAAATTTTTATTATGCAATGGTGGTCGTATAATTAGAAACACTACTAACGGTCCTCGAACATATGTAAGATACTTCACCGCAATGTTTTTGCTTTGAAATTAAACAATAAGTAGGTCAACAATATGTTCAACGATTTATCATTTATTAGAAAAACAATATAAATCCCATTACACAAGTGCAGTTTCAATATTACATCACGGAGAAACATTTAAATCAGTTTTAAGGTATGAACAATAATGGTCAACTAATTAGAAACAACAACAAAAAAGTTAAAAAAAACAATATTTTTTAAGAATTAGTATTGGTATTTATGAAATAGCTTCTATCAGCAGCCTACCAATAGTTATAATTAATATTTAGTGGCGTATCCCTTATTTTCAATAACAGCACTGCGGCGACGTGCATTGATTTAATCAATTTCATAAATTTTTCTAGGGGAATTCCATGCTAATACCATGCTTCAACAAATGCTTCATATAGTTCGTTTTGACTGGTTACGTTCATTTTAACAATATACTAGAGATTTTCTGTCGGGTTTAAATCCGGACTATTTGTTAGCCAGTCTACTAAACATTTGACGCTATTGGCCGTGTGTTCGTGTATTGGTCATTGTCATACTGGAACATCCGGGTTACCGGCAAATGATTGTCCGAGTAGGGAATCATTGTGTGCTCTAAGATTTTGTATTGCCATTGATCCATACCTTCAATCTTCCGAATGGATCCAACTCCACATTCGGAAAAACCCCCAAACTTTAATGTTACGCTCCTTGTGTATTTATAATTAAAAGCATTCTTTACAAGACGTCTAGCGCTTTCCATCGGAATTTACCATATTTATTTTTGTTTCATCTGAAAATAACACTTCATCTTATTTTAGCGAATAATAATCGTTTCTCTCGGTGTTGCTTGGTCAGAAGCGGTAACTTTCGAGAGATTCTTCCAAATAATTTAGCTTCCACTAATCTTCGGCGTATCAGTCATGACGAGATGTTTCTCATGTCATCAGGTGAAAAAACTTCATTATTCATCTGGTTGGAGCCTTTATTTGGGTCCTTTTAGCAACACGAACGATTAGCGTAACTTCACTGGGACAGACTTAGATACGCCGGACCCACCGCCGGGGGTCCCGCCGGATAACACTACACCCACAGTTAGAGCAACAACAAACACTAGTTCGCCCTCGCCTCCGAGCACGGTGAGACGAACATAACGCGTACACAAGGTACACCCGCGTTCCGGGGCGGTTCTCACCGCCCCCAGCCACCGATTAGCTAATTGTACAGTCGACGGTCATCGTGGTTTCGGTCCGTACGCGACCTCTATGGCCCTTAGATGACACACCATACTTAAACGCACGCATGAGCACATGCGTTGCCCTGCCTAACCCGTGGGTTCTGGCTAGCCCACCGGTTCTGCGTCAGATGAAGCTTTAATAGTCTCGGGACTGAAATTAAAAACATCAGTTAATACAAGATACAAGATTCACTGGGAGAGGTATTTCTTGGCCGAGCCTTTCTAAGAACGTTTTCAACAGTTCCATGTGTTTTATAATGATCAATTGCATCAAAAACTTTCTTAATAGGGCAATTTAAATGCTCAGCTATTCTTCTGTACGCTTACTTATGATCTACATGTAAATTAAAATTTATTTGCCTAGTTCTCGCGTCACAACTTTTATTCTTGCTCGTTTTGAACAAAATTAAAGAATAAAAGATAAAACTTTGAATTGCCGCCAAAACAATAGAAGAAGCCAAGAAAGATTAATGTTATTCTCCAATTTGAAAAAAAGAACTAGCTGTGGATGCTTTTTTAAAATGTTTCTAATTAGGCGCCCAAGCGGCCAGTAACAGAACATAAACTACCTGCACGTGTAAGACTCATTTTCTAATTAAATGTAAGATATGTTTTATATTTTATGCATTTAATGAGTTTTTTATTAGAGTGGCTATATTACTGCTTGATGATTAATTATTGAATGTGTATAATTTTTACAAACATTTGTACGTTGAAGTTATACTTTCTTTATTCATAAGAAGTTTCTAATTGCATGACCACCACTGTATATAAGTGAAGGTGACAGATGACATAGAACGTACATTACGGTAAAAGATAAGTCTATAGAATCACACCAATTGACGTAATTTGAGCGCCTCTGCCCATTTTTTCGCATTCATCTGCTCATAATCTATGACGGTGTTAAATCAGGCATTTTTAGTTTATTTCAACTAAGTAAGCACTACTATTCACAAAAAAATTGTGAGCCGTCACGGGACGCCTGGCAGATGTGAAACATCGACATTATTTTTAAAAAGTAATATGCAGAAAAGAACAGATTGTGATAGGAACTAAATAAGTCATAATGATAAAATAAAATATTACGTTTTTTTTTTTCAGATAACGATGACTTTTTATTGAATAAACATTTATTTTCATTAAATACAAAAATTAACGAATTTGTTTCAAATCGTGACTACTTAATTCGTTTTATCAGTGACTTCGGTAATAGTACACACAATTAATTAAAGTTAATAATTAATAAATAATTATTAACAATTAATTTAAATTTGAGTAATTAATCGTACACACTACTGCATATATATATATATATATATATATATAGACTGTATATATATATATATATATATATATATATATATATATATATATATATATATCATATAGCGTGGCGACACGTCGCCACGCCAGAAATTGGTTTTACGTGCGGCTATAGATGTTTCACATAAAAAAAAAACTAATAAAATTGGGATTTTATCAAATTTATAAAACTGTTAAAATTCTGCTTTACATTGACTGTTCTGATGAGCTCGGAATCGCTTTGCACCTCGCCGAGCGCGAGCTTATGCCGCGTCGCCACAAGGGATGCCAAGAGGGAAATGTACCGCGCGAATCGCTATAGATTACCGACTAGGCTTAGAGCACGGTCTTTCGTACACCCGAGGTCGCAGAAGTCACAGTGGGCCTTTATTCAATGCTCTGCCATCTTAGTATTAATAAAGGCGTTAACGCGGTTACTCGGACGGTCGTTTCTCCGCCGTCTAAGACGATCTGCCATTTGTCCAACAAGGGAAGCAGGTCCAGTAGCCTCTGAATTTTGTTTATTATTAGTAGGTAGGTGTGATCGTTGCATATGTAATCGTATTCCAGAACGATGGGTGATGCAGATTGTAGGTGATGATCGTCTCCCTGGTGGAGGTGGTGACTATTCCTCTGATGTAGACATGTCGGTCCCTATTACTGGGGAGTGTCCTTCATCTAGTCACCCTCTGAAAAGATCAGCTGATCCCAAATCGCCAGTATTCCAAAAAAAACATAACATATCTGCTTCTATTCTGGATTCATATACTAGACCTCGTTTTAAACATGATAAGAAAATTAAGAATGAAATTAAGAAACATGATAAGTAGAAAATAATGAATTTAGCCAAGGTCCTTTCACTGTCCATGTGTCCCGTATTGGAAGCTCATCCTTCTCAAAGGCTCTCTATTAAAATTCTCAATTTTGCTCAGCTATTGCATAAAAACAAGGTTACCGACATTGTTTGTCTAAATACAATACATTACATTGTATCAAAGTATTAGGCTGCAATAAAATTTTTGTCCAATTAGAAAGTTATTTAGAAGTTAACTCATTTCTTTAGAACCAAAATTATAACTTTGTTACAAAAATATCACTTCTTTGCAGAAGTCCCAAAGTTTTTAGTTTCTCGAATGGGTGTTATCCGTCAAATCCTTTTGGACTGGACCCTTGAAGAGTTGATTTTTGGTGTACAGTGTCCCTACAATCGTTGACCGCCTTAATAATAATCCTAGGCCAACCTGGGAACCACAGTAGTATTGACCTTTCTAGGTCAAACTCCCCGAGAAAGTTTACTGTTTCCATACTTCACTTCCAGTTTCCATTTATCATCTTATACCGTACAATGTCATAATTGCTGTAGGTTTGGAAATGTTCGTGCCCAATGCAGATCTAAATCTAGATGTTTTAAATGTGCGCAACAACACACTGGAGACTCCTGTACGGTATCTGATGCTTTGCGTCTTCTGTGAAGCCACAGATCCTAGACCAAAATCTCAAGAGAATATTAGTTACTCTGAAACATCGCGCCGCTTCCCCATCTCTAGATTGTTATTTGCTGATGTACTCTGCTCCTCTCCAAGATATTCTCTTGGTCCTTCTTTCATCCATTGTGTCCAAATGTTCGCACTCTCGCTAATTTTCACTGCCCTCTCCCTCGACAACAAACCTTGATCTATGAATCTTCTCCATCCCCACCTAGGTCCTCCTCATATTTTAATAATAAAACTCTTCCTCAGCATCCTCGCCCTAGATCCTCTCTAAGTCCATCATATGATAAAAGCGTACAAGTAAAAATTATTAGAACTCCGAAATCCTCTCATCTAATGGCAACGCTCTTGGACGTGTCAGGTCATACTCGTCTTCGATGACCCAAGCTGCTGACTGATGTTTTCTTTCAGGTTCGTATGTAAACGGCATTTGACTTTCCCACAATCTACACGAGCCGCCTTTTGCTCTTCGGACAAATTGTGGGGAACCCAGAGGGAAACTAGCTTTCTTACACACGCACAGCTCATTATGTAATATCGACTGAATTGCAGTCATTCCGATACTGATAACAGCCCAAATCTGCTCGTATGTCACACGACGGTCATCTAATATAATAGTTCGCACAGCTGCGATGTTTTCAGGCGTGACCGCTGTTCTTGGTTCTGGACCTGCAGAAGAAACAGTGCTGGGCGACACACGACCGTGTCGAAACTCGGCATCCCAGCGGTATATTTTCGTTTGACTTGGTGCTTCAACATCATAAATCGAAACAAGTTCGCTGAGACATTTATCTTGAGATAAGCCGCGTCGAAAATTGTGATAAATTATGGCACGGAAATGTTCACGCGTGAGCTCTATTTCTGTTAACGACGTGTTAACTTTAAACTAACATACTTTTTGTTTTTAAACATTTTTTTAAATTGTTTGAATGTCATCAAGATTCTAAGAGGCCAGTATTCAAATTCTAAAAAAGGTTTTATTGTAACTCAATCCGAAATATTCTATTCCCGATCATTTCGGTGTGCCCCTCGTTTAATAGAGAAACTGATAAATTCAGAGGTTTCTAATGCGTTGTCAAAAACAAACATTCAGCATTGCACCTGTGCGAAGACGGGCGAGTCGCTAGTTGATGCTAAACTGCAACGGGGCCTCCATATTAATAAGCGAGTAGACATAGCTCCGTGGGCATGCGGTTAAGAAAATATATTTTTTTTATGTGAAAAAGGGGCAAAGGAGATTGATGGCTGTTAACCTGATGTGATAAACGCCGCCCATGGGCATTTGCAACACCTGTAGGGTTGCAAATGCGTTGCCATCCTTTTAATAAAGTGGGCCCCAGGCTACTTCACTCACCAGACGAAGTCTAACACTTCTACTTTACGCCGGCCTTCTGTGAAGTCGTGGTACTTACCCGGATGGACCTGTCCATTCAAGCAACAGTGTTGCGTGGACCTACCACCGTAAAATAAGGCGTTACGGCTCTTTTGGTGTATTTTAGTTATTTTCATAGTATAATGTTTTACGACCTTTTACTTTGGGGAATCGTGGCTGACATAAACACCTGCAAAAGAGAGCCATTCGAGCAGTTTATAACCTGGGTCCCAAAGCATCGCTAAGAAACTTCTTTAAAGAAATAAAAATAGTGACTGTTGCTTCTCAGTACATACAACAAATTGTTGGACACAGTTTCTTCTGCCGACCCTTTAGAACAAGAAAAAGAATTTTTCAATCTGTCTACCTATGTAATATGAACGATATTTTTTTATTTTTTATACTTATTTGAAATAGGTTAAAAATATCGCATCTTATTAAAAATACGTTTAAAATGAATAATACTTCTAGTTTCGAGCACTCACTCTGTTGTCTCCAGAGAAAACAGTTATCGATATTGATAAGTTTCTATACATTGTTCTAAAACAAGAAATCACCTAACTCTTAATCGTTAAACATCCTAAGTACCTCTCTTCATCAGCTCATCGTTATGGAATGACGATGCCCATACGCAAATGTCTTGATAGTTTTAGAAATACATGCAAAAAATTGGTAGTACTTATAATATTTATTAAGATTGACGAGGCTCTGCTGAACTGTCAAATTACACTTAAAATCGTAGAAAATCATACTATGAAAATTTTCCCGAGTCATATCCTTGGTAATGTATCCATTTGTGTTTTTATTATCCGTATATGTATTAATTTCTGTATATATGTATGTATCTATATATTTATGTATTTATTTACATAAGTATATGTTATTATACTGTCTTATATGTTATATTTTAGAGCACATTTATTAACTTTTTTATAGTCTTTATTTAGCACCTGCCGTCTACTTTATACCATACAAGGGTAGACTGGTAGAGAATGTCATTAGGCATTAAGTCATTGTAGTCTTTAGCTTAAGGTGTGGCAATGAAGCTTAAATAAATAAATAATGTAAACATGCAAATATTTAAAATGGCCACAATGTAAAAACAATTGACAGTCCAATTGAAACAGCATTCTACAGCCTAAGAGTTCCTTTCAAATGTTGTAATTGATGTTTAAATATTAAGCCAACTTTTTTAATAAACTATATTTCTGTAAAACAATATTTATATGTAATTTAAGGTTTCTCTACATACTTAATGTGTATAAAAGAGAATGTACCTATGTGTGTATGTATGTTCACCTAAAACTCGAGAACATTGGCGACCAATTGATACGAGTATAAAACTTAGCACATATATATTATATAGGATGGCTTTTCTAAGTGTATCCATTTTTTAAAATTAAATTCTAGACATAAATAATGTTATATAAAAATGATGAATATTTAAAATCACTCGTAATTAATTAATTACATTCATTTAAACTTATCTCAAAAAGTGCGTGATTTATACGCAACTCATTATTTTACGCGAGATCATTCATAACTAACACGCAGACAAGTTCGTGCACAGTAACATTTAGGCATTTATGAATGACTACGGCATTGTCAACACGTTCTGTTTTTAGGGAATAGAATGGCATTTTTTTTTTTTGGAAAAAAACCTTAGGTATTTTATTTCAATAAACGATTAGACTACCGAGTCTGAACCTCCTCTGTAAATTTGGGGACTTCTCAAAAAATCTCCCTGTATAAAAGGCGACACGACCACTCCAATAAACGTAGTTAAGTTAGGCAGTGATTTTTATCATTTGGAATATAGGTTGATTTGATATACGGTTAGGTTAGGTTGGAATTGATATATGGTTACACATAAGATTTTTCTTGGTAAAGCTAAGCGTAACGGGCACCAGCTAGTACTTCAACTGTGGTAGGGCCACGTAGCAGTCGCGGCTGTTGCAGGAGCTTGCAGGCTCGTCCGGGTAAGTACCACGATCTCACAGAAGACCAACGTAAATTGGAAGATTAACAAATACTTTCGCGTTTCGTCCGATGAATGAGGTAGCCGAAGCCCAATCTTCAAAAGATTGTCAACTCATTATACTTAAAGGAGAATGTTTAAAAATGTATGGAGCGCCGTCTAGAATTGCATCCAAACCAAACTTCTTATAAAGGCTTTATAAATATTCCTTAACTCACCCTACTAATTATTTTTTAATTTAACACCTGGTTTTTAGTTATTTTTAAAAATGTAACATAACCTCAAAACCAATGTAAGCAGTTTCTAGGTCCAATATTTAAGGTATATTCAGGTAGGTTCATGTTTTCAGTTTAACTGATGTAAACTATTTAGTATTAAATACCGTATTAGTCATTCTATTTTATTGTAATCAACCCTTTATACGCGGGGGCAAGAAGGGACTGAGTCATAGACTATAGGAAGTAGACACTTACTTTTTTGCGAACCTTAAATACCTTTGAGAATTGAGTAGAATAGAATGTACGTAATTGCACACAAGGGAACACATAGAAAATAAAGTGTACATACAGGCGGCTTTATTGCTAAGGTAGCAATTTCTTCCAGGCAAATGAATAGGGTTATCAGTAAAACAAAAGGCGAAAATAAAAAACGCCAAAAAAATATTTCACTCATATACATGGGAATGTTGGGGAAGTAATTAAGGCCCTTTCCTAGTCAACAATTATTTATTTCAATCGGCCGCAGGTATGGTCACTAGTTTACTTCCTGATTCAGCAGGCCTATGCAGAAAAGGAGCTATGTGGAAGCAAAAACAGAAGCTATAGTCACAATAATGATCACCAAGTGTAGCTCAGTCAGAACAGAGTTATAACAAATATTAACAAGCAATTAATTAAAACTATTAGCCTATTAAAGCATAGCAATAAGCTATTTATATTATTAAATATTTTATTACAATGTGAAGATAACATATAAAATACAGCCAATTATCCAAGACATATCACAATACAGCCACCACAAGATACAATCATAAATTGCTTAAATAAATTGTGTAATTTTTACACTAAATAAATAAATACATAAAACCAAATGGTTCCAACATTAAAGAAGTTAAGCTTTACTTTTAAATAATTATATATTTTGAAGTGTTTCTTTTTTGTATTTAGTAATTGTAACATAATAGTATAATACATAATAATAGCAGCAGATTTTCTGTTTATATCATATATTGTTACTGTTTTTTAACCCCTATAAATTGAAATAAAAATACACAATGCTGTGGTGCCACTTGGTACTTGTGTTGTAAGAGTACATTCTAACATACTGGATACAAATTAGCAAATTATAAAAGCTACATAAATGTGGAGGTGAATATTCATAAAGTATCTACATTATAATTTTTTCCATCTCAGGCGGTCATTATGGGGGATCATCCCTGAATTATCTAGGAAGCAAAAAAATAATTTGTAAGTGACACGGTATCAATCTCCTAAAAATGTCCTTTCTTGATATTTTCTTGTACAAATAAACCCTTTGTGCTAGCAAAATAATTCACATGAAAACACAACATAGACTCATGTCCCAATCCAGGCAGTGTTGAAACATTTTTTCACTCATTGTGTTTACTTCTTTTGTGATTATTCCAAAACATTCATTACAACTGATGCTTTCCAGAGAGAGCTGAAAAAATATTGTTTTATATTAGGTGCTTATGTAATCTAATTTTTTTATGGTGTAAATGTAACAAACAAAATAATATTAGCATGAAATTCCAAGTTTCATTTGTATATTTTACTTATTAAATAATTATGGCTTTAACACTTAAAAACTTTAATAAATATGTCTTTTTCAAAAAGAAAAAATGTTTATCAGAAAAAAGAAATATTTGTGTAACATTTTTCTAAAAGTAACTATTTAGAGATACACAATTTATGAAGGGATCAATATTCCTTTTAGTGTATATTGTTAATATTGTTATTTATGTATGTTTTGCCTATAACATTAAAATATATAGTTTATTAGAGATGACAAAAGGAAAGTTATTATAAATTATATAACAATAAGATGATAATAAAATACTGATCTTGATATGGTAAAGGTAAATAACTTTAACTCCGGCGTAATTCAAATCAAATAAATTTTAAACGATAGAGATAAATCTCTAATGAATTAATCAACAAGCAGAATTCGGCGGTCGCTTATAGTTTTCGAGAAAAAAAAATATTTAAAACTTGTTTTTTGTACTAAGAAATCCACCATTTTATTTGTTTGACTTCAAAAACTCAATACACAGTTCTGCCAACATGATAAATATAGGAAGCGGGCGACATCATACACGTATCGATATTCCGATTTTTTTTTTTTAATTTAATGAGTCACAGAACCGACACAGAGCGAATCCGACTCGGATAGATTAGGTTAGAAGGTTCAGGCGGGAGCCGAGCTCCCGCCTTAACCTTCGATGTTAGGTTTTTTTTTATGACCACCAAGAAATACGAGCTGAATTGAGATATTGACACCAAAAAAAACTTTTTTAAAATACTCACATTTTTATATCATCGGCGGGTAGAGGACACTCACACTTCCAGAAATGGTGCAAACGTTCTCCAGGTTCGGGGAAAATTTTACGAAATCGTGCCTCAACCAGATAACCAATGAAGTCCACATTTAAAACATTTAACAGTATTTACAAGAACTCCATGACGACACAAAAAATTAAAAAGGACTAAACGATCTGATTCTGATTTGAATAAAATTTTATAAAAAGAATAAAAACTTAAATTACAATATGTACATAAAATATCACTACTACTAGTAGACGCACAAATATTATCCGTCATTGCAAATACGAATAACCACTATTCTATTGTTTTTAAATAATGAGCGGGAAATACTTCCGGTTTAAATTTAACATACGATTAGGCCCCGAAAAAATTATATACAGCCAATATACTAATTTTAAAAATTTGTAATCGATTTTGAAACTCGATTACAAATTTTATTAAATCTTGGCCCTTAACTTATTAAAAACTAAATATCAATGTATTATAAACTAAATATAATAATGAAATTACATTTTTTATATTTATTATTTTTATTTATTTTCATTACAAAGCTTTTAAAATCTTCATCTTTAACTTATTTGTTGTTTTATGTAAAAAATAATAAATATTCAAAATTAATTACTTCTTTATAAAGTTTGACTCTTCCACGTGCTTCGCTGGCGAAGCACGTGGAAGAACACTCGCTATGTCGCCCCTGAGTGTCGCTTCACCCTCCGACGCGAGGTTCTGGCTCCGCCTTATTATGTTCACTCTAGAGGTAGGGACCACAAGACCACATGGAGTCGGGGTGCTGTGTGTCGGATCTGGGACTCATTTTGAACCTTATCTAATCGGAAAAGGGTCCGTGATAAATTAAAAAGATGCAACCATAAACCGAACCAATTAGTAAATAAATGTTAAACCTAATTTAGCTTATTTCACAGTAATTTAAATTGTAAAAAAATGTAATCGATTTATAATCGATATAAAATTTAAAAAAATGTCCATAATATTTCAATATGAATAACGTTGGTTTATTTGGTATTGGCGCCTAATATTTAAGTTTTTTTGGATTATAACCCACACACACGCACGCACGCACGCACGCACGCACGCACGCACGCACGCACGCACGCGCGCGCACACACACACACACACACACACACACACACAAACGCGCGCGCGCGCGTGCGTGCGTGCGTGCGAGGGAGGCGCATTATGTATGTTGAAAATCTTTTAATTTTCTTGTAATTCTTTTCTTAAATTCGTTTAAAAATATGCATTTTAGTACCAACGACTTTGTCTTCAACATGTCCGTTATAAATTGAAAATACTATTTAAATAATGTAAATCCGTTTTTGGGTATAATTTAAGATCATAAGATGTATGTACATCGATTATATCGGGTATATCGATTAAAATTTTTTTCGAGTTGGAAAATGAGACATTGATTGAAATATTTAGGAAAAAAAAATTAATGGAATAATCGCTACGACATGACGTCGCCCGCTTCCTATATTCATCATGTTGGCAGAACTGTGTATTAATTACGTTGGTGAATGGCGGATTTTGTTAGTGAAAATAACAAGTTTTAAATATTTATTTCTCGAAAACTATAAGCGACCGCCGAATTCTGCTTGTTGATTAATTCATTAGTGATCCCTCTCTATCGTTTAAAATTTATTTCAATTGAATTACGCCGGAGTTAAAGTTATTTACATTTACCCTTGATATTATTGGAAGTAATTAATCCACAACTAAAAGAACGTTTTGTACTCAATACTCATTCAAGGAGTCTTAGAATGTGCTTACCTGTATAGGATTGATTCCAAAACCGTAATATCTTATTTAGTCGATCGACGCATCGCCTATCCAAAGCGAACACTACACCCACAGTTAGTTAGTTCGCCCTCGCCTCCGAGCACGGCGAGACCAACACAACGCGTCAAGGACCCGCGTTCCGGGGCGGTTCTCGATTAGCTAATTGCACAGTCGACGGCCTCGAGGTTTCGGTCCGAACCACGACCTCGATGGCCCTTAGATGACACACCATATAAACGCACGCATTGTGGCCCTACCCACAGCGGAGGGCCCAAACCCGTGGGTTCTTACCGGTTCTGCGTCAGATGCTTTAATAGTCTTTAGTTAATACAAGAAGCGATGCGTTTGTTATTTGTTTTATTCTATGTTATAGTTTTTATTGTCGTTCGACTCCTCGCGTGGGCATTTTGAGTCAATTTACTTCACACAACTAATTGTTTAAGAAACTTCCCGTCGTATCAATACACGTATATATAACGTGTATGAAGTATAAAAGTCAAAACAATAAACGATATATCACTTTGTTAATGTTACTTACTTTAAGAGTTCAAGATTCAAGATGATGAAATGAACACATTACATAACAAACAGATTAATTAATAATATTGGGTACATGACTTGAAGTCGATTGTCGTCGATCGAGTTTCCGAAATCGATTTCTTATGTAGATTTATAAATAATATAATTAAGTATCAGAGTAGATTTAAAAATAACATAAATAACTGTAACTAGATAAATTATATATCTATTGTGCTGTTTCACCTAACACAAGCTTATAATTGTAATTTATCGATAATAATTAAATACAATATTATACTTACAATCGATTATCTAGTATTAGATCTGTTTACTTTGTATACAGCTGTCAATTGCCGTTGCGTTTCCGGATTTGTTGATAATACGAAACAAAACTTTATTTTGTTGTAAAATAAAACCCCGGTTCAAAACAAAAATTTTGTTAGACTTACGAAGACGAAAATAAAAAGCAATAATAATAATATTAATTTCATTCGGGCGCAAAAGAAAAACGGGTACCAAAATTGGTCATTCTCCTTTAAATTAAGACTTATATGTTAGGCGCAACATGCCTTAATGCCAAATTAATTAGATGATTGTTTAACATTTTCAGTAAAATATTTATTACTCTTATAACTCTGTTCATCTTATATTTTTATAAGAATGTGAAATGAAAAAGAATGAAAATAGCGGCTTATATTGTTTATTTTTTCAGAAACTATAAGCATTAGTAGCAATTAGAATTTTGCTTGTTGATTATTTCATTAGATATTTTTCTTTACCGAATAAAATTTTTAAGTCAAAAAACACCCAGCACTGCTAGAAAATTCAGCTGATAAAATTTCTTTAGGTTATTTAAATGACTTCAAAAAAGGAGGAGGTTCTCAATTCGGCTGCTCGTTTAAAGGATAAGAGATAATTTTGGTATTTTAATAAAGTAATTATAAGTATATTTATTTTTTTAAACCATCGGCTGTGCCTTACTCATAACTTAACAACACTCGTAACTTAACAACAAACTAACAAATAACATTGGCTTTAAGAGTGCACAAGGACATAGGCGTATATAACAGAATCGTCAGTCTAGTGCCCACCCCAGAATTTTGGGTTACTGATTCGAAATTTTAGGCTGAATACCTAAGAAATTTCAAAACAAATCATTGAAAACAATTACTTGTAAATACACAACGTAGTAACTACTAATTAGTTAATACTAAGTACTATCTAAAATTAATAAAAATTATTAACGATAACGAGCTGTTATTTTTTTAATAAGCATAATGTTCGATTTTTTTTTGTAGTAAAGGCCCAGACCCACCCTGAAAAATAATTCTAGATACGCCAATGCACAAGGAATACTCGTACAGGGATGGGATCCAGAGGGATGCCGATTACGAAGCCGAAAAATACTAGAAAGAATGTAATTAGTACATCGAATACATACGATGTTTGAGGTGCTCAAAATGACGGATTATGTTTTTAATGGTTCCCTGGCTGTAGCTGCCTTTGCCTTTTCAGCTGAAATCAGAACGTACTTTTTGACGTCATCTGTGTTAATCAAGTGATACCAAAATAAAAATCAAAATCTATATAGATATCAAGGGCGGATCCAGCTTTGGTGCCAGGGGGGGGGGTCACATAGTCGTGGTCAAGTGATAAGAAGTTATAATTTAATTTTATAATCATAGATACAAGTAAAAAGTAGGTATTTTTAACCGACTTCAAAAAGAAGGAGATTATCAATTCGGATGTTTATATTTTTTTATGCATATTATGGCATAGCTTCGTCATATATAGACGGATTTGCAAAATTCTTTTTTTGTTTGAAAAGGTTTCATTTCGAAATGATCCCATATAAATTTCATATAGATTAGATGACGATTTTCGGAGATAGCAACGGAACTCTTCGAAATATGACAGGAAATCAACCGTGTTTGCTGCTATCTCATAAATATGCATTGTTTTGCATGTAACGATTTGTAATAGTTACGTACATAATTTGAAGTAGGTTCTTTTTTTGTTAAAAAACTTTTCATATATACAGCGTGTCGTTACAACCGCGACAATAAATGAACACACGTCTAACGCTACTTGCTAATAATCATAAAAAATATAAGCGTTAAAAAAATCCATAATTAAAAAAAAATATTTTTCAAAGAAACTAATTAAACAAATTTTATATAAACAAAATTTGTAACATCCTATACAACTAAAAATGACTGATTCATACATTCAGAGACTTTTTCATTCGTTGCCACAGCGTAGCATTACAAATCTCTCCTTCTAACAGTATGTTTTATCTCTTTTTAATTCATTCAACCCATTTATATGCTTTGTGACCTTTACAAATGAGCTTTACGTTACAGTTTTATACGTAATGGTAAATTGATGGTTTTGGAAAATTTAATAACTCTGTAAATACCGATGTTTAAAGAATGTAAATGTTTAATACAATTTTAAAAAGTTATCCTCTATATGTTTGTTCATTTATTATCGCGGTTGTAACGACACGCTGTATATGTATGTAAGTACTAACTGTTATTGAAAATACCTATATTTAAATAACAAAATAAATTTTTCTTTTACGTCTTCTCCCGAAACGCGTTATCTGTTTAGGTTAGTTACCAGAAGTCCCACCTTTAAATTAGAGGAGCAGAGTCATTTTTAAGTAGTCTCGGCAATTAGCACGTTTAACGGAAAATAGTAGTAAATCGAATAGTTATTAGGTATACCTATTAAGTAATGCTTTAGGTATAGTGTAGTTAAAACAAGCAAAACGGTTTTAGTTTTTTTTAATATTTTATAGCTTTTAAAAATCTATAAAAGGTATATAATAATTAATTATAGTAAAAAAATAGATTTTCGAAGCGCTCGTTCCTGAATAGTGTATTTGGAATCATACTAAAATAAAAAAAAAACTACGTTTAAAAAAACCGAATACCAAACGGTACAAAATAACTTAATAAAGATTTAATTTAATACATTAATTAGTATTTTTTTAAGTAGCTATTGGTAGGCTTACTTATTTTTGAAATTTATTTTTATTTATTTCTTCGTCACCAGATTTTATGTAGTCGTATTGGTTATAATATTTTTCAGTTTCTCTACTCCGCACGCATATGACTACCTTCCAGCTCCATCATTAGATCAGACCCTGGTAAAATCTTAAAATAAAGTACTAGCCAAGACGAATCAAACTATCTGGTTGAGTCGTTTCATTACAGAGTGGTCATAGGAACCTCACAGAATAGCCTCGTAGACCTTATAGAAGATCGGCGTAAAGTACTTCTGCGTTTTGTTTGGTGAGTGAGGTAGCCGGGGCCCACTTTATTATAAGGAGGAAACGCATCTGCAACCCTATGCATATGTCCATAGACGGCTGAAGATGGAGCTCCATCATCAGATCCTGGTTACCAATGAAAGACAAACTACTCGTCAATACGATTCAAATGTACCCAAACGCGATGTGGCTCTGTCGTTTCATTGCGAAGTACCTTTGGCCACCTTCCAGCTCCATCATCAGATCAGCACCATGTCATAAAAATATTGCATTGTCTCGCGATTGAGCTGAAATTTTGTATACATGTGTAATGTATAATGTATACAAAATGACCGGCAAGTGAATCAAATTTAATTTGCAAGATTTGATGACAAACATTAAATATTGTAAAAATGTTCATAAAATGAAAACTACTTGGCCAAACTTTGTAAAATTTTTATGGGACCAAATGGCAACTATTCTGCATCAAACTAAAGAAGAACCACGTAAATCGGATCATAAATCTCTACGTAATCGGTGTACATACATCGAAAAAATATGTACCAATCGAATTGAGAAACTCCTCCTTTTGAAGTCGGTTAAAAACATTATATTAAATTAATTAAATATTAAAGGTACTTACATAAAATCTATATTGTGGCAAAACATATATAAAAACAGTTTAAAAATTTTAATTAGTGGTCCACCTAGGTCCTGGACCCAGCCCAGGGGGGGGGTCATGACCCCCATGACCCCCCCCCCCCCTGGATCCGCCCTTGATTGATATCGAACCTTAGGAAAAATATCGTATTATGATTATGACTTATCGTATCATGATTATTTACGAGAAAATGTTTCCTTTTGCTTAATAAATATGTATGATATTAATAACTATTTTATGAGATATTCAATAATTTTTAGGATTCGATTACAGCCGTCAGTTTAATCCATTATTAACAAATCTATATTATACTACTCTATGATTTAAGGCCACAATGAACGACATTGCCAATCTTGATCTTCTATGGATGACATTCCGTTGTACACAATTGAACACAGGGAATACATAAGCCAGTGAAAGTTGGGCTCTCACAGCCCTTAGCAGATATATAAAAGTACTCTTTGGTCCTAAGTACCGGACCCGCTGTCGCTAAACTCACACAAGTAATACTTGTGTCGTATTTTCAATTATATATGTATTTTAGCTGCTACTGGCATCAACTGTTTACAATATTTAAACTTAGTACTGTCACTGGACACTAGATGTCGCGAAATACAATCATAAACGTTTTAACCTTCCTTTCCTTTTTTTATTAATGGCTTGCTTTGTGAGTAATCACAATTCTGCCAATATCAAGTTTGTTCTTAAAATTCTCAATTTTATAATATTCACATTAAAATTCTATAATAGACAAAAAAAATTATGGATTCGGCGTCAAACGTTTTAACATTACCTTTTCGAGTTTAAGAAAATAATTGCCTATCGCGATTGAAAAAAAGTTTGTATTTTTAGTTAGTTGTTAGCGATGCGTTCACACTTAAATTAAATTTATCAATATTTTATTTACAACCCTGGTAAAAGAGATTCAACACGTTTTTGTCTCATATAGAGAGTTCAAACATTTGTAGTAAATAAGGAAAATAATAACCATAGTATAATAAATAAATAGTATAACATAAACATAAGAAAGAGACATTCCACTTCGTTCTCTCCTAAGGCAACTATCTCTCTTTAAGACGGAGGGCTCATGCCACCCGAATTAGATGCTTTTTGCAACCTCGGTTGTAAGTTAAATCTTTGAGCAAGCAGTGCATTAGTTTAGTGTTAGTGTAGTGTTGTGCTCTTAGGCAAGTTCCTGTTCAGTAACTGGAATCCTACATGCATTTCTCGCCTCAGAGGCTGCATTGTTTTATTTGTTAACTGTGTACACCCCGGCCTCCTTTCGCAACGTCGTACGAGGTTGAAACAACCCCCGCTGAAAAGCCCAATGACGGCGGCTTCACTGTTGTCAAGGGAAGAAAAAAAGGGCAAAAAACGGGCTGACGCCGACAACTACCACGAATCCGAGGACGCGATCTCAACTAGCCTTCTCACCGCGACATTCGCCATAGAGGCGGCCGCGGCAGTCCACCTTGAGAACGCGGAAACCGATTACGCCACCGAACACAAAACCTAGCCTCTTCCGCCCATAATCATTCAGGAGAAGGCAAAACTGCACCAAATTTATATGCGGTTCGAACGCCATAACATACCCGACCTACAGCCGACAAACACCCATCAAGGTATCCGCGTATACTTTGTACCGAAGACTTCCGCTGCGTCACAAAATATTTGCACGAACACAAAGTAGGTTTTTAAACCTACTCGTTGCCTCAAGAACGTAAACTTCGGGTGGTCTACAAGGGGATTCTGAAAGAGCTGAATCGACATCCGCACTCAAGGATACCCTGTGCACGCCGTCCGCCGACTTCGCCACCCCAGAACCTACGTCCCGATGGACAAAGTGATGGTGGAATTAGACCCTACCCCGATAAGCCCCCGCCGTAAGGCGATATTTAACCTTAAGAGGCTCTGTGGGCTTAGCGAACTCGTTGTTGAGCCCCCATGAAAATCACAGTTGCTGCACAGTGTCATTACTGCCAACACTATGGCCACACCACCCGCAACTGTTTTGCCCACCCTAGGTGCGTCAAATACACCGGCCCAACAGAATGCACGCGATTGAAAGATTGCGCAGATCCGCCGGACTGCGTTAATTGCTTAACTACCAGCCACCCGGCTACAGAGGTTGTACTAAAGCGCCTAAACCTCCCGCGAGAAAAGCACCTGCAAAAATATCGCGCTTTTTATTCCCGCGCCCACGCCTGTCGTAAACGCATGGGTTAAACCCCAGGTAGCCACGCAGATAGTCGCGACCCCGGTCGCCTCTCAACTGAGATTCCAATCGCAGCCCGCCAAACAACAGGCGCCGAGGTCGCAGGTGCACACAACAACATCGGTCGTTACTGACAAAGAACTCGTCGCCCTTTCAACAAAACTGTCGGCCGCAACATCTGGCACCGATAGGTTTTAAGCGCTAATTGCACACAAATTAGTTGTAGACACAATGTTTTTTTAAACACCCAAAGGCTTTTAAGGCTTGTGCCAGCCATAAAGGCTCCGGCAATAAACTCGCGCTCCACCGCGTTTTTTATAATCTTTATAAAACCATAATGGATTGCACATCTCGGGAACGGGATCTGGTTGCTCCGTACTTCAACGCAAACGGCATTAGGGGCCAAAAGGATATAATCGCGGAATTCCTTCGTGATTATAATGTAGACATTTTGCTAATGCAAAAGACCTTAAAACCTAGCGATCGCAAAATCGCACATTACAGTACAGTCCACCATGACCGGTTAATAAACCGTCTAGGAGGCACATCGGCCCTCGCATAACTTTCAAATCGCATATTAACAATATATTGAAGTATTCGGACTGGAGTCCGATAAATGCCGGGGTACCGCAAGGTGGCGTGTTGTCTCCTCTCCTATTCTCAATCTTCAATAGTTCAATCACTCAACATTTAACTTCTCTCTACCATCTGTATGCTGATGATCTCCAAGTTTACAATTACCAGATTTAACAATAGATGCAGTTAATAAAGATCTAAACACCATTGTTAGCAATTCTTATGGACTGAAGGTAAATCCATCCAAAACACAAAGCTATTATTATAGGCAGCCAAGATTGGTTTACAATTGACTGGGCTACTCTTCCTTGTATAGTTTTTGACGGGGTCCAATTGCAATATAGCGATACGGTTAAAAATATAGGTGTTGTGTTTGATAAATTTCTCTCTTGGGTTCCTCAGGTTAGTGAAGTGAGTAGAAGGATGTTTGCAGCAGTTAATTCTCTTCGTAGATTGAGTTACTTCTTACCCATACCTACCAAAATTGCGCTCGCGGAATCTCTCCTCTTACCAATTCTAGATTATGCCGATACATGTTACTTAGACTTAAGCGTTGAACAACTTAATAAACTTGAGCGCATCCAAAATCTTTGCATACGGTTCATATTTGGACTTCGTAAATATGACCACATTTCTGAATTCCGAAATAAGCTCAAGTGGCTTCCAATCCGCCTTCGCAGGAATACTCACCTTCTTTCGCTCTTATATTCTGTTCTATTCAATCCAACCACCCCTCCTTATCTTAAGAAGCGATTTGAGTATCTTTGTGATTCTCACCCAGATCGATCTCTCCGCTCCGATGACAATTTAATCCTCAGAAATCCTCCCCATAGTACATCTTTCTACTCCAAATCCTTTTCTGTGGAAGCTGTTCGGCTCTGGAACTCTCTCCCACTACATATTAGGCGGGCACAATCCCTACCTATTTTCAAGCGACTTTTAAGAAAACATTTTATGCCTCCTTAATCATTGTGTTCCATTCCTCGATGTTGTCAACTTATATCTAAATACTTATACATTATTTATAACGTATATGTTTATATATCGTGTTTGCATGTGTATTTATGTATAGTTTATTAATATGTATTTATATTTTGACTTATAAGTTTCTCTTATTAATTCAGTGTACATCGTTACCCGATGCTACTGTTTTTACTATTTCCTTTTACTAGGTTGCCAGGAAGAAATCGCTTCTTAGCGATAAGGCCGCCTATTGTACAGTTTTGTATTATTTTAGTTGATTCTTCAATATCCGTTGGTTGTGTACAATAAAGTATATTTCATTCATTCATTCATTATTAGAAACAGAGCCGCGTTCGTGTCGGCCGACTCTATCAAATAACCAGTGCGTCAAGTAAAATGCCCTTAAATATTATTAATATAATATTAATAATGATTAACAATAATTTAATATAATATCATTACGGTCGTAGGGCCATATCCGGCTAAGTGCCACGACATCACAGAAGACCAGCGTAAAGTGGAAGTATGACAAATACTTTCGCGTTTTGTCTGATGAGTGAGGTAGCCGGAGCCTAATTTTCCTATCTCAAAAAGTGCACGATTTATGGGCAACTCATTTATTTTACGCGCGATCATTCATAACTGACACGCACATAAGTTCGTTTCAAAAGTGTACGACGCATTTGTGAATGTCTTCCGCATTGTCAACAAGTTCTGTTTTTTTAGGGAATAGAATGGCAATTTTTTTGGAAAAAAAGTTTTTATTTCAATAAACGATTATACTAGATTATACTACTGAGTCGAACCGCCTGTGTAAATTTGGGCACCTTTAAAAAAGCCATATAAAAAAGGATTGCTGCTCGTTAGTCTCGCTAAACTCGAGAACGGCTGGACCGATTTGTCTAATTTTGATTATGAAATATTTGTGGCAGTCCAGGGAAGGTTTAAACGTTTAAATTATGGAAAAATTGCATGAAAAATCGAAATAGCAACAATTTTATTTTCCCATACAAACTGTAACCTGTCAACCTGTCAACTGTGTCTGTGTAACCTGTCAAAAACTTCCAAATTCCCTAGAAATAATTTATATGGCAAAACAACGTCAATCAACCGAGTCAGCTAGTCCTATATAAAAAAATGGATCGCTGTTCGTTAGTCTCGCTAAAACTCGAGAACGGCTGGATCGATTTGGCTAATTACACGCAGTAGAAACAAGCGCTCTGACATTCAAGATGGCCTCGCTTTCGCCGAGTCCCTAACACAATGCTTAATCGGTCGGCGGTGGGTGGAATCAATTATTTAACGAGTACGTTAATTCATCGTCGGAAGCGTTTGTTACCGTAATATTACTGCGTAGTCTCAGTTGCACCATCTGAGGTAGTGGAGGATAAACACCGAAAGCTTTACTAACGGACAGAATAGTGATTTTAAGGCAATTCGCTGTGCCACATATACCAAGTTGCTCCGGTTGTGCGACGATGGAGTCAATTTTGAAATTACTCGAATTGGCTTCAAGCGATGTGACGTCCCCGTCGATTCATCAGGGCTCCAGCCAGACTTACAAAATACTACACTACATTTTTTTAAATACGCGAGGGAAGTGCACACGTATACTCGCCCTCACAATGAGGGTTCTATTATCCTATCCAGGGTCCTGAACACAACCCTGTTGAGTTCAGGCGCTAATCAAGAAGGTTACCGGAACGCTTTCATACTCTTCCGTGACCCAGATAGCCTTAACTGTCTAAGCGGCTCTTCCTCGGGAATATAATAAACACTCCTTGAGGTTACAGATAAGGCGCGCTAGAACATTAAGTGTGTCTTCGTACTTAGCACCTTTTGAACGAGCAACGAACTCCCCTGAGTTCGCAGACCAGAGGTCATGGGAGCCAGGAGTGTCAGTGCTAATAAGCAGCAAGCCTCCAGCCACCAGTGGCGGACCTGGTCTGTGGCTTCGCCGGTCACCATGTTTCAGCCGTGGAGGGTAGGGAGAACGGCGCATCGCAATACCGACACTCATCTTCCCCCGCGGCCCCACCACTATTGCATTAGTGGTGCAGACTCGCCGAGCTACGGAGGACAGGGAGAGCCGCCAATCGCAGTACTGACACTCCTTTTCCTCTGCTCTTCTCCTCAATAGCAGAAGACAGGGTGAGTGGCCCCTCCTCTATCAACCTCGGTAGCCCCTGCACCCTCCAACACGCATCCAGAGTGGGTACTCGAAGCGGCCCTCTCGGTCCATCCTTACGCCACAGGCCGGCCTAGTGTGTTTTCCTCTCAGCTTCATTGTGAGTGACCAACGGCTACTCGATCCCAAGGCGCCCGCCGTTCTCAGTCGGAGGAGAACCATCTCACCCTGGAATAGAGTTTGTAGATAATCCATTCGCATACATTTGTCTCAGTAGCCTCAACATTTGAAAGCATGTGTCATGGGGCAGTCCAAAGTTTCAATATCCAAAATACTTTATATTATTAAAATTTGTGATCGCTCTGTTGACTTTAGCATATATTTAAACAAAATTATCTCGCGTATATACAAGAAATAACAATCCAATCTGTTCCATATACCCTTTTTTATGGGATAAATCGGCAAACGAGCAATGGCTCACATGATGGTAAGTGATCACTGCCGCCCATGGAAATCTGCAACACCAGAAGGCTTACAAATGAGTTACCGGCCTTTTAGAAAAGAGTATGCTCTCTTCTTAAGGGTTACCAGGTCGTAACGGTTCGGAAAACGGTGCACATCGAGGTGGTGTGGATACAATTTTTGGTTTTTGGCGTGATCTCCGATGGTGAAATTCAGCCGCCGGGATCAATCCCCATGATAAATGCGGTAGAAGATGCAAAGTGATCCGACATCTATACGCAGAGCCAAAGGATCAAGCCTTTGATCGTCGATAACCCTAGCTGACTTACGTTGAGTGCGGTCTAATGAAAGAAGCTAAGAGAACAGTACTCCCTGTGGCCCGAATATGCGCTTTATAAAGGCTTAGGCATTATAAGCCGACGTGAAGTACTGTCTCGCCTTGCTGAGCACACCAAGCTTCTTTAGGGCCAATTTGTGTTGATTGGTAATCTCAGATTATACATACTCTTTTGATGTCAACTCTGACCTGTTTGATTTATGTATTATTTTTGAATTACTTTAAATTTGGAATGTTAGTTTTATTTGTTCAGACTGAATGGTGTCATATTTGATTAATTCCGTAAAAATCGCTTGGAGAAGTAACATGTATAGCTATCTGACATAACTCTTGTATTTTACATAAATTACATAATCATTACGTTTGGTCTAAAATAAGTTCAAAATGTTTAAGTTTAAATAAATAGTTTTCTTATCAGTCCTTAAGTGTCTTTTCGGTTTGAAAATGATCCCATTAGCAACATCTACCATTCAAAAATTTGCCCTTGCTTTCCAATTGACCGCGGAACTGGACATTGCTCGAGATTTCGACGCCAAGTATTCCGATGCTAGCTGTGGGATACGGGGGAGTGCTCTCAAAATGAGAGGCCACGACAAATTTGGACATTTTAGTGGTTAACGCGAAAACTTGTGTCTTAATGGGGTTGAATTGAAATTAAGTTTAGTCGACCCCAGTCTGAGACTTTAGTTTAAACTTTAGCCCTTATCCAATACATCCGCCATAAGACACCACAGGCAATTTTACGCTACGCTTATATTGTCATTAATCCTTTAAAATGCCTATACTTTACTGTTAATGCGATTTATTAAAAATAAAAGAACTGGGTACCGATTCAACTTAGTTATATCATAATCGTGATAGGAAAGAATCTACTCATCAAATCATAGAATATTAATGACCCTTTCTCTCATAGTGACGTCATTGAAGATGCTAGACTCACAGACGCCGGAATCATTGATCCTCTCTCATTCAACGCTACTCACAGTTAGGCCAAGGTCCTCCCCCCCCCCCCCTCCCCCCGTATCTTCATATAGATAGCTGACCTGTTCCAGTCTCGTTTTCCTGACCTTGATATTCGAATTAGGTCATGCTGTCAAATGGTATACGTGTGATTAACTGAAATATCATTTGAAGAGAAATTAGAATTATAATAAAATGTGTGTGTATAAAGTACAAAAACTTTCGAAGCTGTGGGATTCGAACCTAGTTTTGGCTTTGTTTGGTTGGTGGTCTTTCTAATATGGCCCTTAGAAGAAAATCTGCCAATATCGTTTCAGTGAGGCACGGTTAATGATTAATGTCAATATTAACAGGCAGTACTTTTAAAAAATTGCTAGAATGCAAAACTTTAGTCCGTAGTAGCAGTTTTATTCTTTTGAAAAAGCAGTAGGTACGGACATACATATGTATGACATCATTTTATGGTCAATTTTACAATTAAAACATAGACCCTACATCCACACTAGTGATGTGCCAGATCATTAAAATTGTAGATGCGGATCCGTATCCGCAGATCTACAGTTTAATTTTTATAAAATGTCGTTTTATCCCAGTTTTTAGGGAATGAAAAATATCATTCAATTACGACGGTAAATTTCACCGAAAAAAATAAATGTTATAATAGCTCATCCGATTCTAGGGCGGCCCCCAAACAGAAGGCCGTTCGTGTCACGATCACTTACACACTTATTTTTTTTCAATTCCAGATAATTGCTTTCTTTATTTTTTATTTTTTGTGGATGCAGATGATTTTATTATTTTGTTCCCTTTTTTTAAAGTTCTTTCTTTTGTGACAAACACCAGTTCATATTTTCTTATTACTACGTCGGTAAGATTGAAAAATATTATGCATATTTCATTACTCAGTCATTTGTATCTAAATGTAATTTCCAAAATACACGATTTACCGAGCAAAGCTCTTCCAGGTATACTCTCTTTTTAAACATCAAGACTTAGTAAATATTTTTGCAAGTCTAGATGACAATTTCTACAGACATAAAGGAAGAAGTGGTCAATGATATGATAAAATGATGATATGATAACAATATCTACACTTAATACGTACCGTCCAATATTCAAGAGTATACCGGTATACCGCGTACACAATTTTCAAATTTTCAATTAAAACATGGGTTCTTACATAGTAAATACGAAATAATAATTAAATATATTTATATTAAAATATAAATAAATTATTAGTGACCGGTTGGCAGGGTTGCTGCATAGGCATTAGCGCCAGGGGCCGTGGCTTCGATTTCGGGATCTTGATGTCCAAGATAAGGAAGATGGCTGGCTAGTCGTAGAAATACCTAGTCAATACTCTTAACAACATGTGAATCATGTTGTGCCGACACCAACGAGATTGGACCAAAACGGCTGAAAAAGCAAATAAAAAAGTAAAATTATATACATTTATTTATTTGTTATATATATAGGCATAAAATCATTACTTTCTTGTGTAAGAAGACGTGACGCACAAGTTTGCACAATATGTTTTATTATATCGGACGTGCACGGTTTCTATTAATGTCATTCAAAACGGTTAACGTGCTGAAACTAGAATAATTTACTACGTAGTAATATTTCTTATAATAATAATTTCTATCACTCCAACCAACTATCACGTTGCAAAATATTTACACGTTTCGTCGTAGCTCAAACGTCAATATTTTAATGTAATAGCGCTATTTAGTTGTGTATCCTCTTTAAAAGGCATATGCATAAGAAGAATTTTGTTTAGAATTTCGATGTTAAATATTTTTTGTTAGTTATCAACAGTAGGTACATATTAATAAAATTTCAATAATTTAACCACAAATAATAATCACAAGTGTATACTGTGTCTGTACAAGAGTGCAAGTATTATAATTAACTTTATTTTTAATATATCACTCTATCTAGTAAAAAAAAAACTGCATCCGTTGCATACTTTCAAAGACCTAAGCATACGTAGGGACAGACAGCGCGACGACTTTGTTTTATACTATAATAGAGCAAACAAGTGAACACCTAAATTATTTAAGTAACATGATTAACGCTGAGTGCTGCACTGGCTTTTTCCGTGTTTTGTCTTTATTCAAGGTTACGTGATGTCAATCAAAATAATGGAATATTCCAATATACATATATTTGAATCCTATGACCTAATCACGTTTTCAAGTTCTGATACCTATAACTGTAATGGGGCAGACAGGGATCTTTAGAGTTTTTCACGTTTCATCGAGCTTATTGGTTGTATTACGAACCTTCCATTATGTCGTTGAGGATTCAATTTAGTTACCTCGTAAGTTCCACTTTAACAGCGTGACATTTGATTATATTTATTCATAGATGTCGTTTTACGTTTGTGTGGTGCATGAATTCAGTTTCACCTCATGATATGGTTAGACAGGAAACAAATTCATGTAAGCCGCGTATACTTCGTCCAATCATTTACTACCAAAAGGCGTAGGAAGATATGATTTCTAAAAGACGGTTCATATTTTTTCACCACTTTGCCTCCCCCAATAATATTTGATACGCCATGATGTTATATGTGGGTTTGTTTTACTCTCCATCCCGATAGGATGGCTTACCTAGCTATCCTATAGGCAGGGTAGTTAGGCAAACGAGCAAGCGGCGCAGCGGATGTTAAAAGATTACCGCTGCTCATGGATAACTATAATAAGAAAGCAGTTACGTTGCCAAGCGTATAAAACTTTGCTACGGTGCTATTCAATCACCAAACCAACTACAAAAGGATAAGTAATACTGCTATATCACGTTGGTGTTCTTTGAACTTTGCTTCAAAGTGGTGCGGTTCCAGAAAATGTGCTTTCAAAGTGCTTACAAGAGTGGCCTTTGGGTTGTTTTTGGACACGCCTTTTAACTTTTGGCGACCAGATACTGTGGTCTATAATAGGGACTATTAGATGATTTTGAACTTAATTGGTGATCTTAGTTTTAATGAATGACACTAGCACCAAATATGTCTATATAATGATCATGTTCATCCTTCTTTCCCTGATAACTCTTTGTGTTAAAGTACGAAATAAGTAGAGAATGGGGACAATAATAATTAAGGTCATTTGCTCGACAATAGCGCTTTCTTTCGCCTATATGAGGAATTTACAGCCACGCGGATTTTATTTGCCAATAAGCTAAGTTTGTCGATGTTTATTTCATTTAAAAGCATTTTGCCGAGGCGCATGAAGCATCGGTAGTAAGGCAACCACGATGTTTTTTTTGTGTTGTACTTTTTAAGCAGCCGCGGGCAGCCGCGGGTTCACTCGTAGGCGCGGTTTTTGTAGGTGCAACTTTCGCAGGCTTTGCTACTGTTTTACGAACTTTCTCGCAGCCACGATTGCAGGTAGGTTAGCCCTCTGTTGCAACTAACACACGATGGCGGTACGGATGTCCCTTAAGGACTCGGGTAGTCCGCAGTGTCATGATCCCCAGTGTGTTTTTTATAATTGCAAGTGCTATGATACCAAATTTTCTCAGAATTTCGACCCGAATGCTGGAGATTCTACAAATAATTTTTTTGTTGAAAATGATCCTAGGGAATATAATATTAGTAATAGATTTTTCGGCTGCTAATAACTACTAGGATTTTAGGGTCCTTCGGAAGCGAGTAGGTATAGAATCTTGTTCTCTATTGTTGTCGTGCAAGTGTTGTGTTAGTTTACGGTATTCTTCCCAGTTTGCGACGTGAACACGAATGTTCGAATAGCTTTCTTTCAAACTAGACGAAGATGCGGATTCGGGGCCAGCGTTAGAATCGGGCTCGGGTACAAAGTCAGTTGGTAAAAATACCACTACAGGGGTAATCACTTCCGCGGAAACTCTACGATCGCGGTGGGCGCGAAAGGCGCGATTGACAAGGAGACTAAGAGAACAAGAAGCCAATACCCGACGTATGGGCACGCTTCGAATTCCTCTAAGAGGGCCCTCATGGCTAAAATTACATTGTTTGTGGAGCTTGGGCCCTGCCGGTAGTTTTGCAAGCTAATTCCTCTCCCCCTTTCGGCCGGAAATTTGCTTCGTTCTTCGTCCTGGTTCTTGCCCCGTCAGTAGACAGATCCGTTAGAGTGCGTAATATAATATTTATATTAAGTGTGGTGATAATATCATATAATCACGGAATAATCGCTATTGTTAAACCTTAATGAAGATTTTACTATTATTTAATTTTAGAGCTTTCATTATTAAGAGGAATCTATATTTGAATACGGACTATAAAAGAAATTAAATATATATATATGCTTAATCCTATATTTAGACCGAGTTAGTAAGGCTTTTAATTTCTTGCATCTGTATAAAAATACACTTCTTTAATCACGATTAATATTGAAGCTTACAGTGATTACATTTTAGAGCTCACTGTAATCATATTATCAATAACACATGAAAAATTAAGTGTATAATATATTTTTACTAGTTGTTTTGGTTTAAAGTTGAAGTTTAGTAGTAAGTATTCATTACTGAATAAATTCGTATTAACCTTCCTTCGCAATGAATATTTTTAAGTAGGTATCACAATTAAATTGACTTTGCTGAACTACTATCTTTGTATATAATTCTATTGTACGTGTGTATGTCATCATGTGAAGTCCTCCTAAACGACTGAACAGATTTTGATGAAATTTTTTGTGTGTCTTCACGGTCGATTCGAGAATGGTTTAGATTCACAATTCGGTCTACATTTTTTTTTCTAAGTTGTCGTATTTAAATCGTGTGTACAGGAGAACGTCTCTCCGGTCCGCTAATCTTTATAGAGGGAGGCTTTTCTAAACGTATCCATTTTTTTATTAAATTCTAGACATATATAATGTTATATAAAAAATGATAAATATTTAAAATCACTCGTTATTAATTATATACATTCATTTGAACTTATCTCAAAAAGTGCGTGATTTGTGGAGAACTCATTTATTTTACGCGCGATCATTCAAAATTTACAGGCACACAAGTTCGTTTCATACGTATACGACGCATTTATGAATGACTCCCGCATTTCACACACAAGTTTTGTTTTTTAGGTAATGGAATGTCAATTTTTTTGAAAAATAAAAAGTTTGTTTTTATTTCAAGAAACGATTATACAACCGAGTCTGAACCTCCTGTGTGAATTTAGGCACCTGTAGAAAATCCATCCGCATATACAATTCTTCTGTACGTGTATATGTCATTGAACTCTTCCTAAACGGCTGGACCGATTGTCATGACATTTTTTGTAATTTTTTTTTCATATATCGAATTGTGGTCACATAGAAAGAATTTGATTTTATCGTCGGAGAGTCTTAATTATTGTCCACGCTTTTTTTATAATTATTGCACAGTCTCCCACTTTTTTATGGATTTTTCGTTGAAAACAGTGCTACATGCGTTTATGTCATATGTACATATTATCTGAATTTTTCGTAGAACAACGTTATATAAACGTGTAGTACTTAGAGGACCGGTTTTTTCTTATGGTAAATAGTGTATTTTGGAAATTAAAAAGAAAGATAAAGAAAGCAATGATCTGGTATAGAAAAAAAAATGAAGTGTGTAAATCGTGACACGAACCGCGGTCTTCTGTTTCTTCTGCGGGGGGCCACCCGATTATGGACCTATTATAACATTTTTTTTTTCGCCGAAATTTATGATATTTTTCATTCCCTGGTTTATCCCAACACAGGGATAAAAGGATATTTTCTAAAAATGAAACCTAGCTAGATCGATTTTTCGCCCCTGAATCTACGCACATACTAAATTTCATGAAAATCACTGGAGCCGTTTAAGAGATTTCGATTATATATATCTAATATATAAAATTCTCGTGTCACGGTGTTCGTAATTGAACTCTTCCGAAACGGCTCGATCGATTTTCGTGAAATTTTAGGTGAAGAATTGGACAATATCTATTTTTCATCCCCCTAAATGCTAAGCGTGGTCCATCCCAAACATTTTTTCTACCCTAATAATTTATATGGCAAAAAAACGTTTGCCGGGTCAGCTAGTACCTATATATACATACAAAAATTGCTCGTTTAAAGTTAGTAGATATATGAACTTGTGACCTATCAGTTTTTGCCATTTTCCGTAGAAAAACGTCATAATTACACATGAAACCTCTTATTTCCTAAATTTATATAATTTTTTATTCAAAAAGTATACTGTTTGTTTATATACCTAATCATATTACAAACCTCAAAAATTTTAATAGCAACTGTATAAGAAAACTATAACCAAAATAAAAAAAAAAATTTGAATTGGCCGTCGTGAACATTAAAATTTTTCAGATGTCACGTTATTCTACGCAGGGTGCGATATATAGACTGTTGTCAGATTTAAGTCATGTGTATAGGACAACGTCTGTCGGGTCCGCTAGTATAATTATAAAAATACAAGGAAATAAAGAAAACATTGAAGTGTTGCAATTCTCACCTTGTTCTCCCTTCAAATTACACCTGAAGATTTTAAGGGGTTTCATGAGTCACTTTTACGATAAGATCAAAATACGCCCACTTTACAGAGTGACGCAATTACTTCTATTGAAAGAATGATAATCGCATCTGATAAGCTCGTAAAGGAAAATCACGCCAGAAATGACCAAACACGTGAGTTGAATATTAAAAAAATAACAAATCAAATACAGGACTAGTCTGAGACAGAATGAAAATCATGTCGCATATTTTTCAATATGGTTTTATTATTTAATTTTTCTTCCTAGTTCGAAGCCTCTATACAAATGATAACCTAAAGGTTAATTTAAAGTTGAATATAGAATAAGGGGTAATAATATTATGAGGAGAGGGGCAAAATACGTTATTAAAGACAAAGGAGGATGACGGGTGAATTCAAAGAGTGATAAAATAAACACGCTGGGATTGAACTTAACACTCGTGCATAGCGAATACTAGCCGCAATGGAATCACTTAAAAATTCACAACATTTGTTTAAGGCGTAGTGGCAAAATAGTAACTAATAAGAAATATCTTCTTCTATACGTTAATATGTGAAGGAAATACTTTGTAACCCTCGCGCGGACGGAGGTGTATTTTCCACACTTGGTTGAATTTCTTGGTCACTGTGCGACCACTAGTTAAGGATAATTTTATGTTGCTCAATACGAAATATCAGGAATCTAATGGTTATAGCAATTAAAGTAATTAAATTTCCATTTAGTATTTGCTATACATTATAGCTTAGTACAAATGTAGTACACTAAAATTATGTTAAATCTCGAAATAAAAAATCAATCCGCGTTTCTATGGCAAGTAAGTAAGAGTAACTGAAGAAATATTAATAGCAAAGTTGACTGAAACATAAACCTGACTGGTTCATTAGCGCGCTTGAAGTGTTAACCAATTCTTGTTAACTTTTCATATGACCATTATTTTGCACGACTTCATAAACCATGTGACGTATTAATTCAAGCATGAATTTCCTATGTAAGATATTGATCTGGCACACACATCCATCATAGTCACGTACTATTGCGTAGACTATCAATTGCGTTTATAGTTCTAGGTAGTGATAATTGCTGAATACTCTTAGATATCTCATTATCGCAGCAATGAGATGTCTTCTTATAGAAGTTTTACCGAGAAAATTATTTCTTTGAATTTCTAATTTACCTAAGCGCTTAAAACTATATTCAAAGTCAGGACAGTAAGTAGCATTGTACCCAAAAAGCGACATTTACATTGGAGCACATGTAAACATTTTAATACAATTTAAGATAGGTGACTAGACGTGCCAAGCCTTTAATTTACCACTTGAATAGGCCACGGTGAATTGGCCAGCACTATGTTGTAATTATGTGAAGTTATAGGTATACTTTACGATCGTCCCAATGATGCTAGAGCACCCGCCTTGGTGAATCTGAATTCGCAACGTTTCCTTGGGTCGATCGTATCACCCGTTTATTGCGGAAAACACATCGCACTAATGATTAATGACCAGCTTTGTGCCACTATGTTTATTGACACTAAAAGTACGATGGAAAAGTGTAATGGTCATACATGGCGCCATCAAAGTCATGCGGGGGATATTCCATTGTTTTAACAACATTATTCGTTATTAGGATGAAAAAGCGTTGTGCGATATTTTGTCTATTTTAATTTAAATTCATAATCTGCAAATTTATCTATATACCAAAAATTTAGATTACTGCATGTTTTTATGTACAAATACAGATATGTTCCATGGCAATGTATGGAAAACTGTTCACGTTGCTGTAGGTTCTATGTCTTTAATCGCCTGCTTATTCTTCTATTAATTAAATCTTACAATTTAGATCGAAATCTAAATCAGGGTATTGTTTTGTTTTGGAAGCATATTATTTTTATTGGCTGTATTTTAGTTTTTATTTAGTCAAGAGTGGTAATAATGTCCCTACATTTTATTTATAACTTACAGTAAGCTATTTCTTTTTAGATTCCCTTTTTCTTCTATGGATCTCAAGATAAGAATTATTATGGACTTATCGATGCCCGATTGAATTAGCTCCACAACTTGTTACTGTCAACTGAAAGTGACAATTTGAAGTGAAATTTTCTGTTTGAGATTGATGATTTTATGAATGACTCTATATTCTCAATAAAACTTTACTCGAAAGTATAGTGTATAAATTGCATATAAATAACTTTTTATTTTTATTTACATTTATATAAAAATAAATATATATTGCTTATTATATAATCATTGCTAAGTAAATCTTAAACGTTTCTCACGATTCTGCTAAAAACCTTTCAATTGTACGTTTTCCAGTAACGCCGACCGCTTCAGGTGTTGTGCTAGCGCTTATTGTTTCCATTACAATACACCCGGTGTCGTGAGCCTGACATCAAAGGTAGGGTAGCGTGACGGCATCGAGCCAGGTGACGTCATCAGCTAATGGCGTAGGGTACCGGCGCCAGGCGTCCGAGGCGGCCCCGCCGACTTCGGCGTCGGCTGCTCGGCTCTCGGCCCGAGCGGCGACGAAACGCGAGCGCCGGCTCCTCGCCTCATACAGCGCGCTCGAATCCGTCACAACTCACACCCGTTCCCATTGCCGACCCGATCGTATCAGTGGCACGACGTGCTGGCGCCGCCGCGTCCCATCTTCGTTTCGTCCAAAACTTCCAACTTTTCTCACGTCTCGATCGGGTTAATTTTTTACGCGAATCACGACGATTGCAAGCTACGCGCGATACACTCCAGTCCGGCACGAGAAACGCCGAGTGAGAAATTTTATCGCAATTTTAAACGTCAACGATTTATAGAACCACAAGTCACTTTCAACAGTACGGGCTTGTATAGAATTGAATTCCATTGTATTAGTGGCGAGCTTGGTTTTTAAATTTTGTATTTTGTCGCAATAGACGTGGAACGGAAAGGAACCGAAAATGTCGAAGAAACATCTTCACAATCAAGCTGCTATACCGTTAGCTCCAGCGGTGTTTAAGGTAAGTTTTTATGTTTATACCATTATTTTAATTAAAACCATTTTTAAAGACTGTAAAGATTAATAAAACTTTACAGATTTATAAAGTAACAATATATTTGGGTGCTGTGCGATAATTTATTTTCCCTGTAAAGCATGTTTGTATCCGCTACAATTTTAACTTTAATCGAAAAATTTAATTTATTACTTTTCATATGGTTTTTATGTAAAAAATTATTAAAGAACTTGATGTTACAATACATTCTAAAATCTTCGTAGTATTCAATTATAAAAATACTTTCAATTTTCTTCAGTGTTTGAAACGTCAGAGTTCAGTTTCTGGAACAATACTTTGAATTACGTTCTCAGGTAGTACCAATACTTAACAATTTATTGCGCTGGTTGCAGTTTACAGTTACGTTTGTCTGTGGCCATTCTCCTATGAAAGCTGTGCGAATTGGTAGAGCTGTAAAAAGGTAGAGTTTCGCGACGTAGTAGAGCGCACCAACGATACATCACTTAATGAACATTAACAAATAATGAATTACACAATAAAATTACTTATTTAGTCCCAAGTTTAATATAAAAGTTATATAAAGATAAGCATTGATTGTTGTTGAAATATATTGACGAACTTCCATATATCTTCACTACCGCGTGGTTCTTAAAACAACGTTTGTGAAAAAAAATTAAGGATAATTTATTTAAAATAATGTGCAATAATTATTAAAATTAAGTAACACGTTTATAAGGAGTATAAATAAGTCAATGTTTAGATTCGCTTAGAGAAAAGCTGCGAGCTGAATTTAATTATCGAATGTGTTTGAATATTCGACTTATGCCGCTCGCATTCCCGCGCCTCCTTTGATGCTTTTATAAAGATACCTAATTAATCTCGTAAACAGCATCACTATTCTATTTATATCACGTCTAGTAATCCATCATCCGGAAGTCAACAATGTTTTTTGATTCTGTGCTTTGTTTATTAGAAAGGCTGAATCATTAATATATCAAAGGAAAAGTTACGTTAAACTGCGCCATATTGGTCGTCCGCCGTATTAATTCATTTTAATGTTAATTATTATAGATGAAAATTTAACCAAACCCGAAATTTCTATTTTCAAAATGCTAAAGTATATTGTGCAAACCTTCATAAACTTCACATTTCAATAGATGGACAAGACGAAAAAGTTTTTTTTATTATAACTGTGTTACTTCGATTTTGTGGATTAAAAAGGTAAGACGGTATTTAGACAAACAGGAATAATGACTGATTTAAAATGCAGAGGGGGTAGAGCGTTAAAGTAAATGTTGAGGGGTAGAGTCGAAAAATTGTATCCTTTTTTCGCCACAGATTGGTTATTATTACTGCCGTTTTCAACAAGTATATATTTAAAAAAATATTTTAACTCAATTCTCCTCTTGAAATATAGCTAATATTTCTGTATAACGTGTTCTCTCCAAAAAGTTTATGGGAAAATAGTTGATTATATAACAAAATAAGAAAAAAAATTTAAACTTTGGAAATATTATTGAAATTATTTATAAGTAAGCCAATAGTAGAATTAATAATAGAGATTTCTTTCAATTCAAAACATTTTCAAATATAATATGTAAGTGCTATTAGCGCAACACTAAATTTTATTAATATATAATTATTATTGTATTAAAAAGTAATGGCTTAGGTTAAGTTTAGATGAATCGGCAAAAATTCACGTCTAAATCACCATATGATTTAGACTTTAGTTTAAGGTTTACCTTGGATCTCTAAGTGGGCTACGTCTCAATATTTATTCTATTTAACCTTATTTTTTGAGTCATAAATGTAACATTAGGATAAATACCATGAATATTTAATTAAAATAAAATATTAAATGTAAACTAAATTATATGGTACATAAAAACCTTTTTTGACTTCAAATTAGGTTATAATCCAAGTAGGTACCAATATTGTTGTAATTTCGTCACATTATTTATGGTTATGGTAAAAGTTAGACATTTAATTATAATATGCTGGGACATTATTACATTCTGTAGGCGATAATATAAAAATGTTAAGCTCGCAGACCCATAGTCATTAAAATATTTGACTACTTTTCGTAATGGGGCATCCGTTACAAAAAAGTCCAACTCTATGGGTTTGTTTGAGAATTCTCAGATACAGTATGCATTGTTCATTTGATCTGGATTAAAAACAAAACCATCGTGCATGGTAACCGCTTCTGCGAAAGTCTATTTACAAAAAGCAAAGCTCGTGTAATAGAATTATATATTTCTAGGTATATGCTAAATATATAGAAAATAAAAAAAGGATTATATAATATGTAAATGCAGGGCTCTAACCTATCATCCTACTACTTTTTAGCGCGTTTGAGAAAAAGGATGAGAGTGAACTTTTACGTAACGCAACAACTAAAAGCGACATCAACTTCATGGTTTTATCATGACAACCAATAACAACTTTTTAACATTTACCTATAACAAACTAATCAAGTTATTTAATTAAACCTTTATCAATATTTTGAAACGCTAAAGAACTTCTTACGTGCTTATATTACGTTTTTGTAACGCTAACATTTTTTTTATATAAAAAAATCCATTGGTTTGAGATAGTCGGACCTGTTTTATAACAGGCTCACCTTTTTCGTCTTATCTACTTTTCGCGTAAAAATGCCGCCCTAAAAACATGCAAACGAAAGAATAACGAAGCAAGCGCGAGTCTGAATGAACTTTTTATTGAGGCAAACGAAATCGTTAGCAACTGAAGCGTGAAACCGAAATTCGCCTTTGCGCCAGCGACTGTGTGCGCGCGGCCTCCAAAATGGTGCGAAGAGTGTAGAACAGGCGGTGGCGGATCACTCGCTCGCTCCGGCCTGTGCCTCGGCGGTGGAATTACGGAGGACGCGCCGCGCGCTTGGGCAACGGAAATTTCCACTGGCCCGCCCGTGCGCCGCGCCCGCGTCTCGGCCCGCACCCCCGCCGTCACCCGGCGTGTCCACGCACACACGCGCGCGCACACCAGCCGAATGGCATTCCGCACGAAACACCCATGCACACATCCACACAGGCAAACGCTCGTTCGAAAAGGGTACGCGACTCCGCTCCAGCTTATTATACGCACCCGCGTCGCAATCGCTCCAAAGGCATCTTCTTCAAAACGCAGGTGTGTGCGATGCAGATAGAGAGGAGACGGCCCGCCGCAAGTTACGCCACAAAAAAGGGCCCTCCGCGAATTTGAATAGGCCAAAACCTGAACCGGCATCACGATTCTATTTTTAACTCTAGCAAACGCTTTTCGACCATTCCGAAGTGAATGATCCTGTTCAAGGCGTTAGATTTTATTATGAATAAACTGTTCATCGCAACACGCACGCACATTAATGAAACGACAATAAGTATTTTATGTAGGTTTAACGCACAATGGACCACTTGATACAAAAACGGCGACCCACAATGAATCGAGAAGCAAAAAGTCAATAGCTTATAAATTAAAATAATTCTTTTGGAATTTGGCATGTTCATAAAAACAAAAAAAAAATATTTTGTACAAGAATGTTGGCGTCACTATCTCTCTACCATATCTGATATTGTTTTACCTTCGTACTGTTTAAACGAAAAGACATCAACGAATAATGATGAAATGTTGTCCTTCTTAATCATAATGTTGCGGTTGGTGATAATTAGAGGTATCATACGAAGTAAAGAAATTAAAGCCGATATAATTACAACAACATTTAAATACAGAATGTGCAAATTAAACTTGGGAACATATTTTTGTTATAAATTTTTACAATTTTTAAACATAAAAAATGTTTAATTTTAATAATTTTTATGGATCAGATAATTTACTTGATGCTCTGCCCGAACTCAATAGCTTTAAATCATCATCATCATTTCATCTTGTTTGATTCCACTGTTGAACATAGGCCTTCCCCACAGACTACCGATATAGCATAATCCGGAGCCACATGGCCTCATCTCGCACACACAAAAAAAAAATATTTTGTACAGGTTCGTCAATCTACCATCTGATATTGTTTTACCTTCGTACTGTTTAAACGAAAAGACATCATCTTAATCATAATGTTGCGGTTGGTGATAATTAGAGGTATCATACGAATAAAGAAATTAAAGCCGATATAATTACAACAACATTTAAATACAGAATGTGCAAATTAAACTTGGGAACATATTTTTGTTATAAATTTTTACAATTTTTAAACATAAAAAATGTTTAATTTTAATAATTTTTATGGATCAGATAATTTACTTGATGCTCTGCCCGAACTCAATAGGGCATCATCATCATCATTTCATCTTGTTTGATTCCACTGTTGAACATAGGCCTTCCCCACAGACTACCGATATAGCATAATCCGGAGCCACATGGCCTCATCTCGCACACTTGTACAGGTCGTCACTCCATCTACTGAAGAGTACTGCGATGGCCATTACGAGGCTTTCACGCGAGAACCATTCTGCTCAATCAGTTATCGGTTCTTTAAGCTAAATGACAGTTTACTAATTATTATCTGAGCTATGTCTGACGTCTTCTACCTTAGCTCTACTGCGATTGTCGAATTGTCGTTGTCATTGCAAATTTTATCACGCAGAAAAATACCTAGCAAAGCCCCAGAAAAATACCTAGCATAGCCGCAAAAATACCTAGCATAGCCCGGCCCATAGCTCGCCGAGCAACTTTGAGCTTTCTCATACGACCAACAAGGTGCAGTTCCGTAGATCATCTCTGGCCACACATTGATTGAAGATTTCAGTCTTCAAACATTGATCAAGGGACTACTTTAATTTACGAATAAAAGGGTTTGTCCGTCAAGAGTTAATTATACATTGTTTATTTTCAAAGCGAAATATTTTGATTTTTTAACTAAAAAAAAATAATTTCTATAATCACACGTTATTCCATCCTACCGTATTAATTCGCTTCTGTATTCATTATTAAAAAACAAATGTAACCCATAAATGTCCTTAATTTAAAAACTGGAATGGTAACATATGTATGCTTGGAATAATTTGTATACGGATACAATCTTTCAACTAATTTATAAAAACTGCAAATTACTAAATTACAATCATCAATAAAAATTTTACCAATTATTCATTGATGAAAACACGGCAAAAAATGTCAAATTGTGGTAATTTTTATACGAAAAGTATGAATTATCTATGGAAAAGTGGTAGAAAAACACAGATAAATTATAATAATTAAACTGTGTATTGTTAAGAAAAGAACAATTTAAAATAAAAATAAAAGTTACGATGGATTCACTAATGTTTACCGCGCATGAATGACAACGTTAACCTTGTGTGAATTCAGATAGTAATTCCCCGTGATTAAATATTGTATCTCATTTGTCGAAACTATATGTAATGTTCTCACTGACATGTGTCCCATGGGAGTACAATCTTTGTTATATGGGCGTAGATTGCAATCTTCTGTTTTGAGATCTATAGAGCTAAATCTCTGTGTCCTTAGTTCCCCCGTCTAACTTCGTGTGGCAGAAGCAACAACTGTTATATAAGTATTAGAGTTAGTGGAATTAGCCAAGATCAAAGAGGTATGATTACATTGGTTTCGTACTAAGAGCTCGTCTATTTTTATTTCATTTAAGTTTTAAAAAACAATCATCGTGTGTAGCTCGTTTTGTATTATTTGCTTTCGCGACATATACAAACGAACACCAAACACTCGTTACCGCGCTCTTGTAAGTTCTCGACACGAGGGGCCGAAAGAAAACTATGTTCATAAATTTGATAAGGAGTTGACTGTGCAATGCGAGACATAAAAGGAGGTCACATTTCGAGGCTTAGCAACGTAATTTCTGCTCGGATGTATGTTTGCGAGTTAGTTATTTGATTCTGTTGCATTGGTGCTTCAAATTTACACTTGCCTTGGTATTTGCTTACAGGTAAGAAACGTGTGAGAAAGTGCAAAGTCAATGCTTTTTTAACCGACTTCAAAAAAAGAATGAGATTCTTGGTTCGACTATGTACTTTTAACTACGCTTACGGAAGCACTACCATTATATCCGAAAACATTGTGATTCGCTTTCACACATTTAAAAAAGAGAAGGGGATTTCTAATAAGGATGGATTTGTCAATTGGGATCTGACGAATTTTATTTACACAGCGACAATAATATTATTGTTTATAGTTGAATAGCTCGCGAGTGATTTATAGAATTACATATCTGCCAAAGAATCCGAATATATCCGTAGCTCACTTTATATGAAATGAATATTACTTTACGGATTTCATCGCGTTTTAATTTTGATTTTTTTTATTCTCGACGTGTTGAATCCTATCCCGTGACCAGGAATGCTGGAAAGGGTGTGAAACGTCGGGTAATTAACAGTCAAAATTAAAACGCAATAAAATCCGTAAACTAGTATCATTTAATATGACTAATATTCGCGTAACATCGAGAAATCAACATAGCTCACTTCATTTCAAACCATTTTTTTATGCGAGTAGGTGGCAAGCTAGCTAGCGCTTCATTGGTATTTGCACCACGGAAGGTGGTAGATGCGTGGTCACCGTATAATAAAGTGGGCCCCGACTACCTCACTCACCAGACGAAACGCAGAAGTATAACGCTTTCACTTCACGCCGGTCTTTTTTGAGGTACTTACCCGGACGAATCTCCCCATTCGCGCAACAGCGAGGACTGTTGCGTGGGCCTACCATATTTGAAATATAATTTTATGTCTTTAGAGATATGGTGCATTTCTGTTTAATAAATACGTCACTAATCATTTTCAACAGCATGATCGCTTACAACATGTACTTTAAATTATTAGCTCGATTTTGTAAAAGATCAAATAATTGTTTTACATAAGATACAATTTTAAAGTTAACAAAAAATAAATCGCATTTCATTGCTTATAAGTACAGATTTAGATCGATGTCGATTTGTCAAAACTTCTTTAGAAACTTAACCTTTTCGTTTCGTAAATATATTTTTTTCAACTCTATTACTTTTGTCAAATTTTGTCAAAAAAACTCCAATTGTTGTCAATATTAGAAGGATAAAAAAATTATAATAACTCATTAAGTACATTAAAAAAAAAAGAAAAATATGTTCTTGCTCATTTCGCAAATGAACATTCAGATAATAATATTACGCACAATCAATATCGTACGTTGCTCTACCAATATCGGTGGTAGTGCCACGCAGCTGCCTCGGCTGTTGTACGAATGGGCAGGCTCGTCCGGGTAAGCACCACTACCTCACAGAAGACCGGTAAAGTGGAAGTATGACAAATACTTTCGCGCTTCGTCTGGTGAGTGAGGTAGCCGGAGCCCAATTTCCAAAAAGGTTGTCAACCTTGGGTATAGCAGATGTCCATGGGCGGCGGTATTCACTTAACATCAGGTGAACCGCCTGCTCGTTTGGCAACTTTTCACATAAGACAAAAAAAAACGTACGAATACTATAAATTGTGTTTGGGAGGTTGATAAGACACAACGAGTAGGAACTTATCAATTGATGAAAAGCCAGTAATTACACAAAAACTACAGATAAAAAATCCGCAGAAAATACCATATACTTATATACAACACCATATACCGTTATGACTTGTTATATTAAAAACCGCGAAGTCAGAGTTACACAATTCATCGCAATGACCATGCCTGTTCAATCCGCCCAAGTCAACTTTTTGCAATGACTATAACAATAAATGAACAATAATTCAACGTTTAAACGTTGAATTATTGTTCTCACAACTTGAGTTAAAAAAATGATATCGGTTTAATGCCATATTTTAACATTATAGTATATTATCATTAGTTGTGAGCAAGTGGATACAGTTTCATGTTTCTTTTTAATGTGCGTATTAGGTATTCTATCGTTTTGTATGATAGTTTATATTTCGCCGGCGTGTATCTTGCTGTACTACTCTTGTTTTAGGTGTCTTCAGGTAAGCGTGGCTAGGATAGAGGAAGCCCTAATGTAAATAAGTGGCAGTTAGTTTTTGATACAAAAAAAAATTAATTTTACAAAGGCGGACATTGCCTTTGTACAAGTAAATTTTTTTATACTTAGATAACACCTCAAAATCAATTATAAAATGAATACAGAGCGAGAATTGAAATCGCTTTTGTTTTTCGTTATAAAAACAACTTGTTTATTACCAATGTGATTGCCGCTTTGATACATCTTTTGGAAGCTGGACTTTACATCCATGACTGTCTCATATTATAAATAAATATACTCTACAGATTACCTGCGCATAAGAACTATACTAAAAGGCAAATTTGGGCATAATTCTTGCCACATAACTTTGTATCATTGTATTACAAAAACATGTTAAATAAGGGTTCAAACAGGACCATTCTTTTTTAATAACTTGCAAAATTATGTTTGTCTGTTTTGTAAATTCAGTTTTGCATTTCGTGTGATAAACTGAATTTAAAAGACAATTATAAATGGCTGTATATTTATTCTTACCCATTTTATCGAAATGAGTTTTTTCATCGCGACCAAAACGTGGCATTATTAAAGTTTTCATTTTGTTTTGTGTTTGGCAGGTTATTCTGTTAATTAACTTAAAGATATTTGTAAATGTGTAAATTAAATGGGTGGCATGGCATACCCTGTATGATGAAGTGATAAAGTTTTGTCAGTTCTATTTGGTTATCGTCAGTATAGCAAATCATACCTCCAAGATATCAATATAGTCTCATATTTGTGGGCGTACTTAGCGGATATTGAATATACTACAACGCGTTTGTGCCTTGAAAGATCATCATCTAAAATAAAATAGAAATAAAACGGATGCAATCGCTCTCAATTTAGTTTGGTCAAATCCTAAATAAAGCTTACCCAAAACTGTTTCTTAAACATTTAAATACAAAATTAAAATCTAATAGTATTTTTATATAAAATAATTTATTTAGTACCTTTGTAAGGTTTCAAACAAGAAATCACTTTGATTCCCGACAGTTTTTCAAATCCAGACACGGTTATAACTGTACAAAGCCATCGATTAAATGGTGGCTTGTGCAGCAATGATAAGATAACAGGAATTTGTCCTTGTTATAGATTTTGTTTCACTCACGCGTTACCGCGTAAACGTTGACCATGGCGACGTTGATTTAACGGCAATATTCAATTTCAATGTTTTTAAACAATCCATAATCAAATAAACTTAGAAATATTTAAAACTAAATGTTAATTTGTTTCTAAACACATCTGTTTTAAGACAAAAAAAGTGCATTGAACTTGAAAAAAATTGAAACTTGAAAAAAAAGCAAGATATTAAAAAATATAGCACAACTTGATTAATTAAGTGACGTTATTATTAACAATTACTGTACACTATATGGAAAGATTTAGGGTTTAAAGTGTCATATTTCTTTTATATATATTAGTTTACTAAATTACTAAAATATATGCAAATTTGCTTTTATTTTCCTTGTAATAAATTGATAAAAGATGACCATTGTTTGCCATACATTTATTTCGTAATGGATTCCATTAAATGATGTAGACATGTGTGGACAACTTAAAATGTATGCAATTGATGTTTTAGTAATTTAAATATAAATTTCAACAGTGGAAAAAACCATAAGCATACCATTAAAAGGGAGGCTTGTTTACCGTTTATCCGACCGTCTGAAAAAGAAAAGGGTTTTGTATTGAGCTAGTGAGTTAACCGCCATGGTTTTATAACTGATTTCCATGTGGCGTGATTGTATTCATTACTCACAACGTTTCCCATTATATAAATGAGCTCTGCCGTATGCGAATACCGGTAAGTGATACTGATATCGTTTGTTTTGGTGCGACTGCAGGCTTACTTCAAAGTGCCTAGTGTGAAATAATTAGCGCAGCGTGAATATTTCCATTTTTGTGTTTTAACGTCTGCGTCATGTTTCTTTGCACAATCGTTTATTGAGTTTAATCTCCGTATTCTAATTGTCTGAAGGCCCTTCCAAAACATCCTCGCAGTGATGGTGCCCACAAGTATGATTAATTCTGCCAATTAGCAGGTGAGCCTTTCAGAGTTGGTGTCAGGATACGGGACCTGACGTTTCTGATTCTAATCAAAATGTTCTCTCATTAAGTAAACGTCAACTTTTTACTTAATACGGAAATATGTTCTACAACGACAAATTATAGCAAGGGATACGAGTTAAGTAGCTCTGCTTGAGTTAAGAGCTTATTTTCCTTAATAAGTAATTTATTTATGAATTAACGTTCATCGTAGAAACAAAACGTTGCAGGAACGATTTATTTCCTGTTATTCTTGAATATTTCTTGATTAATATTCATACCCATTTCCACGTATTATAACTATAAAATAGCTCAGGGAGCCGTGATAGCTCAGTGTCCGGGCGCTCGCCTTCAATTCAATTTACTCGAGCAACGTGAGTTCGATCCCCGGTGCCAGCACCAATGAAATTGTTATTTTAAGTGCTGACTTACCACGTGCTCGGCGGTGAAGGAAAACATCGTGAGGAAACCTGCAAATTCTCGATAAATAACATAATGCATATTTACATTTCTAATTTATTAATTCTTAGGACCATATTTAATGAATGTTTACTTGAAAAATTATTGTAAATGTACGATTATTAGATTCAAAATTATAATGAAAGTATTAAGGATTTGCGTTGCTTTCATCTTATTTTTAATTTTGTATTGTTTTTGTTACTGGTTAAATTTGTAATTTTATATTAAAAGTGGACTGCCACACTCGCCCCGGTTTTATGCGGCACGACAAATGTAAATAACGCTGTATTACTTTCCCAGTCACAATTGAAGTAACGTAAACCTCGAATAACATTTACAATGTACAACGTATTTGACAAAACAAAAGCAATCAATCTAAAAAATACTTATAATAACCTGTTCAGCGGTATTGGTATAAATCCCAAATAAAACACACAACAGACAGACTAAAACTATCTTATTGACTAGCCTTACTACTAGCCTAAATGCAAAGTAGCCTTCTTATTCCCTTTTAAATTAGTTTTGACGTGTACAATATTTACTAATTTTAAAATTATTAACAAAACAATGTAAATATAATGTTAAAGTAATAAAAACATATATTGTATACATTTTCATTACCATTACATTGACAATAATTTGAAATAACGATGCGAGAATTAGGATCATAAATGATTATATCATGCCAAATTCAGCATCATCTAATCTTTCGCCTATATTATCACAAAATAAACCCGGAACACCTCTATCATTATAAATAATGATAGTGATATCACGTTGACGTGTTACTTACTAGCTTTAGTCTATTTGCAAAGAATAAAAGTATTAATCTCATTGCTACTGGTGGGGTGATGGGAATCAATAAAGTACGTGTACCAATATCACACCTTTTAACGGTTACAGGGAAAATATTCTCGTTACTGTTTAATAATAAACTTCGGAGCATGTTTAATTTATGTTTAACCGTTCTTAAACCGCTTCCAACCGCCCCGCGATCCGTGTGTCAACATACGTTCGCTTTAGTTTATAAATATACTCCACCACGGCGGGAAAGCTGACGGCACGTATGATGCATTGTGTAACATTGGTATTGAAGCAATTTTTTAGGTAACCAAAGGTATATTATTGTACGCAACCACTGTACTGAATGTCAAGGCCCTATTAGACATTTCTAGCTAATACTTAAAAAAATGCGTAAATGGTGTGCAAACGTATAATTCGCAGTTCAAGACTTAAAGTAACGGGCCATTGAAACACGGATACGTCAACGTAATCAACCATCATTGGAAATAAATGAAATAAAGCCGATGCAGGCCTGATGCAGTTGTTTCCGAAATGGACTTTCACATCATAACGAAAAAAACGTTCTTATAGTACAAAGCGAAAAATCGTAAATAGACAAACATTTCGAATACTAAGTTTGTAATTAATCGCAATTAATTAGTAGGTGAAAATATATGTACGTTTTTAAATATTTTATAATACTGCCAAATAGTTATACTGATGAGAATATAACCAATCATGTACATACGACTTATAGTATACTTTATGAGTGTACAACATGACGAAAACTGTCTTTATGAAGAATCACATGCAATAGACTTTATTTCCTTCAAAGGGAGTTTATTTCCTAAATATATTTTAAGAAAGTTTTCTTATTTTAACATTTTGCGAAGCAAATGTGGTTGAGATGTTGTGATATCATTTTGAAACGGCACCATTGTTATTATTATTATACCGTATTTGAACGGCGGGTCCGCTTAAAGATATGTTGTAATAACCTTTAAAGGAATGCATGTCTTTTTATAAATGGTTTACTACACACTTATATTATGAAAAGTAAAAGAAACGCTGTTTCTAATGATGGTTCTTTCATCTAAACTGTTAATAACTCTATAATAATTAAGGTATAAGCTAAATTCGCGAAACTCGTATTACGAATGAGCCAGCTCCCTGGGCTCAGTCCATTTTATGCACCTCTCCTCTCCACAATATTCGCATCTCCCCGCTACTACCCTCGACTCCGCCGATTAGTTTACTATAGCTCCACTACACGCCATCACACTTATTTATTTATTACACCTTTTTCTTTAAAGCGAAGAATTTTATAATTATATTTCCATAAAGTTTTTTTTAACTTTTTTAATGCACGGAACAAAGTTTAAAGCGGACCGAGTCATTGGGTACGAACTTTGGCACGTAGTGAGCACGTGTTCATTGCGTGACCGCTACCCGCCCGCGTGGCTGTTTTATTTCACGATTCCAACATTCTATGCATAATAATATAAGGGCATATTTCGTCCGGTTACGAATTGCGAAAAATGTGTTGAGGTTAGGTTATAAGAATAGCCCTCGTATTTATGTAACTTCTAAGTATACATCTCATATACCTATAACTTATTCTAAGGTTAAATTTATTACCAAGAAGTGTTTAAAATTAAAATTTAATTATACGATTTATCAGCGTCGTACTTTATGTTTTCATATCGATGTTTATGAAATAAATTTGTAGCGAATTATACTTGTAGCGCTTTTTGTAGTAACGAAATAAGAATCCGTGGCCTTAGTGTTTAGACGATTGTCCACCGTCTCCAGAATTAGCATGCAAAATAAAAATAAAAAAGGCCTTTACTCCCAGTACTTCGCAAAGAGAACAGAAGTATCACGCACACATTCGCACATTATATAAGTAGGAATGTTAGTAAGTACGAACTAGCAACGTTCACGGTTCGCGACTTATAATACGTTTGAATCGTTTTCACTGATTCCGTTTTCAACTGCGAAATACCTACACTGCTAATGTATTAACAATTATAATAGTAAAAACAGTTAAGACGTTTAATGCAACATTAGAATTGTGACCGTATTAATTAAGTACACTTGAAGAACCACAAGAATCTTAGGCAGGTACACAATGATGTTATCTAAATATTTGCCTGCTGATGAAAATGCAAAATAATTGAAATTAGTTCAGTGTTAAAGAAACTAATTTTAGTAACGGCCGGTTTCAATATTCTATCTGTAAATTTGGTTACTGGCGATAGAATTATGAAGCTAATATTAAATACCTATCGCTAGTAACCAAACCTCCGGATAGACAGAACATTAAAAACGGCCGTAAATCGGTTGACAATCTTGAAGTCGTGGCTACTAAGCTTAATGATATCACCGAATGTTGTATAAACGAATCTAAGATGAAAAAAGACCTGATAGATCGCACTTATGTGAACTTTATGCACCTGCAAAAATAAAGCGTCTGGTGGAAATTAAAATCCATAAAATAATGGGTCAAGGAATTGTCAATATCAATTTAAGAGACCATCTCATATAAAATAAATCATATATAGCCCGAGAGGTTTTGTTTGTCTTTAAAAGTATTTTCATTCGCCTCTTTCAAAATATGTATTAAGCACACAGTGCCTAAATGTTAATTTAAAAAAAAGTTTGAATTTACATTAGTGCATCAATAAGGCGGATGTAAATTTTATCAACGATAAATGTAATTTAGCTGTGATAGCTCAGTGTCCGGGCGGTCGCCTTTAATTTCATGTCCTCGAGCAATCTGAGCTAGATCCCCGGTGCCAGCACCAATGAAATTGTAAATTTTAAGTGCTGAATTATCACGCGCTCAGCGGAAGGAAAACATCGTGAGGATACCTGCATATTTTCGAAATAATAACAAAAAAAAATATTTCGAAGATATGTGAAGTCCGCCAATCCGCAGTGGGGCCGCGTGATGCCCTGATACCTTCTGTACAGAGGAGGCTTTTCCCCAGCATTGGGACATGATGGCTGATACTTTAAATATAATTTACGTTCTATGATAACTACAGCCGTTCAAAATAAACCTAACGTCTCCGATATCATAAAACAGTTGAGAATAATTATTTTGGGTCGGCTAAATCCATTAGTTCCACGCCCAAGTACCTAAGAGTATATTCGTTTATTTCGTGCAAGCGACCGCACATCGCAGGTTCCTCCCCATACGCTTTTGATTATATCCTTGTCGTTTGCATTTAGCCGCTATATGCATTTCCCGCGTAGATTATAAAATAAAGGACACTGCACAAAATCGCCAGGGACTATGGCACATAATATCTAAATGGACAGGCAAATTGCTTGTTATAAACCAAGAGTCTGCTATCGCGCGGCATTGTATGATTTCGTAATTGCGGACACTATAAAGTTTTATTACATGAGGTTACGTCAATGTTATTAAACAATTTTAATATTGCTATCAATCGTATATATCTATATATATATATATATATATATATATATATATATATATATATATATATATATATATATGTGCGTAGTGAGCGTTCGATTCGAGTACCTATAGAAATGGCATTTGACATACCACATTTCTAATTTTTTTTAAATACCTTTATATCTATTCTATCGACTTTTATATCTAAATTAATTAATTTGGCTTCTGCGCTTAAATTTTAATGAATTTTCTATAAGATGTTGCGAATTGTGGATCTCAGCTTAAACAGTTCACTATCCGACATATGTAATATTTGTAATTAATAGTTTTAATATGAATGCATATCCAGAGATAAGTTTCTTCGGCTTCCACTAATAAGCCCTCCTCACCTCATCCTGTTTTTGTGTAGTTCCTGTGCAGTCAAGACTACACTGTTTTGAAATATTTGGCTTGCTGTTGTTCTAAGACAAGCACTCGGTAAGAGTTCTTTTAATAGATTGATACTTAAACATTTTTATTTTATATTTTTAAGAATGTATATGTGTATATAGTATATATAATCAATTATTTGTTATTATTTATTAATTTTGTACAACATTTAACAAAGATTAAATAGATAAAAATATAAATAATGGCCTGGTTGAACCAAATCTCACTAAATATTTAAATGAAAACCCACACGGCTCACGATCAATCAACTCACTAGGTAAAGCAACTCGCTGCATTTCACCAAAATTTAAAAAAATATTTGATTTCTTAATTTATTGATATGCGCCACCGGTATTCAAACATTTAGGAAGTCGATATTATGAGGAAGGCTTATTTATTTCGTCAACTTTTTTACGAGCAGAATGCCCTTATGAAATAAGTTGAAATCTAATTCATATAAATAATTTACAACTGTTCTATAGGGGCTTTTCCAGTTTTTGCGTCTTGTCCTTCAAAGATTATTACGAATCTTTCAGGAGAGACCTTGTTTATAGCATTTGCGCAGCGGTGACCCTGTTTCGCGTGCCAAGATCGGCGCCGCTGCGGGGTACCTTCCAGACTTTTACGTCAATCGGGGCGCTGTTTTTCGCCATTCATACACCTTACCCGTGAATAACTTTCACTATTTGGCTTACTGGATATACATGTTCACTTAGATCAATTTGCGAATTCTGCCGAAAATCGTGTTCAATCCTTGACACGCTAAGAATCTTAAATTATATTGTTTTAGCACGCAGTTAGAATTACAGATAAACATTGTGTGTAATGAAAACATAATCGTTTGACCACCAGTTAGTACTGTAGTAATTAATAAGTGATAATTAATGAGCAAGATATTTTTCGTCAGGTTAAATATTTTAATTTTCATTGTACAAAAGCTTTTAGATTAAACTTTAAACGCTGTTTTTATTTCATAGACTTCTCTATATAGTGGTCTACTAAAATCAGATATACAGCTGTGTTAGTCTGACAAAGCCTATAACAGGCTTCGTCAGGCTTCGTGCTCTTTACTGATATTTTGCTGTTATAATACAGCGGCCACAGTTTCCACTCAGCTGATCAGTTTTACAGAGTGGAAATAACGAATGACCATCTTGTAAATGTAAATGATGTAACATTAATCACCATACAATTCGGAGACAACAAAAATAGCTGTCAGATATTTGTTAGCGTATATTAAAATTTCCAACCAAAAGTTAGATTTAAATCGCTCTACAAATGATTATAGAGCTATGAGCTCCACGGGCTTTCTTGTGAAAAGAAGTGCTGGGCGCATATCCCGCTACGGCTGACTGAATGCCGTCATCCTTAGGGTACTTGTTTCCAGGGCCTAGCAGCAAGGCTCTAAAATAGAACGACTATTTGAGAGCCCTGTCACTTTTTACGCCATAATGGCTTAAAATCAACCCGAAGGCTTGATTTTGATCCATTAGGAGAGAGGCAAAGCTCTCGTTTGTGATGCTACTTGAATAGACACTATGGCTATCTCTCTTTATGGTGTACTTTAGTAAGGGCCGGGGATAGTCTATTTGTTCAGATTATGTATTTGTGATATTTGCTGATAACATTTAGTGTTGAACCTTCCTTTGGGAACCATTGTAGCTATTTTAGTCAAATTTTTTAAAAGGTTTACGCCTTAGACTTTACGCGGTGGCTGGTGACAAGAAGGCCGGTTCTTGTCTCGTTCAATGGCTAAGCAATAACAATTCAGAGAGAAAATGCAGCTAGTGATATAGATATAAAACTTATTTTTTTTTAAACTTGGTTGTCAACAGTTACAACAAAGTTTATTGAAGAATTTGGTTAAAAATGATGAGACGATAATAAATCGCGCTTGAATATTTTTGGACGAGGTCAATATTTTAGGCTATCATTTCAGACAAATATTATATTGGTTTAACCTATTGTTTACGTTGGCCACAACTATGTGGTTTACGTTTTGTACTAACAAAACGTAAACTATCGAAGCATTACGTTTTAATCCTCACATCTTCGGAACCGCGCACGCGCAAACAATTCAATGATATTGCGCAATGCCTATTCAGTTACGAATTGAGGCATAGGCATTTATACTATATTGCACTGATTGTATTAGCCTTGAACAAGTAACAACACCGCACATTAGTAGGCATCATGAGGAAGCAGTCAGTATAAACTCCTGTTAGCTGGGGTCGCCTTCTCGTGTGATACAATTATTCCTTTCCGTACTCTCACGCCAAAATAGCTGTGTCGACGCTCAACTAATGCGGAATGGCTGGTTATTTATATCAGACGGCTCACTTGTTTGTGATTTTGACTACAACTATGCCAAAGTATAGCGCCTGAAACAAATTAAGATTAACTAGGAGAAGACACGATGTTCAAACTGGTATTCATATCAAAAGTGGATTTGAGAAGTACTTTGAAATATCTTAATAACATTTCCATCTTGGTCGTTTAATATAGGAGCAACACATTTTAATAGCATTGCATTTTAAAATAGTACGCCATGGTTAGCTTCAATTTCCGGTAGGCCAAGGTTGCAGACTCCAACAACCGTAACGTGACTTTATATCTTTGTATTTGTAAATGAGGTTCATTTATTATCTCGATCGTTTCAATGGCCTCCGACTATATTTCTACTTTTTTTGTACTTTTTTCGTCACAAGATCAGAATGAAATATCTATTCATAAACATAATGTACTGGTTATACTTTTGAAAAAACTAAATCTTACTTTTACAGATTTTGGCACATATGCAAAACAACAAAAATCTGCGTCGGTCAATAATGAATAAAAATAGCATAAAACAGTGCCAATGAAATTAAATAAAAATAGTAACATGGCCTCGTCGGACAGTTTCTAATTCACAAACTCGTTACTCAACATAGAATCAAAGTTTCTTATGGTTATTGACATATGTAGATAATGAAACAACTCTTTCAATTTTCTTCTTGACAGGGCATGATGTATCATAACGCCTCATCACATTCACATGATCACCTGTGTTAGGTACCCGCAATCTAATAAATAAACATCACATATTAAATGTATATATCTTATCCTTTAAACGAGCAATTCTTATATATATATATATATATTTATATAATATCGGAATCTCGGAAACGATTTTCGCTCCAGCGATTTTCATGAAACTTATAGTATGTGCGTAGATTCGGGGGCGAAAAATCGATCTAGCTAGGTTTCATTTTTAGAAAATGTCCTTTTATCCCTGTTTTCAGGGAATGATTTGTAGTGCTTTTCTAATTTGTAGTGCTTTTGCTGTAAATAAATATTATTATTATTATGAAAAATATCATTCGAATATGACAGTAAATTTCGCTGCAAAAAATGTTATAATAGCTCGGTCGGTAATCGGGGGGCCCAAAAACAGACGGCCGCGGTTCGTATCACGATCATTTACACACTTATTTTTTTACTTTTTTTTCTATACCAGATCATTTTCTTTATTTTTTTTATTTCCAAAATATATGATTTACCAAAAAAAAACCGACAAACGCTCGGTCCTCCAGGTACTATATATAAGCCTCACATAGAATTTTGAAGTTGACCCCAAATCTGAGTTTATATTTTAGAATTTTGCTAAAAAATATTACCAAATAAAACTTTGTTGTTACTACCTACATTTGCTTTTTAAAATATTCTTTAACATCATGCGTTGTTTTAGGGATGTTGAACAAAAATATCGATACATCGATATTTTTGATTCCATATATAAATATTTTCAGCGGATATGTTTAGATTCGAGGATATATCGATACAAAATATTCAATATCGAAAACAGTCAAATATCGGGACCTTTCGTACGGTTTTAACATTTTATTTATTTTAATTGCAACTATTTCAACAAATGGTGAACATAGTAGAAATATTTTGAGTAATCTCAGACAAATATGTCTGCTAAGTTCTAGCAGAAATATTTGTTTGAGATTAATACCATATGCCCACATAAATCTCTGGATGATATCTTATGTTTATTGCACAACTAGATATTAAATTTAATTTGAAGTCAATCGCACCATTATGCCACACGTGTGGGGTAGTTTCATACATTGCGATTAAGACTGCAAATACAATATTTTTTATTTATGAGGACAGAAAATAGTATTCACAAAATGAACATAAATCATTGACTTTCTTTTATTCTTCAAATTATCAAAAAACTTTTCTTACATTATATTTTTATAGGTTTATAATTTAGCACCATTTTCGTGTAAAGAAGAATATTAAATACATTTTTAATATAATATACACGAACAATCGGCATAGAGTACCTTCATTTGCGTAGGAATGTACCCCGTGGGGTTCTGTACGAAAGCGTACTGTGCCCCATTAACCAAATAATAATTAAATATAACCTCTTTTTATATCCATATGCAAATGAGATAATTAATTTTTAAAATTATATCTTTAAGATATTTACTAGTCACCGGTAGCAAAACTGTGTTGAAAAACGTGTTATATTTAGTGTAATGATGCATATAAACGTTAATCAAAAAATTACTTACGGAGCGCGAAAATACGTTTCTGTCAATTTGCTCTCCATGGTAGGAATGGCGTGAAACTAAATTGACGTATTGATAGCTAGGTCACTTAAGCACACATCCAAAACTAACTTGCCGTTTGTGTTGCCTTCCCCTACCTTGCTTTTTTGGACTAATGGTTTCTAGGACCTTTATGATATATCGACATTATCTCTTCGATATATCGAGGTCGATATTTATATTTTTATAAATATCGATTTCATCACTAAGATGTTTTTGAACCAGATAACACAAGAAAAGCCTACATAACAAGCAAAATAGGACAAACAAAATAGCACCTTTTTGCTAATGGGACAAACAAAATGGCATCTTTTTGACCAGATTTAATAAGGCTACAAAACTGTGTATGTACTATATACTTCCTGGTTTTTGATTAGGCAATAAGAACATTAAATTATAAAACCAATATGCCAATTTAAAACAAGAAAGCTGATGGCCCCGGATAGATGGCAGTTGTACATACTGTACGGCGAACTGGTTTTAAATATATTTATATACAAAAAAGGAGGATGTCAAAACTAATATCAAAAACTTGATACATAATAAAATAGATAAAACTTTGTTATAAAAAATATACTATAAATATGTATAAATGCTATATTATTTATTTAAAATATGGAAGACTTACAATTTAAACCTAATTAAATATTATTCAAACCTAATTAACCCTTATTTTAGATGACAAACAGCCAATAACAAGGCTTCACTTATAGAAATATTATACTTAGGGAGCAGACAAGTACATATAGCTAATTAATATGGTAAATTAAAAATTACAAATAAATATTATAAGTTAAATTTATAAGAGTACTTCACTTATATATCTTGCTTAAAAAATTTAAGGCCTAAGCACCTTCTTGCCGAGGACACACCCGTAAATGGATCAAGATCGTGTTATTTACATGTTTTATTGAAGCTTTAGCTTGTTTTCTACAGCACACACAACATAACTGTTTTGGCTGTAACTTGATGGCGCTTTGGGCAAATGAAAGGGCGGCCTGAAACGAATGGATTTGCACGGGACATTTATTTAATTAATATTTATGCACAAGCATTAATGTAAAAAGGCGGAGTTAATGCCATCAGCATTATCTCCCAGTCAACCTTGGGGCGGTACAGAAAAGTTGAGGCACGTGCAATTATTACCAATTTAAAAAAGAAAAAAAAAACAACCATAATTTATATACAGTTTGGCTAATAATTCAGGGCGATCAATTTCATTATTAAGAATTTTTAATAAAAAGACGTAGTCTACGAGAAGGCTATCTCACGGCGAATTGTTAGCGGTAACAGATGATTTTCGACAGAGTTCAAGATAGTTATCGGAGCGATATGGAATTTTCTGGTCGAACAAAGGTTTTGGTGGAAATTAATGAAACGTTTTTGAATATTGTCAATGGGATCAATGTATGTGCGGTAACGCGGATTCAAAAATTTTGTGAAACGTATTCTAAATGGCTTCTTACATACGTACAATATAATGTGTTAAGGGTCTTGGCTTCACAAAAACATTTGAAAATCCGCATTATGGACAACAGTGCTTTAGAGGCTTTTTAACGATGGTGTCGTTGTGAACATCAAAAAGCAACTTATTAGCGTGATGAACACGAATAAGAGACACGTATCGCATTACATCTAGGTAATACTTATCCTCCCAAATCATAAACAATAGTTATAAGCTATTAAAAAGTTTTAAGATTGAATCTTTCTGTAAATTACAATATTATTCACTTTCTTTTCTTTAGTATTGACAAATTATGAATTTTAAATTATAAATTTTTGTAAATGAATGCTAAAAAATCTTTTGGCACTGCCAAGATCGAACACATTGCATTTTAAGTTTCATCTTACGAGAGACATCTCAAAGGATAAATATAAATCCTAAAAACTTTGGCATTGTTTTAATTAACCAATTCTATTAAAGCGATATCGAAACTTTTCTTATGTGCAAGGAATACGCTGTGATGAGTCCTCATTTTCTAAAACAATTTTATCACCTCCAATTGATAAAATTCACTGATAAAAAGTCTCTCTACATATCCATATGTAGATTTGGAAACATATCAGAGACTTTAATGATATGTTTCCAATATCTATTTATCTTAAGTGTAAAATAATAAGTTATGCACCACTTACAAGAGTTAAAGTAAAACACCTCCCAGCTGGGGGTCTGCGGTAAAACAAAATTGCAAATTAACGCCATCTGTAAAAGGAGCATGGTACTACTAGAACTTTGTTGTAAGAATCACGGAATAAAGAAAACAATGGAAGTGGTTCTCACGGTCCCTAGTACCGGATCCTTTCAGTACACTCATCTGTGCCGGATCCGCTGTCTCCAAACTCACACAAGTAATACTTGTGTCATATTTAGAACTACAAATGAGTTTGCTATTGGCTAACTGTTCAACTTATTTAAACTTAAATGTTAATTGCTATTCATTGAAAATTATACCTTAAAGATTCTGATTTAGATTTCATTTTATGACAATGACAGTGTATTTGTGACGTTCTTACTTTTAAAGGTTTACAAGAAAAAAAAAAATGAAGCCAGTAATTCCACTCGACACTAGATGTCACGAACGTAATATGCAGTCACAAACGTTTCTATCCCTTTGAGTTACAGACAATAATTGCCTATCACTTCTTCACAAACAGTTTATATTTTTAGTTGTTAAGAGTTATTTCTTTTGTAAATAAGTTCATAATTATACATATATAAACACTTAGACTGGACTATGTTAAACACTCTATTTTTCCAGAGTAGTAATCGAACCCACACTCTCTCGGAAGAAGTAGAAGTAGAAGTTCCAAGCCAAATGCTTCAAAATTATGTTTTGAAGCATATACTAATATATGAAGTATATGCTAATTTTAAATATGATATAACCTATTTGGTGAGTATTTCTGATAATTTACTAACAATGATTAAATGGATTAAATGAAACAATTGAATAATGAATTAATGAACAATATTCTCAAGTACACACAATATAATTTATAATTGGTTTATATATCCGTTTTAATTGCAATTTTATGGGTCTATCAATATCTAAATCATTTTTAATGATTTAGATATAGACAAGCGGTGTTTATAATAATAATTTTGCTAATATCTTCGATTGAGATTTATGACAGGTACGATTTGAAATTTGCGATTTCGATGTACGGATATTCTCGATTTTGCTTTGCGATTTGGTTAGTTGTTAAGGCCCATTTACACGATGCCATTTTCTTGTACATACAAGAGCAATAATTGAATGCAATAAGTTGCACGCAATAATTGACCATCAAGAATTGTAAGCAACAGTTTACACGCAGATATAGTAAAAAAAATTGAATGCGATTATTGTATGCAAGTCTTGACAGGAAATAATTGCAAAAGTCTTTTGTTTACACCAATGCAATTATGTTTAGGCGATTATTTCTTTCAAGTTTTGACTTGTCTAAACACATGCTTGTAGTGCGCGTACAATTTATTGGCGTTTTGCTTCAAGTATTGCACGTATTTGCGTTGACAAATTTTTCATGCAAGTGTTGAACGTTTTACAATTTTACAATTCGTTTTACAATTTTACAATTTTACAAACGTTTTACAATTTTTCATGCAAGTGTTGAACGTTTACGTGGGCTGTTTTTTTTTTAAAAATGGCTCAATAATAAGTGTTCAAGTTAGATTATGCCGATTAAATATATTTCATTGAGATTTATTTATTATGATCCATATATTATTATTCATATTTTTATCCAACTTTTTTTACGACCTTTTCTCAATATTTCTATCCTCAAAAGAACAGCAATGATTAAATACCTTCACTCATTGCACAAATTTTTGCCAAGGAAGAGAGAATGCAATTGAATACAAGAATTGCTTAAGAAATTATTGTGTGTGCTGTTTACACCAAGGAAAGTTTTGAAACAAAACTTGTAGCAAGTCTTGTTCAACAGTCAAGAATGTTATATGCTGTTTAGACAATGCAACTCATTTATTGCTTCAATTTAATTGTATATAACAGGCAAGAAACTTGCACCGTGTAAATGGGCCTTAATAGTGAGCTATTTGCTGAATAGATAGAGTTAATTTTCCCGTGAAACTCGATCAAGAAATTAGCGAAGGAATGAATGAACCGTACTTTGATAGCGAAAAGAATTATTACTGGTAAAAACCTATTTATTCCTTCACAACTATTTCGAATATCTCCATGTTTTCATTTATATATTTGAATTACTGTTTTTTGTGAAACAAATATCGAAAACGGTAAGTATTATTTCTTTTCTTATTATTTAGTACATAAAACAATGATAACGTATCGAAAAATGCAATATTACTAAGAATTTAACGATAAACGAAGAACATAAAATGTATGTATCCGTTCGTCATCTCTGTTTCATTTTCGACTTATTTATTTTTGAATTATCTTACATCATTTTGATTCTATACAGATATTATAAATAAAATGTAAATTTGAAAAAACCTTTCCATCTAACAGTAATTTCGTTCGTGTCAAATTGTAACGTATAAAGACTCGGAAATATAGGATGTTCATAAAAGTAATTTTTTAATATTTCAAACTATTAAAATTCTCTGGTTGAACATTACATTTTGTAGAGTACATTTTATCCACTTAGTGTTAATATACCTATTTTAATGAAAATGAACAAAAATATATTATTGGAAGATAGAAAGGTAGTAAGCACACTGCAACGGTCTATAAAAGGAACAGCGCTAGCCATTTTCGGGGCCAATCCGTTAGTCATAGGTGCCGTCACCTACAGACCCTTACCGCTAGGCATGTTCCGTCGCAAATGGCGCAGACCACGACACATCCTCGATTTCCCTGACGATGAGACGACTATTGCCATCGACAGGATAAAACAATTACGCAAACACACCAGATCACACCATGGTTTTCCCCCGTTAATGGTAGAAGCGTCGCTGGAATTTCTTCCGCCACTTCTTCTCCCAGCGCCAACGCTTTCCGAAGTCGTAGTAATGTTAGACCTAGAAATTCTTCCTGTCAGATAATAGCTACCGATTAAGATCGGAATGCTAAACGGGTATTGAGTAACAGCCTAAGCTGAGATCCCCTTTCAGGGGCCCTTGAGCCTAGTCACTCCATGGAGCGTCCACCAAAGCGCGCTAAGAGCTTGGTTGACTCCCAAACCGGTAATGATAATAATAGCGTGATGGCCTGAGTCGAGGCTTCCTCGGAAGCCCTCGAGCTTAGTCACCAGCTGGAACCGCACCAGGGCGCAGGAAGCTGGCCTACGCGCGCAACCTTCCCCCCCTGATAGTGAGACCCTAAGCGACAGGCATGGGGGTGTCTGTCGCTCAATATAGCGTTGGCGCTGGGAGAAGTGGCGGAAGAAACTCCAACGACGCTTCAACTCGCCGGCGAATGCGGTGTGATCTGGTGTGTTTGCGTTATTCTTCTATCCTGTCGATGGCAATAGTCGTCTCATCTTCATGGAAATCGAGGACGTGCCGTGGTCTGCGCCATTTGCGACGGAACGTACCTAGCGGTAAGGGTCTGTAGATGACGCCACCTACGACTAAAGGATTGGCCTCGAACACGGCTAGCGCTATGCCTTTTATCGACCGTTGCAGTGTGAAATTTAAATTGTTTGTATGCTGTAAAGGATATAAGAATAAATGCACCAAACTATGCTTGGAATGGGAAAAAACAATGTAGATTTTTTTAGTTGATCCTGTGTTGTAAGGACGTTTTACAAAAATAAATTTCACGCGGACAAACACCCAGATGCGAAACAACTATCTGTGGGTCACAAAAATAGTTGTCTCATGTGGGAATCGAACCCACGACCCCCGACGCCGAAGCCAATATCTTGGCACGGACTCATTATTAAAATATTTTTTGCTACAAATTTTATTGTTTTTGTCTTAAGTGCCTAGAATAGCACAATAAAAAATTACTTTGAATTTTTTTTATTGGAAGTAGGAAAGGAACTTACTTGAAAATTGAAACATTCTGTGTAGTCAGTGTCGGAACGTAGATCTGTGTTCAGACTGTTGTGTCGGAACGTAGATCTGCGCTACTAACGCACCAATAAATTATAATATTTATACTAAAATTTCTTAATTTTATCAAAGAAAAACACATTTTATTTATATTTATTCCAAACAACATGTATTCTGTTTTCATAACATGGAAATAAAAAAACTAAAACTTTTATCATGAGTTACTTATTGATATTTTTCTTTAGGATGTTGTATTTATTGATGTTTATAGTAAGAATTGCTTCTAGTACACAAAACAAACATTCTCCAAAGGCAAAAAGATAATAAGTGTAAAGTTAAGCCATCCATATAGCTTTAAAATAAACCTGAATCATATAGATTATGGTTTTCACTACAAATATTGTTCCGAAGAAAGACGCAGTTGCAAAATTGCGCGACTGTTTTTCACCAACAGACAGCGCATTTTTCATAGTGCGCTAAGCGACAGACCAAGGTTTAATCTCTTTAAAAATATCTCTGAACAAACTCCGGGCTCTGATACTAAAGATTGCTTGGATAGCTCTTTTTTGTAGCATAAATATAGAATTCATATCGGATGCACTACCCCACAACAAATTGCCGTATTACAAGATGCTGTGAAAATAGCTGAAGTAAACACGTCTGGCAGTGTCAATGTCTGTTAGCTGCCTAACCCTTCTAATCGCATACAATTTTTAGCTTTGTTGCATACAATTTTTATTCATTTCCTAAAAATTGACATCAAATCTTCTAAAACTGACATCTATTGATGTCTGACCCATCTCAAATACCAAACAATTGTAATGGTACATTACTACTTATCATCTACAACATGATTCTATAGGCATATAATAATAGAGGGCAACTAAAATATTCTAAAACTCCCATATATGTTCCTTCTGGAAATATGCCGTGATTTAATTTTGCCTCATATAAGTGTTGTATCACAACTCCCTCTTAGATAGTATTATACTGACACACAGTTCCAGTTATTAACCCATAAAAAAATCATTTTTGTTGCACAACTTGGTTGAAGCAAATTATCACTACTTTCTGATGGTTGCTGCACCTGCAGTGGTTCATTTCTAACCTCAGGTTTGGGTCTGACATAAACCAAATGGTTTGCATGTTCAACTTCTCTTTTAGTGCACACCTAACAAGCAATACAAACATGGTCATTTAACATTATCTGAAAATAAATGTCTGTAAAATAGTATTTTAAACAAATTTTCTGAATGTTCAAGTACAGTATTTTTATGTCATGAATGTGGTTCTAGATTTACCCTAAACAAAGATGAAGTGTAACCTTCAAGATGAATCATGAATATAAGTAACTGTGATATTATATTGTTTTAACAATCAACAGCTACAGCTGTCAACAGAATTTAAAATGTTTATTTATATGATATTTTTGCAATAATCCAATCCAAATGGTCTAAAATGAGTTAAATGTACCAAACTGTTACTAACAATATTAGTTAAAAAGGTTTTAGTAAGGCAATATATTTTTACTATTTTATCATTATCAACCATTCTTCTGATTTCTGGTCTACAACGTAATTTATATACCTGTAAAAAATTATTAAGTAAAATGAATTTGATTCACTATAATCTAAATACACTTTATTATAACCATACTTACCCACTAATAATAATACATACTAAAACTTGTATTTATATTAACTAAAATGTTAACATTTTTATGTCCTAGGCTTAACGCCGTGGCTGGTGACAAGAGAGCTGGTTCTTTTCTCACTCAAATGTTAAGCATAACTATTCAGCGAGGAAATGCAGCTAGCGTTCTTGGCAACATTCCACGTGGATTAGGTTTATTAGATAATATGTAATTTAAGATAGATTTAATCTTGTAAATATTAGATCAATAAAGATTGTAAATTTACTAAAACAAAATATTTCCATGTACAAAATACTGCAAATTATAATAACTCCATGGGCTGTGACTGGTCTATATTCTATGATCATTATTATTTCACATCATGTAATTATAGCAATATAGTATAAAAAAGTTGCATAAAATACAAATTGTGGATATATCCAACAGCAGAGTAAAGCTGTGGCTCTTGTATTGTGCACCAGGGAAAGATAAAAAAATAGTTTACTAACACATATGTTACAGTTGATACATAAGATTCGTGTCGATATTTTAACAATAGTAAACAAAATAAGAACTAATCGAAATAATAAAGTTCATCCAATAGTCCAACGTAAAAGCATAAGGTCGCGGTGTAAGCAATTAATCGAAGTCCTTGCCTTGGGTATGCACAAATGGCAATACGTAAGGATGGAAAATCTGACTAAGATATGCAGTATGCGTTGTATAAAAATAGAAAAATCACATTTATCTTATTCACTTATTCTTATAAATAAACTTTTAGTTTATATTCATTAGTGCAAAATATTAAATAACATGTCAAATTGTCAATGTCATTACTCATTAACACTAGCTAGCAGGATTTAGGTATGATGAAAAAGTTATTACAAAAAATTGAAAAGCATATTATTTGTAAAAAAAAAATTATAGCATCCTTTATAATTTTGTTTTTACAGGAATCAATTTACTCCTACTCCAAGTTTATCAATTCTTCAACATTAGTTTCAAACTTAGAATTTAATTTTTTATCCTAACCTGAGCAGGAATAAATTCAGTACAAATTACACTTTTTTACCATCTTTGATAAGGCATCATAGTTAACACAAAATATAGGAAGGAAATGTGATCTATGTGTTGGAGCTTGAAGAGCAAAGTATTTTTGGAGACTAACAATAAGGTATGGCGGCGCCGGCGATTTATGAGCCCAGTACGGATAATCCTAAAGTAAAGAGGATGATTATAGACCTGGAATGCTCTTAACAGGAACCTGTCACAAAGAAATTGTTGTCTAAGGTGCAGGGGGCTTCAGAATATTCGACCTGCAAAGCGTTAATAGGGCTCGAACGCTGGAGCGTCTGTACAATAACTGTATTAGGCTTCAACAATTATTCTCAGAGCCTTAGAGTGGATAATGTCTTACTTATGGAGAGCTGCTACATTTACGTATAAATACGGTTTAAGTATAAATGTTCCATAGTCAAAAATAATCCTTATTACGGCATTATCTTCTTAATCGGATACTCTTGGCAGAGTGGTCGTGGCTGTCGATGGACAGGATTGCGTCTCGTCGTCGCTGTTCGCTTTCAGGGCAGCCGCACGTCTTGCGATGTTCCTCCGGCATTATAGAGGATGGCTTTTATAAAGGTGCCCAAATTCACACAGGAGGCTCAGGCTCGGTAGTATAATCGTTTATTGAAATAACAAAGTTTTTATTTTTCAAAAACAATTGCCATTCCATTCCCTAAAAAACAGAACTTAATAACAATGCGGTAGTCATTCATATGAATGTGTCGTATACTTTTGAAACGAACTTGTTTGCGTGTTAGTTATGAATGATAGCGCGTAAAATAAACGAGTTGCCCATAAATCACGCACATTTTGAGATTAGTTCAAATGAAAGTAATTAATTAATTACAAGTGATTTTAAATATTAATAATTTTTATATAACATGATTTATGTCAAGAATTTAATTAAAAAAATGGATACACTTAGAAATGCCTCCCTGTATAAAAGCTTTAGAGAGAAAGGGTGGGCTTCCGACTAAACTCCAGAGAGACTACGCAGTATATTTAGAATCTTCTCACATTTGTCACTTATGTAGTAACAATGAGAGCTTCCTGTAAGTCTCGAGTCTAAAATTACCCCAAGAATGAAAAATGCTTCACTTATAACGGGAATTCTTATGTTATTATAAAATACAGATACTGATGGAGGAAGCGTCATACATGAAAATAAGACTATAGTACTTTTAGGACCCGAAAGACTTAGAGAGTTATTGTCAAGCCAGACTTTTAGCAACTTAAGAGAATATATCACAGTATCAGACATGATGTCACCAGAATCACCAGAGACATGGAGGAGTAAATCATCTGCATATTGGAGTGTGTTAACTTTACCATTAATGGAGGCTTTCAGATAATTAGAATATATATTGTAAAATAAGGGATTAAAACTGAGCCCTGGAGTAAACCTTTCCAGACAATACGGGATTGGTACGAGTCTTCTGATATTACGTTAAGCAACCAGAGAGATTGATTGTGAAGCTCATAAGAATTTGTGGGACATTCAAAATAATCATTTTTGTTTCAAAATTAAAAGGTTGACATTATCATGCAGACTTTTTGTACGAAAATGCCAATCTTAAGCCTTTTTTTTAATATCATTATTGCAATCTATCAATTTGCAGATATTCAGAAATATGTATAAGATGAGAAGGGCTTGCAAGATAGCCGTCCAGTGATTGCTCCGTTTATTCATGTGCTTTTCAGAGAAGGTTTTGGGCGATTTTTTTTTCTTTAGTCTATGAGTCACTGTTTGGGTGTTCATTAGATTGACTGCCAGCATATTTGGATGATTAGTGATTCCTTTCTTGTACGCTTTAATCCTTTCGGAGATTTCTTCTATGACGCTTTTGACGCAGAGGTCGTGATGGAGTCTAATGTTGGAGATATACCAAGGTGCCTTCGTTATTATTCTTAATATCTTGCTCGTGTTGAATGGATTTTGCTGCTGTTCCCCAGAGTTCTAGGCCATATGTCCATATAGGTCTTATTATGCATTTATATAGCAATAGTTTGTTTTGAAGTGAGAGTCGTCATTTTTTTATTTAGTAGCCAGGACATAGTAACCAAACTTACGCTTATAAATTCCCTTGTCTTACCCATTTTGGATTATGCAGATGTCTGTTGCTCAGATCTAAACCAAGATTTACTTAATAAGCTGGAGCGTCTCTACAATAACTGTATTAGGTATATTTTCGGTTTACGTAAATATGAACACATATCTCAATATTGTTCTCAGCTTAAATGCCTTACTATTCATCAGAGACGTAGTTCAAGAATTCTTCTTTTTCTCTATTCTATTCTTAACGACCCTGCTTCTCCTAGTTATTAAAAAAAACAATATATCGCAATAAATCACGATAGAACACTTCGTTTGAATACTTTGTCACTAGAATACTTTGTAATCCGACTCAACATTCCGGCTTCCTCCATAAATCTTTGCCCCATAGCTAATCGCTTTGTGAAAATATGCTTCTTCCAGATTAGGCGTCTATCTAAGTATATTCCAAGATACTTGACGTGATCCTCTTGGGGTAGAGGTATGCCATTTAGAGAGTCAGAGTGAGCCAGATTTTGACGAGTGGACATGCTTCTTTCCTGCTGGTAAAAGTAACTTGGACAGATTTGGTTTCGTTAGCTTTGATTCGCCAGTCTTTGAGCCATTTGGATAATTAATCGAGACTGTTTTGAAGCTTTTGTGCTGCAATGTCTGGTGAATTGTCCATGGATCTAATCTATAATCTTAAGTCTGTCATAAAAATGCTGAGACTATCCATCATACTCCTGGCTTCCCTAAATACAAACTGATTTGAAGATAGTAACCCCTTACCCTCAATAAACCATTCCAGTCTATTTTTAACTATATGTTCGGAAATTAAAAAAAAAAACTGAAAAATTGGTTTGTATGATGATTCATCCTTAATCGGATTTTCCATGATGGAGGAATAATACCTTATGTTAAGATTGAATTAATTAAACTGAGAAAATAAGTAAGGCAGGAGTCTTTCCGGTTTTGAATAAAAGAATATCTGATTCCATCCCAACCTGGGGCTGAGTCCCTAAGTTTTTAAAGAACCCCTTTGAGTTCTGAAAGGCTAAAGGAAATGAATGAATTGCTACTATCATGCTGGGATAGGAGAGAAGGCTGTCAGAAGAAATATTATCTATTGATGGGACAATTCCCCACCATTTAATTTGTCATGAAACAAATCAACTGTACTGCTATGCGTAAAAGGAGACCTTGGAGGTTTAAAAACGGATCTGAATCTACGACAATAAATGAACAAACATATAGAGGGTAAGTTTTTAAAATTGTATTAAGCATTCACATTCTTTAAACATCAATATTTACCGAGTTATAAAATTTTACAATACAAACAATTTTAGGACAACCTTACGTATAAAATTGTAACGTAAAGTTCATTTGTAAAGGTCACAAAGCATATGAATTGGTTGAATGAATTTAAAAGAGATAAAACATACTTTTAGAAAAAAAAGTAAAGTAACAGCCTATACATGTCCCACTGCTGGGCAAAGGCCTCCTCTATAGAGAGGGTATCAGGGCATAGTCCACCACGCGGCCCCACTGCGGGTTGGCGGACTTCACATATCTTCGAAATATATTTTTTTGTTATTATTTTGAAAATATGCAGGTTTCCTCACGATGTTTTCCTTCACCGCGGAGCACGTGATAAGTCAGCACTTAAAGTTAAAAACTTCATTGGTGCCGGCACCGGGGATCGAACTCAGGTTGCTCGAGTATATTGAATTAAAGGCGAGCGCCCGGACACTGAGCTATCACGGCTAGCTTTTAGAAAGACAGACTTGTAATGCGACGTTGTGGCAACAAATGAAAACTTCTCTGATTGTATGAATCAGTCAGTTGTAGTTGTAAGGATGTTACAAATTTTGTTTCTTTTTTATTTAATTAGTTCGTTTCAAAAATTTTTTTCTTAATTACGAATTTTTTAAAGGTTTATATGTTTTTATGATTATTGGCACGTAGCGTTAGATGTGTGTTCATGTATTGTCGCGGTTGTAACGACACGCTGTATATATTTACAAAACAAATATTATTTACACTAGCAGCAATAATGGAAAATTTATCACTGTGATTAGGGATGGGTATGTGAATGGGTAGCAAAGGGCACATCTCCCCTAAGAATTAGTGCAACTCTACCATACCCATCTGTTCTGTCTTCTCTAAGACAGATAGGTCCAGGAATTCTAAACTTGAAACCGGGACGAAGCCAAGTCTCTTGAAGAGAGACTGCAAATGGCTTGTAACTATTCAATAAAAAATTAGGTCACTTTTATTGCTATTAATACTCCGGCAATTCCATTGAATCACTAGAGACTCGTTTCATGGATGGTTCTGACTGTCGATGAGTTAAAAACTTTTTGAAGAAGTGGCATTGTTGGACGGTATTTTAATTATGTTAGATTGTAAAAGGTACTGAAGTATAGAAATGATGAGATCCTTTGTTATTATTTCGATTGTAATTTTTGAGATAAACTGTAGAAACGAAGGAATGTTGCTGTTATCTTGGATAAGCTCCGCATGAGCTTTTTGTTTATATCCCTTCATAGCATTTCTAGGACGAGCTTTGGGTTTCAAGAATACTGTTCATAAATGTTCAATACTGTTTCCTATATTTACTATGTGGGACTCTTTGAAGGGCTTGCTAAATTATAGGCGCTGGAATAGTTAATATTGGGACCAGAAGCGGACGATAAAGTAGAAACAACAACGTCAGCATAACATTTCGAAACTGGTAGATGGACTTTACTGGCTTCTGAATAAGATATAGAATTTCTAGCCATTGTTTCTTTTATAGATTTTTGTCTAGAATTTTCCGGGCACTTTTGTCTGTTCCGAAATGGGAACCAGAACATAAGATACACACAGCATCAACTCTTTCAGTCGCGCAGCTTATACCTGAATGGTTGTCACCGCATTTGTAACACCTCTGCATTGCTTTTTGGTGTGACCAAAACGGCAGCAATTAAAGCATTGCAGTGTGGGCTAGATATAAAGCTCTACAGATGGGGAGTTGAAATATATAAAGACCCTGGAAGGTAATACTTTCCCATCAAAGGTTAAAACTACTTTGTCTTGCTGTCAAATACCTTTCTGTTTAATCTCCGAACTTTCAATATGCTTCCACAGTTCTGTGGAAGCTCAATATTTTCAAGAATAGAATAGAATAGAAAATCTTTATTGATCGTCCACAAACACAGTTTACAAAAATAAAAATAAATACTACAGAAAAGAGAACAAAATAACTAATCTAAGATAGATAATAATGAATAATGATAATAACTACAAAGTTGGTGTATGCGACGACCAAAAAGTAGTCAGCTGAGCATAAAGCTACGTTTAAGGTAACGCTGATTTTCCATTATAGCTTTCTCGTCCCAGTCACATGGAACACCTCTCACTATTCACATGCGAGTGATAGTGAAGGCCGCAGTAAACGCTTTGTATTTATTAATATTTTTGATTTTATAAATGTGTTAGGTTAGGTTGTTTCAAATTGTAGACAACCTGTTCCGTCCAATTTTTTTGATGTTTAGAGGGAAACAATGCTTTTTATTAAACTTTTTAAAATATAAAATCCAAATAGTACTGGGTACCAAATAGTACTAATAAATCCGACTGATTTGGTTGTAAGATTTTTTGAACATGGACAACATAAGGCGCAGGTTCTGCAACCTGGTAAAGCGACCTAGCAGGGCGAGGGTTACTTATAATATTGTAAAAGTGAGCATTCTCATTATGATGGATTTCAGTGTTTTTATCATCAGACTCAAGGACTCGTCAGACTTTAGGAATAACATAATCCTTCAGACTTTAGGGAAAGTTGGCAATCTCATAGACCCTTATATCTGATTCCTACTCTTCTTTTGGTCATTAGCTGATATTCTCTTTTAAATGATTTCGTGCTTCCCGAACACTCTGTACCTATAATTGAACCTTCCGTTTCCATTCCCGACGCATCGATTCATGAGACACCTGGAGGGATGTTCCTCCTGGGTCTTCGGGCTCCAACATGGAGGCCAAAAGAAAAATCCTATTTACATATAATACAATGAAATGACTTACCAGGTGAAGAAAACAAACTAAAACTATAAATTATCAACAATAACTACTAATATATACACTTTACAAATTAACTGATCCTGTAATAACAATTTAATTTTCAAAAGTTTAGCCAAAAAAGAAGACGTCCGCCTACTACAAAACTTCCCGGGCTTTCCCAACTCTAATTTATTTCACTCATTTTTTAAACTTTCTGCGAAGATTGGTCTTCGTTTTTAAAGTTTAATCAAAACAATAAAAAGTACCAAAGGAAAACTGTTCATTTGTTCCAATACTCGAACTCAGCATGGTACTATTGAGTAGGTTTTCGTCGAAAGCATGGTACTATTGAGCAAGAACACAGACTAGTGGAACTTATAAACAAAGCTCTTGAATCAAAACAATACAGTGTTGCGGCGTTCTTGGATATATCACAGGCATTTGATCGAGTGTGGCATGACGGTCTACTTTTCAAAATAAAAAAAGCCCTACCTATAAACTTCTACAACCTAATAAACTCATATCTAAGCGACAGACACGTTTTTGTTAAACAAAGAGAAGAGATAACGTCTCTATATGCTATTAAAGCTGGAGTTCAGCAAGGCAGCAAGGTCCCACGTTGTATCTGCTGATCTCCCTACGACTGATGGAGTAGTTACTGGAACATTTGCTGATGACACAGCAATTATATCCATGGACAATTCACCAGAGACTGCAGCACAAAAGCTTCAAAACAGTCTCGATCAATTATCCAAATGGCTCAAGACTGGCGAATCAAAAACAACGAAACCAAATCTGTCCAAGTTACTTTTACAAACAGGAAAGAAACATATCCACCTGTCACTCTAAATGGCATACCTCTACCCCAAGAGGATCACGTCAAGTATCTTGGAATATACTTAGATAGACGCCTAACCTGGAAAAAACATATTTTCACAGCGATTAGCTATGGGCCAACAGTTGCGTACTATGTACTGGCTACTAAATAAAAAATCACGACTCTCACTTCAAAAAAAACTATTGCTATACAAATGCATAATAAAACCTATATGGACATATGGCCTAGAACTCTGGGGAACAGCAGCAAAATCCAACATTGAAATTATACAGAGATTCCAGACAAAGATATTAAGAATAATAACTAACGCACCTTGGTGTATCTCCAACATTAGACTCCATCACGACCTCTGCGTCAAAAGCGTCATAGAAGAAATCTCCAAAAAGATTAAAGCGTACAAATCACGAATCATCCAAATATGCTGGCAGTCAATCTAATGAACACCCAAACAGTGGCTCGTAAACTAAAGAGAAAGATTCCCCAAGACCTTCTCTGAAAGGCACATGAATCAACGGAGCAGTCACTGGACAGCTATCGTGCAAGCCCTTCTCATCTTAAACATATTGCTGAATATCTGCAAATTGATAGATTGCAATAATGCCATTAAAAAAAACGAACTCGATGACGGCATTGACAGAAACATTTTTTATGTTTGGTGCTGCCAGACACATGATTAATGTTAAATTGTTAGTTCCTCAAACATTCATGTCACAACTATATTTATAAACTATATTATAGATATACAGTAGGTAATTTCATAAATTGTAATTATAACTGAAAATAGAATATTTTTTATGTGGACAGAAAATAATATTCACAAAATAAACTACTTTTCTTCCAATGAACAAAAATGTTATGTAAATTATCTTCAAGTTAACAAATTATTAAAATACTGTTCTCATATTATATTTTTTAGAGATTTATAATTTCGCACCATTTTCCGATAAAAAAGAATATTAAATACATAATTATTATGATAAAATATACGTGTGCCCTGTAGGATTCTGTACGAAAGGGCCCCATTAAGCAAATAATAATTAGATCATTAGTTTTCAAAAACATGTCTTAAAGATATTTACTAGTAACCTAAACCTAAAGTTGCACCTAAACGTTAATAAACAGATTACTTACAGAGCGCGAAAATACGTTTCTATCTGTCACTTTGCTCTCCATGGTGGGAATGGGAATGTTGTGAAACTATATTGACGTATCTAGGTCACTTATAAACACATGCAAAAGGCCTGTCCGCTAGCTTGTCGTTTGTGTTTTATAATTACTGTACGTATGTGCCCCGCATACGAATGGTGCCTACCTTCCCTTAGAACTTCTAACGCGTGTACAACACACACACACACTTTTTTTTTTGTTTATAAATATGTGAAATTTTTACTTCTCCTTACTTATTGTATTAAATCGTAAAAAGTAATTGAAGTAGAGTTGTGAATCGAACTCGAGTTGTAATGAAAAATAATCCCGCTACGGGGAACCGTGATTATCAGACGCCAAGTCGAGCAATATCATTTCAAGTCGATATGATTGACCTGGAAAAAAGTAAGTCGTCTCATCCAAAGAGAATGTAATCACTACCTACGTTTAAGAGACGGGACTTCCATACTAGCCAAAAATATCAGTTTACGCGGCACTCCAATACCAACCATACCACAAAAATACGACAAAGATGTCAAAAAACATGAGTACCAACGTAACGAGCCAAATAGTGCTTAACCAAGGTAGCTTAGCTTTTTTGATAAACAGTAGATATTGTTATACAAGGCTGATTAAATACTTATACTATATTTAAGTGAAAAAGATCTATAGAGTACAAATGTTGTTAAACATAATAGTTTATTTTTTGTTTATGAAAGGAGAAAGAAAAATGTGTTTCAATATAAAGTTAATTTAATAATTTGATGTTATATTAAGCTCTCAGCAGAAGAATTTCTAGTAGCGATTTAATATCTTGTTTAAAATTAATACTCATATTTAAAATTTTAGTAAAGTAGAGTTTGTCAATTGTCTTGCATGCAACTAGTCTTAAACACATTTTGTAATGTTTTTGTTTGTTTCTGTTTCATTGTGAAAAAGGGGAAGATGTATTATAGACTGAATAGCAAACATCACTAGCAGTGTGTTCTATATTAATCTATGGTTGTTTGTCTCTCGTCACTTGGGATAGACTGTTAATCGAAGAGAGAGTAAGGTCAGATTTGTATAATAATGTAATATCTTATCCTTTAAACGAGCAATTCTTGTATATATATAATCGGAATCTCGGAAACGGCTCCAGCGATTTTCATGAAATTTAGTATATACGTAGAGTCGGGGGCGAAAAATCGATCTAGCCAGGTTTCATTTTTAGAAAATGTCCTTTTATCCCTGTTTTCAGGGAATAAAAATATCATTCGAATATGACGGTAAATTTCGCCACAAGAGAAAATGTCGTAATAGCTCGGTCGGTAATCGAGCGGCCCCAAAACAGACGGCCGTGGTTCGCGTCACGATCATTAACACATTTTTTACTTTTTTTTCGATTCCAGATCATTGCTTTCTTTATTTTTAATTTTTTGTCGATTTGTTATTTTTCCCGTTTTTTTTAGAGTTCTTTCTTTTGTGAAAAACATCAGTTCATATTTTCTTTTTATTACGTCGGTAAGATCGAAAAATATGCATATTTCATTACTCAGTAATTTGTATCTAAATGTAATTTCCAAAATACACGATTCACGAAAAAAAACAAACAAACCGAGCAAAGCTCGGTCCTCCGGGTACTATATAATAAAACATTGAACGTTCCTCCAATAATTGTTTTATTAAACAATACACTTATCGATATCGATAAAAGATACTAAGTAGAAACCGAGGTTTCCACTTAATATTTTTTTATTCATTTTAGTAGGTAAGTACCGAGCCCGTATTTATGTCCAATGTTGATGAGGGGATATTTGGTAGAAAATTGGACTTGAATACGGACCCGAAATAAGATAAAAAACGGTTTCTGTTAATTAAAATAAAATGTTATTACTAAATAGAAATTTGTTTCTTGGTTCTTCAGCCAACATGTTGTCCTGCTGTACACAATGTTGTAACTTCCTCAAACACTCCTTTCAACCTCTGTCATCAATAGTACTCATATAAAGAAAAATAATGTTTTCTCTAAGAAGAAACTGTATTTTTAAAACCTAATCAATATTTAACATCAAACAAAGGATACGATGTCAAAGCTCATAATACTATTGTAAATTAATTAGATTTGCCTTCCCATAAAAATAGTTGTGCACTTAACAATAAAACAAATAATTCATCTATACAGTCCATTATAATTATATATAATTGCTTTATTAAATATTTTAAACCAACCATCCAACATAGCCCAACCAATAATGGAAATTATAAATAAGTACATTACTCTTAATGGACAGTTGCTCCAAGGCAATTCAGTTGAATTATTATAGTGTAAATAGTAAAGAAAAGTGATCTTATTCATATTATTAATAAGTATCATCCCACCATAGTATGTCTTCAAGAAACTTGGCTAAGACCTGAATCCATTTTTAAAATTCAAGGATGTTCTTGTGATAGAGAAGATAGATCTGATGGTTATGGTGGTGTTGTAATATTAGTAAAACAACCCTTCCCTCCCTTTTTCTCATGTAAATATTTCTCCTCATGATAAAAATCTCTCAATCATTGCTATCATTGTAAATAATACTTGCTTTGTCTCTATATAATGTATAGAGACATAGCATTTATTTTAATATCTCTTCGCAAACCTATACTTGTTTTAGGTGACTTTAATGCTCAACATCAGTCATTGGGTACAGTAATTCAAATAACAATAACTATGGACATGAAGTGTTGGACATTGTAGATTCACTTAATCTTTGTATTTTAAATCATTGCACTCATACACGAAGAACCATTATTAATGAAGGTAAAGGTGCTCCTGACCTTTCCATTTCTTCACCTAGTTAAGCCTCATCGTTTATTTGGCAAGCCTTAAACTCCACTTATGGTAATGATCACTTCACCTTTTAAAAATAGCAATAAAACTAAAACTTATTTCCGAATTAAATATCAGTTGGCTAGTGCCGGGTTGGGTTCGGATTTATACAAAACTGCCCTAGATAATAAAATCTACATTCTTTCCATCTTAAGCCAAGGTGATGAGTATCTGTTCTGAAGCTTTTGCATATGCTATCATTGAGACTGCTGACGAAGTTTTTCCGTCAGAGAAGCCTTCTTCAATTAATATTCCATTACCTCCCTGGTGGGACAAAAAAGGGGCCAAAAAAGGAAGGAAGCGGAATAAAATATAATTTATTAAATTCGGAAGTAAACTTTGAAATATTAAATAATGCTATTATTGCCACTAAAAATTATTCAAAAGAAAAAAATGAAACCAAAGAAAACCATGTTTAGTTTGGCAAAATATTAAAAGTTTCAGATAGTCAAGAATTTATCCCCCAGTTTACCGCCTAGTATATCTCATTAATTTTTGGATAATTTGGCTCCTCTCTTTGTTCCTCAACTAGGACTAATTTATAGCCCTATTTCTTCATTGCATAGAGCCAGCGTCTCCATACGTAAATCAAAAATTACTGTGTTACAAAGGTAAAATTACGGTCTTTCTAGACAAAATTACGGTGAATCGTCTAAAAGTGTACCGTGTAATTTTTCAAAGGAAAAAACAACATTTATAACCAAATAAAGTCCTGATTAAATTAGATTTTTTAATTATTAGCCAAGAAAATTTAAATAACATATGAAACATTGAACTCAAGTCACTCACTAAAAGAATTAAAATCGCAAAATCTCTCTCCGCGAATTACTTTTAAATTACGATTAGGGTAAAGGTTGGCTTTATGGTGATAATAAGAAAAAAACTTAAAATTTTATTTCAAAATTAACATTTATTAGAAAACCTCTTTACTTATTACAATAATCAGACTTTTCTTTTCAATAATTATTAATCACAGCAACTTAAATTCTTAAACATTAATAGGAAAATCAGATCAAAACAAATCTTTTTGGTGTTGGCAATATGGAGATACGGGGGCAATTTGGTGATACCACATGTGGCAATATGGTGACAAGTCTATTCAGGTGCCCAATCACTGTCATCAGTGCCTGAAAAGTCTACTTTATCACAATTATCACACAGGAACTGTGGCGACTCTGTGCCAGTACATTCTTGGTGGTACCATTTGCAGCAGCTCATGCACTCTACCCATACAGCTCCGTTCCTAAGTGCCACATCTTGGGGGTAGTGAACACCGCAATAGTCACACATCGTACTTTTATTTGATTTTGGTGTTTTCTCTACCTTGACTCTTGGTAGTTTACGCTTCAGGTTGCTTTCAGTTGAAGGTCCAGGAGTTGGAGAAGCAGAGGGGACACGAATCGAGGTAACGGTCTCCTCACTGGTAACGGCGACTGTGGTTTCGTTTGATATGGCGACGATGTTTTCTTCAGGACTGTCCATGTTGTTCGTGCTTTGAGGTGTTAAATATCGGGCCTGTGGATTCCGCTTAGCTCGTCGGGTACTAGAAGAAGAAGACTGTGGTACCTCAGGAACGGAAAGTAAAGAGAAAACTGAAGGTGACGCAGTTCACGATTGACAGCAGAAGCTTGGGCATTATCAGTGGAAGATTCAATATTCTGTGACTGTAGGTCACTTGGCTGCATCAATGATGGGGCAATACTTTCATCAGAAATGGCATTTCGATCAAATGGCGCAATGCCAGTTTTTCGAAAGCCGTTCATAATTATTGACGGCTGAAATGCATGCTCGTAGGCTGGTGTTAATAGGCGACAAAAGTCAAGCCTTGTTGGAGCACTCGTTGGATGTTGAAGCTTATAATCATTTAGCACTTTAGCCCATGCATTTTTCAGTGACTTGTAAACAGAAACGTCCAGAGGTTGCAGGAGATGGCTTGTGTGACTTGGAAAAGTGAATAGATAAATGCCATTTTTTGTAGCGAAATCTATAACATCTTGGCTGACATGGGTAGAGTGAGAATCCATGATTAAAAGTACCGGTCTAACTGGTGGAATATGAGCTTCAAAATGATGCATCCACTCCAGAAATAGTTCAGAGTTAATCCATCCGTTTTTGGATAATCTCACGATAGACCCTTACGGAGCACCATTCGCTAGATCATTGACCATTCGGACACCTTTAAAAATGATCAAGGGGGGTACAGACGCTCCGCTCGCACTACAGCACCCAAGCACCATTTGTGTGACACCTTTCTCTGCAAAAGTTCTACTGTAAATTACCTTCTTTCCAGTTTGAGTGACAATTTTTGACGGTTTTACGACGAACGTTACACCGGTTTCGTCGCAGTTATAAATCCTTTCAGGCTTTTGCAGAATATCCAGCTCAATAACGACGTCCAGTAGCTTTTTATAAAAATCGTCAATGTTTTGTCTGTTCAGTTTCAGCAGTAACAGCTCGGCATGCTGCAAGCTTTTCTGGCGTGCGCAATGAAAGCCCGTACCGTTCTTTAAACGACCACCACCAATAAGGCCCAGCTTTACGTTTAGCATCGTTAAACTGGTGATCTTTTCCTGCTTGGCCTGCTAAAGCGTAACATTTAGCTTCGATGTCTGTGACGCTGAGACCAAATCCTAGTTCTTGCATTTTAATTATGTAGGAAACAAACTTACATTCAAGGTCGCTGTCTAATGTGAATGGTCTCCCAAGTTTAGGTAAGTCGAAACTTTCACCTCCATGAGTAGCTATGTGTCTTCTCAAAGTAGGCCACGGTATGCCATATTCCTTCGACGCCTTGTACACTGACCAATTATCCTTTATAGCTTTCATATAAGCCTCCTTGAAGCGTGAAGAGTCATAATTTCTGCGTTTCTCGCCCTTCATTTTCCTTTTATTTGCCTTTCCGGACTTGTTCCTGTAAGAAAAATCATCCAATACGTAAGACTATAACCCGGACTAATGAAACACAACCCGATATTTTTTTTTAACAGAAAGATACAACATTTCAAGCTTCATCTACCCTGAAAACCCCATTCAAATTAAGCTTGAAATAAAATGAAAATAAGCTATGTAATGTTTTTGGTAATTTGGTGATATTTACGTACCGATTATCCTCCATTTTTTCGCATATTTTGGCGCGAAACAAATAAACCGCGTCCGGTGAGGACAGCGACCAGCGGCCAAATGAAAGAGAGATGAACATATACTCGCCTTCAGTTCATTGAAAAAACGCAAAACTCGCGCTGGGCATTATAAAGACCGTTGAAAGCAAAATTATCACCATATTGCTATATCAACATTTAGCCAACCTTTACCCTATTCTAAGATAAAAGCTTTAAATTGAAACAGTTCTTAGATTTAAATTTTTACCACGAATTTTTAACGCGTCGTAACTAGAACAAAAGACGACGTAGTAGTAAATTTTACGTCATTCATCCATCACACTTACAAATTTCACTCCTAATGTTATTAAAATAAGGACGAGAATAGATTGCATGGAGGGGGATGGGAATTCAAACATTGGTGATTCCCCTGGAATTCTCGGCAACCAGAAGGAGTGCTGCCATTAAAAAATATTAAGTTAATTAACTGAGATTCGTTTTACACAGTACATAATGAAATATTTTTAACTAGGTGACGTATAATGGTAATACGGTGATATATGACACGGTAATGTCACGGTCAATACCTTGACGGTAGTTAAAACCAGATTACGGCGCATCTACGGTAATTACCGTGTATATGGAGACGCTGCTAGAGCCCAACCATGAGAACCATTGATAAAAGAATCTAAGAGGGTGTCACATTAGGTCATGTGTGCTGAAGCAAAATGTTCTTCTAAGGTCACAAGTGTTAAGGATTTTACACCCGGAATGAAGATGGTATCTCTTGAATGGTAGATGTGGCTAATAGAATCACTTTCAAACCAAAAAGACACTTAAGGTCTGATAAGCAAACTATTTATTTCAACTTAAACATTTTGAACTTATTTTTAACGAAACGTAATCATTATGAAATTTATGTAAAGTGTAAACTACAAGTAAGAGTTATTCTATACTATACTTATTATATAGTAAGTCAGATAGCTAGACATGTTAGGTAGAACAATGCCCATTTTTGACCTGATTGTGTATAGAAGTGAAATAAATATTAAAATTGAGCTAATTTCATTTTATAGTAATTACACAAATCACAATGTTAAAAGAAGGTTGGGAAAAAATTTTTTTTTATATTTCTTTACGCTTATTTTACTTCAAGGGTAAACATATTACCATTTTTTTAACGCACCTTAACAATCCTTCGCATAGGACATTCCATTCAAAGACAATGTAATCACCACAGACTAATAGGATGATATGCATCAGACGGGAATCTTCATACAACCAATGAACCAATAGAGCACGGTAACTTAGAATTTGACATGTGTTAATTTTTTATTTTCATAAGTTTTTTTAGGCAAAAGCAAACCGTCTAAGTGGCCAAATAGGGAAGATGCAATATTTTCATTTTTGGTTTTATTTGAATGGATTTCATGTAGAACAGACCACAAGTATATTAAAATACTGTAATTTATTGTGAAAAAAATGCGATTTCAAATTGATGGTTTAAATTTTCGCGCGACAACGGATCTACAATTGCGATGACGCTACTCCTGCCTGTCACTAGCCTTACCAACTTGCCATATAATATAATTTGTCTCTCTTTCATGCCATAAGTTTTGATTTTTTAGAAATTTATTATTATTCTTTTAAATAAATACCTCAAAGTACAATAAATAAATAAAATTAACAACAAATAATACGGCTAATATTCCGAATAGTACGTCTCGTTTTTCAAGCTAGAAAAAAATTTTAATCGATACAGAAATGTTAATAATTCAATATTATATAAGTCATAATCAATGAAAACCACTAGATTATGAGGAAAAAATTAACAAAGTTTTTAAATTTCATACAACTGAAATCCGTCATTACTGTGCGTCCATTATTCATTATAGACTATTATTTTAAGGTAAAAACTTACGTTTTCACTTTCTACGTTGTAAGAAGACACAAACACACAGATATATCACAAAAACACAAGTTTCTACTTCATGAACATGTATTATTAACAATTTCTAATATTTAATATTTAGCCTTCGTTGTTAGGTTCTTTTTTTATGACCACCCAGAAAACTTTAGTGTAACAGTTATAATTTGGAAGTGTGTGAATTCTTAAATTTATACATGTTGTCAAACACAAAATGGCGGATTTATTTAGTGAAAATAACAAGTTTTAAATATTTTTTTTTTTAAAAGTAAGTGTTTGCCTTGGTTTTCCACGTATGTAATATTTAATTATTAACATTTCTCTATCGATTAAAATTTTTTTTCTAGCTTGAAAAACGAGACGTACTGTTCGGAATTTTTACCTCGAAAAAAATTGCAAACCTTTTTTCACATTGAAAGAGAGATCAGAAGACTGCGTATGTTTGATTTTCCAAAGCCACACGCCTGTGTTGATCATTTATTTAATACCCAATGTAGACTATGCTATGATCATTTGTTGTGCTTGTCAATTTACAATCAGCCTTAATTAAAATTGAATAAAAAAAACTGTGTTAAATAAACAGGGTTTTATTTTAAATGTTTAAGAAAATTGAAAAGTATGGTTAAATGTTATTATAAATCTTTTAATTTTGGGAATACAGCATCTACACAGAACTTCATTGCAGCATCCAAAACAGATATGATGCTGCAATCAAATGGCACATAATACACATCTACTTTTTCAAAATGTAGCCTAACTACACAGAAAATTGCTATGTTTTCTTCTGCTGAATAACATTTTAAGCATCTTGTGCCCAACATTTTTCAAGTTTTGTCCCTCTAGCTATTGCAATGGAATGAACTTTCATGGTGCCACCATAATTTTTCAATTTTACTTTTGCAGTGAGCAACTTCATAAAGAGTCGAGCCAATGATCCTTCCATACCTGTAAAAGTAGAAAATGTATTTTTTTTTCTTTTATGTCAGACGGTGCACCTGATGTTGTGAATACCGCCGCCCATGAGAGTTCCTGATGCGTTGACAATTGAAAATTGAGGCTCCGGCCACCACGCTCACCAGACAAAACGCGAAAATATTATACCTCAACTTTACGCCGGTCTTCTGTGAGGTTGTGGTACTTACCCGGACAAGCCAACCCATTCGTGCAACAGCCGAGGCTGCTACGTGGCTCTACCACCGTTATACTTTTTACATATAAGTTTATGCTATCTATGCATGAAAATTTGTTTTTATAAATACATAAATTGAGTATATAAATAAAACTATATTATCTTAAACCATAATAGGAAAAACACCATGTTGATATGATCAGACATCATTTTGTTTATCTTCCAAGAAATGATTGTGGAGAGTCCAAGCTTACAACCAAGCCTGAACAAAGTTTATGTTTGTTTATATTATGTTGCTATCCTAAAAATATCAGGTATAATATTTTCATGACAATGTTTTGTTTTAACCACATTTAAAATATCCACCTAAAAATATACAGTTATTGTATTAGTATATAACATACATTTATTTATTTCTCTAAATAAAAAAGTATGTAAAACTGATACTTGAGAGAAACTGTCAGTGACTGGAATCTGGCCCATTTCTTTGGCTTTTTAAAAAAAATTCCAGAAGCCCATATAGATAATTTTGATTTCTTCCAATAACATGTGATGGACGTAGTCGAAGGCTCCTCAGATGTTCTGTTCAACCATAGCAATAAGGCAGCATGTTTACACCCACCTGGAAAGATATTTTAATCATAATCTGTGCTATAATACACTAATTATTGTATTTTATAAAAACCTCAATTCTTCACCTTCAGGTGCTGCAAAATTTTCGCATTGGCAGGACTGACCCAAGCTTTGCATTTCATTTATAACCATTGTCACACGATAACCACTAAGTACTTCATGCTCCGGAGTAACTCGAGTTTTTACCGTACATGATTCTCCATATCTTTTGATTTTACGGTGGTAGAGCCACGCAGCTGCCTCGGCTGTTGCACGAATGGGCAGGCTCGTCCGGGTAAGTACCACGACCTCACAGAAGACCGGCGTAAAGTGGAAGTATAACAAATACTTTCGCGTTTCGTCTGGTGAGTGAGGTAGCCGGAGTCCAATTTCCAAAAAGGTTGTCAACGCATGCAAATCCTCGGGTGTAGCAGATGTCTATGGGCGGCGGTATTCACTTAACATCAGGTGGACCGTCTGCTCGTTTGGCAACTTTTCACATAAAAAAAAAAAAAAAAAAATTTGGATATAACGGATAGCGCTGTCGCCACAAAATTGCCTTGTTGCCCTGAAATAACTGCTGAATGTAGAAGCTGCTGAATGAAATACAAAGTCTCACTGTGATTTATACATACCATAACATTTTAATCCCTTTCATTTCTACACTTGAAATCTCTGCACTTTCAACAAAAAAATTATAACCATGTCAACACTAACTTCCGGTAAATTCCTGGAGTCTGCTTTTATAATCCCAATCTCCATTTTTATTCAAAAATACAGTTAAATTTCGCAAAAAAACAATGTTTACCTTTCCAATATTAACCTTTATAAGTTGTCAAAACAGGGATGACGTCACTAGGCGCTGATTGGCGTTTTAAAAATTATGTATATTAATATTTCAAATATTACGGATTAAAGTAAAGTTTCACGTTACCTTAATCCGTAATATTTGTTAAAAATCTATAAAAAAATGTTGCACTGGTAAATTTTTTATGATTTGTTTTAATATATAGAAGGCCGCTGTTTTTTAATATATAGCATATATAGGCCTAGGACATAAACTTTTAAAAAAATTTGATGTGCGGAGACCCCACGGACCTAAAGTTTCAACAGCAAATGTGCACAAATACATATCTAAACATGAAGACTCATATTTGCGCCATTTACTTACTTCAGCTGCCTCCGATGCCGCCCTGACCCTGACCGAAGTACCCCTTAAATGAGTGAAAATAAAAATAATGATGATTGTCATTAGGATTTTAAAATAAAACTGCATTTATACTATTTATTCAATCTTTTCTTTTTTAACTATTTTCTATATTTTTCAAGTGCATTACTTTGCATAGGCGGTAAACGATCGTTGAGGCGCATTAAATCAATTACTTTTAAAATTTTATTTATGATACCACACCAGTTAATCTCAGATAATTTGATTGTGATGGAAACAAAATAACGAAGCAGAGTCTCTTTGTAATTTTCAGATGATAAGAAATCAAATGAATATTTAAATTTTATTTTATTAGTACTTCTTTTGAAATTTCGTTCGCATAATAATTTCTTGTATTTACGCGATTACACATTATAAATGAAACTAATTTTACGGATTTATTGATTTTATTGACTGTGAATGTGGGCTCTCTTACATAGGTCAAACGAAAAGAGCAATAAAAACCCGCGTGAAAGAACATATAGCTGACATAAAACACAATAGATTGAACAAGTCTGCAGTTTGTGAGCACATTTTGAATAGGCCCAACCACTACATCAGGTTTGACAAACCACAGATCCTTGCAAAAGAACACCGATTCCTCCCAAGGATGATTCGCGAGGCTATTGAAATTAAAAAACACCCTAATTTCAATAGAGAAGAAGATTGGGTACTAACATCAGCTTGGGATCCTGTCATCAATAAAATTAAATCTAGGCCCAAACGAACCACTACTGCAAGACAAGATACAATTAGCTCCCTCTGCATAGATCGGACACAAAATTAATAATTCAAAAACTGACGGTAGCCCGGGTTAACTATGACAATCAGACGTCTAACACCTCAGTCTGTCCCGTGACCATGAACGCTGTAAAGGGTTCGAAACGTCGGGAATTAAAATTAAAAATAAACGCGATAAATCCGTACAATTAGTTTCATTTATAATTGCGTTCGCATTTATTTTCAATTCTAAGTATTCGTTTGTCTCTTTGACAATATAAGAAAAAAGCGTAACGGCAAATTCTGAGGGATAGGTTAGTTTTTGTTTATTTTTAAGTTCTTTATATTCTCTGAGAGAAATCCATTTGTGGATAGAAGATACATTATTTTGGGACAAACAGTTTTTACATTTCACACAGCTGAATTTACTCAAACATTTTTTCACAACTCATCATAAGCCATTCTGTTTAGCCGATTGAATATTTTCGGAATCTTTCCGAGACAAATTTTTACTTTGGTTTAGGTCTAAAAAGTTTTTTTTAATTTTAATATTTTATCTTTCTGAATTTTCTTCACAATTAACATTCTCCGAGTGAACATTAATAAATCATAATAAATATCTTTTTATTTATCATCGTCTTAATATTGTTGGCAGAATTCTTCGAGTAGCCTTAGTACAATAAGTAAAAAAAAAAAGAAATGTCATATTCTAGACTACTACCGTTTGTTTATGGTCTTAATACGGTCAAATTTTTTTGTTCTAAGATTCCACGCCGTGGTAATCACTACGTTTATTCCATTTTTCAAACTACCTACTTGACTGTATTCAACTTTTTCTGAGTTTTGTACGTGATTTTACGTTTTAGAGAAGTGAGTAAGCACGTAATTAACAGTATTTGTATAAAAAATAAGATAAGTAGTACAGATTTATTAAACATATAATAATAAATAATTAATGCATCATGTAATAAAGTTCGCACGGTTGACGTAAATGGATTTTTTTGACATTTGACAGTTCTGCGAGCTGCGAGTGATTCATATCATACTCATCGGTATTCGCCAGTAATTGTGAGTATTTATCTTTATTATTTTTAATCTAAAAATGTCAATCATGTCCTACTCAAACTAACAAAGCTCCTATAAATTATACCTGTGACATAACACAAACAACTGTTCAAAAGATCTATATATCCAAAATATGTATTATAAACTCAATATGTTTTTTTATTTCAGATTACTGAGGAAGATTACATTTGTAAAATCTTGTAATGAACTCTTTATGAGAAGAATAAACCAGGAATTAACAAGCTGTGATGTTGCTCAAGCTTCAGGATTATCTCAACCAAGTCGAAGAACACAGTTTTTGATAATCCTTCAGAAAAGCAAAGACAGATAAATGCTATTATACAAACAAGTTCACAACATCACATATTCATGTTTCTACATTGTTAATCATTTGCCAGTAAAAAACTTGATACTATTACTCTAGATTATTTCTCTTTTGTATTTTAGATGTAAATTATTATATCTGTTATTGACTGATGCTGTGATAATTTTAACTACAAATAAATACATAATTGATTTTTAAAAAAATATATTTTTAACATGAATAATAATTATTGCTTTATTACTTCTTTTGTAGATATCATTATCTGATAGAATATGCCATTCATGCTGGATGAGTTGTAAGAGAGCTGCCACACATATTAGGCATGTTTCTGAAGTTTGTGGTGTTTCTACTACTGAAGATAATTTATTTTTTGTTTCTGAGATTAAGTTATTAGTGAACTTATACTATTTGCATTAGGTACCAAATAAGGCAAGCCAAATCCTATTATGGCGAACATATTCGCTTTCATGGATCATATAGAATAGAAATATGTAGGGACACAGGAGTTTTCTAGGAATAGTCTGAGAGGAAGTGGTGACATAACACTAATAAGAGGAAAAATTAAGTCCTGGCACATTTAAAGAATACAATATTGTCTACATTTTAATAGAAAATAATGTGTCTGGCAGAGCTAGTATAGTCGAATACTGTTTTAATTGTTTAGTTGGCGAACCATAGGATGTTATGACTAGTGTGGTACTTCTTCACTTATCAAGAAAATATCTCTGTTATAGCAGAATTTCTGGATAACATAGTTATAAGACATTTAAGTGAAGATGATTATAATTAATGAAGCATTCCACTGTAACATAGTGTTTTATTTTTTTCCCCCCTTTTATTCATCAGGTATTATACATATTTGAGAGTGCGATGTTTGTAAAAAATAACTTGTCTCTTTTCTCCAAGCCCAACCATGAGCGAAGCAGACGTGACTTACACAAACTTTGTTTACCTAAAACTAATACTAAACTTATGAGCAAGAGTATACTCTGCATGGCACCAAAAATATATAATAGGCTCCCGAAAGAAATGAAGGAATTAAACACAAATCTATTTAAGAAAAAACTACGCGACATGTTAACAGAAAAATGTTATTACAGTATAAACGAATTTATATCAAATTAATAATCTAAACGTATTCAGTGAATTAATAATGTGCAATTTTATCGAATTTTTTTATATTTTTTTAGTCATTTAATTATTTGTCATTTTGTTCTCTGTTCTATTATTACTGTTTGTTAACTTACTTTTTTCATAGACATATGTTTTAATATTATTTTAATATTCTGTTATATAATTTTTTCAATTTTATTTTATGATTATAATAATTAAGAAATTTGAGAATGTATACTGACAACCTTTAAGCGAACATATCATATTTGCACACCCTACAAAATGGGTAGAATATAGCGATAAAAATTACTGTGTTGTACACCTCATGCCTAACCTATATTTCGCAAATAAATACATTATTATTATTATTATTATAATTATCGATTATTATGTATTGTAGTGCAGAACAATGAAATGTGTAGGGCAGATAAATGATCACTTTTAACTTACGTTTTTGTAGTAAGTACTTATGCGAGCTGTTGAAACAGCAGATAATGCTCTTCACTCAATTTATAGTGACAATAATAGAGTCTAAGCAGTGACGTAAGGGCAGTCGGTTTCTAGGAATTCACAAGTAAAAAAGACGTTTTAGACCTTAGATAGGCTAATATTATTATTTTAGAATAAACTTGAGCGTAAATAGTTAGTTTTAGCACATAACTGCAAATCCTAACCTAAAAGTAACATTTTTTAATAATTTTTGGACTTCGTAGACCAGCAATCGTAAAAATGACTATATGATATTAATTTACTAACTTAAAGGTAGTCTTTCTGCTATACCTTGTAACTATACATACACTTTCATTATCAGGTTTTTAAATGTATGGGAAGTGGGCATTGTTCTTTAAGACGACTGTCGTTTTAAACTCGTAAAAGAATAAATATCAAAAGCGAGTACTGCCACTCGACACTAGATGTCACAAACATAATATACACTCACAAACGTTCTTATCTTTGAGTTAAAATTAATATATCTCTTATTTTTAAAAAACTCAATCCATCATCATTGGGAGTTCTAGGTTGGGCGCAAAATGGAACGTTTTATAATATAGATACATAATGTTAACTAAAGTTATTCGAAATGACCACCTCGATTTTGAATACGTCAATATCAGTGACTACTTCAAGGATAACTGGAGTGAATTCTTTTATGTGAGAATTTGCCAAACAGGCAGACGGTTCACCTGATGTTAAGTGAATACCGCTGCCCGTGGACATCTACTACACCAGAGGGTTACAGATATGTTGACAACCATTTGAAAATTGGGCTCTGGCTACATGATTCACCAGACGAAACGCGCAAGTATTATACTTCCACTTTACGCCGATGTTCTATGAGGTCGTGGTACTTACCCAGACGAGCCTGCCCATTCGTGCAATAGCCGAGGGTGCTACGTAGCCCCACCATCGTCAAATCCGAATGATGTTTTGAGCACGCCCTTTTCTCCAAGTATTCTAATGGATTGGAAGTTTATTTCATGCACCAGTTATATGTTTTTCGCTATATGAGCTAGCGTAAAATAGGTAGGTACCCGGTGTCTGATTGAACATGGTATTAGAAAAAGGTTCCACGAAGTTTATGGGGGCCTCATTTTGATACATTGTGTATACATACGATTTAAGTGCACTAATTTTCAAATATCTTTATTATTTTTTTTGTTATAAAAAGATAATTTTCCACATAATGCTATACTTAATAAACAAATCATGATGAGAAGGCATCATCATTCAAGCGATTCAAGGATGATCATTACGCAATACGGTATAATAATACGACTTATGATCAGGAGGCCATGTTCAACAGCGCGTGCGGCTGCTTTTCCACCGGCCAGTGACACTTTTGCTCATAGATAAGACATATATACTGAAGTAGATGAGACACTCGACAAAACAACTATTACTGTTTACCCGCCCTGTCCGCTAGATGGTGCCAGCGCCTTTGTGAGCTACCTACCTATACATATTGCTATAAATTATATACTAGATGGTTTGTTTCAAAGGGATAATGTCTCAAACACCACAATCTGAAGTTAAAAAAATTTATTACATAACTAGCGACCCATACAAACACGAACATAATTTTATATTACATTAATTACAGTATTCAAGTATTATAGGTACATTATTTTGATCAAACAAAACAGCTGTTTATTTATTGATAATGTTACAATTTTCAGAGATGTTTACATCGTAAATCAATTATAGAATTGGCCACATTATGATGTACCCGACCATTTTATAATAAAGTGACAAAAATATACGCAAAAACAAAGTAGTTTAAAAAACCTGAGACCTTCAAAAATCAATAACGATTAACATGCAAAAACAAAGTATTATTCCACTGCCCTCATAATAAAGATTAATCGTGATTTTAATGAATTTTTAATTTTATCATTAAAATGACATCAGAATAAGAAAGAAACTTCGTTATACTATAAAATAATTAAAAAGAACATTATTAGACAAGATTTAAGATTCGAATTCAAAGAAATGTTTCTCAAAAGAAGAAGATTACAAAAGATAACATTTTTCATTTAAATGATCTAGAGAATTTAAAAAAGAAACTTAATCGCCTTCTTCTCCAAACCGCATATTTGCAAGTACAGCATTTATATAACGACAACAGTACAGAAACCCCTAGGCCTTGTAAAAGCAATCTAGATTGTAAGCAAAAACAAAGTATTCTTACAGAGAAATACAATTATTGAAATCACCATCAAGTTGAAATAAAAGCCATATGAAAAACTCTATTTCTTTAAAATAAGCTAACACGTCAAATAATTAAATGCTATTTATAACAAATATTTTATCAACTTAAATACAATTTCTCTTAAAGTAATAAAATGATCTGGTCATCATCTTTTTATTATTCATTACTGCTACTTTCATTTTCTATGAATTATTGTAATGGAAAACCTGTAATTTATCTGAATGATCTTAGTCATCAAAATCAATTATTATTCTAATTAAAATTCTGTTCGTATTCATACTCCAACTATTAAGTATTAAATTATTTCATATTCATAAATGTAACACCCAATACTAATTTCTGTCTACTACAAGTAATAATAAAAAAAATCACACAAATATATTGAAATGAATCCTGTAGTTTTTGTCATCAAAATCAAGAATTTTTCCAATTAAAATTTATTCACATTCATACTCCAACTATTAAATTAATTGATAAATTAGTTATGTAAAAACCAATACCAATTTTATTTCACAAAAAGTGACAAATATGTGAAAAGCTTAGAAAACACTTAGAATATATATTATAATGGAAAGCCTGTACATTAACCGAATCATTTTCATCAAAATATATAGAATACTGTTTTATCTTTTAAATCACATATTTCAGGAGAATTTCTAAGACATAAATAAATTTTGATAAAATAAATTTTCATTCAGTAATTTAACAAAATCAACATTTCCATTGGACAATAAATTTTTAATAAAATTTATCATATAACTGTAAAGAAATCTGAAATTGATAATGATTCCTTTCATTACTAATTTCAGATTTCTTTATATTATCATTCATGCAAGTTTTACAAATTTTAAATATTTTTCTTACATTTTATATGACATATAAAGCTACATATTTTTTTTTAATTCTACATGCAAAATAGTGTTTCTGCTCTTATGTTTCAGTCATAGTTATAATCAGGGAATCAACTTTACATGCAAAATCATTTAGTTGTAGAATTTTTCTTTGATAATAAAAATTTCAAAATTTCTCTGACAACAAAAGTTGGTGATTATACTTTTCACAATAAGCATTAATTAAATGAAGCGAATTAACTTATTAAACAACAGTTTTATAAGCATATTTCTGATTCTTCTGATTCTAAAATTGTTCATCTATATGTTTCCACATATCTTTAAAAGTTTTAATATTGTGTATCCAGTTCAGGGTGGCACTGTTTTATATTTAGTTATTTCAGTGCTATCTCAATGTTTTGCAGCCTTTACAAATTCGATAGACTTTTTATTTAATATTGTGGTTATTTCATCCCAGAACTGGAATTATTTCGAATTGTTCTTTAGAAATCCCTTGGATAACTTTTGCTTCACCATGATATGAGTGGATATTACATGAATGAAATAATTTATCAAAGATGAGTAATAAGTTGATTTGATGTGAATAAGTCTGCAGTGTCTCCACACTCTGATTGTAGGATATTGCGATCTGAAATAATGAAAGAATACTTTAGTTGTCAAGCAATACATTGTAGTTAAAACAAAATTATTAAAAACTAGCAGGTGCCCGTAACTTTGTCTGATCTGCACAGAATTAGTATTTCAAGTAGCTTATTTTCTTCTCCAAGGTCCTATTTACTTTTATACCCAAATTCATCATAATTCATTACGGTTTAGTGGTGAAGGTGTAACAGACAGACATAGTTATTTTGAGAGACTCTTGTTCTATATTTTTGACGATCATCCCATTAATAGCTATTACTGATGCATATGATTGATGTAATAATTTGTTATTTCTTTATAAATTCACACAATATTTTTATTATTATTACCCATGTGTTATTCTGATTAATAAAAATGAAAATACATTCAGTACTTTTTGCGTGAAAGAGTAACAAACATCCATACATACATACTTTCGCGTTTATAATATTAAGGAATAATTTAAAATACTATATCTTATCACAAGACAAATGATAGCTTTTATTCTTGCGGCCTTTCTAGGTTGTGGACCCCTTGGTGTTATACCACTGGGCACTGATAATTTATTTGCAGGATATACATATAATTGATATTAATTACACCTGTAAATATAAATATCAATATTATGCAATTACTTTTACCATCTTTAATATATAGAGTTGGAACTGCATTTCTTGTAAACCGGTTGCTTGGTGATTTATAATAATTCTCGAAATGTTTATTGTGACATCTTAGTTGATTCAAAATATACCATTTTCCTTTTTCTTTGATGTTATTGTCCAACACCTTGTCCTTTCCAGGCAACAAATTTTTCAATGTAATGGACCTAAAATTAAACCATTCAAATTAAAACCATGCCATAGACGTTTTGATACATAAAAAAAATTCTTGATATTCTATGTGAACAATTTTAATGTTATAAAATGAGTAAAAAAAGTTAAAACGGTTTTTATTGAAAATAAAAGTTATTTAATGTAAAAATTTCGAGTAAATACATATGATAAGTAAATGACGTTTTAGGTTTAAACGGTTGAGTGAGATTGTGGTGGTGATACATAAAAAAAATTCTTGATATTCTATGTGAACAATTTTAATGTTATAAAATGAGTAAAAATTTTTTTTAAGTTAAACGGTTTTATTGAAAATAAATATTTAAATGATGGAGACAATGTACTAAACGCTAAAAATAATTCGGTAGGTCCTAGATACTAGTCATCACCCCGCTCTCCTCATCAATTTTGGGTATTGATCAGACAAAAAAAAAATCGTTGGGCGCGCGTAACCTGAGTAAATATCTAAATGGCGTTTAGATTTAGCAGTTGACATGATAGAAATTCAAGTTTAACGTGTGAGATGTGGTGTGATGACTAGTATCTAGTACTTCCGAATTATTTTTAGCTTTTTGTACATTGTCTACATCATTTTCATCTTTATTTACAATAAAACCGTTTAACTTAAAAATTATTTTTACTAATTTTTTATTATCAAGTTTTTAATTTTGGTACATACTCCTAATTCGTTTTAATTCATTCAGTGCCTCATTATTACAATCTAAATCCTCAATACATAATCCTTCCAAAGACTTAACTCGACTCAGGGCCACATAAGCTTGTCCTTCCTCAAACAATTTCGAACCTAAATATACAACTTGTTAACTCTATTCTGCTAATCAAACCCTTTCATTTGATACCCATATTGAGGGACATGGTGATAAAATATGTAACCCGCCATTTTGTTGCGGTGGCCATCTTGGATATTCATTTTTTCATAGTTTAATCTATTCTACTAGTCAAGACCTTTTATTTGATACCCATATTGAAGGGGCTGTGAAAAGAAAAATGAACCTGCCGTTTTGTTGGCAGCCATAATAGATTTTCATAGATAACTCCATCCTGCTATTCAAGCCCTTTCATTTGATATCCATATTGAGGGACGTGGTGATAAAATATGTAATCCGCCATTTTGTAGCGGCGGCCATCTTGGATTTACAATGATTTTTATAATGATACGAAAGTATTAAAGTCTATTGTCATCAGAAATAAAGGTGCGTACCAAATTTCAGATCGTTCATGGGACAGTGTATACGCTTCTACAACAAAATCCCACGTAACGTCCAAAGCCTATCTATTAACAGGTTTAAGAAATTTATAAAAGAAAAACTTTTTAAAAAGGGTTATTATAATATAAATGAATACATTAATGATAACAATCGGTTATCGGCAATTTAACGGTGGTAGGGCCAAGCAACACTGTTGCACGAATGAGCAGGTCCGTCTGGGAAGTACCACGACCTCACAGAAGACCGACGTAAAGTAGAAGTGTTACACTTCTGCGTTTCGTCTGGTGAGTGAGGTAGCCGGAACCCACTTTATTTAAAGGTGGCAACGCATTTGTAACCCTAAAGGTGTTGCAAATGTCCATGGGCGGCAATTATCACTTAACATCAGGTGAACCGCCAGCTCGTTTGCCACTTTTTCACAAAAAAAAAATCCCTGGGAATGAGATGATAGCCCTAAAAAAATATTATGTACTGTAAAAAATGACAAAAAAGAGGATACCTACGGATTTTCTTCTCCGTTAGAGGAACCTCATTAAGAAACGGTGGTAGATTTAAAAAATGACTATAGATAGATGAAATGTATATTTCTTATTTCGATGAATAAATGATTTGATTTGATTTGAATTCTTCAACAGGAAGGGGTTCAAATTTCAATTACTAGATTTGACCCAAACAGGTCAAGCTAAATAAAACCGTTTAAAAATACAAATTATAATATTATGCAGGTTGTACCAGTTTTTTTACATTCTTTATTGAAATAAAAATAAAAAAGGACCTATGACTTTTCACTTCATTTCAATTTTTAAGAGCCGTGTCAGGGCGATAGCTCAGTGTCAGGGCAACTTTAATTCAATATACTCGAGCAACCTGAGTTCGATCCCCGGTGCCGGCACCAATGAAGTTTTTAACTTTAAGTGCTGACTTATCACGTGCTGAAAACATCGTGAGGAAACCTGCATATTTTCGAAATAACAAAAAAAAATCGAAGATATGTGAAGTCCGCCAATCCGCAGTGGGGCCGCGTGGTGCACTATGCCCTGATACCCTCTGGATAGAGGAAACTTTTGCCCAGCGGTGGGACATGTATAGGCTGATACTTTTTTTGTATTTATGAATTTTAAAGGTTCGAAAAATCTCAAATTTGAACCCATGAAAAAGATATACACGGTGGTAGGGCCACGCAACAGCTGAGGCTGTGTGTAAAATACGGTTAAAACAGAAAAAAAGCAGTATAAAAAGAACGTTACTAAAAAAAATATGTTACAATAAAAAAATATATGAATTGACTGGTGAAGGTATTAACAATTTATAAAAATATTATTGGCACTTGAGTACAATTTTATCGAATGTCTAAATCTAGATACATTTTTGTCAAAAATATCGATTTCTGTTTCCTTATTTAATAAAATAAGCCTTATTACTTAACGCCGATACTTAAAAAAATTGTTATAAACAAATTGTAGACAATTTAATTATTAATAACTCTGCTCTCTTTAACAATCTTGATAAAGTTAATAGTTTTAAGATAAATGATAAATAAGAATTCAGGACAGAGAGGCAGATGCAGCGCATGAGTCAGAGAGAGACGGAAAGGTAAGCGACGCATACTTGTGAGCGCGCAAAATTAACAATTAAAAAATAGGTATAAACAATGAAATTTTCTTCAATCTCTATTAAGAATATTATTAACTATTGCATAAAGAATAAAATATATAGGTATATATACAAGGTAAATATATAGGTATATATTTTTTTAAATATATTTTTCATAGGTCAAAAGTACCCAAATTTGAGATATTTCAAGCCTTTAAAAATTCATATTTCTAAAAATATTAACCTTATCGCGAAAAGTCACAGGACCTTTTTTATTTGTATTTTAATAAAGAATATTAAAAAAATTGTCCAGTTGAAAAATTATATTTCTTTGCAATTGTTTAAAAAATTTCGGTTTAAACAATATGGTACGGAGTTGCCCCATGGCACCATGCATTTATATCATCAGTAGGGCAATTTGAAGAGGATCACATAAAAAATTTGAGGTGGAATAGTTTTCGGTACTCATGCGCCGATTCCTCCTGGTATATAATGGTTGTGCACCATAACAACTTGCTAAAAAAATAGAAAGAAGCTAAGGAACAATGAATACTGCGGTTATCTAATAAATAGATTAAAAGAATATCTTTTATATGTACTTAATTATGTATCTAATCCACCTTAATTGTGTATTTGAAACCCAAAGTTAAGAGAATGATTTTATGTTCAGATCAGAGATACTCTGCTTAGCATGGACTCCAAAAATTGCTAAATTTTTAAGAGGTTAGGTAACATTGGTTACATTTTCAAGACTTGATTATATTACATTTAGTATTATTATAAACATTTTAGTACTAATAGTTTTTAAAGTCGCTTCTTTTTTTTTTGTTAAAAAAAAATATTTAGTAAAATAATATCTTTGTTCATTGAATATTAAAAAACTTAAGACGATCCAGTAACCATATTAGGTTGGAAGAACATAAGTTAATATTTCATCATCATCATCATCGTTTCAGCCTGTTTGAGTCCACTGCTGAACATAGGCCTCCCCCACAGACTGCCATGCCATATAAAGTAAATATTAATTGCTTTTCTTGTGGCCTTCCTAGGATGTGGACCCCTCAGAACCCTGGTGTTATACCACTGGGCACTGATAATTTATTTGCAGGATATACATATAATTGATATTAATTACACCTGTAAATATAAATATCAATATTATGCAAATACTTTTACCATCTTTAAAATATAGAGTTGGAACTGCATTTCTTGTAAACCGGTGGCTTGGTGATTTATAATAATTCTCAAAATGTTTATTGTGACATCTTAGTTCATTTAAAATGTACAATTATCCTTTTTATTTGGTCTTATTGTTTAACATCTCTTGCTTTTCAGACAACAAATCTTTCCATTTTCCAATCAGGCTTAGGAAAATGTTGTAATGGACCTAAAGTTAAACCATTCAAATTAAAACTCTACTATTGAAGTTTTTAATACATAAAAAAAATCCTTGACATTCAATGTGATAAAAACAAAAATTATAAGGCTAGTCACTTATATCTGTGCATTAAGCTAGTATGTTGTAATTTTTATTGTAGGTTCCTACTAATATATTGTAGAATTATTGATTAAATTACATTGAAAAAGAAATTTTACATAGGGTATTAAGTATGTCTGGAATGTTCAGTGAGCAAAGAATACTTCATAGTATTTATTTTATATATTATGTATATGTATATACTTTGTTCCTCTGTAAGGAAAGAGGAATATGGAAATGAGCATATTATAAATTTGCTCAAGTCTTATAATTTAAGCTGAGTAATATTTCCATATTATTAATAATTTCCTATTTGCTAACAGATAAACTATCCCCATGAAGAAGTACAATAGTACTATTCTCATTTAATATTAATATTTTAATTATATTGTTATGGAAACTGGCGCCTGGTGAATATATATTATATACATATTTGGATAATTGTATACATTGTTTACATGTTTGGATAATAAAGAACCAAAACCTTGCCCTATATTATCTGATACAATTATTACTTTATTGTTGGACATTGGACAATTTGACAACTGACAAATGTAATTTATTTTCAGATCTATAATTAGATGGCTGATTGTGTTTATTATGTATGACCAAGTCACTGCTCTTGTTTGCAGATATATTCTGAATTTTTAATTTGTTCAGCAACAAGTAATAATGTTTCACTAGTACTGACACTAGAAGATCTTCAGGAGATATACTCTTTAATGCGCAATTGCAGACTTAATATATTGTACCATAAGCATTTTGCTGTTTCGTTTTATAGTAAAATAATATTTTTATTCGTTGTACATTAAAACCTTCAGACATTCCTGTAACCATATTAGGTTGGAAATGGTAATAAAACAAACTGTATTCTATTGTTAATATTACTTACCTCCATCTTCACACCCGAAATAAAAGTTCGAGTATGGGTTTTTCTGTATCTTCTCCATCAGTACAGCATCAAAACGTAGTCTTAAAATAAAACCTAATTAGTCATGTCTACTAAACGAAGCCGGGGTTTATCGTTATGAATCAGGGTCCGTAGGAAATAGAAAGTTCACAGTAAAAGTAGTATTATCAAGATCTAGAAAACACGCCAAATCATTAGGAAAAAAGGGAAATGTAAATATCAAAGTCAAGACAGAAAATGCAAACACCACTAAAATAATACGCAATAAAAGTAAAAAATTGAAAAACTTCGACGGCGACGGTTGACAAGTGTTACAGTGTTGCAATTATTAAATCTTGGAACAGTAAATTATTATATAATTTTGTAAACGAGTGCTTATAAAATTATATAATCGTTTAGCCGTGATTGTTCGTAAGTAAATATACTTGTATTTTTGAAAGTATTTATACAGTGTATTTATCATTAATTTTATTAAAAAATGGTGAAACATGACACTAAAATAAAGTAGCGACATCTAGTTATGATTTGCGGTTCTATGCGACTAAGTTAAAACGCCCTGAACAATAGACAGCTCCACTTTCCATACAAAACATTTTTACCAGCTCAAAGTATGGCACTGTCACCCTCCTGCTTTTGCTTAACGATGGTCCCACGTGACACTTCCACTTGTTTTCTTTATTCCGTGGTTAAAACAGTTTTACGACATTATGGTTTAGCGAAGCGCCATCTACTAAGCGATATCCGAACTAGCATCACCATCTGACGAATGTTTTAGCGTCTCTTCCATATATTGACGTCTTACCTATTTCGGACATGCGCAGAAATGTCAGTATTCTTTATTCGCTATGACACCCTGGTAGTTTCATCGATTGAAAAACGGAAGGCGTGGCTCGTGTGGGGGGAATAATTAGTGGGAGTGGTTTGCAAGGGGAGAATAATTAGATGGGCGTTGGGCGGTTTCGCGCATGCTCAGAAATGTTTTATTTCTCCTTCATTTTATGACATCCTAGTAGCAGAGGTCCGAATGTACGCGCTCTAAAGCGCGGCGGACGCTTAAACACTGGTAGTGTAAGCATAAATTGTGGGTTTTCTTACATTTATTTTAATGTTCTTTTTTCTACATATTTTAATGTTCTTTTGGCTCTTCGGTTACAACTACCTACTATGAAAGGATATCCTATTATTATAGATAGTAATTAAATAGTTCATTCATTGAAAAGATCAAATTGATTTAAAAATATACTTTCCCGTATCGATTATAAGTTACCTGGAGGACCAATGATCTGGAATCGAAAAAAAAGTAAAAAAATAAGTGTGTAAATGATCGTGATACGAAACCACGGCCTTCTGTTTCGTGGCTGTTTGTTAGCGGCCGCCCGATTACCGACCGAGCTATTATAACATTTTTTTTTCGGTGAAATTTACCGTCGTATTCGAATAATATTTTTCATTCCCTGAAAACTGGGATAAAACGACATTTTCTAAAAATGGAACCTAGTCAGATCGACTTTTCGCCCCCGAATCTACACACATACTAAATTTCATGAAAATCGCTGGAGCCGTTTCCGGGATTCCAATTATATATATATATATATATATATATATATATATATATATATATATATATATATATATACAAGAATTGCTCGTTTAAAGGATAAGAAGATCATAATAAAATATCTTTATTCACATAGACACTTACGCGTTCTTATGAAACGTCAAAATTTTACAAAGAAAATTAACACGTTCGTAAGTTACCACCGGTTCGGAAAGCAAAGCAATTTCTGTTGAGAAGAAACCGGCAAGAAACTCAACAGTTGCTCTTTTTTAAAAGGTCAGTTTACAATATAATAGTAGTTAGTAGTTTACAGTAGGGGAGACCGGGGTTGGAAGTCACATTTTTGGATTTTGAGTTGTTAAGTGCCTATATTGTTAGCAAATCATTGAAATTTATATCTCAATGGATAGTATATGGAATCTAGTTTCAACATAAATTCATACTTTTTGACATTAATTTTATCCATTGAGGAAATATTACATTTTTGATAAAAAGGAAAAGTGTGACTTCTGACATGAAATGAGTATGTATTTTTATCAGAAATAGAATCATGAACTGGTATCCAAGAAAAGAATGTAAAATATTCATTATCACAAGAATAGTCAACAAATTCACTTATACATAATTTCCATTTAACAAAATTAGAATTGTTGTTACGAAAACAACAAACATGTAATCATAAACAGGCACTGATTTATTTGGACGTTATACTTTTAAATAAAAGTGCGGACGATATAATATAAAGTCAATCCAAGTATTCTCCACCAGTCTGGATATTCACAATTTTGGCAAATGTAATAAGGTTTTTGGCTTCTATCAGCTCGCTGTGGCTTGTGCGGCGGAATTTTTGCATCTTAGTCACCCCAATTTCGTCCATGTTCCATATTTCAAGTTTTTATAAAAAAAACTTGACATTTTGTGGATTAAAACTGGTGGCTCGAGCAAACTAGTGGATTCTGGTCTTCTAATGGACAGAGAAGGATGTCTCTTCATAAACGAGGTAAACGAATCGGGGCCAGCAGACATGCATGCGGTTGGTTGTCACATGTGACTACCAGCCCTCGTTATGCTGATATTTATCTTAACTAATACATGAATAGGTATTTTACACTGCAAAATTTACGTGCATACTTACAAGGATCGACACAGATGCACGAAAAATTACTTTCAGTGTGAAAAAAAAAACAAACACGTTTCTCCGTCACGGCGTTTCGGAGTGAACCAAAGTGAAGTGGTAGGGGGGAGGTGATGCCTTCGCGGTTCTTTGACGCCGATCAACTTTCGCATTGGCGTCGTCAAGATATTCCGATAAATCTAATTTAGTAAAGTTATATATAGTGAGTACACTGTGACACTGAAACTGTTAACTTTAAATGAACAACAATTAAAGAGACTTAAAAAATTATGTCAATATTGAAATTAAGTAATGCTAAATTGTACTTTAGAAAAGTAACTTGGCAGCTTTATCCCTCAAAAGACATGATAAAAGATAAATATTTGCGAGCAATGTGACTGAGACCTCCAAATTTTTTCTATTATTATGCCAACACTTTAGTGGATCTTAGTCTCTATAATCTTTTTCTGACATATATTGTATGACCAAATTAGTTTTCGTATCTAATATTTTACTTTCAGATTGCTCATCATCATCATCACTATCTAACGTGTTAGGCATAGACTCTGGCAATGTTCTTTTCTAGCAATTAATTTTTTTTGTATTAATTGGTTTGTCCTTACTACTTATTGTAGTTGCTATGATATTTACTTCTTAAAGTTGGATTTAATTTTTCTTTTATTTCTTGTATGAGAAAATCACTGAAGAAATTAACTTACTTTTAACAATGTGTCTACTTGAAACATTTTTTTTTATCAAATCCTGATTTTCCTGAATATAAAGTTAAGATCCGTCTCCGTACCCGCGGATCTTGACGCCAATAATCAGTATCCGTATCTGCGGATCTACAATTTTAATGACCCGGAACAATGGATATTCGGAACATTTCAGTAGAAATTAAAATATTGTAAACCTTTTGTTGTATAAAGTGAATTTTTGTCAATTTACATATATATCAAAAAAGTTGTCCGGGTGAGTTTCTTTCCCCGATTAATAAGGTCAGTGGCTTTTACCGAAACAGTAGTAGTGTTTTTTGACAATCTATAAATGTAATGCTTCTATTTTGAGTAGATATATTTTAATTTTAATTAAAGTAATAATTCTGAAGAAAGGTTTCGGGTTTATTAACAAAAAAAATATATGTGTACTTATTTACGCACGTAATAAGTTATAATGTTTTTCGTTATAATTCTTCTCTTAAGCGTAACAAAAGAAATTTATTTAACAATTTTCTTCCCACTGTTAGAAGGTCCCTACTCTTTGTTTGTGAAAAATACGTTTAATGCAATTGATAACGGTTTTATAGGTAAATATTAAAAATTTGTTATTGGTTGCAATGGTTATATCGTGAAGTCCGTGGAAGTTGGTCGCTTTAAAACCAACTACATCATGTCGGTTTTGGGCTGTCGGTTTGCGCAAACGCGCCAAATTGAGTATAACTTGATAATATTAAATCATACTTAACAGTTAGGAAAAGTAAATAAGAACTTAATTTATTATTCATTTCACTCCCAGTTCGCGTTCCTATAATGCTTCTAAGAAACCTTACTCCACCATACATTTTCAGTTTTTTAAAGTAAAAAAAAACTCAGTAAAAAAAGTGAGCTTTCGTTTCACCTGATGTTAAGTGATTACCACTAGCCATAGTCATTCACAACCTCAGTATGGTTGCAGATCCGTTGTTAACATTTAATAAAGTGGGCTTCTGTTACCTCACTTGCAAAACGTAACGCAAAAGTATAACATGTCCACTTCTGCGAGGTCACAGTACTCCCCCGGACGGGTCTACCCATTCGTCCAATAGCTTGCAAAAGTGGGAATATTCAATGAATACATTCCCAACAACTTCCCATTCCAATTCAAGCGCACACAATTTCCAGCAGCAGCTTGCTTCATGATGACTAATAAGTCTCAGGGATAAACCCTAAAAGCAGTTGGTGTTGACTTTAAATCTATTTTTCCCGGGCAACATAAGGCAAAACCATGAATGTGGTATACATATGAAGGCATATTTTATGTATATCTTTGTCTTTCACACGTAGTCGCGGGCAGCAGCTAGTAAAAAAATATTTTCTCTCCTCGTGCGCGAGTCCGACACGCACGTGGCCAGATTTTTGTTTTTTTTTATTTTATTAGTTCACATTTGTAAAAGTTTGAAACAAGAAACTCTTTACAGGAAGTCTCTTTAATGTTAAATATTCCTCATTTCGTATGCATAACATAAACAATTCTTTTCTATTTTTTGCAGAAACCCCAAATGCGGGCGATGATAGCCGAATATGATCCCAAGAAAAAAGGAGTCAGAAATGACTTATCAGATGTCGTTATGGTCAAGTAAGTGCCAATGTTCCTTACCTCTGCTGTCATTTTAGAGCGACAATCATAAAACATATCAGCTTGACCGCCTGTATTGTTAATAATTCTAGTTCAGTTCAATCTAAGGATACATCCTAGTCACCTTGTGTTCTCTGCTTGGTAACGAGAGATTGAAATGAATTTATAGCATGCCTCCACAGCTTAACCTCATTTTTATTTGTTGGCAAATTGAGATTGTATGTTCAATATGTTTCGGATGAGTCGTAATGTTAATAATATTGACATTTTTGTTCTACAGGGCTTTGAAAGGAACATTTGTAGTCTATGCGTTGTCAAGTAAAAGAATCTTAATCGGTATTATATTAAAGTTCAGTTTTACGGGAAATTTCTACCCCACTTGACTTTCTGTTGCCATTAATGTATTATCGTTAAAATGGTATTTTATATTGTATGTTGACTGTTAAGTACTTGCTCCTTTAACGAGCTAATTTAGCTCGCCGCTGTTCGGAGACGATCCGGGAAGATGTGTGCTGCTTCCACGAGATTAAAGTCGTTCGACGACCTTGATCTTCTTGCAATGGACTCATACACCGGTACATCATTCCATTTTATGGTTTCAATTTGTTGTATTTAATTTTTTTTATTTGGTACTGGTAAACATATGAAAAGACATGTGTACCTATGCGGCGGCCGTCGCGCTCTGGACGCGTCAGCGTCAAGCGATCGCCGCGGCCTCTCGTGCGCCACCTCTGTTCAGGCTCGGGATTGGCTCTCTAAATGGTCATTTGTACAAATTTAATTTAGCTTTATGTCGCCCCAGCGATACAAAGATATCCAGAACCTCTTTCGTAAACTTATCTCCTCAATGCGTTATCACGAGTTCTATTCGTTTTAAAGCCGACGCATTTACGTTGTTCTTTGAAAAAATTGTACATCGTAATTTTTTTTTATTTTCAACGTAAAGCTGTATTGAATTTAAAGGTTGAGCCACACTTTTGTAAATGCCGAGTCTTAATAGAGTGAAACGCATTCAAAAAAAAAGCAACCTGTATTATTTGGAGACCATAATGAATGTATCACACTTCAACCAGCTACACTTACACTATAAACGTATTAACCGACACGCGTTCTACATAATCAATTGATAAACAGTTTGCCACAGCATAGTTCTGGTGAATCATCTTAATTTCGCGCCGCGACACATATCGGTTCACAACACGAATACATGAAACTACAATTGTAGCGCTTTATATGTTTTCTCACTGCGAGCTATCATTACATTGTATGCTTTGGATAGAATAGTGAACGAAAAACTCCTGTACCACTCACTTCTAACTTAATGACATCATTACTTTGTTACTTTATACATATTATGGCCTACGTTATTTTCGAGGCAGACATTAAAATAGTGCTGGGGATTGATTTACAGGTACAAAGTTGACCCAAATGAGATCCCTGTGGAACAACAGGCTGGCTCCACTCTCCCTCTTATGGAGATTCCGGGACGAGACATTGAAGCTGACGAGGATTATAATCCATTTGAACACAGGAAATTGGCTCACCCTACATCGTAAGTATTCCTTTAAGCGGAAAAAACCATCATCCTTATTGCGACAACATAAAATAGTAAAAGATATGAACGTAACAGTACGCTATTGTTTTGTTTTGGCATGACATTTTAATGCAAAATTGCGAATTCCGCCAGTGTCATATTTCTTTTAGACTGTAGCTCGACCCATTTAGAAATATAAAACTTTTTAAAAAATACTACATATTTTCATTCAATTAGCTAAAATTTGTTTTATTTATTTACGTATGGGACTGGAGTCTATAGTATATTACTACATTCAACTTAAATATACCTTAAAAATACCTGAAAATGTTTCACAGCACGTACGCACTTAATATTTAACGTTGAATAAATTGTAATTTAAACTTTAAAGAATTAAAATGAAACTAGTTGCCAACCGGTTAACATCGGTTTACATATTATTTCTTTTTAAATCTTAACTAACATAATTATATTTTTAATTATAGGGACATGGATACTCTCATTCACCTTTTGAAAGGATCTCTTGGAAGTGGCATATTGGCTATGCCAATGGCCTTCCTCAACGCAGGCCTGTACTTCGGCCTGGTTGCTACATTCTTGATTGGTGGTATTTGTACCTATTGCGTTCACGTTTTAGTGAAGACTTCTCATGACCTCTGCAAACGAATACAGAAACCTTCTTTGGGGTTTGCTGAGACCGCGGAAACTGCATTCCTTTCCGGTCCACCTTCTATGCACAAATTCTCTAGGCTCGCTAAGTAAGTAATTTTTATTTATTTAATATTAAAAACGTATTTTTAAAATGTAACACGTAGTTTGAATGTGTTCTTAATAACAAAAAAGTACCTTAGAATAGTTATATTGAAAGTCATTGTGTACACCTCCTATTTAATGTAATTTCAAAATATATTAACTGATATAAGATGCTTAAAAAGGACCCAAATTACTGAAACGTTCATCGATTTTTATACTTCGAATAAAAAGGAAATTGAAAACTGATTAAAATAATTAGTAATTGACTACAAACATTTAAAATTTTTCATGAAATACTATGATGGATTTGATCACATCCCATTTTAAATAAGTTTCAGACATTTTGAACATTTTACAACAACACCACCACCAGTGTACGTGTTGTCGCTTCAAAATGACATAACGACAAACTATACCGAAACGGTGCGATCGCGGAGCTGTTTTAGGAATGTAGACTTACGTCAGGTTTCTGAAACACTGATCGTTGTAGAAATTAACTAATCAGCTGTCAAATGTCATTTGAGTTGCCGAAAGTTTTACTATTCGAATTGATCATTCTGTTCAATTCAGAGAGTTTAACCATCCTTTTGGCGATGACTCCGTGGCGCAGTTGCCTAAGTGTTGGCTACGGCATCCGGGGTCGTAGGTTCGATTCCCACACGGGACAACTATTTGTGTGACCCACGGATAATTGTTTCGCATCTGAGTGTTTGTCCACGTGAAATTTATGTTTGTAAAACGTCCTTACAACACAGGATAATATTATCCTAAAGTAAGGGTAATGTTTAAAATAAAAAAAATCTAAATTTGACAGCTGTTAGTTAATTTCTACGATGATCATTGTTTCAAAAACCGGGTGTTAGTTAGTTCATTTTTGTTTAACGGCGCGTGATATCAGTGAGAGTTGTGGGTGTTATTTAATAACAATCACTTGTATGAACTTGTGGCTTCCATGTTTGATTAGCGTTCACTGTTTTTAGTTGTTTTTTTACATGTGGTTATGTAACGATATAATAATGGTCTGTATAATTTTGATGATTGTACTATAAGTTTATATAAAGTAAAAAAAATCGGCAAAGTGTTAGTCGGATTTGCGCACAATGGGTTCCATAGGTACTTTTTAAGCACGATAAAAATGTAGTAGGAACATACCGGGGGCGCCACGGGCAAAAAGCTAATTTCTTAATGAGAATGTATGGTAATGATATCTGTCGACAATTGTTTAAGTCAAAGCTTAATACGTGATTGTTTAAAATAAAATACTTTTCATTGATGCTTACGTACTTCTTCTTAAAAAAAAAACTCTATAAACAACGTATTTTTATTGATTTTTAAGTGATAAAAAAATTACCCTAATTCATTAATTATATTAATTATTATATTAAAAGAGCTAAAGTGGCTGAAGTTAATAAAATAATAAGGGAATAAGTATTATTATGTAAATTAATGAATTAAATAAATAAATTTAACTTTACAGGGCCCTCGTGAACTGGTTTCTGGTCATTGACCTACTGGGTTGCTGCTGTGTTTATATAGTATTCGTTGCCAAAAATGTGAAGCAAGTTGTGGATTATCACGCTAAGGATAGCGAGTGGTTTCCGCATAACATGGACGTCCGAATCTACATGGCACTATTACTTCCCCTGCTCATAGCTATGAATCTTATCAGAAACTTGAAATATCTGGCACCATTCTCCATGATAGCGAATCTTCTGGTCGGCACTGGCATGGGTATAACCTTCTATTACCTGTTCCAAGACATACCCAGTTTTAGCGAGCGTCAGGCTTTCGCAGGTTTCGATCATTTGCCAACGTTCTTCGGAACCGCTATCTTTGCTCTTGAAGGTATTGGTGTTGTAATGCCACTCGAAAACAATATGAAGACCCCAACCCATTTCATAGGATGTCCCGGTGTGTTGAACACTGGCATGTTCTTTGTTGTGTCGCTGTACGCTTTCGTCGGATTCTTCGGATATCTGAAATACGGTGATAAAACATCCGGGAGCATCACGATCAATTTGCCAGAAGATGAAGTGTAAGTAGATCACCTTTCATATCTTATCGATCTATTGGATTAATATTACGATTGGCGCACTTCATGAGTCTTTGAAACATGTTACTTTTTAGACTTCTAATTTTTATAAGACGTTTTCTGTTGTCTTTGTCATATTCTTTTGAAGAATAAGCAAGTATTCTATCTGATAATAAATGTTAACCAATGCCCGCACCACCAACCGCACGTGAATGTAGGTACATAAGTGGGGAGATGGAAACATGAAAGAGGTTATGGCTCCATCGAAAACTAAATATATTTTAGTGTAAGTGTTTGCATTACTAACAACTTTAATGGGCCTAAGTATCCAGTCACCTTACTAATCATACAAAACGCAAAAGCGCGATATAAATATAAAAACTTTTACTTTACGGGACATTTGTGAGTTTGTGGGTTTCTTACCGGCTTATGGCTAACACAACCTGGTGCGCAGCACTGATATACTTTAAATAATCCCGAAAAAAGTAGTAAGTTATTCTTCTTGAGCTGTGATAGCTCATTGTTCGGGCGCTCGCTTTTAATTCAATATACTCGAGAAACCTGAGTTCGATCCGCGGCGCTGGCACCCATAAAATCGTTAATATTAAGTGCTGACATATCACGCGCTCAGCGGTGAAAGGAAACATCGTGAGGAAAAGTAAATGTTATCGAATAATAACAAAAAAAATATTAGAAGATCACCAATCTGCAGTCGGGTTTCGTGGGGGACTATGCCCTAATACCCTCGGTACAGGGGAGGCCTTTGCCATGTAGTGGGACACTTTATTTTTGTTACTTTATTTTTTATTCTTGTTTCGAATATATTCAAAAATAGAACTAAGTATATAGAGCAACATTTATTTTATTTTCAGGCTTGGTCAGAGCGTGAAGCTTATGATAGCTGTAGCCATATTCTTCACATACAGTCTCCAATTCTACGTGCCCATGGACATAATCTGGAGGAACGTTCGACATTGGTTTGGAGCTAGGAAAAATCTCGCCGAGTACAGTATTAGGATTGCAATCATCATATTGACTTTATGCATTGCAATTGCTATTCCAAACTTGGGACCCTTCATCTCTCTCGTTGGTGCCGTCTGCCTCTCGTTCCTTGGTCTCATTTTCCCTTCGATTATAGAGGTCGTCGCCTTCTGGGATAGACCTAATGGCCTCGGCCGCTTCAATTGGGTCCTATGGAAGAATTTATTCTTAATATCTTTTGGGATCCTGGGCTTTTTGACGGGTTCCTACGTCAGTATTTTAGAAATAATTAATTCAAAGGAGTAAAAAATATACAACTAGGAAGACTACTTTATATTAAGTTTTAAAAAGAAATCGAGAATATTTAGGGTGTAAGTTTTGATTTCACGTTTTTTTTGTCTTTGATACATAAATAAAATATTATTTTCATTACTATTTTACTTTAATCACATTGTATTTGAGCTCTAACAATGCTCAAATTAAATTACTTGAGATTAATATTCCTTACATCTGTAAATTGATTTATTTCGCAAATAACAGGTTGTATTTTCCTTGCTTTTATTTAGCTCCGAATCTCCGTAGCCATTTAGATTTTAGGAGTGTAGATAATATCTAACTTTACAAATGTGTGAGAATTTTTCTAGTGCATTATGGAAATGTGATACAATACTAGGATTATTAAAAAAGAAATCACTTAGTAATACTTGTTAGACAAAAAGTTTTCCAACTAAACTGGGTTTCAAATACAAGTAAAATGTAAATTTGGATTTTAGTTGTCTTCACCGAGCGCACTACATTTCAGCGTAGCGCTGATTGTCATTTGTTATTTATTTTGGCTGTAATTTGGGATTAAATATTTAACTACCCGCATTATCATTAAGTGAAGGTATTTTCGTAACCAAAAATAACTTTTATTTTAATAGTAAATATCGCTTACAAATTGAGTATTGTTACGAGCTAGGGGCTCGGGATTGGAGTTAAACTCCCGTCGTATAAATGTTCACTTTATTACCTTCTACAAACGTGCACGGCGGCCCTCTGTATGCCGCTCTAATCCTCACTTATTAGTACAAGTCTGACGACTCTCTCGTTGCGTCCCAATTCTATATTTACGCGACTACCAGTGCGACGCAATCTGATTCTAGCGCCTATCTTCACGTACGCTTCTACAAGTGCGCCGGTCCACACGTTACCGCACCAATCCTCCGTGTACGCCTTTAGGTCACTTGTCTCTTCACTTCCCTCACTTTTCACTTCACTTCCTCTTCCTTCTTCTTCGAGTTCCTCCACTGAACTGCCTGTCCAGCGGCATCGGCTTTTTAATAGAAAGTTCCAGAACTTTCACTTTCAGTACTAATTTAAAATGAAATCAAATACGCCATTCGAACTAAGACGTCAACAACCCCCTGGTCGTAATAGTATTATTAAAGATATTGAATTGTGATAACAAACAAGGCAAGCCATTAATAAAAAGAAAAAAAATATTTTACTAATTAAATTAAATGAAGCATTTAAGTAATAACTACCATCACAACAAGTTAGTTAAGACACAACAAACATCCATCATATGAAAGCTTTGTTCATTTGAAAAACTGAACTGGTATATAATACTAAAAGGGAATGTTCTTTGCCTTTATTATTTTTAAGATCTTACATAACGATTTTAATTATGATGTTCACATATTTTTCATTAAAACAATGTACTCATGGTATTTATAGTGATTTATAAGTCGACAGACTCTAAATACTGAATAGTAGTTTTAATCATTCAATGTATCTGCTGGAAATAGTAGAATATTTAAGCTATTATGACAAAGATTTAGTTTGTTACAATATAAGCACTGGATCACATTCATTCCTGTTTTTTTAACTACAACGGCGATGCACGATAGACAGTTTTATTGGTGTATAAAATTATGTAAACGTAGGTAATATTATTAAAAGTATATATCTCAAGCTAAAATTTCGGAATAAACGCATTATAATGATGAAGTTATCATAAACAGTTTATTCGATATAAAAACGATTTTGTGATGTTCATTTTATATACTACTATTTTGGTAGTTAGTGTACCTAATCAATGAAGCCATTTGAATGAATGTGATGGTGAGAATATTTCTTACTTATAAAGCTTACATAATTTTGAATAAAAATTATAATGTTTCGGAATGATTGTTTGTAGAGTACGTACGAGTCTTTTGTATACAAATTGTAATAGTAGTTCAGTTACTTTTGATATTTTCTATAACTTTGTAAACTTTGCTTTATAGAAAAAGGATTACCTATGTCTTCGTATTTTATAATCCTTTTTAACATTCTGTTCATCTAAAACTAGTTTTGGCACAATAATTTTTGTATGGTGTTAATAATTCTCTATAACGTTGAACATCGAATGGCTGGTGAAAAGAAGTAAATTAACAACGCTAATTTAGGTTTTCTTATTTTAAGAAAATCATTCCTATAAATTATATTTTCATATTAACTACGTATGTATTATAGAAAGTATTTAGTGGTTGTTTTGTTACAGTATTAAATAAATGCGATGTAAGGTTTTGAGGTTTTTACATTTTCCCATTTTTTTTCCTAATGCTGTTTTCTTTTTCAACCAACTTTAAAAAGGAGGAGACTCTTAATTCCGTAGTTCTTATGTTCCTGTTTGTTAAATCGAAACTCCGTCATTTATGAACAAATGTAAAATATATTTTCGCATTGGGTTCTGTTTAGCTCCCATGTGCAATTTCATTGGAACCTCCTCAAAATTTATAGGAAATGTATGTTTGAAGTCAGCTTAGTTTTTTGTTCATTAAAATGTAAGTATTGTTAAATCTTTAATTTTCTGTACTACACTCGGCGTCAAAAAAATCGCACATCCGAAAAAATAAATTAAATACTATTTTAACACAACAGGCCAATGGCAATGTTGTGGTTTGAGTGTATCATTCGAAAGGTAATTTCATTAGCTTTCAGGAATTTTAATTGAATTTTACTTTTATAACGAGACGAAAGAGAAATTAAAGAAAAAGACAGGGTATAAACAAATTGGTAAATTAATAATTTAAATAAAAACTTAATAAATACAAAAAAGTTCTTAAAACCTAGTGTCACCCCCCCCCCCCCCTTGCCTTGATAACGGCTTCCATGCGTTCTTTCATGGACCTTACAAGGGTCGCAACAGCCTCTTGGGGTATTTGTTCCCACTCTTCAAGTACCGCATCTTGGAGCTCTTGAAGAGTGGTTGGAGCTGAATATCGAGCTCGCACGCGCCGTTTTAGGTCATCCCAGAGATGTTCTATTGGGTTAAGGTCTAGACTTCGTGCTGGCCAATGCATAACAGGGATATCGACCTCCTGTAAATAATCCCGTACAATATCCGCGGTGTGGCAACGAGCATTATCATGCATTAACATGAATCCATCACCGACATAACCAGCATACGGGACCACATGTTCCTCCAGGATTTCAGTAATGTACCGACCAGCATTTAATGACCCTTGCCCACGGCCACCCCGAGTCCAGGAAACGCACACAAGTTCCGTTTTCCCGTCGACGGAAATGCCGCCCCAAAACATACACGAGCCACCCCGATATTCGACGGATTCTTCGAAGCAGGGTTGTGTGAACCTCTCCCCCTGTCTAGACCCTTCTACGTCTGTCATTGCAGAAGAGACAGACCCTCGTCTCATCGGAGAAGAGTATGGTTCGCCACCGTTCTAGAGTCCACTCGCAATGACTGCGAGCAAACTCTAGGCGATCTCTGCGATGCTGTGCAGTAAGTTTTGGACCTTTAGCAGGTCTATGGGCTGTTAAACTCTTTTTGTGTAACCTTCTTCTTATCGTAGAAACACTCACAGATGTTCTCCGAGTTGATCGAAGCTGTTGTTGCAACTCAACAGCATTTGTAAAACGGTTTCGTAAAGATGTCGTAACGATGAAATGGCCATTTCTTTCTGATGTGCACCGTTTTCTTCCAGATCCCGGTTTTCTAACATAACCACCAGTCTGCTGAAAAAGTTGGAACACCCGTCGAACTGAAAAACGGGACAGGTTCAACTGTCGAGCAACGTCACACTGCCGCATCTCCGACTGCAATAGAAGTGGGCGATACAAATCGTATCAGATATGAAAACTAGATATTAGTACAATATCCGAATATCGCTTACTGGCTCGTTCAATATCTATGTATTTTACAATATCTGATATTTCCGAAATCTGATGTACCGTGCTCGCTCGCTATACCGATACGAATCGCGATATTATACGCGTTAGCCACAATATCTGATTTTTAAACAGATTTCGAGAGACAAAGCGCGTGAGATACAAATACTCACTAGTTAGAGCGGGACGGCAAGCAATGCACAATATCAGATATCGAGCGACAAAGCGCGTGAGATATAAATACTCACTAGTTAGAGCGGGACGGCAAGCAATGCACGATATCAGATTTTTAAACAGATTTTGAGCGACAAAGCGCGTGAGATACAAATATTACACTAGTTAGACAGTACGGCAAGCAAGCCACAATATCAGATTTTTAAACAGATATTATGAATAAGTTAAGTAATTTTGAATCTTAACACCATGCAAATAAGATCCGTTTTAATTAAATACTAATCATGGTATCAAAGATTACTACAACGATATTATTATATTTCTATTGTTTTGTTTAGCCTTGAGCCGTAACAGGCGACAAAGCGCGCAGTTAAGTAATTTTGAATCTTAACAGCATGGAAAAAAATCTCTGTTGCATTTAAATACGAATTACGGTATTAACGATGTCTTTAAATTTTGTCTAGTCTTGAGCTGGATTGCATTGGTAATAAGCAAATTGGTAATAAGTAAATTTTTTGTGAATATTTTTATTAGTTAAATTTTATTCATATTTTTGGAAAAAAATAAAAGTACACAAAAAGAAAAATATAATTTAATAGTTCTGTGCTGCTTGGGTGGAAATCAGACCAAGGCTTATGTGCTTTGTGTGTATATTTTAAATTCTTCCGCCCTGTTATAATACTGAATGTATTATTTCTTACACAAATTATAAAGATATTGTCACTTATGATTGCGTGTTTTAAAAATATGTTAAAGTCGAAAGTTATTAAGCGATATATAAGATGTTAAAATAAATCATTTTTATAAAACTTCAATTTCTATTTTTAATGAAATTTTTAATTTTATCAGGTAATGTTTTAATTTTATCTTTATAGTATAAAAAAATCGTGATTTTAAATTCCGTAAGTTTTTTGAATTTAGTCGATTTTAGTGGGTTTTCGAATTTATTTAGAAGTATTCTTTTTGAACAGTTGGTATCACTGGTAATAGCTTTTGTTATGTATAGATAGTAATGATCGTCGAACAAGACTTTCGACGATTAAAGTCAAACAGCTTACGTTCGTAAACGTGAATTTAAACCCGGAGGAATCTAAATAATTATTAACCCACACATAATTGTAAATAAGTTAAGTTTTAAATATCAGGAAAATTATGTACATAGAATGAATCAACTTTTTAATACTCTTTTTTTTTCTTAGAATTCAAGGTGGATACGGGACCGTAAAATATCTAGATATTAAAATACATAGTTTCGAAATCTGATATTTGAAATCGAAATCTGATTCAGATACGGTACTCAGAAAAAGCGATACGACCCATCTCTAGACTGCAATAAGGCAATCACTTGAGCGGCTTCTTCAGAGCTGGTGTCCATCTTTACTTGTTCTTACTTGAGTTATTTGTTTACGTGTGTTCATTGCAAAGTCTAAATTACGACTGACCCATATTTCTTTTTTTTTTTTTTTTTTTTTTGGGCTGGATGAGCCACTGTTGGCCTTAGGGGCCTTTACAGATCCGACGGACTTGAGGTGGCCTGGCGCACGAGGCGCCTAGCCTGAACCTCGGCGTACTATTATTACGCGTTATGGTGACTAAGCTCGAGGGCTCCCGGGGGAGCCTCGGCTCGGGCCGTCACGCTATTGGCCGTCACGCTATTGTCCCATATTTCATCCAGATCGACCCTTTTATACCCTTTTTAGGTGGTGTAACTAGCGTGCTTAGTAACGAGCATTTGACAGTGTTTATTTTTGACGCCCTATAATGATAAATGTTTTAATGATTTCATGATTTTTTTTATTAATAATGTAAAGCTATTCAAATACCCATTTCAAACATACCAATATTTATATAAATATAATTCGTTTCTAGCCATTACAGCCATTTTTCGCGCAAACTCAGAGAGGTGCGATTTTTGTGACGCTGAGTGTAGTTTAGTTCTAAAATTCTCCTTCAATTCTTTTAAAAAATATTCTGCGTTAAGACTACGTTACTTGCTTCTAAAATATCTATGGAAATTAATCATAACCCGATTCAAGTGAGAGGTCGCAGGAATAATTTAAAAGAAACTTTATTTATTACTAGCTGCTGCCCGGGACTACGTCTGCGTAATAGGCTGACGGCGTAACATTCAGACAGAAAGACAGATCTATATAAACATATGGATATAAATTGTAGCCTATGTTTTATTCTGATGTGTAAGCTATATTATTGTAAAGTTTCATTAAAATCCATTCAGTAGTATTTGCGTGAAAGAGTAACAAACATCCATCCATACATAAAATCTTTCGCCTTTATAATATTAGTAAGGATAGAAACCTTACAGTACAACTTGTAGCTTACAAATTAAAACTGATTTATTCTAACAAATGATAATCTTATATTCTATTTTGAACGTGATATATTTAATGGGGATAAAATGGTTCACAGAGTACGATCTACGGGATGCTGAAATCATTACACCTATATAAATATTGATTTCTTAATGGGCACTGAAATCGTTACATCATCCGATTTTGCGTTTTACTTGCTAGTGATAACGGGTTCGTAGGATAGAGTTTGTTATGGTGACGTAACTGCTCCCCTGTGAGGCGCACTGAAGATGCTGGCTACGTAGACCCTGTTGGCTGCAGCTGGAGTTTTTCGGACTGTTGGTGCGATGAAGCTGTGCGTTTCTTTTTCCATTATATGTACATTGCGATGCTGCTACCGAAACCGAGAACGATGAACAGGCTTCCAGCGAACCAACTGGGATTATGTATTATGGGGGTGTTTCTACATTTTCTTTAATTTCTTAATATATATTTCTGCAATATTGTTACGAACACACAAAGTACAAAGGAACTAGCGCCATCTAGCGTCAACCATTAAAACCACTCAAAGAACAAAGATAACATGAAACGCCCTACTCAATACTAGATGGCGTTAGAGGAACTACTGTGGAACTATAAAGAACTATATAGTCTCGGAAACCGGGTACATTCGCGAACTTTCCGGAACCACGATCACGTTCGCGCTAGTCGGGTACGTTCCAGGAAAGAACTTTCTGGAATAGTCTGGGGCTCGTCTCGGCGCATATAAAAAGCCGCAGGGACGCGAGCCAGTTAAGTTCAGTTTGAGCTACCTTCGAGGCGACTTCGGAGTGAAAACTAGTGATCAAGAGTGATACCGGCGAAACCTATGACTTGACTACAATCTAGGACATCGTCAGTGCTTAGTGTTTGGATCTAATGCTTTGTGTTGGACCTAGTGCTAGTGAATAAAGTCTTCAAAAGAGTCAGCAGGTCTTTCTCTCCAAATCCTTCGAACCCTAACATGTAACAATATTTTATCGAATTGATCCAGCTGAACATTTTGTATCTCGACTTTAATATGAGAGTTATTCGCAGATTCGCACAATCTTGGTAAAGGAATGGCCTTCTTAATGTTTACGTATTTTTTGTCAGTTTCGAGTGTTCTTTCCGAAATTGAAATTGCACTTAGTTGTACCGGTTCTAAGTGATATTCCTAAGATCTTTGATGTTGAATATCATTTCCACACAGTTTTAATAATTTCCTGATTTTTTAAAGTAGCTATCCAACAATTTTTTTGTGGATTTGTTTTATAATACTGTTATTATACGACACTTTATATGTTAAATAAGTTGTGCGATGCAGTCTTGTTAATCGTTGAGTGATTGCCAATAGATGTGTTTGCATATCATCTTCACTTGTTATATGTGGGGCTGATTGGAGTACGCAAATTCATTATTTTGCCAAGATACTTCTTAATAAGCGTCAGGCCGCGAATGCCGAAGACGTGGGTTCGATTCCCACAGCGGCGACAATCTTTTAGTCCTTTTTCTACATGTTTTAATGTTCAATCTTAAGTGCAGAGGTAAGCACTATAAAAAACTTTAAAATTTATAAAAAGCAATGGCGACATCTCTCGTTCGAATTATCGTTGTAAAACGATATTCGAAATTGTTTGTATGCTGGAAAGGATATAACAATAGATGCACCAAGCATTGCTTCAAATGCTCCATAACAATGTAGAAGGAAGGCGTTAAGATTTTCATCGCTGTGGCTATCAGCCGTTTAGCTCAGTGGCTAGAGCGTCAGGCCGCGAATGCCGAAGATGTGGATTCGATTACCACAGCGAGCGGCGACAATCTTTTCGTACTTTTTATACATGTTTTAATGTTCAATCTTAAGTGCAGAGATTGGCACTATAAAAAACTTTAAAATTTAAAATCCATAATTAAAAAAATATATATATTTAAAACATAATAGTTAAGTGAAAAAGAAACAGAATTTGTAACATACTATACAACTCATAAGCCGAGCTGCCAAGACATAATTATTATTATAAAAACCAGGCGCATATATGTTGTGAATATCGCGACCCCGAATGCTAGGCCGCCTATCCATCCGCTATCCGTCCCATCGCGACGCCCGCCAATAAGGCGGCCACAGCTGCCTAACCGGTTCCCGAATTCGCTGCCGAGAGAAAAATAAAGCCTCCGACACCAATATTTTTAAGAAAAGACAAAGTGGCACCAAATCTATCCGTGGTTTGAACGCTACAATATCCGCGACCCCCGGTCGAAAAATACACATATGGGTACCCGCGTATACCTTGATACTACTTCTGCCGCGTAACGAAGTAAAAGTAAAAAGTAAAAACCCGCGTAACGAAGTACTTGCGCGAAAACAAGATAGGCTTCCACACCTACTCATTGTCCGAAGAACGCAAACTTTGGGTAGTAATCAAGGGCGTCCCTAAAGAGTCCAAGAGTCTAAAAGTCCCTAAAGGCGAAGACCGATATCCGCACTCGGGGAAACCCTGTGCATGTCGTACGACGCTTCAGACACCCCAGAACCCGTGTCCCTATGGACATGGTGATGGTTGAACGTGACCCTACCCCGGAAGGTAAGGCCATCTTCAACCTGAACAGGGTCTATGTGCTCAGCGACTTCGTGATCGAGCCCCCGCGTAGGTGTAGTCATCACCAACGGTAATTACCGAAAACAGTGACGACCCTTTCGCTCAAATGACAATCAGATCTAAACTGCAAACACGGCTCATGGGACATCCATAGTAACCCAAATAATAACGGTAGGCAACTCTTTAGCTTATCCGATAACTTAAATTTTAATATATTCGCTCCTGCGACTCCCCCTAGGTATCCTACGGTGGGCTCAACAAATTCACTATTAGTCTCCAAAGCGTCACCGACCCCCTCGGCGATTGGTTCCGCAAATGAAGAACAGAAGTGATTCCCGAAAAGAGTGTGGCGATTCACTTCACACGAAGTACTTACCCGTCACATCTTTATAAAGGCCCACACTAATGCAGAAACTTGGGGCAAATAACCGCTCCCCTGGGAGAAAAAGGTACTTAGGAGTCAGTTTAGACCCGCGTATGTCATTTACCATGCACATTTATAACGGTACGTACGTCTCCGACCGGCTACAGAATTTAATTAATGGTAAAAGTTAAGGCACAAATTATTATTATATAAGACCTGCGTACGAACTATTATGCCCTACCTCTCCAAACTGTTCTTCGATAGAGCCGAACATCACCCCAACTCTCTGGTGGTAAGCGCAGGAAATTACCAACTCGACACAAACGCGAACGACAACAAGCGTCGCCTGCGAAACGTCCTCATCGACCCGGTAGAGGAAGGGGACTTAGATACGTCGGACCCACCGCCGGGGGTCCCGCTGGATAACACTACACCCACAGTTAGTGAAACAACAAACACTATAGTTCGCCCTCGCCTCCGAGCACGGCGAGACCAATACAACGGTACACAACGTACACCCGCGTTCCAGTGAGGTCCTCCCCCCCCCCATCTATTAACAAAAACACAGTCGACGGCCATCGGGGGCCCGGCCCGAACCGCCGAAACGTCGATGGCCCTTAGATGACATACCATAGTTAAACACACGCATGAGTACATGCGCGGCCCTACCCACAGCGAAGGGCCCAAACTCGTGGGTTCTGGCTAACCCACCGGTTCTGCGTCAGATGAAGTTTTAATAGTCTCGTAACTGAAAGCTAAAACATCAGTTAATATAAGATAAAACTCCTTACAAATCAAGTAGTGTAAAGGGAGCATTAACAACGTCGGAGGTATAATTGCAATTACAACCTATGGAATTATATGTATATTAGAACATTTATCAATGATAAATCATTATTAGAGGCATTAATCATTTATTAATCAATTAGTTCTGGTTGAGGAACAAAGGGAGGAGCTTTTAATTCCGCTTCCTTCCTTTCTGTGGCAAAGGAATTTAATTCCGCTTCCTTCCTTTGTTTGACAGCCCAGGAACACTCACTGTCCTACCAGGGAGGCAATAGAATATTATTTGAAGAAGTCTTCTTTGATGGAAAAACTTCGTCAGCAGTCTCAATGACAGCATGTGTAAAAGCTTCAGAACTCATCACCTTAAGATGGAAATGATATGGCAGAATGCGTTTAGCGCTAATGGAATGTATTATTAGCAGCCTACGTATAAAATAATTGTATTTTCGAAACGACTTTATAGAAGTTGATGGGGAATTATAAGTGACCGAAGTGACACTATTTAAAGTGTTTAATCGAACGATTTTAAGTGCGAAGTGCAATAAAAATGGGAAAACCCAAGAAATCAGTTGCTGTTCCAAAACAAAATAAAGATATCAATATGTTACAAAAATTAATTAAGAAGGCTGTGAAAAACTTTAATGAAAAATTTTATGAGTTGGAGAATAAGAATACAACTCTAAACAAAGTTCAAGAAATACAAGATGATGAATGTGAGGTGTTGGGGGCGAGCACCTCCAATATAAAAGAAATTAATCAAAGTGAGGTGTTGGGAGCGAGCACTTCCAATATAAAAGAAATTAATCAAAGAGAGGTGTTGGGAGCGAGCACCTCAAATATAAGAGATACAAAACAGCATATTGTTTACAATGTAAGCAATATAACAATTGATAAACCGAAATATGGAGGTAATGATAATAAACATCCTGTTACATTTTTGGAAGATCTCACAAACTATTTAAAGAAAGTACCATCTGAAGGTCTCGAAAATGCTATAGCACAGGAGTGTTTAACAGGCGAAGCCAAATATTGGGCTCGGATCAATAATGAGCGTTGGAAGACTTTTGATGATTTTAAGATTGATTTCTTAAAAGTATTTTGGGGTGAGGACAAACAGAATAAAGTAAGGCGATTCTTAGTACAAAATAAGTGGAATCGTTATACACACACCACGATGGTGAATCATTTTCTTTATGCAATCGAAAGAGCGCAAATGTTGACATATCCAATACCAGAAAAGCAATTAGTGTCCGATGTCATAGGACATTATCCTAAAAATATTCAACAGCTATGGAGGATAGCTAAAATTGAAACTATTGTTGAAACAATAGATTTATTAAGGAATTTAGATGATATTGATAAAAGAGATGAAGGTGATGAAGGTTGCGCAAGCGAGAAAAAGCAAAAATTTAATTTTGAGCAAAAGCAACGAAATATACAAAAATCTTATAAAGCTTGGCGTAAACCAGTAGAGGAGAAAAGTAAAAATACAGAGGTTCATGAGATACAAGTTGAAAATGAACAAATTGATAATGTGGAATCTGTTCCAAATTTAGTCAAGTGAAGGTCGGACTAGTTCCCGGTACGATCTATAAATATGTAAAAGGGAACGTAGCATTAGAGATATTATTAAAAATGGGATGGCGACCTGGCCAGACAATTGGTTTAAATAACAGAGGTTTGAAAAAACCTATTTCATTAAAAGTCCTATTTAATTAAGAAGGACTGGGATATAATGATGACTTGACAAAGTTAATTGAAGTCATGAAAGTCAGATCAGTCTTGCCTATAACTGAATTATTCGTGCAAACTGTCTTCGAGGAAGACAATGATAAATTAGAAAAGGGATTTATAGGGAGTATGAAATGTATAATTAAAGTCAATGTATTTGAAAAAGAAATAGAAACACTAGTTGATACTGGTAGCGATATAACATGCATCTCAGAGAGTTTATATTTACAACTAAGAAATAGCAATCAAAAGTTATCAGTAATGCCCGTCAAGGCAATGCAAATAAAAGGTGCTGTTGGGCAGCGCAGCACAAAGATACAACAAATGATTATATTGTCTATAAAGATAGGAGATGTAGTGTTTGAGACTCAGACACTAATCATTAATAATTTAATAAGACCCCTAACATTGGGTTTTGACTGGCTTAAGAAAAATAAAATTATAATTGATCTAAGAAATAATAAAATGGGAATTCAAATTAATAGTAAAAACAAAACTTATTTTATGCCATTTTTGGATAATGAACAACGCATTCTATCAAGTAATTGCCTCGAGCAAGATGTTACTGATGTTATATCAAACATTAAAATAGGTTTTACTCTGGTAGAATCAGAAAAGGCAAAGCTCATTAATGTTATTAAAAGACATAAAAATGCATTTTCAAGTAAATTGGGTAGGGCAAATTGTTATGAACATAAAATAGAAATGATTGACAACGAACCAGTTGTTACTAGATCATATCCAATTCCATATGCATATCGATCGAAAATGGAAGAGAAGTTAAATTAAATGGAGATGGCTGGTATAATTACAAGGGCTTCAACGCCATACAGTAGTCCTTTAACATTTACATTAAAGAAGGATGGCTCCATAAGAGTGTTGCTGGATGCAAGGAGCATTAATAAGAAAATGGTGGCGGAAACAGAGAAACCACCTATTCAATTAGATGTTTGAAATTCATTTCATGGTGCGAATTATATAACTACCGTCGATTTAAATAATGCATATTTCCAAATACCTATAAATAAAAGTTGGTAGAAAGTATACTGGCTTTACATTCAATTGTGATAATAACAACAGGCAGCCTAGAAAAACATTTGGAACATATTGATATTATTTTAAATAAATTAGATAAAGCTGGATTAACATGTAACTTGCAAAAATGCGAATTTATTTGTAAACAAATAAAAATGTTGGGATTTATTATCTCAACAGATGGAATTAAAACAGATCCCGATAAAATACGGGCTATACAAAAATTTCTAGCACCTAAAAAGATAAAGCAATTGAGAGCCTTTTTATGAGGCTTATGTAATTTTTATAGACGGTTTATACCGAATTATAGTGAAAGAATTTTACCACTTTGTGAACTCCTTAAAAAGGGACATAAGTTCCAATGGAGTGAGAAAGAACAAAAGGCATTTAACAATGTTATTTATTAAAACAATAGACATCATCCAGATTTTAACAAGCCGTATTATTTGCAAACTGACTGTTCTGGTGTGGGTCTGGCCGGAGTTTTATATCAATTAAATGATAATGAAGAACTGAGAATATTGGGCTATCACAGTAAAGCATTAAAAGGTGCAGAGTTAAATTGGTCTGTTACCGAGCAAGAATTTTATGCAGTTATAAGTTGCTTAAAGAAATTTGAAACCTACCTTAGAGGTAGCAAAGTTATTATATTAACAGGCCATAAAGCATTATTGTTTGTAAATAATATGAAGCTTTTCAATAGTAGAGTTACCAGATGGATATTGTTCTTAGAACAATTTAATTATATAGTAAAACATATATCGGGTAAAGATAATATTGTTGCAGATGTGCTTTCACGATACCCTCCTAGTGGCGATTTAATACAAGAAAACAAAAGCGATAGTTTTGAAATTGCTTACACTGAACTTCAATCTAATAATGAATTGATAGAGAAATTAAAGTCGTTATCTCTCTATCAAAACCAAGATTCAGAGTCGTTGGCTATCATTGAAAAATTAAAAACATTACAAAGTTCTGATATTGCTAACTCTAAACAGTTAGAAAGATATAATTTAAAAGATAATTTGTTGTATTATAAAACCGACTTAAGGGAGGTTTTATATTTGCCAAAATTATTGAGATAGGACTTAATAAGTCAAGTACATATTCAAATGGACCATCAAGGTGCATATAAAGTAATAAAATACATAAGAGATAGATTCTTTTGGAAAGGTCTAACCAAAGATGTAAAAAGACAAATTAAAGTTTGTCATATATGTCAGTTAGCAAGGAAAAGTAACATATCATATGTGGGACCTTGCCAATCAATTATTACAAATAACATTGGCGATATAATTATGGCAGACTTATATGGACCACTTGTATCAGGTACCTTTGGGTACACATTTATATTTGTTATACAAGATTCATTCAGTAAATTTGTAAAATTATGTCCTTTAAAGAGAGCTACAGGCAAGGCAGTCGTAACTAAAGTAAAGAACTTTATGAATATTATAAAACCAAAAGCAATAATGACCGATAATGCAAAACAATTTATAAATAATCATTGGAAACAATCGATGAGACAAATGGGCATTAAACCAATTTATACCACTGTAAGAAATCCTAGACCAAATACAACGGAGCGTGTTAATAAAGAGCTCGGAAGATTATTCCGAACTTTTTGTCATACTAATCATAAAGATTGGGCTATTTTATTGCCAAAATTAGAAGAGTTATAAAATAACTCGTATCATGATAGTACAGGGTATACTCCTTGTGAGATACTCTATGGAGAATCAAATGAGATGACTTTCGATAATGCTATTTCAAAGTCAAAACATCAATATAACGTAGAGCAGATAAGAGCTCAAGTTCGTAAAAATCTAAAACGTGCTAGTCTTGTGAGAAATAGCACATTTAACAAAAGAAATAGATTAATTAAATATCACATTGGTGATTTAGTTAAAATTCGAAGATCAAATAGATCCGATCAGAAAAACAAAGTTATGAGCAAGATTGATTTGACTTATGAAGGGCCATATATAGTGGCAGCTATAGCATTTAATAATGTATATACTTTGGCAGATCCTCAAACTAATAAAATAAGAGGAAATTTTAATGCAATACATTTATTAAAGTATTTTAAATAAAAGGAAAAGGGTTAAGTCGCCCTCTCAAATATTAAAGTTTTAAAGAATGTCTGAAAGACATATTAATGTTATGTTAATGTTGATTTTTATTTTAAAGACTTAAATGTCTTAACCATAATTATAAGTAGCACTGTAAATATTGTAAATATACAAACACTGTTTATTTTAATAAAGATGGGAAATTGGGTCAGAGAGAATGGCTCAATCACATTTATTATGTGAAATATCCCGACCAAAACAATGATCTGTAAGACAAATAACTTTTGTCAAATCATATATGATTATAATAATTAAGAAAGACAACAGTCACCTGTCCAATAAAAAGATGGACAATTTTAACAAAGAACCAAAATGAAAATGGTAACCTATATCACAGTATAAGTGTGATTGAAGGGGAGTTGGGGCGGCCATTCCCTTATATTTGTTAATATTAAACAGAAAGCAAATATAATTATAAAATGGAAAATTTTTCCACTAATGACATTAGTTTGTAAGTCATAAATGTAAAATTTGGGGGTGGATTGTAACGACCTATTAATAATAATAAATATTATTATTAATTAGTCATAATAAAGATCAATTAAGATGAAAATAAAACGTTTAAGAACGTTTAATCACAATAAAAGTTAATAATATATACTTAAATTAAAGAAATATAAGAGTTAGTATGAGAAAATGATATTACCAAAAATTGATTAAAAATAGTTAAAAATCACTTAAAATACTCAAAAAAGGATATTTATTAAAAAAATAGCAAGATACGATCACTATTATGTCAATTAAATACAATTCCATACTTAGTGATTTCTAAGGGAAGTATTATGTACCGTGCGGGGACACAATTGTATGATCGTACATATATAAGTACAGAGGTCGATCGCGACTCTTAGTACTATAGTCAAAGTACATTGTATGAACGTCCCATACCAATATCATATGGAAGTAAGGTCTAATGAATAAAAGTGATAATATGTGAAGGCTCAGAGAAAAAATAATAAATATATAAATATAATGAAGAGCAATGAATGGCTTGGGACTTTATAAGACATATTACTATGGAGTTGCATGGTATTTCTGTACGACGATATGGTCTACGGTAAACGTGGAACCATGAATGGATATGTCTTCCGTGGTGGACATATCATCGATAGCTGGTGGTAGTTGGCGTCTTAGTGACCATCACTATGATACGTTAGCTGTCATTCGGCATAGTAAGAGTTTGGTGGTAGTTGGCGTCTTAGTGTGTTGCACTATGATACGTCGACTGATCATCTAACTTTGGGGAGTCTGGTGGTGGCTTGCGTCTTAGTGTATTCCACTATGATACGTTGACTATTACTTGGCTTGGGTGGGGGTCCGTTGGTGGTTGGCGTCTTAGTGTTTACGCTATGATACGTCGACTATCATTCGGATCGTGATAGAGTATGTTTGGACACTTCGTGTGTTCCGAGTATATTCTAAACTTTGGAGCCGAAGTTGATTGGAGTTGTATTGGTGTGGTGCGAGGGTGTGCCACCTACGCGATAGTCACATTGATGCGTGCGGCTATATGCAGTAATGCGTCTTGTGGTATTTGCGGGGTGATCTGCGCCTAATATCATTGCATCGTATGGTTCTGGTTGACGGAGGTTCGAGGTGATGATGTCTGCTGTGTATGCGGATAGGCTGTATGTTGGCGTGTTGACCTGCGATAGTTGTATTGATACATGTTGCATTTAGTGACATTGCGTCTGGCAACATTTGCTTGGGAGACGACGCTATTCATAATGGCCGAGTCTGCGTCTCGGTTTGATGCACACCTCAGTAGATTTGTCCAAGTCGGGTTCCTGATGACGAAACTGCAGACTGTCTGACCTCTCTTATACGTTTTAACATGATAACCGAATCTCAGTAAAGTTCTCCCACCGTTCGAACGAATAATGGCAACTTGCCGGTGGGTGAGACAAACTTGATCGAAAATACACTATACTCAACGTCAGAGACACTGACAAATAAATATACGTTGCCAATTATAAACCCTTCTGATGGCTAAACATAAAAATCACAACTATGGCTATATCTGACTATTTCAATGGTTGGTGGAGCTCATGTGGACCTGCATGTCGGGGAATGAAAACCTCTCAAGGCTGCGGCGATGCCGTGAAACGTTTTAACCATACCCTTGGGGTGAGCAGTGACTCATAACGCGCTCTGCGACGAAATGTCGTGCTAACCTTTTTAATGGTGGTGATGCCAAAACACTAACAATCACGTCTGCAGTCGCGGCGATCTGGCAAAAGTGGTGGCGCTTACGGAGGGCTTATTATATCATAGGGCCAGAGTGCCTGATTTTTAACACATGCCCAAAACCGTATTGACGTACATTCACGAAGACTGGATTTGTCGTCGGCTTGTATGACGTTTGTTTACATTTCAAGTGACGTTTTACCACAGTCACTCACTTGTTCTACCTTCCCAGAACCGCTCCATTAACACTTTAAACTTTATGGTATGGTATTAAACTTCAAATTGACTTTTGAGTATTTACATAGATTTAATAGGTTGGAAATGCGGACGTCAGGGGGAATGAAAACTGGCACTTCCACTTTTTTTCTCTATTCCGTGGATAAAACAGTATTACGACATTATATGTTTTAGTAAATGGTTTAGTAAACGCCATCTACTAAGCGATATCCGAACTAGCATTACCATCTCAGGAATGTTTTGTCGTCTCTTCTTTGTATTGACGTATTATATCGGGCATGCGCAGAAATTGTCAGTATTGACCTGTTTGTTATGACAACCTGGTAGTTTCATCGATTGAAAAACGGAAGGCGTGGCTTGTGTGGGGGGAATAATTAGTAGGTGTGGGGTTTGCAAGGGGGGAATAATTATATGGGCGTTGGGCGGTTTCGCGCATGCGCAGAAGTGTTTTATTTCTCCTTCATTTTATGACATCCTGGTAGTAGAAGGCGAAATGGCCATTTGGTTTTCTATTTTTCACTACCTGCACTGTAACACTAGCAGAGTACTTGTTAGAATGTCGATACCGAAGCTGTTAGCCCGCGCTTAGTCAGCATGTGCGTTCAATTGTTTGCTTTTATTACGCTTATTTATACGTATACTTAAAAATACATGTTAGACAAAAACAAATGTTTCAGTTTGAACAGCACGCAAGCATATTATTAATAACTAGCGAACCGCCCCGGCTTTGCACGGGTGCGATATATTATACATATGAACCTACCTCTTGAATCACTCTATCTAGTTAAAAAACCGTATCAAGATCCGTTGTGTAATTTTAAAGATCTAAGCATACATAAGCATACACAGACAGACAGCGAGACGACTTTGTTTTATATTATGTAATGATTCACAGCAGATACGTTTACATTTCAAGTGACGTTTTACCACAGTCACTCACTTGTTCTACCTTCCCAGAACCGCTCCATTAACACTTTAAACTTATATGGTATGGTATTAAACTTCAAATTGACTTTTGAGTATTTACATAGATTTAATAGGTTGGAAATGCGGACGTCGGGGAATGAAAACTGGCACTTCCACTTGTTTTCTCTATTCCGTGGATAAAACAGTATTACGACATTATGGTTTAGTAAAGCGCCATCTACTAAGCGATATCCGAACTAGCATTACCATCTCAGGAATGTTTTGTCGTCTCTTCTTTGTATTGACGTATTATATCGGGCATGCGCAGAAATTGTCAGTATTGACCTGTTTGTTATGACAACCTGGTAGTTTCATCGATTGAAAAACGGAAGGCGTGGCTTGTGTGGGGGGAATAATTAGTAGGTGTGGTTTGCAAGGGGGGAATAATTATATGGGCGTTGGGCGGTTTCGCGCATGCGCAGAAGTGTTTTATTTCTCCTTCATTTTATGACATCCTGGTAGTAGAAGGCGAAATGGCCATTTGGTTTTCTATTTTTCACTACCTGCACTGTAACACTAGCAGAGTACTTGTTAGAATGTCGATACCGAAGCTGTTAGCCCGCGCTTAGTCAGCATGTGCGTTCAATTGTTTGCTTTTATTACGCTTATTTATACGTATACTTAAAAATACATGTTAGACAAAAACAAATGTTTCAGTTTGAACAGCACGCAAGCATATTATTAATAACTAGCGAACCGCCCCGGCTTTGCACGGGTGCAATATATTACACATATGAACCTACCTCTTGAATCACTCTATCTAGTTAAAAAACCGTATCAAGATCCGTTGTGTAATTTTAAAGATCTAAGCATACATAAGCATACACAGACAGACAGCGAGACGACTTTGTTTTGTTTTATATTATGTGAATGATTCACAGCAGATACGTTTACATTTCAAGTGACGTTTTACCACAGTCACTCACTTGTTCTAAACCTTCCCAGAACCGCTCCATTAACACTTTAAACTTTATGGTATGGTATTAAACTTCAAATTGACTTTTGAGTATGTATAGTGAATATTAAATCTCCAAGAATAACAAGCGGGGGAGAAAGAGAAGAAATAATAGAGTAAAGCTCAGTGAGTATTGACAAACTTGGAACATGAATGTATATAGATATAAAAGGAGCATTGAATGCTCTAATTGCAACAATATTAATAGATTCATTATGAGTCGGGAGAAGAATTTGACTAATTATAATTTTTCTGGAGACTAAAATTGCAGCACCTCCATGACCATCAATTCTGTCTTCACGGAGGCATGAGTATCCTGAGACTCTAAATTGAGCCCCAGGTTGTAACCACATGTCCTGGACAGCAAAAATGGCTGGATTGTACTGGCGGGTTAAAAACAAGTTTTTTTTTTATGTTTAATACTTCTACAGTTCCATTGCAGGAGGGCTGGAAATGTTAACAGATAAGGAGAGAAGCTCAGTAAATTAAGATTTTAAATTTATTGGAAGCTCAGTATCACTATAACGGGAGATTATATTTGTAAGTGTAGATAATAACAAGTCTAAAAGATTGTCATTAGAAGAAATATCTTTTTTTCTCTAAGAAAACACCCATCTGAAAGAACTGATGAAGGAGTTTCTATAATAAAGTTATGGGCTTGTTTATCAAATCCAGATTTAAAAGGTTGGAAATGCGGATGTCGGGGAATGAAAACTGGCACATCCACTTGTTTTCTCTATTCCGTGGATAAAACAGTATTACGACATTATGGTTTAGTAAAGCGCCATCTACTAAGCGATATCCGAACTAGCATTACCATCTCAGGAATGTTTTAGCGTCTCTTCTTTGTATTGACGTATTATATCGGGCATGCGCAGAAATTGTCAGTATTCCTGTTTGTTATGACACCCTGGTAGTTTCATCGATTGAAAAACGGAAGGCGTGGCTTGTGTGGGGGGAATAATTAGTAGGTGTGGTTTGCAAGGGGGGAATAATTATATGGGCGTTGGGCGGTTTCGCGCATGCGCAGAAGTGTTTTATTTCTCCTTCATTTTTTATGACATCCTGGTAGTAGAAGGCGAAATGGCCATTTGGTTTTCTATTTTTCACTACCTGCACTGTAACACTAGCAGAGTACTTGTTAGAATGTCGATACCGAAGCTGTTAGCCCGCGCTTAGTCAGCATGTGCGTTCAATTGTTTGCTTTTATTACGCTTATTTATACGTATGTTTAATAATACATGTTAGACAAAAACAAATGTCTCAGTTTGAACAGCACGCAAGCATATTATTAATAACTAGCGAACCGCCCCGGCTTTGCACGGGTGCAATATATTATACATATGAACCTACCTCTTGAATCACTCTATCTAGTAAAAAAAACCGTATCAAGATCCGTTGTGTAATTTTAAAGAGCTAAGCATACGTACGCATACACAGACAGACAGCGAGACGACTTTGTTTTATTTTATGTAATGATTCACAGCAGAGACGTTTACATTTCAAGTGACATTTTACCACAGTCACTCACTTGTTTTACCTTCCCGGAACCGCTCCATTAACACTTTAAACTTTATGGTATGGTTTTAAAGTTCAAATTGACTCTTGAGTATTATTACGAATCTTTTGTTTGGGAGTATAGAAAAGTGTTGTTCATAGACTTTTTCAGGCAATTTAAATTTCAATAAAAACAAACTTTTTTTTTTTTCAAAAAATAGCCATTCTATTCACTAAAAAACAGAACTTGTTGTCAACGTGATAGTCATTCATAAAAAATTAAATTTTACTGTTCACGCACACAAACAAAACTAAGCGCTTGCGATAAATCGGAGACGACCCGTGCCGGCACGGCGGAGATTATTTGAGAAGTGCCCAAATTTATACAGGAAGTTCAGATTCGGTAGTATAATCGTTTATTGAAATAAAAAACAAAGATTTTTTTTCCATAAATAAATTCCATTCTATTCCCTAAAAAACAGAACGTGTTGACAATGCGATAGTCATTCATATATACCTAAATTTTACTGTGCACGAACTTGTGTGCGTGTTAGTTATGAATGATCGGCGCGTAAAATAAATGAGTTGCGTATAAATCACGCACTTCTTGATATTAATTTAAATGAATGTAATTAATTAATTACGAGTGATTTTAAATATTCATCATTTTTATATAACATTATTTATGTCTAGAATTTAATTAAAAAAATGGATACACTTAGAAAAGCCAACCTGTATGTCTAAAAATGAAGAAGATAAATAATCACAAAAGTGGGAACCCCATGATGTATAGTGAATATTAAATCTCCAAGAATAACAAGCGGGGGAGAAAGAGAAGAAATAATAGAGTAAAGCTCAGTGAGTATTGACAAACTTGGAACATAAATGTATATAGATATAAAAGGAGCATTGAATGCTCTAATTGCAACAATATTAATAGATTTATTATGAGTCGGGAGAAGAATTTGACTAATTATAATTTTTCTGGAGACTAAAATTGCAGCACCTCCATGACCATCAATTCTGTCTTCACGGAGGCATGAGTATCCTGAGACTAAATTGAGCCCCAGGTTGTAACCACATGTCCTGGACAGCAAAAATGGCTGGATTGTACTGGCGGGTTAAAAACAAGTTTTTTTTTTATGTTTAATACTTCTACAGTTCCATTGCAGGAGGGCTGGAAATGTTAACAGATAAGGAGAGAAGCTCAGTAAATTAAGATTTTAAATTTATTGGAAGCTCAGTATCACTATAACGGGAGATTATATTTGTAAGTGTAGATAATAACAAGTCTAAAAGATTGTCATTAGAAGAAATATCTTTTTTTCTTATATTTGTAAGTGTAGATAATAACAAGTCTAAAAGATTGTCATTAGAAGAAATAATAATAATTTTCTCTAAGAAAACACCCATCTGAAAGAACTGATGAAGGAGTTTCTATAATAAAGTTATGGGCTTGTTTATCAAATCCAGATTTAAAAGGTTGGGAATGCGGACGTCGGGGAATGAAAACTGGCACATCCACTTGTTTTCTCTATTCCGTGGTTAAAACAGTTTTACGTTATTATCATCTTCTCCTTTGGACCGTGAAAGTGCTTAGACGTGCTCCTCGTATTTTTTATTAGTGGCAAAAATCCATTTTATTTCATTAATTAAAATCAAAAATACCAACGAGTTAATTCTTCGGCAAAGTACTAGGACTTCATAACTTTTGAGTGATATGCAGAGAAACAGAGGCGGTAAATCGGGTTTGAAAGAGACACCAGCAGTGTAGACAGGCATAACAATCCAGCTGCGCTTCATCGACGTCACTCCAACAACGTGTACATACGTCGCAAGAGTTGTTTGCCCTAAATCATAAGCGGAAGCGATAAAAGATTAAAAAAAAATGCCACTTAAGAGAACACCACCGTCTACTCTACAACAGGAAGCATCGTTGCTGCAGGTCTTTGAATCTGATGCAAATCCAAGTTCTGCTCCACCTACTGATACAGATAATGAAAGCTCCAATATGAATAATAGAAATAGAAATCGACCCCGTAAACGTCAACACGATGATGATCTAGCTTCTTTCATGGTGGAATTAAGGAAATCTATTGGAATTTTAACCAGACAGCAAGATCCTATACAGGAGAACATTCAAGATATTAAGACACAAAACACTGACATCAAACAATCCATGGATTTCATATCAAAGCAATATGAAAACATGAAAAACAAATTGGCCAAAATGGAATTATATAGAAAATCTCATTTAGCCTATATTCAGAGTCTTGAACAAAAGGTAGAGAATTTGGAGAGGTCGCAAAGGCAAGCTAGCATCGAAATAAGAAACATCCCTATGCATAAAGAGGAATCAAAGCAAGATCTGGTGCAACTAGTAAAAAAAGTTGGAAAATCCCTGAATGTCTGCATAGAAGAATCACAGATACACGACGTCTTTCGCCTCAAAACCAAAAAAGAAAATAATCAGCCCATTATTGTGGATCTCACAACAGTTATGTTAAAATAAAATCTGTTAACTTCAGCAAAGTATTACAACAAATCAAAGAAGGACAACAAACTAAATACTGGCGACCTTAACTTAAACGGAGAACCCAAACCAGTTTTTATATCGGAAAGTCTCACCCAGTCGGCGAGGAAACTTTACTTCAGGGCAAGAGAATTCAGTAAAAACTACAACTACGCTTAGTGCTGGACTGCACATGGGAAGGTATTCCTACGTAAGAAGGAGGGTGCTACATGCCGTCGCATTGACACGGAGACTGATTTGCAGAAACTGCCCGAAATTCAAGACTGACTATCTGCCTCTAAAAGTTTATTGTTCCAGGTTCTCTTTGGTAATAATTTATCATATTTGAAAATACTTTTTATTTTATTTTAAGTACGTTAATATTTTTTATTTACTATTAAGGGGGATATTCATTTGTTTTCTCTTCTGGTTGGGTTTATAAATAAAAATAAAAATATAGATATATATTGCATATATAAAATAAATATTATGGCCCAACCAGACGGAAGCCCTCGGCAGGGGAGACCAAACGGCCGAGGGTTAGGGCGAAAGGGAGAGAAACCGGCGTACGATGCGGGCAGTATAGAGGAGCACCGCTTTCTGCATTTGAGCTTGGAGCGATCCGTCCCGGAGTCCCAGTCGCCTCAGATGTTCGGAGAGGCTGACTGGGATTAACCCATTCGCAGACACGACTATCGGGATAATTTCGGCCGGCACACCACCCCACATGTCGGTCACCTCGTGAGCCAGGTCCAGATACTTTGTCTTCTTATCTGTTTCGGCTTTCACGAGGTTTTCGTCAAATGGAATGGTGATGTCGACCAAAAATACCCGCGACTGTGCCCGGTCCATCACCACGATATCAGGTTTGTTCGCGACAATCGTCCTGTCCGTGATGATGGGCCGGTCCCAATAGAGCCTGGCGCGGTCATTTTCGAGCACGGCTTCCGGATAGTACTTGTAGTACGGCAGTTTTCGATCCACAAGGCCGTATTTCAGAGCGAGCTCCTGGTGTAGGATTCTGGCTACTAGGTTGTGTCTATGCAGATACTCAGAGTTAGAAAGCATGGAACAACCGGAGATAACATGCCGAAGCGACTCCCCCGGATGGCGACAAGCTCGACAGATGTCGACGGTGCCATCCCTTAGGATGTATCTCCTATAGTTGTTCGTCTCAATAACCTGATCCTTTATCGCACAGACAAAACCTTCGGTTTCCCCAAAGAGGTCACCGAAACGTAGCCAGTTAAGGGAGGCAACAGTATCTACGAAAGGCTCGTGTAGAGCCTTGTAGAACCTCCCGTGGAGCTCTTTCTCCTTCCATACAGCCTCTCGGTCGGAAACGCTCAGTACTCCCGGGTCCTACCATTGCTCGTTGGCTAAGGATAGAGGGGTAAGTTCTTACTGTATTCCACAACTAATAACGTCCGTGTAGATTGACTCATCCGATCTCGCCAGAAAGTAGTTACGGAGGCTGCACACCTCGCGATTGTGCATGGTGAGGGCGCTTAAAAAGTCCCTCCCCCCATGCTTCCGCGGAAGGTACAGCCTCATCACTGACGATCTCGGATGATGCATTCTGTGGGACGTCATAGTTGTGCGGACTTTTCGGTCCAGGGCGTTGAGCTCAGTTTGAGTCCACCTGAGTATGCCAAAGGTATACATGAGGACGGACATGACCCAGCCGTTAAAAGCACGTGCCTTGTTCGCGCCTGACAAATGGCTATTAAACACCTTTGTCAGGCGTGCAAAAAACAAGTCACAAACTGACTGTTTCATGCCAGCCTCATCGATACACATATTTTGTGACATACCCAGTGTAACGTCCTATTAATAATAATAAACATACACACTACTGAAAACGGTGCCGGTCTGGGGGCGTCTTCCGTTAAATGACGCCCTAAATTATAATGGATGATGGACTCCCAGAGAATACGCATAGGGCCGCTGTCTGGGGGCCGCCAGGGCACGTCTGGAGCTGGCGCTGGACGTGGCAGCATGCGGGACGCCAGCCGAGTGCGGGGTACTGCACGACCACCCAGCAGTACCTCGCATCCATCATCCCCCCACCAGTTGGCTTGGTGTCGGCAGGGTCCTCTCGGATCCAGCAATCGGCACCCGCCGCTGGTGGAATACGCCGCTTGCGCTGGACTGAAAAAATGAACAGGAACGCAATGCGGGCGTATCTTAGGGCGAAAGGGAGTGAAACTGGAGGGTTTGCGTATCGGGCAAGGATGCATCGCTTTTTTTGCTGAGCTGGAGCCATCTATAACCGTCACCGAGCAAAACCTGGCAGACCGAGTTCGGTACATCATGCGCTCAAAAATATTTGATGATACCGAGCTCGAACGACTACGACGTGAGGCTGTTCCCTCATTGGATGAAAATGTAGTGGCTGGGGATACGGCCCCGCAAGCTACGGACCCTGCAGGGTTACAAGCAGATGCGGAGGCCGCGGTTAACTCCCCGGCTCCTGTAGATTCGTGCGATGATGGAATAGTTGCCCAAGAAATAGAGCAGGTGGGAAGCATATTGGAGGAGGCAATTCTGGAGGTGCGCGAAACGCCTCTCGAGAGTCGACCACGTCTCCCCCGCATACCCCTAAGTAAGCGGAGTCGGTCTGTCGTGAGATCTCTTAACCCGATGCTGGCAACCTATTTGGAAGCTAGCCGGGACCTTTGCGATACGGACTCAATTCTCTTTGGCGCTGCACTGGCAGTATGCCGAATCGTTGGCGCCAAACTTCCCAAGGCTGGAAGTGCTACCAGATGGAGAAGAAGAATTGAGGACCGTATCGCAAAGGTAAGGGCCATCATCGGCAGGCTGATAAGCTTCAGGTCGGGCAATAATAGGCCCAGAATTGTGCGCACCGTTAGGATGGCGTTCGCTGGGACCAACATAAACTTGTCCCAGCCGGACATTACGCAAAAACTAACGGAGCGCATAGATGACCTGAAGCAGAGGATCGCTGCTTGGGGGAAGCGGATTCGGAGATATTCCGAGAGGGCGCCGTCCTCTCGGTTTAGCCAGAATCGCCTCTTCCAGAGTGACCAAAAGAGGCTCTACAAATCTTTAGAGCGACCAATGAGTTGTGGAACGGGCCAAGGACCGGACCAGGCAGACATTGTCGCCTTCTGGCGCAGCCTGTGGTCAGAGCCCGTAGACCACAGTGAGGGCCCTTGGACACAAGTCGTGGCGAGCCAATGTGTAGACATTACACCCATGGACCCGGTCGTCATAACATCCGACGACGTATCTGAGGCAGTCCGTAGAGCCCCGAACTGGAAAAGTCCGGGACTCGACGGGCTGCATCACTACTGGCTGAAGGGGTTCGTGGTGTGTCATGCTGTGCTCGCCCGACAGTTCCAAGAGGCTCTCGATCAGAGGTCGCTCCCGAGCCTCTTTACTACTGGGGTCACTCATTTGGTTCCTAAAGATCAGGTTACCACAGACCCGAGTAAGTACCGCCCCATTACGTGTCTACCTACCATCTATAAGACACTGACATCTATTCTGAGTATGAGAATCACCCGGCATATTAATGTGAATCGGATTATGTCTCGTACTCAGAATGGATGTCGGGGCGGCGGTCGTGGAACCAAGGAACCGCTTCTCATCGACGCGGTCATTGGTAAAATGGTTAAACGCAACCGTCGGAACCTCTCCGCCGCCTGGATAGACTACAAAAAGGCATTCGACTCGGTGTCCCATACAATGGCTAAAGAGGGTCCTCGAACTATACAAAGTAGACTGTACAGTAAGAGACTTCCTCGAGCACTGTATGGGGCAATGGAGTACGATCCTTTGTCATCTAGGCGAACGGATGACGGCTGCGGAATACCGGATAAGGATACGACGGGGTATTTTCCAGGGCGACTGTTTGAGTCCAATATGGTTTTGCCTCTCCCTGAATCCTCTCAGCGTATTACTGGAGGGCTCGGGGGGAGGATTTCAGCTTCGGAGAGGAGGGACAAAAGTGACCCACCTTTTCTACATGGATGACTTCAAGTTATTCGCCTCCAATCGCTCCCATTTGATGGAATTGCTTAAAGTCACTTGTGATTTCAGCAATTCTATCAAAATGGAGCGAGGGACGGATAAGTGTGCGGTCCTTCATGTCGAAAGGGGTAAGGTCACTAATACGGCGGGCATAGACTTATCTATGCCCGTTAACATAAGGACCCTCTCTGAGGCTGAAACATATCAATACCTGGGTATGTCACAAAACATGTGTATCGATGAGGCTGGCATGAAACAGTCAGTTCGTGATGTGTTTTTTGCACGCCTGACAAAGGTGTTTAACAGCTATTTGTCAGGCGTGAACAAGGCACGCGCATTTTAACGGCTGGGTCATGCCAGTCCTCATGTATACCTTTGGCATACTCAGGTGGACTCAAACTGAGCTCAATGCCCTGGACCGAAAAGTCCGCACAACTATGACGTCCCACAGAATGCATCATCCGAGATCGTCAGTGATGAGGCTGTACCTGCCGCGGAAGCATGGCGGGAGGGGCTTTTTGAGCGCCCTTACCATGCACAATCGCGAGGTGTGCTGCCTCCGCAACTACTTCCTGGCGAGATCGGATGACTCAATCTACACGGACGTCATTAGTTGTGATAAAGGACTTACCCCTCTATCCTTAGCCAACGAGCAATGGCAGGACCCGGGAGTACTGAGCGTTTCCGACCGAAAGGCCGTATGGAAGGAGAAAGAGCTCCACGGGAGGTTCTACAAGGCTCTACACGAGCCTTTCGTAGATACTGTTGCCTCCCTTAACTGGCTACGTGTCGGTGACCTCTTTGGGGAAACCGAAGGTTTTGTCTGTGCGATACAGGATCAGGTTATTAAGACGAACAACTATCGGAGATACATCCTAAAGGATGGCACCGTCGACATCTGTCGAGCTTGTCGCCATCGCGGGAAGTCGCTTCGGCATGTTATCTCCGGTTGTTCCATGCTTTCTAACTCTGAGTATCTGCATAGACACAACCTAGTAGCCAGAATCCTACACCAGGAGCTCGCTCTGAAATACGGCCTCGTGGAACGGAAACTGCCGTATTATAAGTACTCTCCGGAGGCCGTGCTCGAAAATGACCGCGCCAGGCTCTATTGGGACCGGTCCATCATCACGGACAGGACGAGTGTCGCGAACAAACCTGATATCGTGTTGATGGACCGGGCACAGTCGCGGGTATTTTTGGTCGACATTACCATTCCATAAGACGAGAACCTCGTGAAAGCCGAAACAGATAAGAAGACGAAGTATTTGGACCTGGCTCACGAGGTGACCGACATGTGGGGTGGTGTGCCGACCGAAATTATCCCGATAGTCGTGTCTGCGAATGGGTTGATCCCAGTCAGCCTCTCTAAACATCTGAGGCGACTAGGACTCCGGGACGGATCGCTCCAGGCTCAAATGCAGAAGGCGGTGCTCCTCGATACCGCCCGCATCGTCCGCCGGTTTCTCTCCCTTTCGCCCTAACCCTCGGCCGTTTGGTCTCCCCTGCCGAGGGCTTCCGTCTGGTTGGGTCCTGTTTATATATGTATTATATGAAATATTTATTTAAATATATATGTTTATTTTTATCCATAATATTTATTTTATATATGCAATATATATCTATATCTTTATTTTTATTTTTATTTATAAACCCAACCAGGCGAGAAAACAAATGAATATCCCCCCAATAATAAACATTATTATTAATTAATCATAATTAACATGAAAATAAAACGTTTAAGAACGTTTAATCACAATAACAGTTAATAATATATACTTAAATTTAAGAAATGTAAGTGTTAGTATGAAAAAATGATATTACCAAAAATTGATAAAAAATAGTTAAAAATCACTTAAAATGCTCAAAAAAGGATATTTATTAAAAATATAGCAAGATACGATCACTATTATGTCAATTAAATACAATTCCATACTTAGTGATTTCTAAGGGAAGTATTATGTACCGTGCGGGGACACAATTGTATGATCGTACATATATAAGTACAGAGGTCGATCGCGACTCTTAGTACTATATCATCATATGGAAGTAAGGTCTAATGAATAAAAGTGATAATATGTGAAGGCTCAGAGAAAAAATAATAAATATATAAACATAATGAAGAACAATGAATGACTTGGGACTTTATAAGACATATTACTATGGAGTTGCGTGGTACTTCTGTACGACGATATGGTCTACGGTAAACGTGGAACCATGAATGGATATGTTTTGAGTGGGGGACATATCATCGATAGCTGGTGGTAGTTGGCGTCTTAGTGACCATCACTATGATACGTTAGCTGTCATTCGGCATAGTAAGAGTTTAGGTGGTAGTTGGCGTCTTAGTGTGTTGCACTATGATACGTCGACTGATCATCTGACTTTGGGGAGTCTGGTGGTGGCTTGCGTCTTAGTGTATTCCACTATGATACGTTGGCTATTACTTGACTTGGGTGGGGGTCCGTTGGTGGTTGGCGTCTTAGTGTTTACGCTATGATACGTCGACTATCATTCGGATCGTGAAAGAGTATGTTTGGACACTTCGTGTGTTCCGAGTATATTCTAAACTTTGAAGCCGAAGTTGATTGGAGTTGTATTGGTGTATTGTGAGGGTGTGCCACCTACGCGATAGTCACATTGATGCGTGCGGCTATATGCAGTAATGCGTCTTGTGGTATTTGCGGGGTGATCTGCGCCTAATATCATTGCATTGTATGATTCTGGTTGACGGAGGTTCGAGGTGATGATGTCTGCTGTGTATGCGGATAGGCTGTATGTTGGCGTGTTGTATTGATGCATGTTGCATTTGGTGACATTGCGTCTTGCGACATTGGCTTGGGAGACGACGCTATTCATAATGGCCGAGTCTGCGTCTCGGTTTGATGCACATCTCAGTAGATTTGTCCAAATCGGGTCCCTGATGACGGAACTGCAGACTGTCTGACCTCTTTATACGTTTTATCATTATTAACGAATCTCAGTAAAGTTCCCACCGTTCGAACGAATAATGGCAACTTGCTGGTGGGTGAGACAAACTTGATCGAAAATACATTATACTCAACGTCAGAGACACTGACAAATAATTATATGTTGCCAATTATAAACCCTTCTGATGGCTAAACATAAAAATCACAACTATGGCTATATCTGACTATTTCAATGGTTGGTGGAGCATATGCGTTTACCTCATGTGGATGGTAGCTGGCGGGAGAAAATCTCTCAAGGCTGCGGCGATGCCGTGCAACGTTTTAACCATACCCTTGGGGTGAGCAGTGACTCATAACGCGCTCTGCGACGAAATGTCGTGCTAACCTTTTTAATGGTGGTGATGCCAAAACACTAACAATCACGTCTGCAGTCGCGGCGATCTGGCAAAAGTGGTGGCGCTTACGGAGGGCTTATTATATCATAGGGCCAGAGTGCCTGATCTTTAACACATGCCCAAAACCGTATTGACGTACATTCACGAAGTCTGGATTTGTCGTCGGCTTGTATGACGTTACACGCATTGACATGCGCGACTTCGGTCAAAGTTTGTGCTTACGCACTGCCAAGGGGCCAAGCCCTCTTTATGCTGGTAAAACAGCTTTGCAATGGACTTCGGTCCTTTCCCCAACTTTTTGTCCCTCTTCTGGGGGGGGGGGGGGGGGGCGCAATATGTTGGTTGGCGCTCACCGCATACGGCGTGGGTGAGTGTTTTCATGGAGCCGTGTGCCTTCCCTACATTTTTTTAAAATGTGGGGGAGAATGTGTGTGGAGAAAAAATGATAAATACAGGGTGTTACAGAAAGGTGTTGTAACATTTAAAGGCGTGTATATATATCAGACTTTGAATCAAATGGCATAATTTCAAAATACGAATCTAAGCATTTTTTGACGATAAAAATTTTAAAAATTATTAACTGTAACAACCCTGATTATAGAAGTCACTGACCGCGCATCGGTGTTATCACTCCAAACTCACACACGCATACATCTGATCGCCCGACTTATTCCCCTCTCCCTCCACTCCTCGTTACGTCATTGCCCCACTTCCCGCACCTCAAGTTTATCGGTCCCCTCCGCCCGCCCCTCGCCAACCAAACTGACAACGACCGCATCGCGCTGCAGGTCCTGACGATGCTCTAATACAATGAAACACCGTGCTTATCATCAAAATTTATTTGAATTTATCGGATTTTGTCACAACAGAAAGACACGAAATAGCTATACTGATAGTCCATGAGCCCTACTTAATATGTTATTGATTAAAGAATAGGTATTCATTATCGGGAAATAAAACACAGACACACTACTTTTACTACGTTTATTTTTCTAAGCAAATATCCGCGTCATACCTACATAAAAACATTTTTTACATGGAATTAATAATAGATTTCATGAGACAATTTCCACTGTAACTTATAATTTTTTAGTATTGAGATTTTGGATTAAACATTAAATCGCTTGCAATGGAAGGTAAAAACATTTAAGGTTACATCTTACAACGCCGATAAATTTATTCAACACAACATCAGTGAGATACATTACTATTAACTTCATGAGAAAATGTGAAAATTTCAGAGCAAAATTATTTTCATGTGATGGCAGCTTAAAATTTTATTTATTTTTCCTATCAAAATTGTAGCACAAAGTACAGACTAAGATCTATAAAAATTCGGGATGACCGAACATCAGAATATCGGGATATTCCACGCGGATCGGCACATCTGGTAACGCTAGTTCTAGCGAGTGCGGTAAATACAAAGGCGGTCTTTGTTAACTGTTTGACGCCGACCATCTACGTGGACTGATGGATTTGAATAGAAGGTCATTCAAAACACGTGTAATTAGTTCGAAGAATCATAACTGTAAACTGATAGTTATGCTTATGGATCCATAAAATAACTTTTTTTACTTTTTTCAGAATACTTTGTACACTGAATAAGTATTAACGCAATGAATTTAATGTTGTCAGAAGTAGCCAAAACATTACCTCTTCTGGTTTGTATTTCATCCGCAAGGGACTGACCTATCTTTGCAAAGAATTCATTTATTAGGTTTACTGATTCATGCGGGTGGGTCTTCGGCGATGTTTAACAACTCAGTGGGGGGTGGAATTGGTTTCTTTAGACTAATGACTTTATTGATTGTGTTCCACACCTCTTTCGGATTATTTTTATTCTTTTTGAATTCATTTTGTTCATACTCAGTTTTTAGTTTTTTTAAAAGATTATTACAGAAGTTACGATATCTAGTATAGGTTAGTTGTAATATGGCGTTGTTAGGATCAAGTTTAGCTTTTTTATGTAACCTGTCACGATTTCTGATGCATCGTACAAGACCCGGTGTTATGCATGGCTTAATAGCTCGTCTTCGATGTGGAACGTGGATCATTGATGAGTGGTAAGAAATTGCTTTAGATATTATATTAATCAGAGAAATTGCTGCCAGATTTGCGTTCGCAGCATGATATACAGGGTTAAAGTCTGTAACAGATAATTCATGGACTAAATTTGGGTAATCGATTTTCCTAATGGTGGCTTTGGCTTCATTTCTTAGGATTTTACCCTCTAGCACAAATATAATCGGAGCATGATCAGTTATGAGTGAGTCGAGGATAAAGGTTTTAGAGCATCGATTTGATCTTAGCATGACGTGATCAAGACAGCTATTTATGCGTGTCGGGATAACGTGCGTTGGAATTAGACCATAGGATGCCAATAGGTCAATATAGCTGTTACGATTTGGATCAGAGCTATTAGACATAGCTTGTCTATATTTATATCTCCGATTAGGATAATTGATTTAACAGATGCTAATGAGTTCAAGCAATTTTCAAGACTATCACAAAAGTTGCCAATATTGTTATATGATGGTGATCTGTACACAGTTATAATTGCAATTTCATCCCCAAATCTTAAAATAAGACTATTAGAGTCATTTAATTCTGTCACCAATAGAGTTTTATGCTGAATTTCGGACTTAACAAAAATTACAACTCCATCGTTCTGATTGTGGTAGCACGAGGCAATGATGTATATCCTGGAATTTCTGGAACACTTAACAATTTACTCAACCAACATTCAGTTAAGACCAGGACATCGCATTGGAAAAAGATTCTCTCTAGTAAAACAGTAAAAGCGTCAAAGTTACGTGATACATTCCGTATATTTGTGTGCATAACTGAAATAGATCCTTGTAACGTAGCTATGTGATTAATAAGAGATTCAGGACTACACACCATACTTTGAGATAATTCAAGAAGGTCAATATCATCAAAGATATCCGTTATTGGGTCTAGTTTTAGATATTCTAGAAATCAGTGGTGTTGAACCGAGTGCGTAATAGTTCCCCCTTTTAAGTACGAATGTTTCTAAGACAATTAAAGATAGTATGAATGCCGTATCTAATCTATATTTGTATGATGTGAGTGTGGTAACCTTGTTCACAAAGAGTATTAATTGTATCAACGAATAATAATAATAGTAAATAAGGTCTGCCAGGTTTTGCTCGGTGACAGTTATAGATGGCTCCAGCTCAGCAAAAAAGCGATGCATCCTTGCCCGATATGCAAACCCTCCAGTCTCACTCCATTTCACCCTAAGATACGCCCGCATTGCGTTCCTATTCATTTCTTCAGTCCAGCGCAAGCGGCGTATTCCACCAGCGGCGGGTGCCGATTGTGGATCCGAGAGGACCCTGCCGACACCAAGCCAACTGGTGGGGATGATGGATGCGAGGTACTGCTTGGTGGTCGTGCAGTACCCCGCACTCGGCTGGCGTCCCGCATGCTGCCACGTCCAGCGCCAGCTCCAGACGTGCCCTGGCGGCCCCCAGGCAGCGGCCCTATGCGTATTCTCTGGGAGTCCATCATACATTATAGTTTAGGGCGTCATTTAACGGAAGATGCCCCCAGACCGGCACCGTTTTCAGTAGTGTGGCCGAACGCACAAACGGGCCTATGCACCCTCATTTATGCCGAGGCACGGTGCAAACACCTATTGGCAAGGCGCTGACTGATTGCGCCGACGCAACAGTTCTGTCACTTGAATTGTTACGCCGGTGGGCGATGGGGTCGTCACATCCCTACGCTTATTCACGTCCCTACGCCTATTTGATGATACCGAGCTCGAACGACTACGACGTGAGGCTGTTCCCTCATTGGATGAAAATGTAGTGGCTGGGGATACGGCCCCGCAAGCTGCGGACCCTGCAGGGTTACAAGCAGATGCGGAGGCCGCGGTTAACTCCCCGGCTCCTGTAGATTCGTGCGATGATGGAATAGTCGCCCAAGAAATAGAGCAGATGGGAAGCATATTGGAGGAGGCAATTCTGGAGGTGCGCGAAACGCCTCTCGAGAGTCGACCACGTCTCCCCCGCATACCCCTAAGTAAGCGGAGTCGGTCTGTCGTGAGGTCTCTTAACCCGATGCTGGCAACCTATTTGGAAGCTAGCCGGGACCTTTGCGATACGGACTCAATTCTCTTTGGCGCTGCACTGGCAGTATGCCGAATCGTTGGCGCCAAACTTCCCAAGGCTGGACGTGCTACCAGACCAGGTAGCACTATCCCAGCATGGAGAAGAAGAATTGAGGACCGTATCGCAAAGGTAAGGGCCATCATCGGCAGGCTGATAAGCTTCAGGTCGGGCAATAATGTGCGCACCGTTAGGATGGCGTTCGCTGGGACCAACATCAACTTGTCCCAGCCGGACATTACGCAAAAACTAACGGAGCGCATAGATGACCTGAAGCAGAGGATCACTGCTTGGGGGAAGCGGATTCGGAGATATTCCGAGAGGGCGCCGTCCTCTCGGTTTAGCCAGAATCGCCTCTTCCAGAGTGACCAAAAGAGGCTCTACAAATCTTTAGAGCGACCAATGAGTTGTGGAACGGGCCAAGGACCGGACCAGGCAGACACTGTCGCCTTCTGGCGCAGCCTGTGGTCAGAGCCCGTAGACCACAGTGAGGGCCCTTGGACACAAGTCGTGGCGAGTCAATGTGCAGACATTACACCCATGGACCCCGTCGTCATAACACCCGACGACGTATCTGTGGCAGTCCGTAGAGCCCCGAACTGGAAAAGTCCGGGACTCGACGGGCTACATCACTACTGGCTGAAGGAGTTCGTGGTATGTCATGCTGTGCTCGCCCGACAGTTCCAAGAGGCTCTCGATCACAGGTCGCTCCCGAGCCTCTTTACTACTGGGGTCACTCATTTGGTTCCTAAAGATCAGGTTACCACAGACCCGAGTAAGTACCGCCCAATTACGTGTCTACCTACCATCTATAAGACACTATTCTGAGTCTATTCTGAGTATGAGAATCACCCGGCATATTAATGTGAATCGGATTATGTCTCGTACTCAGAATGGATGTCGGGGCGGCGGTCGTGGAACCAAGGAACCGCTTCTCATCGACGCGGTCATTGGCAAAATGGTTAAACGCTACCGTCGGAACCTCTCCGCCGCCTGGATAGACTACAAAAAGGCATTCGACTCAGTGCCCCATACATTGCTAAAGAGGGTCCTCGAACTGTACGAAGTAGACTGTACAGTAAGAGACTTCCTCGGGCACTGTATGGAGCAATTGAGTACGATCCTTTGTCACCTAGGCGAGCGGATGACAGCTGCGGAATACCGGATAAGGATACGACGGGGTATTTTCCAGGGTGACTGTTTGAGCCCAATATGGTTTTGCCTCTCTCTGAATCCTCTCAGCGTATTACTGGAGAGCTCGGGGGGAGGTTTTCAGCTTCGGAGAGGAGGGAAAAAAGTGACCCACCTTTGCTACATGGATGACCTCAAATTATTCGCCTCCAATCGCTCCCATTTGATGGAATTGCTTAAAGTCACTTGTGATTTCAGCAATTCTATCAAAATGGAGCTTGGGACGGATAAGTGTGCGGTCCTCCATGTCGAAAGGGGTAGGGTCGCTAACACGGAGAGCATAGATTTATCTATGCCCGTTAACATAAGGACCCTCTCTGAGGCTGAAACATACCGATACCTGGTGTAACGGAACCCTCCTTTATGCATATATATAATTTAAACTTATATATATTTTTACCCCGTTATATGAATAAATCATATAACATCTTTACGTGACCAAGATAATTTATTGATCTTTCTATATGATCTTTCTAAAGGTAATAATTAGCCCTATGAAATATTATTGTGACCGTCATATTCGGTAGGACCTCATTTACGTTGTGTTTATTTAGTAACTTGATTCTTTTAGGTGTATCTTGGATAGATAATTATTCACTAGTCGTGGTATAAGCCAGAGATAATGCCAGATTGCTTTCTTATTAACTAATCCCGACTCGCTTGAGACGGGCTCAGAGTATATAGTATACTCCCTCTCACGCTTGTAAAGGGCTCACAATATAATTTTAAAATAATATCCCTTCTCTCTTGAAAAGGACTCACATCAATTTTACATACCCGATACAAGTCAACAGCTCCCCCACATTTTAAGGACCGAAGTCCATTGCAAGTTTTATCAGCATAAAGAGGGCTTGGCCCCTTGGCAGTGCGTAAGCACAAACTTTGACCGAAGTCGCGCATGTCAATGCGTGTAACGTCATACAAGCCGATGACAAATCCAGACTTCGTGAATGTACGTCAATACGGTTTTGAGCATGTGTTAAAGATCAGGCACTCTGGCCCTATGATATAATAAGCCCTCCGTAAGCGCCACCACTTTTGCCAGATCGCCGCGACTGCAGACGTGATTGTTAGTGTTTTGGCATCACCACCTTTAAAAAGGTTAGCACGACATTTCGTCGCAGAGCGCGTTATGAGTCACTGCTTACCCCAAGGGTATGGTTAAAACGTTGCACGGCATCGCCGCAGCCTTGAGAGATTTTCTCCCGCCAGCTACCATCCACATGAGGTAAACGCATATGCTCCACCAACCATTGAAATAGTCAGATATAGCCATAGTTGTGATTTTTATGTTTAGCCATCAGAAGGGTTTATAATTGGCAACATATAATTATTTGTCAGTGTCTCTGACGTTGAGTATAATGTATTTTCGATCAAGTTTGTCTCACCCACCAGCAGGTTGCCATTATTCGTTCGAACGGTGGGAACTTTACTGAGATTCGTTAATAATGATAAAACGTATAAAGAGGTCAGACAGTCTGCAGTTCCGACATCAGGAACCCGATTTGGACAAATCTACTGAGATGTGCATCAAACCAAGACGCAGACTCGGCCATTATGAATAGCGTCGTCTCCCAAGCAAATGTCGCAAGACGCAATGTCACCAAATGCAATATGCATCAATACAACACGCCAACATACAGCGTATCCGCATACACAGCAGACATCATCACCTCCAACCTCCGTCAACCAGAATCATACGATGCAATGATATTAGGCGCAGATCACCCCGCAAATACCACAAGACGCATTACTGCATATAGCCGCACGCATCAATGTGACTATCGCGTAGGTGGCACACCCTCACACTACACCAATATAACTCCAATCAACTTCGGCTCCAAAGTTTAGAATAACGTATCATAGTGATCAAAGCTAACGTATCATAGTGATCAAAGCTAACGTATCATAGTGATCAAAGCTAACGTATCATAGTGATCAAAGCTAACGTATCATAGTGATCAAAGCTAACGTATCATAGTGATGGTCACTAAGACGCCAACTACCACCAGCTATCGATGATATGTCCCCCACTCAAAACATATCCATTCATGGTTCCACGTTTACCGTAGACCATATCGTCGTACAGAAGTACCACGCAACTCCATAGTAATATCAAAATCAAAATCAAAATCAAAAATATATTTATTCAAATAGACGCTTGCGCGCTCTTATGAATCGTCAAATTTTACATCAAAGATTATGTGTATAGGTTCGTAAGGTACCACCGGTTCGGAAAGCGGTTTCTGTTGAGAAGAGACCGGCAAGAAACTCAACAGTTGCTCTTTTTCAAAAATATCAGGGTACAATATAATATACAGGTATAATAGTCTTATTCTAGCCTACGTGAGTATCAACAGTATTAACTCCACACATTGGCGTCGTCGAGATATTCCGAAATGGTATAATGTGCTTTAATCATCAGTTGATTTTTAATTTTACATTTAAATTGGTCAAGCGGCAGACTTAATATCGACTGTGGGATTTTATTATACATGCACACACTTTGCCCCATGAACGACTTATTTACTTTTTGTAGACGAAACAATGGCGTAGTAAGTTTGTCCTTATTTCTAGTGTTTATTTTATGTCTGTCACTATTCTTTAGGTAATAATTAAGGTTATGACGTATATACAAAACATTACAATAAATGTATTGACAAGCAACAGTGAGTATATTAACCTCTTTGAAAAGATCTCTGAGTGAATTCCGGGCTCCGATATTGTAGATTGCTCGGACAGCTCTTTTTTGAAGAATAAATATAGAATTTATATCTGATGCACTACCCCACAACAAAATGCCGTAAGACAAGATGCTGTGAAAATAACTAAAGTAAACAAGTCTGGCAGTGTCGATGTCTGTTAGCTGCCTAACCCTTCTAATCGCAAAAACCGCGGAGCTCAGCCGATTCGCAAGAGATGATATATGGGGACTCCACTGGAGCTTTGAATCTACTGTAATTCCCAGAAATATAGCAGACTCAACTGGATTAATGGGTACGTTATTTAATATTAAACTAAAACTTTTCCTTCTTATACTTTGAAGGGTAAAAAGAATACATCTGGTTTTTTTGGCATTTAATACCATATTATTAATAGTAAACCAGTGGAGGATATGTGAAAGTGCACTATTCACGTCGTCATAATTTAATACGTTTCGGTCAACTTTAAAAATAAGCGATGTATCGTCAGCAAACAGTACAACATCACACCCCACTGGCATAAAAGGGGAGATCATTAATATATACTAAAAATAATAATGGGCCCAAGATTGATCCTTGTGGGACTCCCATTTTCATCTGGGACCCAGCGGAATTAACATCATTTATAGATACTTTTTGAATTCTATTACTAAGGTAAGAGGCAATGAGATTGAGGGCGATGCCACGAATGCCGTAATATTCTAGCTTTTGAAGGAGAGTTTTATGGTCTACGCAGTCGAAGGCTTGTGAAAGGTCACAAAAGACACCTATTACATCTTGTGACCTTTCCCAGGCGTTATAAATATGTTTGACAAGTGCGACGCCCGCATCTGTTGTTAATCTGCCTTTAGTGAATCCATATTGCTCATCGTGAAAGATTTTGTTCACATTGGCGTGCAGCCAAAACGGAGCGGTCTGTTTTATACTCTCTACCGAGCGTCCGGTGCACGTGCTGCTAGCGCATAATCTCGCTGTCTCTTTCTTGCACTAGATGACAGCTACCGTCATATACCTAAAGAACAATGGCGAACTTCCATACATAATTTTATTTCAAATTAAATTGTTACGTCTTCGAGTAAAAAATATATTATTTAATTCACCAATAGATTACGAACTTTTTTATGCAAGAATTTTGTTTAAAGGAGGCCGAGAATAGGAGATATTCAGTTTTTAAAGATTTTTTGGGGGTTATTACTATCACTTCTATTTTTACCAGGGTTGGATTTAGGTGCGGTAAAAAAGACAGTACAAAAAATTTTAAAAGGGTGTAACACTTTTTTTTCGACGCCTCGTACCCTTAAGATTCGAGTGCCTTATATTGGCAATCCATAGTGGATCGTATAGCGATATCTATCGTGAACAATACAATTTAGTTGAATGGGATCCTTAGCAAATCTATATTTCATTTATCATAGATGGCGTTAGGTCACCTTGTTGTTTTGTCTTTGTTTATTTCCTTAGATTATTTCGGTACTAGTGATTTTATTGTCTTATATATAATATATGACAATAAAATATAAATATAAAATACTATCATTTTAATTATGTTGAACTGATATCAAGCAAATTTGTTTTTACATAATTTTCGATTAGAAACATTGTCTTGTTTAGCATAGTCTATGTTGATGGTGTCATCTGTCGTTCCGAGGAGAACGACGGTCGGTTTCGTCTTGAAGTTTGTTTGTCTTATTGGAGCTCTGAGGCGGCCGCCGCCTGGCGGCAGCGCCTCTGCATAGTTCCAGAATGTAGGAAAGGAGTATGTAGCATCCTAGGCCACATCCTTTTACATCCTACTTGTATATGGCTTCTTGGCCTTTATATTTTATATAAAAAACCCACATCTTTGTGCATGTATTTTTGGGATCTGACTGTTTTCGGTCCATCATTCGTTTGTTAACAATTGGTATTTTGTTACAGGGTTTTTTTTTTATTGGTTTCTCTTTCTTCTTTAATGCTACCTCGTATCACTCTGATCTGCTTCTCTCTGATGGCTTGATATCGAACCGCGTGTTCGCCTTATATGCAACTGCATATATATTAAGAATCTGAGGGGTAAATGTAAATAACTTTAACTCCGGCGTAATTCAAATCAAATAAATTTTAAACGATAGAGAAAAATCTCTAATGAATTAATCAACAAGCAGAATTCGGCGGTCGCTTATAGTTTTCGAGAAAAAAAATATTTAAAACTTGTTTTTTGTACTAAGAAATCCACCATTTTATTTGTTTGACTTCAAAAACTCAATACACAGTTCTGCCAACATGATAAATATAGGAAAGCGGGCGACATCATACACGTATCGATATTCCGATTTTTTTAATTTAATGAATCACAGAACCGACACAGAGCGAATCCGACTCGGATAGATTAGGTTAGAAGGTTCAGGCGGGAGCGGAGCTCCCGCCTTAACCTTCGATGTTAGGTTTTTTTTTTATGACCACCAAGAAATACGAGCTGAATTGGCATATTGACAACAAAAAATGGCGGATTTCTATAGTAAAAATCACACTATTTCATTATTTATTTTTTCGAAAACTAGAAGCGACCGCCGAATTCTGCTTGTTGATAAATTCATAAGTGATTTTTCTCTATCGTTTAAAATTTATTTGATTTGAATTACGCCGGAGTTAAAGTTATTTACATTTACCATCTGAGGTCCTGCTGTCCACGTGTAACTTGAAGCCGCGGACTAGCTGAATGCCCCTCGGTGGCATGTGAGCATTGCTGAGCTGAGGTCTTCACCCTTATTTGGAAAGTGGGAAGGCAAGCCTGGTTATGTTTCCTTCTGGTATGTGTTTGCTCTAATCTAACTAGCCATTAAACTCATGATTATATTTATATACTGCTTTGTGACAGTGATTAATTTAATGTATACTTAACTCTTAATGTAACTATTACTATGCCTGATTGGTTAGATCTCACTCCTTCTATATTTTTAACTTGATATAGTTTAGTTTTATATTCAAACCTTGTATCAATAAACTCTAAAACTGTTAAGGAATATATCTTTTATTTCCACTAAGTAAATCCCTTAGAATAAGCATTATTCTGTCTTGCACGGGGCGGGCTGGCGCCTATTTAATATAAATTCTGTCCGTCCCCGTGACTGGGTCACCGAGCCTCACCCTGTGGTCTTGATTGGTCCGATTGAGTCAGCCGGAGCGAACCTCTACACCGATCTCCCACTGGTGGAGTCGGGGAGGATGTTTCAAGGGTAAAATTTGACAAAAACTTATAGTACAATATTATAATACTAATAATTAATGCACTAAAAATAAGTTATTTTACTCAAACACTCGCAGAAAATTATTATCTTTTTGAATAAGAATAGAACGCCCGCGTACCATAAAAATAATAAATTAATCGATAGACAAGTGGTAAAAATTAAAAAAGCGCGGGAAATGTCGAAAGAGCGGGAGTGTTTTTTTGAATTTAAAATTTGAAAATATCTTTTATAGATTAGATAGGTGTAAAGTAGAGTAAATATCTGTTTTATTAGTTTATAATTTGTAGCTCCTGTAAATATTTCTTCGTAGGGTAAGTTTTTAATTAATTTATTTTGTTTCCTCCATGGGAGACGAACCACCCGATCCTGGGGGCACAGTCCCACAGGTGTCTCACCATGTCACAATTGAGCATTGTGAATCTTCGATAGATACGGATGCAAGTTCGGTTAATAATGCATTGCTACCGAGAAAGCGCACATATGCTCTCAGAATATGCAAACATCGTAATAAGAAAAGAAAGCGTCATGGCAAGGCCGATAAAGAAAACGGCTGTTTTTGTTTAAATGATAATAATAATAATTGTGATATTCCAATACCTATCACAATGGCCACTAGTGGTCAAGGTGATATGTCTGATACTAAAGTACAAACTAATACAACTCGTCTTTACCAAGTCTCTGATATTGGACCATACGTAGTTCATATACAAAAAGAACGATTGTCATCAGATGAAAATGTCACACTTCACCCTGTCTCTTTTGGTCGATTCCTTAAAAATAATTCATTTAAAAATATTCTGAATGGAAGTTTGAAGAGAATTGGCAGAAATAGGCTATCTCTTTCATTTACAAATTTTTCAGATGCGAATAACTTTACCAACGATACTAAACTTTCGAGTAACAGGTTCAAAGCCTTTATTCCATTATTTAATGTTACTAGAATGATTATTGTAAGAGGGATTCCCAATGAATGGTCTACAGAAGAGGTGATCCAGAATGTTACTATTCCTCCAGGTTGTAGTAATGTTTTAAAAGTTAGGCGATTAAAAAAGAAAACATTTATGGATAATAAAGCCAATTTTATTGATACAGAAACAGTTGTCCTGACTTTTGATGGCCAAATTCTTCCTAAAAGAATTTTCATATGTTTTAATTCTTTTCCTTTAGACTTATATATTTACCCTACTATACAATGTTTTAAATGTTGTCGATATGGACATGTCAAGGATATGTGTAGATCAACTCCACGCTGCTTTAAATGTGGCAAGGATGGTCATTTGGGAAGCAGCTGTACGTCAGAGGATGAGGCATTTTGCTGTATTTGTCATGGCTCCCACTATGAAACAAATAAAATATGTAAAGAATTTTTAATGCAAAAAAATATCAAAGAGCATATGGCTAAAAATAGTATTTCTTATGCAGAGGCATCCAAAATCTTCCCTACAATAACCAAATCATATTCTGATGTAGCAACTTCTTCAAACACTCCTTCAACCTCTGTCATCAACAGAACTCATATAAATAATAATAAAGATTCTCAAAATGTTTCCTATAAGAAGACTGTATTTTTAAAACCTCATCAATATTTAACATCAAACAAAGGATATGATGTCAAGGCTCATAATGCTATTGTAACGACCTATTAATAATAATAAACATTACTATTAATTAGTCATAATAAAGATCAATTAAGATGTAAATAAGACGTTTAAGAATGTTTAATCACAATAAAAGTTAATAATATTTACTTAAATTAAAGAAATATAAGTGTTAGTATGTGAAAATGATATTACCGAAAATTGATTAAAAATAGTTAAAAATCATTTAAAATACTCAAAAAAAGGGTATTTATTAAAAATATAGCAATATATCGTATATTGCTATATTTTTAAACGGTTTTATTTAGCTCGACCTGTACGGAATTTGTTTAATTATTTATTTGGGTCAAAATTAGAAATTGAAATTTAAGCACCTTGCCGTTGTCAGATTGATCTGAAATTTGGTACACACATTTAATTTAGATGACAATACAATATTAACAAAAAAAAGTTTAACAAAAAAAAACATAAAATAAAACCGTTTAACTTAAAAGTTTTTTAAAGTAATTATTATGTCAATAAAATACAATTCCATACTTTTGTGATTTCTAATGGAAGTATTATGTACCGTGCGGGGACACAATTATACGATCGTACATATATAAGTACAGAGGTCGATCGCGACTCTTAGTACTATAGTGAAAGTACATTGTATGAACGTCCCATACCAAGATCATATGGAAGTAAGGTCTAATGGATAAAAGTGATAATATGTGAAGCCTCAGAGAAAAAATAATAAATATCTAAATATAATGAAGAGCAATGAATGACTTGGGACTTTATAAGAGATATTACTATGGAGTTGCATGGTATTTCTGTACGACGATATGGTCTACGGTAAACGTGGAACCATGAATGGATATGTCTTCAGTGGTGGACATATCATCGATAGCTTTTGGTGGTTTGCGTCTTAGTGTTTACGCTATGATACGTCGACTATCATTCGGATCGTGAAAGAGTATGTTTGGACACTTCGTGTGTTCCGAGTATATTCTAAACTTTGGAGCCGAAGTTGATTGGAGTTATATTGGTGTGGTGTGAGGGTGTGCCACCTACGCGATAGTCACATTGATGCGTGCGGCTATATGCAGTAATGCGTCTTGTGGTAGTTGCGGGGTGATCTGCGCCTAATATCATTGCATCGTATGATTCTGGTTGACGGAGGTTCGAGGTGATGATATCTGCTGTGTAAGCGGATAGGCTGTATGTTGGCGTGTTGACCTGCGATAGTTGTATTGATACATGTTGCATTTAGTGACATTGCGTCTTGCGACATTTGCTTGGGAGACGACGCTATTCATAATGGCCGAGTCTGAGTCTCGGTTTGATGCACATCTCAGTAGATTTGTCCAAGTCGGGTTCCTGATGACGGAACTGCAGACTGTCTGACCACCAGTATACGTTTTAACATTATTAACGAATCTCAGTAAAGTTCCCACCGTTCGAACGAATAATGGCAACTTGCTGGTGGGTGAGACAAACTTGATCGAAAATACATTATACTCAACGTCAGAGACACTGACAAATAAATATATGTTGCCAATTATGAACCCTTTCTGATGGCTAAACATAAAAATCAAAACTATGGCTATATCTGACTATTTCAATGGTTGGTGGAGCATATGCGTTTACCTCATGTGGATGGTAGCTGGTGGGAGAAAACCTCTCAAGGCTGCGGCGATGCCGTGCAACGTTATAACCATACCCTTGGGGTGAGCAGTGACTCATAACGCGCTCTGCGACGAAATGTCGTGCTAACCTTGTAATTGTTGGTGATGCCAAAACACTAACAATCACGTCTGCAGTCGCGGTGGTCTGGCAAAATTGGTGGCGCTTACGGAGGGCTTATTATATCATAGGGCCAGAGTGCCTGATCTTTAACACATGCCCAAAACCGTATTGACGTACATTCACGAAGACTGGATTTGTCGTCGGCTTGTATGACGTTACATGCATTGACATGCGCGACTTCGGTCAAAGTTTGTGCTTACGCACTGCCAAGGGGCCAAGTCCCCTTTATGCTGTTAAAACAGCTTTGCAATGGACTTTGATCCTTTCCCCAACTTTTGTCCCTCTTCTGGGGGCAATATGTTGGTTGGCGCTCACCGCACACGGCGTTGGTGAGTGTTTTCATGAGCCGTGTGCCTTCCCTACATTTTTTTAAAATGTGGGGAAGCTGTTGACTTGTATCGGGTATGTGGAATTGATGTGAGCCCTTTTCAAAAGAAAAGGGATATTAATTTAAAATTATATTGTGAGCCCTTTACAAGCGTGAGAGGGAGTATACTATATACTCTGAACCCGTCTCAAGCGAGTCGGGATTAGTTATTAAGAAAGCAATCTGACATTATCTCTGGTTTATACCACGACTAGTGAATAATTATCTATCCAAGATACACCTAAAAGAATCAAGTTACTAAATAAACACAACGTAAATGAGGTCCGACCGAACATGACGATCACAATAATATTTCATACGGCTAATTATTACCTTTAGAAAGATCCTATAGAAAGATCAATAAATTATCTTGGTCACGTAATGATGTTATATGATTTATTCGTATAACGGGGAGAAATATATATAAGTTTAATTATATATATTGAAAAAAGGGTTATTCAGTTACAATTTGGTGCCGTGACCAGGATATTAATAAATATGAAATAACATGCCGTAATAATAAAAAGTTGTAGTGGGCTAATATGCCTACAATTTGTTGCACGTGAAATGGAAAGGTGTCTTGGAGGATAGTGTTTGCTGGGGGTGGTTGACAGCCTGGGGGTGGTGTAGAGTTGCTTAATATAAAACATTGTTCTAGATACCTGAAATAACCCGATACTAAGAGTGACAATTGAAGTTGAAGGGGAATTATAAGTGACTGAAGTGACACTAATTGAAGTGTTAAATCGAACGATTTCAAGTGCGAAGTGCAATAAAAATGGGAAAACCCAAGAAATCAGTTGCTGTTCCAAAGCAAAATAAAGATATCAAAATGTTACAAAAATTAATTAAGAAGGCTGTGAAAAACTTTAATGAAAAATTTTATGAGTTGGAGAGTAAGATAACAACTCTAAACAAAGTTCAAGAAATACAAAATAATGAATGTGAGGTGTTGGGGGCGAGCACCTCCAATATAAAAGAAATTAATCAAAGTGAAGTGTTGGGAGCGAACACCTCTAATATAAGAGATTCAAAACAACATATTGTTGACAATGTAAGCAATATAACAATTGATAAACCAAAATATGGAGGAAATGATAATAAACATCCTGTTACATTTTTGGAAGATCTCACAAACTATTTAAAGAAAGTACCATCTGAAGGTCTCGAAATTGCCATAACACAGGAGTGTTTGACAGGCGAAGCCAAATACTGGGCTCGGATCAATTGTGAGCGTTGGAAGACTTTTGAAGATTTTAAGATAGATTTTATAAAAGTATTTTGGGGTGAGGACAAACAGAATAAAGTAAGGCGATTCTTAGTACAAATTAAGTGGAATCGTTATACACACCCCACGACGGTGAATCATTTTCTTTATGCAATTGAAAGAGCGCAAATGTTGACATATCCAATACCAGAAAAGCAATTATCCGATGTCATAGGACATTATCCTAAAAATATTGAACAGCTATGGAGGATAGCTAAAATTGAAACTATTGTTGAAACAATAGATTTATTAAGGAATTTAGATTATATTGATAAAAGAGATGAAGGTGATGAAGGTTACGCAAGCGGGAAAAAGCAAAAATTTAATTTTGAGCAAAAGCAACGAAATATACAAAAATCTTATAAAGCTTGGCGTAAACCAGTAGAGGAGAAAAGTAAAAATACAGAGGTTCATGAGATACAAGTTGAAAATGGACAAATTGATAATGTAGAATATGTTCCAAATTTAGTCAAGTAAAGGTCGGACCAGTTCCCGGTACGATCTATAAATATGTAAAAGGGAACGTAGCATTAGGTATATTATTGAAAATGGGATGGCGACCTGGCCAGACAATTGGTTTAAATAACAGAGGTTTGAAAAAACCTATTTCATTAAAAGTCCAATTTAATAAAGAAGGACTGGGATATAATGATGACTTAACAAAAATAATTGAAGTCATGAAAGTTAGATCAGTCTTGCCTATAACTTTATTCGTGCAAACTGTCTTCGAGGAAGACAATGATAAATTAGAAAAGGGATTGATAGGGAGTATGAAATGCATAATTAAAGTCAAGCTCAGTATCACTATAACGGGAGATTATATTTGTAAGTGTAGATAATAACAAGTCTAAAAGATTGTCATTAGAAGAAATATCTTTTTTTCCCTAAGAGCACACCCATCTCAAAGAACTGATGAAGGAGTTTCTATAATAGAGTTATGGGCTTGTTTATCAAATCTAGATTTAATAGGTTGGGATTGCGGACGTCGGGGAATAAAAACTGTTTTTTTATAAGAACTCTGAGTGTTATTTAAAGATGTGGGTTCCTTTTCTATAATGGGATATGAAGTAAAGAAGGCTGGCAGCATTAGCAAAAGATCTCCTTACTTGAGGGAATCTAGCCGAAGCTTCCAAATAGGAAATATTGTCATGTGACATTGCCATTTTTATAGATTTTTGCCTGGGATGTTCAGGGCCAGGATGAAAACGACTCATGCCTGACTGTATGGTTTCATAGTTACGGCAAATGGTTTTGAGAGTATCAAGATCCTTTACATCAGTGCATGCAGCAATTGTGTTAGCATAACATGGTTATGCAGTATTATCTCTAATTGGTCCTCATCAGATAGAGGTTTACTAAGTCGTGAGAACATACTGTGCATGATTGATAAGTAAATAGTAATATTTTCAAATTCACCCTGAGTTCGTAAACGTATTTCAGACATTAGACGATGGTTTTGAGAGTATCAAGATCCGTTACATCAGTGCATGCAGCAATTGTGTTAGCATAACATGGCCTTATATTATGCAGTATTATCTCTAATTGGTCCTCATCAGATAGAGGTTTACTAAGTCGTGAGAACATACTGTGCATGATTGATAAGTAAATAGTAATATTTTCAAATTCATCCTAAGTTCGTAAACGTATTTCAGACATTAGACGATAGTCGTAATCGCTGGGGCAAAAATCATGTTTTAAGTGTACCACTAATTCTTTCCAAGAAGTTACACTGTTTTTTATATGACGGTACCAATGCAAGGCATCGTCTGTAAATATTTCATAGGCGTAAGATAAGATTTTATCTGAAGAAATACATCTAGACGCAATGAATTAATCTATTTTCTGTATGAACGAATGAACACAATTCCTTTTTGCGCCTTTGAGATCATCAATCAAACTAAGGTGAGACTCTAGAATATCTTCCGAAGGTAGAATGCTGGATAATTTTACGATTTGTTTTCGAAGCTCCTGAACAGACTCTACTGGTGAGCTACCACGCACGAATACCTCATACTCTAGTTCAGCTTTTTAAATATATCAGCTTGATAAATATTTAATTGGGTACAACATTTCACTTCGATTTATTTTTGGACTTTGGGTATGTGTTATATGGTCAATTTATATTAATTACAGGTCGTAATTGTCACAAAACTCAAAACTCAGTTATACAAACAATTACTTAATATTCACCTCAATGAATTCACAAATTTTTATATAAAATTGACATAAAATCATAATTTTAAGTAAAGGCCATAAATATTATATAACACTACACTACATATTACCTTATAACTATTTTACAATTACTGATATATTTTATTATAATTAATTAAGTATTAAAAATATATCAAGTATAGTATATATATATAATATATTAATTAAGTATAAAAAATAAAAAAAAACCAACACCAATGATAAACAAATAAATGCAAAATGAGACTAGTTAATACTCGGTGCTTGAGTTTACCATGAGTTGGCGCCATTGAAACGTAGGTTTCGAGTTGATTATATTAATAACTAGCTCAACAAACCGTAACAAAACTATTTAATTTAAAAAAAACTATAACTATATAACTAAAACTAACAATCATTTAAACAAGGGAAAAACTGAATACAAATAAAAATATACAAAAATAGATGGATCGTGTGTTCACCCTAGCACCGAGTATGCACCAAAGTCCTCTCAAGACACTTTCCTGTAGCTCCCGTAGCGATAAGTCCATACACTAACTCAGCAGCAACGGCAACAGGCAAGCGAGTAGGCTGTTTGGGGTCCGCAGGCAAAAGGCAGACGATCCTCCAGCCACAACTTTGCATCAGCAACGCGGCATAAGCTACAGAAGCTGTGTAGCAAGGAACGTGCAGGGACCTCGATTTCTGGGGTCGTGCACAACAAAATAAAAATAGAAAGTATTGAGTTATAGTAAACGGTTTGCCGGTCCAAACAAATTAATCGGAGAAGCCAACGTAGTTTTTAGAGCTGTTGTCGTTAGCAGTTGGTTGTTCCAGAATGATCGAAATTGAACTTGACCTCTTGCAAGTGGTCTTAGAATTTTTCGATTACCTCCCTAATTAACTACAATTATAAAGTAAATTGCATAAGCGAATTACTGTTTGATTGCTCTTTGAAAACGGTAGGCGCTACAATAGACGGAGTAGATTGGGATGGGTCGGTAATGATCTTTTTGCAGGAATGTACATAAGAACGCTATATAAAGCTCCTGGTTACGTTTTCTTGACAAAGATATTGATTTTGTTGTGGGATCCGATGTATCCGAAGAAACAATATTATTGCCTCCTTCTCGGTCAGGTTCAGTATCCATTATATAGATATTAAAACATATTAACTGTTTGAAATACTTACAATTGGTAACGCAGAACCACCTACACTAAATCTATATCCTCTTGAAGTTGAATTCGGTCTGTGTTATTATTTACAATTTTGAATATATTTAAGTCATCTGCGTACAATTCAAATTCGGAGTTACGGACATAATAAAAAGTAACATAATAAAAAGTAATGGGCCAAGGTGCGAGCCCTGTGGAACTCCAGATGTTGGTATAATTTCTCTAGAAACATAACCGTTGATGACTACTCTTTGTGTTAGATCTGTGAGATATGTAGCAAACCAATCTAAAAAACATCCATGTATGCCAAATATTGTTTGTAGTTTGTTGATTAAAATTAAATGGTTTACTGTGTCAAACGCTTTACTAAAATCGTTATAAACAGCATCAACTTCATTTCCTGTGCTCATTCTAGTAAGTGTTCTATCGACAAATGTAATAAGATTAGATGTAGTAGAGCGTTTTTTGAAAACTCCGTGTTGTTGATCGGTTATAATATGTTTTATATGACAAGTCAAATAAGGACATATTAATGATTCAAAAACTTTACCTAAAACTGGAAGAATGCTAATAGGTCTGTTGCAGACATTACTCTTATCACCTGATTTATGTAACGGTATAATTAAAGCATCTTTCCAGTGTTTTGGAAATATACCTTCAGATAGCGATCTATTAAAAATAATATGTAAAGGTTTAGTGAGCTCTACTGCACATTCCTTCAGAAACAAGGGGTGAATCCCATCACTTCCTGCACCCTTAGTTATATCTAGAGCCTTTAAGCACTTTTCAATACTGTCACTAGATAAATAAACATTTCCCATGGAGCGAGCAGACTCTGGTATTTCTATTTTGTTTATATGTAAATTAATATCCTTAGGTTTATACACCGATTCAAAATTTTCGCCAAATAAGTACGAAATTTTTTCTCCATTTCTAGCCTCTTTATCTCCAAATTTCATATTAGACGGTATACAGCCATTATTACTACATTTATTTTTATGTAAGTCCAGAAGTACTTGGGGTCTTTAATCACGCTGTTAACAACATTTTCAATGTATCTATCATAACATTTCTTGATTAACGTTTTAGTTCTAGCTTTTAAGATATCGTATTCAAATTTATCTAACTCATTCTTGTTGTACTTTTTAAACCTTTTTAAACCTCAGTTTTATGAGATTTGATGTGTACCATAGAGGATATGATTTTTTGTTTTGTTTGTGACATGGAACACATTCAGTGATAACTTTTTTTATAATGCAGTAAAACTTCGATACGACTTCATCAACAGTTGAACAATTTTGGAATTCAGAAGTCCAGTTATGTTCACATAAACGGGCTCGTACAATATCATAATTCGCTAAAAAAACTTATATTTAGGAATTTGTCTCGGCGAGAGCATTTTTGTTTTACTCAAGAGTAATTCTACTTCAATTGGGGGATGATAGATGATAGTAAGATAGTCTACTAAATGAGACATGGTTACAAGATCATCAATCCTTTAATATTACAGGCTATAATTTTTACAATAAAAGTTCGAAAAATCCGCGTAATGGTGTAGGAATATTAATTAAACCATATTTGAAACACAATATTATAAATACTACTTTTTATGAAGATATACAAACAATAGCCATAAGTATAAATACAAAAAATACAACTTTATCTATTCTTTGTGTGTACTGTCCTCCCTCCAATAAGCACATAAGAATTAATAGATTGCGCAATATTATAAGAGATTTACCAAAACCTCTTTTCATAAGTGGTGATTTCAATGCACATCATATTGTTTTTGGATGTCTGTCTACAAAAAGTCGTGGTCAAAGCTTGTATGACATTATCGATGAATATGATTTATGCATTTTAAATAATGGCAGCTTCACTACAGTTTTGTTAGTCCACAGTTGGCCCCAATTTGTGAATGGTCTGTGCATGACGATGCTATGGGCAGTTACCATTATCCAACCATCATAAGCATTACAATGTGCATTGAAAGATACTCAATCAATAAACATAGTGACAAATTTTTATACAACAGTACAGATTGGACTAAATACAGAGAATTCTCTAATTCAGTGTTCCATGACATGATGGTTAGCGAAGAGAATCCAATGAAATCCTATGAGGAATTTTGTAACCGACTTGATACACTTAAAAGAATGATAGTTCCTAGATTCACTAGGACTAACTTTAGAAGTAGAACACCAGCCCCCTGGTGGAACAGTATATGTGAACAAGCCGTTATTAAATCTTATGATGCACTGAAACATTACAGAAGTGATCCAACAATACATAATTACATCAACTATAAAAGATTGGATGCTTTAGAAAGCGCACCATAAAAGAGCAAAAAAAAATCAGTTGGAATAGTTTTTGTAACAGTTTCAATAGAAATACTCCCATTAGTGAAATCTGGAAAATCATTAAAAGGTTTAAGGGTATGAGAATGGGTAATAAGTCCCATAAGGGTATAAATGGGTAGTAAGAGCTTTGCTCCCGCCTTAGCCTTCGATGTTAGGTTTTTTTTTATGACCACCCAGAAAACTGTAGGGCTAATATTCCGAATAGTACGTCTCGTTTTTCAAGCTAGAAAAATGTTATATGTGTATGCTAGAAATCGATAGAGAAATGTTAATATTTAAATATTATATAAGTTATAATCAATGAAAACCACTAGATTATAAGGAAAAAATTAACAAAGTTTTTAAATTTCATACAACTGAAATCCGTCATTAGGTACTGTGCGTCCATTATTCATTATAGACTATTATTTTAAGTTTAAAACTTACGTTTTCACTTTTTACGTTGTAAGAAGGCACAAATACACGGATATATCACAAAAACACAAGTTTCTACTTCATGAACATGTATTATTAACAATTTCTAATATTTAAAATTTTTGACTTAGGGTACACTTAATGTCTCGAATATTAGGTTCTTAAGCTCCCGCCTTAGCCTTCGATGTTAGGTTTTTTTTTATAACCACCCAGAAAACTTTAGTGTAACAGTACTTTTAGTATTTTTAAAGACTCTTTTTTAATAATGCGAAGGTTATAATTTGGAAAAGTGAGTAAATTCTTAAATTTATACATGTTGTCAAACACAAAATGACGGAATTATTTAGTGAAAATAACAAGTTTTAAATATTTTTTTTTTATTAAAAGTAAGTGTTTACCTTGGTTTTCACGTATGTAATATTTAATTATTAACATTTCTCTATCGATTAAAATTTTTTTCTAGCTTGAAAAACGAGACGTACTGTTCGGAATTTTTACCCCGAGAAGACCCTGGTATGATGAGCTGGAAATAGCTAGCCGTGAATTCGTCACCACATTCAACAGATTACGATTTGGCCATAACACTGCATCTGCACACCTCGCAAGACTCAATATAATAAATAGCAATATTTGCATTTCCTGTAATGATGGGATAGCTGACGTGAATCATATTTTCTTCAAATGTCCAAACAAAACGTTCGTTTTTCATAGACTAATATTGGCAAGTGAAATAATAGAAGTTAGTGATACCTCCCGGCGCCACTTGTGTGATTTGCTCAAAAACAAAAAGTGTTATAATGCATTATATAAATACGTTAAAAATACTGTGGGGACAATTTAAATAACTAAATAAAATCAATGAACACGTAAAAATATACAAAAATGAGAAAATTAGTGTTCGAAAATAAGACTTGGCCTATAGGTCTTGTTACCAGGCCATAAAATCTTTATTAAAAAAGAAAAAACTTCTGGAGGACCTCCATTTTGTTATTGTCAACATGTTTTTAAAGCTGTTAAAAGATTTTTTATTAAAAATACATACATATTTGAAGTCGCAGACTTCCAAATGGAAATGTCGCATTAATAAAAAACACAGACGCTTCTTCGTCTTTGGTTTAATTATTACATTGTAACATTTAAAAACTTTCATATTAAATCAAAAACACGTCTTGTTCACACTTTAAACAAACAAAACTTTTTACAAGAACACCACGACGACACAAAAAAATTTCAAAGTACTGAACGATCTGGTTGAGATTCTAATAAAATTTTATAAAAAGAAATAAAATATAAATTACAATACGTACACAATTCACTAGTGCTAGTAGACGCGCACATATTATACAACATTACAAATACGAATATTAAATAAGAAATTGAAAAGAGTGGGAAATACTGATCTTTTTAAATTTAATATATTAACTTTGCACACCTTTCTTTACCACTAAAAAAGAAGTAATGTTAATATTTACTGTCAGCATTGTAACATAAAATAGGTTATTGTCATTAATAGTTAAATAAAATAAAAAACAATTAGTATATTGATTAAAATTGTTTATTCATGTCGGAATAATATTAATTTTAAAATATATAGAAAATTAATTTTGTTAAATAAATATTAATTTTGTTAAAAAGTTGCGCTTTGATATATTTTCTGAGTGTTATTTTTCATGAAAGTAAATTAACTAATTGACTAAATTAATTAACTAAATGAACTAAATTATTTTTTTTTTCTAATTTTTTTTTGTGGTTTGGAGTGGAATAAGTAAGACACATTTTCATCTCTCCAATTTTTTATTTTTATTATATTAAATTTAAAGACCTCAAAACTAATTAAATGTACCTGTGACATTGCAACTCCTGCCAGTCTAGTCTGATATACTTAAAAAAAACAAGTGAATTTGTAGCACATTATTTTCACAACATAGTACCTAAGCATAACCTCAAAGTAAAATGGAATCCATTAAGAAATCGGTTGCGGACCTCACTGAGCATTTTAATTTGAGAATGGCCAAGTTTAAAAAGGATTTTAAGGGCGCAATACCAGCAACAAGCCCAACTTCAAACATAAATCACCAATTTAATACATTCCGTTCCTTCGTTCTAACTGCACTCGAGAACTTGCAACTCCAAGTAGAAATCCTGGCACGACAGAACTACGACATGGAGATGAGGACTCGACGAAAAATACTGCTGGTTCATGGTGTACCTGAAGACAAGAAGGAGAACGCCCCATCTTGTGTTATTAAAATTTTGTCTGATCATTTAAAACTTTCTGGCATCACATTAAAGTCTATAAGCAGGTCTCATCGATTGGGTCAGCCTGGCACTGATAAGCCCAGGGCTATCCTGGTGAAATTCAAGGACTTTGGGATCAAGGATAAGATATGGCTGGCAAAAAAACATCTGAAGGGCTCTGGGATCACTCTTTCTGAGTTTCTTACAAAGGGACGGCATGCTGTTTTTCAAGAAGCGCGTCAACGTTTTGGAGTCTCCAAGTGCTGGACAAGAGATGGCACCATTTTATACTAGGTTCTGACAAAACGCGGTACCGTGTCCATAATAGGTCAGATCTTGACGCCATTCCAGGCTCCGAGGTAGTACAGGCCTCCTCTTCTGCAGCAACAGCTGCAACGACAATAAAGGATACCAGGTCCACTCAATTAAGACCTAAGAGAGTTGGTAAAAAAAGATTTGTTTTCTTTTCTTATTTGTGCTAACCAGTTCATTATTCAAAGTATTAATGTAAATTAGATTTGCACATTTGTTCGATACATATATTTTGTAAATGTTATTTTTATTTTCTTATTGTTTTGTTTTTTGTCTTTAATACTTAGCTTTCTTTACTTTTACAATCACAACAAAATATCATGACAAAGACAGGGACACTGACAGTGACAACTAAATTTTTTGACATTACTCTTCCTGTTGTCTTTGTTGTCTTTGTCGTCTTTTTGTTACTTAACGTTATAAAACAAGTAATTTTGTTATTTATAGATTTATTAAGTTATTGTTTTCTTCTTCGTTTTAAGTTTATAAACGACGAAGTTTTAATTATGCTTACTGTTTTTTAAGTTAATTTGCAATATGTTATTTTTATTTGTAAACTTGTTTATTCTCTCACAGTGTAAATCTTTTTTCAGACTGCTGGCGGATTAGGGATGCGTTAACTGGACTCAATTTATATATAAATATATATATATATATATATATAAAGTAGTTTCATTATAATATTTATTATTATGATTTATATTATATTTTACCGCTTTCTGCTACTCATAAGCTACCCGACTGCACCCCTTCTCTTCTTGACCTAATTATTGTGTCTGCTCCTGATTTTGTCCTGAAGCACGGCCAGCATGAGGCTGATATTTTCTCTCACCACGATCTTTTGTCCATTTCATACAAAGTTCGCCCCCCTAAAGCTAAATCGAGAATCCTTCTGCAGCGTAGTTTTGGTGGAATGGATAAAGAACGTCTTCTTGATGATGCTCGGCTCATTGATTAGTCTGCTGTTACTAGTGCTGCTACAGTCGACATGAGAGTTGAGTTGTTTAATTCTTTTATTATACAGCTTTATGACGTGCACGCCCCCATCAAACCCATTAAAATAAAACAGTTACCTGCGCCATGGTTAACAGACGATCTTAAACAGATTATCAAGAAGAAAGGCTTTGCGAAAAGCAAGCTGAAAGCTGACTATTCAGATAAAAATCTGCGAAACTACAATAAAGTGCGGAATCGCTGCAATACATTGTGTAGAGATGTTCACAAATCTGTCGAAAACGGCGACCCTGCCAAAGTTTGGAAATTTCTTCAGTCTCTTAGAGTTGGTAAAGCGTCTTCTAGTGTACTTCATCATAACATTGATATTGAACTCCTTAATCAATATTTTCTAGTTCATTAGATAATTCAGATAAAGCACGCACTCTGAATATTCTTTCTTCAATGCCAGCTCCTGATTTTCCACCGTTTTATTTCATTCCTTTCACTGAGTGATGTTGTGATGTTAAGAACATATTATCAATCTCGTCCAATGCCGTTGGTGACGACAACGTTAGTCGTAATATGATTTTACCAATCCTTGAATTTATTACTCCTATTATCACCCATATCCTTAACGCATCAATCTCCTCATTCAAGTTTCCCAAATCCTGGAAAAGTGCTCAAGTAACTCCTCTCCCTAAAAAAGCCCATGCATTGCACTTTTCCGAATTTCGGCCTATTTCTATTCTCCCATTCCTATCCAAAGTTCTTGAGAAACTAGTTTTTCAACAGTTAAATCTCTATCTGAACAAAAATTTTCTTTTTAATCCTCTTCAATCCGGTTTCCGATCAGGTCATAGTACGACTACAGCGTTGGTTAAAGTTACTGATGACATTCGACGAGGTATGGATAATAAACAGCTCACTGTATTAGTATTGCTAGATTTTAGTAATGCATTTAATACCGTTAATTTTGAGATCTCGTTGAGTGTGTTACGTTCCATTAACATATCTCCACCAGTGATTGGCTGGTTTCATAGTTATTTAACTGGACGACGGCAGCGTATTCGCATAGAAGATAAATTCTCATCTTGGTGTGAATTGCGCGCCGGAGTGCCTCAAGGTGTTATTATTGGTGGTGCTGGTTTCATTTCAAGATATGACTGGAATAGCCTCCCCTTGATAAAATTAAATTGCGTTATAATACCGTATTGTACCACTGTGAAGAATCTTGGTGTCCAATTTAATAACTCGTTCTCGTGGTCTGATCAACTGAATCAACTGAGCAGACATTCACAACAGCAACAAGTCATTTGCTGCGATGGGTTCTCTCCGTCGTTTGTGTTCTTTTCTTCCCATTCCAACTAAAATTATGTTAGCACAATCCTTACTCCTCTCCATTCTCGATTATGCGGATGCAAGCTATCTTGATTTAACTGAAGAACAACTAAATAAACTTGAGCGTATTCAAAATTTAGCAATTAGGTTCATATTTGGATTACGCAAATATGACCACGTCTCCGAATTTCGTTCAAAGCTCAAGTGGTTACCCATTCGATTTCGCCGGAATCTGCACACTGTCTCTGTTCTGTACTGTGTATTATTTAACCCTAGGACTCCAAGTTATTTAAAAGAGCACTTCAAGATTCTCGGCCATAACCGGCCAGAAAGAGTTCTGCGATCCGCTGGAGAACTTATTTTAGAACCACACGCGTATAAGACCAAATATTACAAAAATTCCTTTACAGTCAAGGCTATCTGCTTGTGGAATGAACTACCTCAGCAAATTCGTCGTGCAAAGACGCTAGACAATTTTAAAAATGACGTAAAGAATCACTATCTTTCCCTCTGTAATCCATAGGTAACATTGACAATATTAATCTATTAAACTTTCATATTTATGTTATTTGTATATATTATATATTTATTTATGTTTATGTATGTTTATTATAATTTATTTTATTATTATTAAGTAAGTTTATTAAGCACACCACCTCCCACTATTCATAAGTTTATTTTCCTTGTCCTAAGGTTGTCTGGAAGAGATCGCTCTTCAGCGATAAGACCGCCTTATTGTACCTAGTTTTTAGATGTTAGATTTATTTTATATGAACTGTATAAAACTTTTTGTGCTGTACAATAAAGTATATATAATAATAATAATATATTTTTTTTAAATCTATAAACCCAACCAGACGAGAAAACAAAGGAATATCCCCAACATAATAATAATAAATTATGTTTCTTCAAATCGTCAATAATCCTTTGGAAATTTGACACCTTCTGTTTCAGTCTGCGGCACTTCTGAGTATCTTTATTTTCCTTTGCTGTAACTTCACTTGTGCGCATAAGTTTTGGACTTTTTTGGTTGCATTAACTGCCTAAAAATTAACGTGAAATTAAAATAAAAATTTTATTTTATATATAAGGTTAGCGAGATAATTAACAGAGGCAATTCGTGCTCGGCAGTAGAACATACATAGGGTTGATGCTATTAAATTTCATCAAAATATATACTGAAATTAACGTATTGTGCCCCTTTAATAAGTAGGATAGTAGTTGAAGACGATGATGCTATTGTTTAAATAGAAGTTAGAAGAAATACTCACCATAAGAGTTTTCATCTGAATTTGTCGTCTTTTGTTTGAGTCTGTTTGTCGTATCTATGTCCATATTTGTCGGGTGAATACAAACGGGGCTAAAGTCAATATCCATTGGTACATGTTGCAAATTATTAAAATTATACATTAATAATAATAATTGTACATAGTCTGTGCGATACAGGATCAGGTTATTAAGACGAACAACTATCGGAGATACATCCTAAGGGATGGCACCGTCGACATCTGTCGAGCTTGTCGCCATCGCGGGGAGTCGCTTCGGCATGTTATCTCCGGTTGTTCCATGCTTTCTAACTCTGAGTATCTGCATAGACATAACCTAGTAACCAGAATTCTACACCAGGAGCTCGCTCTGAAATACGGCCTCGTGGAACGGAAACTGCCGTACTATAAGTACTCTCCGGAGGCCGTGCTCGAAAATGACCGCGCCAGGCTCTATTGGAACCGGTCCATCATCACGGACAGGACGATTGTCGCGAACAAACCTGATATCGTGTTGATGGACCGGGCACAGTCGCGGGTATTTTTGGTCGACATTACCATTCCATATGACGAGAACCTCGTGAAAGCCGAAACATATAAAAAGACGAAATATCTGGACCTGGCTCACGAGGTGACCGACATGTGGGGTGGTGTGCCGACCGTAATTAACCCAATAGTCGTATCTGCGAATGGGTTGATCCCAGTCAGCCTCTCCAGACATCTGAGGCGACTGGGACTCCGGGACGGAACTCTCCAAGCTTTAATGCAGAAAGCGGTGCTCCTCGATACCGCCCGCATCGTCCGCCGGTTTCTCTCCCTTTCACCCTAACCCTCGGCCGTTTGGTCTCCCCTGCCGAGGGCTTCCGTCTGGTTGGGTCCTATTTATATATGTATTATATACAATATTTATATCTATATGTTTATTTTTATTCATAATATTTATTTTATATATGCAATATATATCTATATGTTTATTTTTATGGACCTAACCAAATAAAAAAAATCCAAAATTAAAAACAAATAAATATTCCCATAATAATAATAAATCAAAAAGCATTTGAACAGATTCACCAGATCAAGTCAAATTTCTCTCACTTCTCAAAACTTTTAATCCTAATTACAACTTAAAATATAAGAGAGAATAATTAATAAAGAACAATTCCATTCTGTGCTGTGATATAACATTAAAGCACGTAAACGTTAACGCACGTTTAAACGTAGTGATTACATTCTCTTTGTTAAAGTTAATTATAAAGAACAATGTCCACTTCCCATACATTTAAAAACCTGATAATGAAAGTTTATGTCACAGAGTACTTTTGTATATAGTGTTAGAATTTAATTAAAGTCTTCTGGATATACATTTAACATATTTATTTAATTCCACTTATTATTATACAATACAATGGTTACATCAATTCCACAAATCCACAATATCTAATCTTAGAACAATAAATTATTAACCTCCATTTTTCTTTCAAAACAAAAGTGTCCTCTAACTCTACTGTCTGCTAGGGTTGCCAGATGTTGGATTTATTTCTTTAAGTCTTAACATAATTTCATGTTTATCAATATGAAATGATTAATAAAAGGATATAATATTTATTTTAGGAATTAGCTTAATTTAATTGTATACAATATTCAAGTGCATATTTATAAGTACTTTTACAATTCGTCCATCCTGATAACATTACACATCCTCGTGTATGAAAATTGCATATAAAGCGGACAGTAAAACATTTTGTAACAACCATTAACACGATTACTCCACCTCTATTAATATCAATTCTAATTAATATTTGTTATTGGCTCACTGTGCATATACACATAAGCGTCTACTATCATTTTAACTTATGCTCACTTTCTGCTTGACATGGAACACAATTGCACACTTCGTGCTTTTACACAGTTGACAATCGCACACTTTATGCATTTTAAGAATATAGTAGCATACTTATGCTTTTCACGGTACAAAATTGCACATTTTGCGCTCACAGGGTATATATACACACTTTGTTCTTTACATAAATAAGAATTAGTAGCATGTTATGCTTATCATGGTACAAAATTGCACACTTTGTTCTAACAGGGTATATATGCACACTTTGTGCTTTTACAAGGATCACATTCGCACACTTTGTGCTTTTACATGGATGACATATGCACACTTTATGCTTGTACATGTATAACATATGCATACTTTGTGCTTGTACACGGATAACATATGCACACTTTGTGCTTACAGGGTATATATACACACTTTGTGTATTTTAAGAATTAATAGCATACTTTATGCTAATCATGGTACAAAATTGCACACTTTGTGCTAACAGGGTATATATGCACACTTTGTGCTTTTACAAGAATCACATTCGCACACTTTGTGCTTTTACATGGATGACATATCCACACTTTGTGCTTACAAGGTATATATACACACTTTGTGTATTTTAAGAATTAATAGCATACTTTATGCTAATCATAGTACAAAATTGCACACTTTGTGCTAACAGGGTATATATGCACACTTTGTGCTTTTACAAGGATCACATTCGCACACTTTGTGCCTTTACATGGATGATATATGCACACTTTGTGCTTACAAGGTATATATACACACTTTGTGTATTTTAAGAATTAATAGCATACTTTATGCTAATCATAGTACAAAATTGCACACTTTGTGCTAACATGGTATATATGCACACTTTGTGCTTTTACAAGGATCACATTCGCACACTTTGTGCTTTTACATGGATGACATATGCACACTTTGTGCTTGTACACGGATAACATATGCACACTTTGTGCTTACAGGTTATATATACGCAATTTGTGTATTTTAAGAATTAATAGCATACTTTATGCTAATCATGGTACAAAATTGCACACTTTGTGCTAACAGAGTATACATGCACACTTTGTGCTTTTACAGGGATGACATTCGCACACATTGTGCTTGTAGATGGATGACACATGCACATTTTGTGCTAACAGGGTATATAGGCACACTTTGTGCTTCACATAAAATACACTTATAGTATAATAAAATACACTCATCTATAGTAAATTGCCCACTTTTTGCTCGCAGGGTATATCTGCACACTTTGTGCTTCACACAAAATACACTTATTTATAACATACATTTGCATACTTCTGCTTAACATGGTACATAACTGATATTACATAAAACCAAAAACACACTGTGTTTGCATTTTTAATTTTCTTTTTAATGTTTACAATTTGCATTACTTACAACATAATTCTCATTATCGCTCATTTCTGAATTACCACTCTCTTTCTTATCAAAACATAACCATGGATACATTTTATCCACTGCAAACACTCCTTTGAACGAAGAAGTACCCTTTTTGTTAATGGAGTATTGACAACTTCATACCTATCATTACTAGTTTATGGACCTTGTAATTTTGTTAATAGTTTTCTACTCTTATCAACACCATGAATCTCCCTTTCCATTCTATTCTCGGGAAGCTTTACTTTTCTTATCAAAAAGTTGTTTAGTTATGCCTCATTATATGACTCATTAATATGTTTATCCATTTCCTTTCCAATTTCAGTTATGTTGCTTGACATAGATTTTCAGTGTTTTTATCATCTAATTGTACCTCAGATATAATACATCGATCATTTGAACCTGAAAGCTTAGACCAAAAACAATTTCTAAAGGAGATTTATCTGTATCTTTAATCAGTGTTATTTAAGCCCCATTGAACTTGGAGTAAACAATCATCCCATAAACATTCGTCTTGTCCATGGTTTGAAGCAGCCAGAGAATCTAAAATTGTTATATTATACATCTCCACTTAACCATTGACATTGTGGTGAGGTGACAGCATTTATTCGTACTTATTTCCCTCATAAATGCTTTAAATTTCATACTTGTAAAAGATATACCCCAGTCACTTACCAACCTTACTGGTATGCCAAACATACTGAAATAATAACTTAAAATGGTAGGTAATGGTTGTATTTGACTTCGTATTTTTAACTGCTTTTATAAATATAACGTTAGAATAAGCATCTACAATAACTAGGACATAAGGATTTTTCCTTTTACTGGTCATAAATGGTCCACCATAATCTATGGGGATTGTATGAAATGGCTTTGAAATCTTAGGAATTGGATGTATATACCGTGTTTGGAACTTTATTATGTGCACACTCTAAACAGGCATATAGTTACATACTTCTGAAAAATTTATGCATACATGGAAACCAGTAGTGCTCCTTAACACGCTCCAGTGTTTTGTCAATGCGAAAATGTCTTAATTCATCATGATATATATATATATATACATATATATATTGGTAGTTTTTGCGAATTTCTACAATATCGTTGTAATCAGTGTTTCATAAAATATCCTTCATACATTTAATTTCTGAATCGCCTAACTGAACAGTTCCTAGTCAATCATCATGAATAAATAAGATAAAACTTAAGATAGTTTCAATTTCATTAAAAATACCTATTTGCTGAGAAGCATGATTTCTACTAAGTGTATCAAATGTGCCATTCCTTGGGCGGACCTGTATATAATGTTACAGTTATATTCCTGAAATAAGAATCCTCCACCACCTTGCTATTCTTGGCACCATGTCTCTTTTGAGAAATGTTGCATGTATGGAATTGCAGTCAGTGACAATGGTAAAATACAACCCTAAAATGTATGGCCGGAACCTGATCAAAGTGCAAGTAGCTGCTAGAGCTTCCAGCTCATAGAATGAAAAGTGAGACTCATCTGGAGATGTTTGCCTGCTATGAATTGCTATAGGTTGTAAAACACCATTACTTTGTTTTAGTAATAATACAGCACCTACTCAGGGTTTGCATCTGTATGGATTTATGTTTCCAAATTTGGACCGTAGAGTGATAAGACCAGTTGTAATGTCAAAGCATCTTTCATTTTAACAATTGCATTATTTTGTTAATCACCCCATTTTCATGACACATCCCTTTTTAATAATTTTGTTAAAGGGAGTGCAAGCTCATCAAAACCTTTTATCAAACATCTAAAGAAACTATGCTAATCAAACAATAAATTGTCTTCCATTGTGGATATCCCTGGGAACTGGAAAATTCATTACAGATTCTATTTTACATGAATCTGGTCTTATACCAACTTCTGATATCTCAAAACCAAGGTAACCTTTGCTTTGTTGAAAGAAATTACATTTGTGTGATTGCAAAAGTTAAATTAGCTTCACAAAGCATAAGGTTAAGACAACTCTCTAGTAATAATATATTTTAATAATTCATCCACCATGAGTCTAACTTCACTTCCTTCTATGTGACTTAATCTATATGGGTGGTATACTATAGGGATTATTATCATTTAATTCAATTTCCATGGATGTCATAGTTGTGTGACCAAATTCTGATAAGTTCACCGCAAACCAATCTAAACCATCGAAATAAGAAATATACATTTCATTTATCGATAGTCATTTAACTGTTTTAAATCAGATTTTTTTTGGCTATTATTTATGGGGCCAATTTTCAAATTACCTAATGTTATAATTTTAATCATGTTTAGGATATCTAAATAATTAAGTTCAACAAAATCATTTCTGTACTTGAAGCCATGAGAAATCATACACTCTTTATTCAAAAGAAAAGGTTGATTTACTGAATTTATTATTAATACACATATTTGTTACATACCCTACACCATTTTTAATAATACTAAAACTTTGTATAATTTGCGATATCCATTTTCCGTTATTACTCCTGAATAATAATTGTTAAGCATAGCATTTTATTTCTACCAGATTGAAAAGTGAAAACACTTCAAGGTTCTGTTTTTAGTTATATTATCATTTATTATTAATTTTTGTTTTGTTGTCATTTTTTTTTTTTGATCCGATTTAGGTACTGTATTAAAAAAATTGAACTTACCTTTTACTTGAAATTTTACATTTGTCATAGCTTTTAATGTTTTAAGGCTGTATTACAATCATCAGGAACATTACCTAAATGATTACATGGTTTTTCGATGCAATCACCCATTTCCTGAGACTCCACAGTTGTTTCCCGAGAATGCCTCACTTCCTTTCTTGATGAGCTCCGTATTTGAAATTGATGAGGATCGAAATGTTTACCTGGTTTGATTGTATTTGTGACATATGCTTACGGTATCCACGGGAATAATATTCAACCTTGCTTCGGGATCGCGAGCGTAATTTATTCGTTCGACCCTCAAACGCATCTCGACAAAGTCTACCTCTGGATCTTCTCCTAGAAATCTGCAACGACACTGATCTTCTTCTGGAACGAGAGCGGTGTCGTGCACCCGACCTTCGTTTGTTTTCGCGAAACATTATCCACTATCATGTACTTGTGGTGGGCGATACATATCGTATCAGATATGAAAACTAGATATTAGTACAATATCCGAATATCGCTTACTGGCTCGTTCAATATCTATGTATTTTACAATATCTGATATTTCCGAAATCTGATGTAACGTGCTCGCTCGCTATACCGACACGAATCGCGATATCATACGCGTTTGCCACAATATCTGATTTTTAATCAGATTTCGAGAGACAAAGCGCGTGAGATACAAATACTCACTAGTTAGAGCGGGACGGCAAGCAATGCACGATATCAGATATCGAGAGACAAAGCGCGTGAGATACAAATACTCACTAGTTAGAGCGGGACGGCAAGCAATGCACGATATCAGATATCGAGCGACAGAGCGCGTGAGATATAAATACTCACTAGTTAGAGCGGGACGGCAAGCAATGCACGATATCAGATATCGAGCGACAGAGCACGTGAGATATAAATACTCACTAGTTAGAGCGAGACGGCAAGCAATGCACGATATCAGATATCGAGCGACAAAGCGCGTGAGATATAAATACTCACTAGTTAGAGCGGGACGGCAAGCAATGCACGATATCAGATATCGAGCGACAGAGCGCGTGAGATATAAATACTCACTAATTAGAGCGGGACGGCAAGCAATGCACGATATCAGATATCGAGCGACAAAGCGCGTGAGATATAAATACTCACTAGTTACAGCGGGACGGCAAGCAATGCACGATATCAGATATCGAGCGACAAAGCGCGTGAGATATAAATACTCACTAGTTACAGCGGGACGGCAAGCAATGCACGATATCAGATTTTTTTAAAACAGATTTTGAGCGACAAAGCGCGTGAGATACAAATATTACACTAGTTAGAGCAGTACGGCAAGCAAGGCACAATATCAGATTTTTAAACAGATATTTTGAATAAGTTAAGTAATTTTGAATCTTAAAACCATGTCAAATAAGATTCGTTTCAATTAAATACTAATCATTGTATCAACGATTACTACAACGATATTATTAAGTATATTTTTATTATTTTGTTTAGCCTTGAGCCGTAACGGGCGACAAAGCGCGCAGTTAAGTAATTTTGAATCTTAACAGCATGGAAAAAAACATTTTTAGTTGCATTTAAATACGAATTACGGTATTAACGATGTCTTTAAATTTTGTTTAACCTTGAGCTGGATTGCATTGGTAATAAGCAAATTGGTAATAAGTAAATTTTTTGTGAATATTTTTATTAGTTAAATTTTATTCATATTTTTGGAAAAAAAATAAAACTACACAAAAAGAAAAATATGATTTAATAGTGCTGTGCTGCTTGGGTGGAAATCAGACCAAGGCTTATGTGCTTTGTGTGTATATTTTAAATTCTTCCGCCCTAAGTCATAATACTGAATGTATGATTTCTTACACAAATTATAAAAATATTGTCACTCATGATTGCGTGTTCTAAGAATATGTTAAACTCAATTATTAAGCAATATATAAGATGTTGAAATAAATCATTTTTATATTACTTCAGTTTCTATTTTTAATGAAATTTTTAATTTAATCAGGTAATGTTTTAATTTTACCTTAATATTATAAAAAAAGTGTGATTTTAAATTCAGTAAGGTTTTTGAATTTAGTCAATTTTAGTGGGTTTTCGAATTTATTTAGAAGTATTCTTTTTGAACAGTTGGTATCACTGGTAATAGCTTTAGAGTATAGATAAAATGATCGTCGAATGAATGAATCAATGAAATGAATCAACTTTTAAATACGCCTTCACAATTTATATTTATTTTTTTATTATTATTATTTTTTTTTTTTTTAGAATTCAAGGTGGATACGGGACCGTAAAATATCTAGATATTAAAATACATAGTTTCGAAATCTGATATTTGAAATCGAAATCTGATTCAGATACGGTACTCAGAAAAAGCGATACGACCCATCTCTATCATGTACGTTTATTTTCCGAGAACGATGCGTTCATCCCACTTCTGAATTGTTAGAATTTAATTAAAGTCTTCTGGATATACATTTAACATATTTATTTAATTCCACTTATTATTATACAATACAATGGTTACATCAATTCCACAAATCCACAATATCTAATCTTAGAACAATAAATTATTAACCTCCATTTTTCTTTCAAAACAAAAGTGTCCTAAAGCTCTACTGTCTGCTAGGGTTGCCAGATGTTGGATTTATTTCTTTAAGTCTTAACATAATTTCATGTTTATCAATAAATATGAAATGATTAATAAAAGGATATAATATTTATTTTAGGAATTAGCTTAATTTAATTGTATACAATATTCGAGTGCATATTTATAAGTACTTTTACAATAGGGAAATGGTTTGGTTTATGTATAGTTACAAGGTATAGCAGAAAGATTACCTTTAAGTTAGTAAATTAATATCATATAGTCATTTTTACGATTTCTGGTCTACGAAGTCCAAAAATTATTAAAAAATGTTACTTTTTAGGTTAGGATTTGCAACTACCTAATATAACGAAATAAATGTGCTGGAACTAATTATTTACTAATTATTTAGAGAAAAACAATCTTTTATTGTCACTCGTTGCTATAGAAATTTGTCAATAATAGGGTAATGCTAGACCGATGAGAGTAAGGGTGTAAAAGATAAGAGCGGTGCTACACAGTAGCAAATGAGTCGCCACAATACTTTCAAAAATACAAGTATATTTACTTACGAACAATTACGGTTAAACGATTATATAATTTTATAAGCACTCGTTTACAAAATTATATAATAATTTCAAGATTTAATAACTGCAACACTGTAACACTGTTGTCAATCGTCGCCGTCAAAGTTTTTTACTTCTTGAATGGTGGATGTGGCTCATGGGATCGCTCTCAAACCAAAAAGACACTTAAGGACTGATAGGAAAACTGTTTATTTCAACTTTAACATTTTGAACTTATTTTAGACCAAACGTAATGATTAAGAAATTTATATAAAATACAAGAGTTGTGTTAGATAGATGGACATGTTACTTCTTTAATCAATTTTTACGGAATCTATCAAATATGACAAAATTCAGTCTGAACAAATACAACTAACATTCCAAATTTAAAGTAATTCAAACATAATACATAAATCAAATAGGTCAAGAGTTGATATCAAAAGAGTATGTATAATCTGAGATTACCAATCAACATTACTTTTATTGCGTATTATTTTACTGGTGCGTGCATTTTCTGTCTTGACTTTGATATTTACATTTTCCTTTTTTCCTAATGATTTGGCGTGTTTTCTGGACCTTGATAATACTACTTTTACTGTGAAATTTCTATTTCCTACGGACACTGATTCATAACGATAAACCCCGGCTTCGTTTAGCACACATGACTAATTACGTTTTATTTTAAGACTACGTTTTGATGCTGTACTGATAGAGAAGATACAGAAAAACCCATACTCGAACTTTTATTTCGGGTGTGAAGATGGAGGTAAGTAATATTAACAATAGAATACAGTTTGTTTTACTACCATTTCCAACCTAATATGGTTACAGGATTGTCTGAAGTTTTACTATAAAACGCAACAGCAAAATGCTTATGGTACAATATATTAAGTCTGCAATTGCGCATTAAAAAGTATATCTCCTGAAGATCTTCTAGTGTCAGTACTAGTGAAACATTATTACTTAACAAATTAAAAATTCAGAATATATCTGCAGACCAGAGCAGTGACTTGGTCATACATAACAAACACAATCAGCCATCTAATTATAGATCTGAAAATAAATTACATTTGTCAGTTGTCAAATTGTCCAATGTCCAACAATAAAGTAATAATTGTATCAGATAATATAGGGCAAGGTTTTAGTTCTTTATTATCCAAACATGTAAACAATGTATACAATTATCCAAACATGTATATAATATATGTTCACCAGGTGCCAATTTCCATAACAATATAATTAAAATATTAAATGAGAATAGTACTATTGTACTTCTTCATGGGGACAGTTTATCTGTTAGCAAATAGGAAATTATTAATAATATGGAAATATTACTCAGCTTAAATTATAAGACTTAGAGCAAATTTATAATATGCTCATTTCCATATTCCTCTTTCCTTCCATATACATATACATAATATATAAAATAAATACTATGAAGTATTCTTTGCTCACTGAACTGTCTGTATGAAATGTCTTTTTCAATGTAATTTAATCAATAATTCTACAATATATTAGTAGGAACCTACAATAAAAATAACAACATCCTAGCTTAATGTACAGATATAAGTGACTAGCCTTATAATTTGTGTTTTTATCACATTGAATGTCAAGGATTTTTTTTTATGTATTAAAAACTTCAATAGTAGAGTTTTAATTTGAATGGTTTAATTTTAGGTCCATTACATCATTTTCCTAAGCCTGATTGGAAAATGGAAAGATTTGTTGTCTGAAAAGCAAGAGATGTTAAACAATAAGACCAAATAAAAAGGAAAATTGTACATTTTAAATCAACTAAGATGTCACAATAAACATTTTGAGAATTATTATAAATCACCAAGCCACCGGTTTACAAGAAATGCAGTTCCAACTCTATATTTTAAAGATGGTAAAAGTAATTAAATAATATTGATATTTATATTTACAGGTGTAATTAATATCAATTACATGTATATCCTGTAAATAAATTATCAGTGCCCAGTGGTATAACACCAAGGGGTCCAAAACCTAGAAAGGCCGCAAGAACAAAAGCTATTATTTGCTTTGTCTTGTGATAAGATATAGTATTTTAAATTATTACTTAATATTATAAACGCGAAAGTATGTATATATGGATGTTTGTTACTCTTTCATGCAAAAAGTACTGAATGTATTTTAATTTTTATTAATCAGAATAACACATGGGCAATAATAATAAAAATATTGTGTGATAAATTCACTAAAGAAATAACAAATTATTACATCAATCATATGCATCAGTAATACCTATTAGTGGGATGATCGTCTAAAATATAGAACAAGGGTCTCTCAAAATAACTCTGTCTGTCTGTTACGCCTTCACCACTAAACCGTAAAACCCATTATGATGAATTTGGGTATAAAAGTAAATAGGACCTTGGAGAAGAAAATAAGCTACTTGAAGTACTAATTCTGTGCAGATCAGACAAAGTTATGGGCACCTGCTAGTTTTTAGTAATTGTTTTTTAACTACAATGTATTGCTTGACAACTAAAGTATTCTTTCATTATTTCAGATCGCAATATCCTACAATCAGAGTGTGGAGACGCTGCAGACTTATTCACATCAAGTCAACTTATTACTCATCTTTGATAAATTATTTCATTCATGTAATATCCACTCATATCATGGTGAAGTAAAAGTTATCCAAGGGATTTCTAAAGAACAATTCGAAATAATTCCAGTTCTGGGATGAAATAACACCAATATCAAATAAAAAGTCTATCGATTTTGTAAAGGTTGCAAAACATTGAGATGGCACTGAAATAACTAAATATAAAACAGTGCCATCCTGAACTGGATACACAATATTAAAACTTTTAAAGATATGTGGAAACATATAGATGAACAATTTCAAGTTAATAATATTTTAACTAGAAATTTGATTTGATTTCTTTTGTTGCACCAGAAACAATGGAATCAGAAATGTTAATCTGTCATGCATGAAATTTATTAATGCTTATAAAACTGTTGTTTAATAAGTTAATTCGCTTCATTTAATTAATGCTTATTGTGAAAAGTATAATCACCAACTTTTGTTGTCAGAGAAATTTTGAGATTTTTATTATCAAAAAAAAATTATACAACTAAATGGTTTTGCGTGTAAAGTTGATTCCCTGATTACAACTATGACTGAAACATAAGAGCAGAAACACTATTTTGCATGTAGAATTAAAAAATATGTAGCTTTATATGTCATATAAAATGTAAGACAAATATTTAAAAATTGTAAAACTTGCATGAATGATAATATAAAGAAATCTGAAATTAGTAATGACAGGAATCATTATCAATTTCAGATTTCTTTACAGTTATATGATAAATTGTATTAAAAATTTATTGTCCAATGCAAATGTTGATTTTGTTAAATTACTGAATGAAAATTTATTTTATCAAAATTTATTTATGTCTTAGAAATTCTCCTGAAATATGTGATTTAAAAGATAAAACAGTATTCTATATATTTTGATGAAAATGATTCGGTTAATGTACAGGCTTTCCATTATAATATATATTCTAAGTGTTTTCTAAGCTTTTCACATATTTGTCACTTTTTGTGAAATTTTTTGGGGTTTTTACATAACTAATTTATCAATTAATTTAATAGTTGGAGTATGTGAATAAATTTTAATTGGAAAAATTCTTGATTTTGATGACAAAAACTACAGGATTCATTTCAATATATTTGTGTGATTTTTTTTTTATTATTACTTGTAGTAGACAGAAATTAGTATTGGGTGTTACATTTATGAATATGAAATAATTTAATACTTAATAGTTGGGAGTATGAATACGAACAGAATTTTAATTAGAATAATAATTGATTTTGATGACTAAGATCATTCAGATAAATTACAGGTTTTCCATTACAATAATTCATAGAAAATGAAAGTAGCAGTAATTAATAATAAAAAGATGATGACCAGATCATTTTATTACTTTAAGAGAAATTGTATTTAAGTTTATAAAATATTTGTTATAAATAGCATTTAATTATTTGACGTGTTAGCTTATTTTAAAGAAATAGAGTTTTTCATATGGCTTTTATTTCAACTTGATGGTGATTTCAATAATTGTATTTCTCTGTAAGAATACTTTGTTTTTGCTTACAATCTAGATTGCTTTTACAAGGCCTAGGGGTTTCTGTACTGTTGTCGTTATATAAATGCTGTACTTGCAAATATGCGGTTTGGAGAAGAAGGCGATTAAGTTTCTTTTTTAAATTCTCTAGATCATTTAAATGAAAAATGTTATCTTTTGTAATCTTCTTCTTTTGAGAAACATTTCTTTGAATTCGAAACTTAAATCTTGTCTAATAATGTTCTTTTTAATTATTTTATAGTATAACGAAGTTTCTTTCTTATTCTGATGTCATTTTAATGATAAAATTAAAAATTCATTAAAATCACGATTAATCTTTATTATGAGGGCAGTGGAATAATACTTTGTTTTTGCTTGTTAATCGTTATTGATTTTTGAAGGTCTCAGGATTTTTAAACAACTTTGTTTTTGAGTATATTTTTGTCACTGTATTATAAAATGGTCGGGTACATCATAATGTGGCCAATTCTATGATTGATTTACGATGTAAACATCTCTGAAAATTGTAACATTATCAATAAATAAACAGCTGTTTTGTTTGATCAAAATAATGTACCTATAATACTTGAATACTGTAATTAATGTAATATAAAATTATGTTCGTGTTTGTATGGATCGCTAGTTATGTAATAAATTTTTTTAACTTCAGATTGTGGTGTTTTAGAATTTTACAGAAGACATTATCCCTTTGAAACAATCCATCTAGTATATAATTTATAGCTATATGTATAGGTAGGTAGCTCACAAAGGCGCTGGCACCATCTAGCGGACAGGGCGGGTAAACAGTAATAGTTGTTTTGTCGAGTGTCTCATCTACTTCAGTATATATCTCTTATCTATGGATTTAACGGTATTGTAAGCAAAGGTTGTCAGATGAGGAAGATATCGAAGTCCAGGGGCGGTAAATATGGCAACAACGAAGGGCTGCACCGAATACCCACGAGGTGTCACTCACAGAACTGTCAAATGTCAAAAAATCCCCTTGTTTTATTGATCTTAATTTTTATACAAATACTAATAATTACGTGCTTACTCACTTCTATAAAACGTAAAATCATGTACAAAACTCAGAAAAAGTTGAATACAATCAAGTAGGTAGTGTGAAAAATGGAACGTAACAAGGAAAGTATTAATAAGGTGCGTTCAAAACATGGCAATATGTTTACCCTTGAAGTAAAATAAGCATAGAGAAATATCAAAAAATATGTTTTTCCCGAGCTTCTTTTAACATTGTGATAATTGTAATTAGTATAAAATTAAATAAGCTAAATTTTAGTATATATTTCATTTCTATACACAATCAGGTCAAAAATGGGCATTGTTCTTTGTCATTTTATTATTGCATTACTATAATATAATATCGGATATATTTGTTACGTTATAAAATGGAACGTTCAATAACATCCTTACTTCCTTACTATCATAACTAATAATATAAACGCGGATGTTTGTATGTATGGATGGATGTTTGTTACTCTTTCTATATACTACTGAATGGATTTTAATGAAACTTTACGATAATATAGCTTATACATCAGAATAACACATAGGCTATAATTTATACAGCGTGTCGTTACCACCGCGACTATAAATGAATATACGTCTAACGCTACTTGCCAATAGTCATAAAAAAATATTAACGTTAAACAAAATCCATAATTAAAAAAAATATTTTTCAAACAAACTAATTAATTTAAAAAGAAATAAAATTTGTAACATCCTACAGAACTCGCGCCACAGCGTCGTATTACAAGCCTCTGCTTCTAACAGTATGTTTTGTCTCTTTTAAATTCATTCAACCCATTCATATGCTTTATGACCTTTACAAATGCACTTTACGTTACAGTTTTATACGAAAGGGTGTTCTAAAATTGTTTGTTTTGGAAAATTTAATAACTCGGTAAATATTGATGTTTGAAGAATGTAAATTTTTAATACAATTTTAAAAAGGTATCCTCTATATGTGTGTTCATTTATAGTCGCCGTGGTAACGACACGCTGTATACATATTTTTATGTATATCTGTCTTTTTGCCTGAATGTTACGCCTTCAGCCTTTATGCAGACGTAGTCACGGGCAGCAGCTAGTAGATACATAAAGTTAACTTTAGTTAACTTAACAGCAGCTAGTAGATACATAAAGTTAACTTTAGTTAACTTAACAGCAGCTTAAAGTTAACTTTATGTATCTACTAGCTGCTGCCACTGCTTGTGAAATGACTGCCACGATTTAGAATACAAGCCTTCAATCTGCGTGGCCAGTCATCTATGGCAGCGATCGAAGTTTATATCAATATCAGTGACTACTTTGATCAAGGATACCTTCAAATCAGCATGAGGTTTTGAACACGCCCTTTTCTCCAAGTATTCTCGTGGGTTGGAAGTCAATTTCATGCACCACTAGCCAGTTATGTGTTTTTCGCTATAGGAACTGGCGCAAAATCTCCCTGAAGTAGGTACCCGGTGTGTGTGATTGAACATGCTATTAGAAATAGGTTCCACGAAGTTTGTGAGATCCTCATTTTGATACGTTGTGTATACATACGTTTGAAGTCATAGATTAGACAATACGGCATTATAATATAACTTATGATCAGGATGACAACATGTTCAACAGCGCGTGTGGCTCCAATCGCGTCAGGGCTCATATGTCCCTCAGTCAGTGACACTTTTGCTTAACTATGGTCTTTGGGTTACACCCACATGGCACTTCCACTTCTTTTCTCTTTCCTTGGTTAAAACAGTTTTACAACATTATGGTTTAGTAAAGCGCCATCTACTAAGTGATATCAGAACTAGCAGACCATCTCAGGAATGTTTTGGCGTCTCTTCTTTGTATTGACGTATTATATCGGGCATGCGCAGAAATTGTCAGTATTCCCGTTTGTTATGACACCCTGGTAGTTTCATCGATTGAAAAACGGAAGGCGTGGCTTGTGTGGGGGGAATAATTAGTAGGTGTGGTTTGCAAGGGGGGAATAATTATATGGGCGTTGGGCGGTTTCGCGCATGCTCAGAAATGTTTTATTTCTCCTTCATTTTATGACATCCTGGTAGTAGAAGGCCGAATGTACGCGCTCTAAAGCGCGGCGGACGCGTATACTACCAGGGTAGCATTAAAATATAAGAGTCAAAGCTTCTCGCACCGCCATCCTGCTCGATATTTGGAGAGATATTTACTTGAAAACCATATACAATTCTATATGTTATACAGATTAATGGGCGTCGACTTTTCGATGGGCGTGTCTTTAAAACAATGGCGGAGATCTGGGTATGGCTTTAAATATAAGCCAAGATGGTGGAATCGCGAAGAACTCCCGATGATTTTTACTTCCCTGGTTATGTGGTTTTACGTATTACTAGTCAAACCATGTGACGGTTACGCGTTACGTGATATTTTCTATCCTAGCTCTAGCAGGTAATAAAGACAAAAGTTTTCGGATACATTGTATTGCACATAAAATGGTGATTTGATTCAATTCTCTGGAGAGGGCAATTTGGTTTATCATTTTTCACTACCTGCACTGTAATACTAGCAGAGTACTTGTTAGAATGTCGATACCGAAGCTGTTAGCCCGCGCTTAGTCAGCACTTGCGTTCAGTTGTTTGCTTTTAGTACGCTTATTTTTTACGCATGCTTAAAATACATGATAGACGAAAACAAATATGTCAGTTTGAACAGCACGCAAGCATTTTATTAATGACTAGCGACCCGCCCCGGCTTCGCACGGGTACAAGTACCTATAGTATTCATCGAGAACTTTGCACGGGCACACAGTTGTTAAGCAAAAAGAATTGTTTTAACCCAACACTCTTTTTAATTAGGTTTATTAAAAAGTTTTGTAATTTACCTTATATACTACTAACTGATCCGGCAAACCTACATGTATAAAGGTTCGCTTATCTAAAGATGCCCAATATCACACAGGAGGTTCAGACTCAGTAGTATAATCGTGTAGCGACTCATTCGCTATAGTGTAGCACTGCTCGTATCTTGTACATCCTTATTCTCATGTAGTTAAGCATTACCCTAATATTAACAAATGACTATAGCAACGTGTGTGATAATAAAAGATTATGGTTTACTCAACTCGCCTTGTTCTTTGTACTGCATGGTAAATATTCCCTCCTGTCGGCACCCAAACTGGTGACCCCGACGTGATGTGCTAAAAACGCGCAACATCGGAGCCCACGTCGCTACTCGCTCGCTCTGCAGTTTCGCTCGGAAACAATAATTTCTGCGATAATCGAGGTTTGTTCCATCGCAGCATAGCTGCATAGTTTGTACGGATCCCGCGGCAACGGTAGATTAGGTTTCATCAATTCACTGTCCATATTAATAAAAACCAACATTCTAATTTATCTTTGATTTCGCGCCAGAAAATGGATGTTAGTCTATTAAGGGTGGGGTCTAATAGAGCGCGTGTCGCCCCAACGTCTGGTCACTGTGCGGGCCGTTAACACTTCGTGCCGCAGGAACGGAAAGTATGCAAAAATTTTTGCCGCAAGGAACGTGTTTATTAAGTGGTGAAGGCGTATAATGTGAAAGCGTAAAAAAGCTAACTGACATAGGTCGGTAGACATAAAAACATAACATCTATTTATAAATGCTATATAAAAAAATGCCTCGCTCGAATCAAAAATAACGAGAACGTTTAGATCTCAATAATCTAATGAAGAAAAGCCAACACGAATTGGTGCTGCTGACAGGGAAGGCCATTAATTAGTGTAGGTCGTGAAGTCGGAGAGAAATAAGCGCACTGAGTTTTTAGCTATTAGTATATTTCTTTCCGCTCACGACACAAATACAGTCAGATAGAATAGTTCAGAAGGAAGAGTAGCAGAGTAGAAGAATAACAAGCAAAAAGTCCAGAACCAATTATACGACATGATAAGTCTCAGGGCCGTTAAAACGTATTCAATAGCGTAGATAATTTTTTACATTTCCCATTTTACATTGATCAAGTGATAATTAAAGTAGACAAGTACAGTGAATAAGTACAGTAGTGTAAGCCGTGGGACAGTAGCGAGTCAAATTGGCTTGCAAGCTGCCTTGAAAGTAGATCCAAATAGAATCGCTTCTATCTATTTTTTGGGCCAAATGCACCCCTCGCGTGATCGATTAAGCCACGCCGGTTACTTAATTCACCAATTGCCGTAGTGTAAACAGTCAAATTAGTACAGTGGCTGGTAGGCAACAATATTGCACGTATTGCTCGACAATTTAATGATAGAAACGCCTTGTCCCTTGCCTACCACTAGCCACTGTACCTGTACTCGCTACTCACCACTGTCCTTGATCAATATAAATAGAGGGCTTTAAAGGGGCCCATTCACTGTCCTGCCTGGCAGTCCGCCGCTCATAGCAGGATCGTGAATGGTGTTTCAGGCCTGAATAGTTTCTGGCAACATCGAGCAGGACGCGCCTTGCATCCTGCAAGGGACCGGCAAGCTCCGCCTACCACTTGCAGTCCGCCGCGCAGGAGCGTCAGTGGTTTGGCCGTCCTGCATAGCGGCAGTACTGCCATATGAAGAAAAAAAGATGCACTAAGTAAATTACGCTATATTATACGAAAATATGGATGCTAATTCAGGAGTTTTTTTCGTAAATTTAGACAGTAAATATTTACAATAGAAATTATTTAGGAGGTTTTTTTTAGAAACATTTTTAGAAATTAAATTTTATTAACATGTTAGAAAGAATCTACACAGGACTAGGTACTTTATTTTAAACAAAAAGAAAACGTGTGCATCCCGGGACGCCCGACTGATGTGATAACTTATTGAAAATTTTATATTGAAATAGTTTAACTTGAGAAAAGCTAAGGTTATTACTTATGTTGAGGTTATTACTTATGTTGAGAAAAGCTTAGGTTATTACCTATGTATATTAGTATGATAATATGAGGAAAGGTTATTTATTACTAAAAACTTTTATCTAAAAACAAAACAAACATAGCAGAATCGCTATTTTCTTTTTTTTTTTCGAAACGACATGTAAATCCTTAATTATTACAACAACAATACTTACACTATTGAGAGCCATCATTCCGCTTCGTGCTCTCGTACGGAACCGACCTCTCTCTAAGACGGAGGGCTAATGCCACCCGAATTAGACGCTACTCGCAACTTCGGTTGCAATTTAAATCTTTGTGCAAGCAGTGCAGTAGTTTAGTGTTAGTGTTGTGCTCGTAGGCAGGTTCCTGTTCTGTAAGTAGAATTCTATACACACTTCTCGCCTCAGAGGCGGCATTGTTTTTATTTAATAACTGTGTGCTTGTTGCGATAGGCGACAGCTAGGTACCCACCCTAGCGCACCTAAAGCGCAGGCGAATTAGTTGTTAGTTTTAGGCACACACCTCACTGCCGCAAGGTGGGGAGGCCTATTTAGTAACTTACACGCCGGCGGGGCGCAAGCCCCAAAGGCTCAAGCGCTCGAAATGGGTTCCCTCCTAGAGGAATTCCTTCGCCAACGATGTCCCGAAGTGTGGGCAAACTTTCTCGCGTTCGCGAAAGAAAAATGTTTAGCCCGGCTTCACCGGCAGTCGCCTCGCCGTCATCTCCGGCGCCCTCAGCGCCCGCTAATGCGTCGCCTTCAGCGACACAAGAAATGCCCGTCGCGTCGACCTCCGCCACCGCGATTATACCCATCGCTACTTGCGCGAAAATAAGATAGGTTTTCACACCTACTCTTTGCCCGAAGAACGCAAGCTTCGGGTAGTTATCAAGGGCGTCCACAAAGAGTCGGATGTCGACAAGGCGAAAACCGACATCCGCACTCAGGGGTACCTTGTGCATGCCGTCCGACGCCTCAGACACCCCAGAACCCGTGTCCCTATGGACATGGTGATGGTTGAACTTGACCCTACCCCGGAAGGTAAGGCCATCTTCAACCTGAAGAGGGTCTGTGGGCTCAGCGACCTCGTGATCGAGCCCCCGCGAAGATCGGGAGTTGTGGCGCAGTGCCACAACTGCCAACACTATGGCCACACGGCTAATAATTGTTTCGCTCACCCTAGGTGCGTCAAATGCACCGGTGACCACGGCACGCCCGATTGTACGCGGCCAAAAGATTGCGCAGATTCACCGGACTGCGTTAACTGTCATACCACCGGCCACCCGGCTAGCTACAGGGGCTGCGCTAAGGCCCCAAAAACTCCCGCGAGAAAAGCTCCCGCGAAATCTACTTTGCCCAAACCCGCGCCCGTGAAATACGTTCCCGCGCCCGTACCCGTCGTAAACGCCTGGGCGAAACCCCAGGTGGCCGCGCAGGTAGTTGCGCCCCCGGTCACCTCACGACCAATCGCTCAATCGCAGCCCGCCTATCAAACGGCGCCGACGCCGCAGGTGCAGTCGACACCGTCGGTTTTCGCCGAAAACAAGGACGATCCGTTCGCCCAAATTGCCAACATCTGCGCCTTATTAGACCGCATTAATAGACAAGAACTCGCCGTATTGTCCGCTAAAATAGCGGCTTCCACATCTGGCAACGCGCGATTTAAAGCCATTAGCGAACATAAAATGCTTGTAGAAGCCCTCTGGACATTTACAAGCCAACCATAAACTTAATAGTCCGCGCAATAAAACCGCGCTCCGCCGCGTCGTTAGTTAGAACTCATAAAAAACTTTAATGGGAAGTACAACCGCAGGTAGAACAAAACCTCGGGCTCTGGTTGTTTCGTATTTCAGCGCAAACGGCATAAAGGGTCAAAGGGACGAAATCGCGAAATTCCTTCGCGATTATAACATAGATATTTTTCTAGTGCAAGAGACATTCTTAAAACCGAGTGTACGCGATCCCAGAATCGCAAACTACAACATAGTCCGCCACGACCGGTTAGCAAACCGTCTGGGAGGCACCTTAATTTATTACAAACGGTCCTTGCACTGTAGCCCGCTCGACATTCCAGAGCTAAGCCATATAGAGGCATCCGCGTGTAGGTTAGCGCTCACCGGCCATAGGCCGCTTGTACTAGTCTCAGCCTACCTCTCGGGGAACAAAACCTTATTACAAAGCGACCTACGCTACTCAACTTAGGGCCTTCCGTGATAATTGCAGGAGATCTAAACTGCAAACACGGCTCATGGGACATCCACAGCATCCCAAATAACAACGGAAAGCATCTCTTTAGCTTATCCGATAATTTAAACTTTAGCATAATTGCTCCTGCGACTCCCACTAGGTATCCTACGGTGGACAACTACCAACACGCGACACCGAGTATCCTAGATATCATGTTACTCAAGGAGGTCTCGCTCGACATCGAGTCGATAGGACGATCCATGAATTAGACTCAGATTACAGGCCCGTCCTGTGTAAACTGGGCCAGAACGCCGGCGCGGTCCCTCCGACCAAATCCGTAGTGGACTGGCATCGTCTTGAGGTCAAACTCAAGGCCTTGGACCCCCAGGACTTAGTCGACCTACCCGAGACGATAGCTACGTTCGATGACGCAAATCGAGCGATAGCAAGTCTCCGAGAAACCATCACTTCCACAGTCGCAGAATCGGAACGGACGGTTAAACTGTCGGGCGATCGACGGTTTAACTTTCCGCCCGACCTGCGACTCCTAATTAGGCAGAAAAATGCAGCCAAACGCGCTTTCGACCGATACCGATCGGAATCGAACCGAACCCTACTTCGACGCCTTCAGCTAGAAGTCAAAGATCGTGTATCGGAACACCGACATACAACGTGGGACACTCTCCTAGAGGACATCGAGCCATCGCACACCGCCTACTGGCGGTTGGTCCGCAGTCTGAAAGCAGACCCCCGCGAATCTCTACCGCCGTTAGTTAGACCTAATAGCGCTTCAGTAGCCCTAGATGACTCCGAAAAAGCCGAATGCCTTGCGGACAACCTAGAGCAGCAATGTACGCCATCGCGCGAACACATCGATACAGCCCACCTAACGGAGGTGGACCGCGTAATCGAGATTAGGGCTGCGCTTCCACCGGAAGGCGATCCTTTGAATTCAGTGACCCCCGAAGAGGTTCAAGATATTATTAAAAACTTAAAACCCAAATCCGCCCCGGGCCCAGATAATATTAGTAACAAAATTCTTAAAGCTCTCCCTGGGCCGCTTATCTGTTTACTGGCGACCATTTACAATACTTTACTCTCCAGTTGCTCCTTTCCAGACGACTGGAAAGAAGCCAGGGTTATCGGCATTCGCAAGCCTAATAAACCAGCCAACCAGCCCTCTAGTTATCGTCCCATCAGCCTCCTCAGTTGCCTGGGGAAGCTCTACGAGCGGCTTTTATTAAACAGGCTCAATGAGTACGTATTTTCCAACGGCCTTCTGCCGGCGGAACAATTCGGCTTTCGAGCTAGACATTCCTGTCCCGATCAACTATTCCGGCTAACGGAACATATCCTAAAAGGCTTAAATCACCCTAAACATATTAGTACAGGGGCTCTTTTCTTCGATGTCGCAAAAGCATTCGACAAGGTCTGGTACAAGCTGTACACACTCAAAGTGCCAGATAGGCTCGTACACACCATCCAGGCCTTCCTGTCGAACCGCTCTTTTCGATATCGAGTTGAAAGCACCCTCTCCACAAGCCGCCGCCTCACGGCCGGCGTACCACAAGGCTCCTGCCTCTCACCTTTGCTCTTTACGCTCTACACGAGCGATATACCTAAAGACCCCCACGTCAATCTCGCGCTTTTCGCGGATGACACGGCGCTCTTTTATTCAGACCGCAACCTTAGACAACTAACCACTCGACTCCAAAGCACTGCCGACCGCCTCGGCGATTGGTTCCGCAAATGGAGAATAGAAATAAATCCCGAAAAGAGTGTGGCGATTCACTTCACACGAAGTACTTACCCGTCACATCTTTATAATGGCCCTCGTCAATGCAGAAAGTTGGGGCAAATATCCCTTTATGGCCAACCGCTCCCCTGGGAGAAAAAGGTCAAATACTTAGGAGTCACTTTCGACTCGCGTATGTCATTTACTACGCACATTAATAACGTTCGCAATAGAGCCGCGTTCGTCTCCGGCCGGCTACACAATTTAACTAACGCTAAAAGTAAAATGCCTTTAAGGCACAAATTATTATTATATAAGACCTGCGTACGACCTATTATGTCTTACGCATGCATGACCTTCGCCCACACGCACCCTACTCGCTTGTACAAGTTGCAAATAGTACAAAATAAGTTCATCCGCCGCGCAACCGGTGCGCAGTGGTATCAACGCAACGTCGACCTGCACAACGATTGCAGAATCCCGACGATTCACGAATATTTTAAAGACCTGACCAAACGGTTCTTCGATAGAGCCGAACATCATCCCAACCCTCTGGTGGTAAGCGCAGCAAATTACCAACCTGACCAAAACGCGAACGTCAACAAGCGTCGCCCGCGAAACGTCCTAATCGACCCGGTCGAGGAAGGGGACTTAGACACGCCGGACCCACTGCCGGGGGTCCCGCCGGACAACACTACACCCACAGTTAGTGCAACAACAAACACACTAGTTCACCCTCGCCTCCGAGCACGGCGAGACCAACACAACGCGTACACAAGGTACACCCGCGTTCCAGGGCGGTTCTCACCGCCCCCAGCCACCGATTAGCTAATTGCACAGTCGACGGCCATCGGGGTTTCGGTCCGAACCACGACCTCGATGGCCCTTAGATGACACACACATGACATGCGTGGCCCTACCCACAGCGGAGGGCCCAAACCCGTGCGTTCTGGCTAGCCCACCGGTTCTGCGTCAGATGAAGCTTTAATAGTCTCGGGACTGAAAGCAAAAACATCAGTTAATACAAGATACAAGACTATTGAGAGACTATGAACGGCTTGCAGGGTAGTGTGTGAGCTATATCCTACTTTGCAGTCCTGCACGGTGGACTGCCAGGCAGGATAGTGAATGGGCCCCAAGAAAGTAACAAAAGTAACGAACTTTAAATTTCATACAAATTTTGTTTAAACACTTTTTATAAGACCAACATTTTCACTGCAATGAAGGATATTGCAATATTCCACTCATGTAGAAATTATGGCAAAAATCTTTGCGCTATTCACTATACATAACATTTTTTAAATAATATTTATAATTTTTTTAATAATATTAATTTATAAGGGGGTTTTAGGGGTTTTTTGCCTTTTATACTTTTAGGGACGAATATTTTCGAGAGTTAGTAACACTGCTGTTTTCTCAATCAATTCCTTGATGCTTACGCTGTTGTCATATTAATATTATTATTTTAAAAAATAATTATAAGTCAACAAATTTCCTCGTTGCACTCTCAGAATTTTAAACGCATAGCAAGTTTTGAAATATTGTACATGGTTATTACTATTTGTAGTAAAATTTACTTTTTATCTATTGGCGCCATTGATCGATGTTTATGGTTCGGGTTCGTGCATGCGTATTGCGTTGACATTCTTGATCTTGTTCAATACACTCTGGTCGGCCATATTTCTCTGTCGTCGTGCTCGTGCGTCTGTTATTGAATCACATCTCAAGATCTTAGGTAATTATGATCTCATAACCTAATAATCGTAATTTGTTTTAAATCGACATTTTATATACAATGATATGAAATAATGAAATAGTATGATTGTTTACCAATTATGTACTGGAAGTCAGTATATACTTGCCACCTTGACTGACTCCCCCCGAGTCTTGTGGATTAAGTGTGTATCACAAACAGGTGACTAAAACACGAGTTGTCCGAGTTTATTATTTTGTGTAACACGCGAAATTCGAGTTAATATATGTGATGACTTGGATCGATATAAATCGCTGAGTAAATTTTCTATTAGACCTCTCGCGGGTGGGTACCTAATACCTTTATAAATCGATACTCTTTGTTCATTGTTGAATAAATGGAAATGTTTGATTAAAATGGAATGAAAATGTTTGATTATGTGATTTATTTTGTGTCGATTTTGCGTCTTGTGATAAAAAGAGATTTTTCCTAAGTTTTTGACATTAGCCGAATTTTATAAAGTTTCAAAAAATGTAAAGGCTCTAACGGCTTAGCAGTGAGAAAGAAAAATGAGTGTAGTAAAATTAATTTGGTTTTTTCTGAATGCCTTTTTTGAAATTTTACTTTTTATGAAAAGAATACATATTTAGGTACATTTTGACAATTTTATAAAATAGGTAGTTTTACATTTTAGGAACACCCATCTAAGGCGTGGTTCTTCTTTATACCAATGTCTATGCAATAAGTTGTATTATTTTTTATTGAACAGTTCCCATTCATTTTATTCTTGTTCACTTTGAAGATTTAATAACCTCTTCCAATATTTTTAAAAACATACAATTTAAGGAGGATAGTATCTTTTTTCCTTTCTTTATTTCTTATTAATTTGTAGAAGTAAATATATACAAATCTAATTGTATTACATACATATTAATCACTGGAAATGTAGGCACAAGATTACTCTTAAGGTTTTAATAATATGGCATTTGCATTTATTTTGCCAAGCGAAATTAATTATCTGCCTTTTGCTTGCGAATTTAATTTATGCCCATATATTTTATAAAATCCTTCATAAGATATAGAAATATATTTTACAGTATATAGGTTTATAAAGTGAAGATTATACTTTAATAATTTTATTTTTGTTTATATCTGCATTGCTCCAGATCTGGTTGCTTGCTTCCCAAAGAGGGTTGACATTAGGTAGGCCGGTCGTAAACACCAACACCCCACAAAACTACTTAATAACATTATTTACATGTTGTGCTGACCTTACTTAGGTGGGATAAGGACATGAGGATAAGGACATGACATATTGATTATAATATATCCACATGACAATTGCATGTATTTTTTCGCTTGTGGTTAGGCCTATCAGCCTTCATTAGTAATCTAAAGATTAATTTTGCAATAATGCCATCCAAATATTTGTTCATAGAAATAAAGCTTCAACAAATCCATAAGTAAAGTTTCATTAAGTTCCTATTGAATTCAGTAGATAATTTGTTTTTGGATGTTTTAATTGTATATGTAGGATTTTGCTGCTAAATACCAATGCGAAATCTAATAAATTTCGGACCAGCGCTAACAGTAATGTAATTCCAGTATAATTTGTTTTATCTTGCTATTAGAATTGAGATGTTTTTGAATCCTATATTACCATTCTTAAGGCCAAAGAGTCATATTTATTGTATTGTCCTTAGTAGTAATTCATATTGTTGCAGTTGCCGCTGCCCCCGAATTGTGCATTGCATATTCCCAACTAATACAAATCATCAAAATGGGAGACCGCAACAACCCTATCAAGTTTGGTCCGGAGTGGTTGCGTAATTTATCCCAAGAACGTAACACTGGTGGATCTGCAAATAATAATCAGAATCCTCCAAACTCTGGAACATTGACCAACTCTGCACCAACTGGGTCTGTTCTGGGATCCACAGTTTCTTCAGGGGCTTTGAGTCCCCCAGGGCCTCCTGGAGCCATGGGGGTTACAGTGAGTCCAGGAGGTACAACAGCACAAGGAGCAGCAGGTGGCTCAACATCTAATACCAGTGCATCTACAGGAGCATATCCAAAAACCACCACAAACAATACAGCTCCAAAAATACTACTTGCCAACTTGCGGTAAGTGTTCTTTTTGTGTATCTTTCACTGGTAATATGCAACAAAATTTTAAGTGAAGTTTAAATTTTAACTGATTTTTCATGTTACACATAAAAGATATGGCCAAAAATTAATGGTTATAATTATAACAATATATTAATAAATAATTATAACGAATTAAATAAATTAATTTATTGATATTCCTGTATACAGGAATATGTACATGTTTTTTTTTTAATTTTAAGATTAAGTTGTGCGATACCAGTAAATAATTTTTATGTGGATGTGAGGTAATCAAGCTTTTACTCACATTCACATGATGCCTTTGTTTATTTAATTTTCTCTAATTAGGTCCAGCTTCCATTAACTCGAAATGATTTGTAGAAATAACTATAAGTACAAAGTTAGTAAGTTCTACATGTATCTAATATAGACTTATTTATTGTGAATTGATTTTACTATTTAGGTATGGAAGAGAAGAGATGTTGGCATTATATGACAGATCTGCTGAAGCACCTGAAGAGTTGAAGTACTTTGATCTATTGTATCAACCAAGGGGAAAGCCACCTGCTGCACTAAATAATACATTTGAGGAAGAAATGGTAGGATTGCTATTAACCTGTATTGCTTTGTATAACTATAGTACATTCAGAAAATATCTTTTATTTTACAAACATATTTTGACTAGAAAATAAGCACTGCCCTAATTTAAAATATTACCTTATATAGCGAGACAATATTCGTGGAGGGCCACCCACTGGGGGAATGCCATCAGCGGACAGGTTTGGAGTGGCCCGTGGGGGTGGTCGTGGCTCAAGCAATGACAATCGTGGACGTAGTCGCACGCCGTTTAGTCGACAGGGACAATCTGGCAGGTGAGAACCGTGAAATTTTTTGGAAGACAATTTTTTAAAACTAGTGTTATCCAAGATGTCTAATATGCTCAGTTTGCAACAATTGAAATATAATGTGGAATAAAAACTAATTATTTTTACGAACTCTATTGACATTATTTTAAACTAGATTTAGATCAACTTTTTTTATGGGTTGATTGAGCCCATAACAAAGTTGATTTTATTTATTTAATTCCATACATATTTTGCTTATTGTTATACTCAAGTCTACAAATCTACAACTAATTAAGTATTACAAAAAAGAATAGTAAACACAAAGCAAACTAAAAAAGCACAATGTTAGGTCTAAAAATTTTGTTGTTGGTAAGAAGTTCAAGTGCTATTTAGTTTAAAGGCATTGTTTCCATTTATTGTATTTGTGAAATTTTTTAAGATAGCTAATGAGTATGTTTTATTTTTAGGGGTAACTCATGGCATACAGGACATGCAAGGCAACCAGGGTATAACACTGCATCTGATGAAGATGGAAGTCCACTCCGGCCCTGGGGAGCTAATAATGGTAATCCTTCCCAAAGAAATAACAATGAACAACAGGAATGGGTTCCAAACAAAGTTTTTCGAAGGTAGGAAATGTTTGTATATTTTAGGTTTTATTAACTAGGACTCTTAAGACTTATATTTTACATAGTTATTTTAAATTTCCATCACTTTCTTTTTTGTTACATTAATAATGAAGTTTATCATTATTATGCATAACACTAAAAATTTCTTTGTGGCAATTACCCATTTATCAAAACTAAACCAGCTTCTTTTTTATTATTTGCTCTACAAGAATTTTATTAACTATCATGCTGGTGGATGTCTATAAATTTCAAATTTGGTTCAAATTTGGTATAAAAGTTCTCCAGGGTCTCACTATACTCTTTTTAAACTACAGTCAATTTACTGTATTCTTGTTCTTTTTTCATATTATTCTGTTTTATATTATTCTATAGTATTCTGTTTTTATTTATATTTCTTGCAATGTTTTGTAATGATAAAAATTTTAGTTGTGTATTTAATATAATATTAGCTGCAATTTATTATACATATAAACCTTCCTTGTGAATCACTTCATCTAGTTAAAAAAACCGGGTCAAAGTCCGTAGCGTAGTTTTAAAGATCTAAGCATACGTAGGGACAGACAGTGGGCTGACTTTGTTTTCTACTATGAAGTGATATAACAAAATCTTATTTCAAAATATTTTAACTGTTGAAAATTTGTGGGTAACTTTTACATTAATGATGTTGAATTATGATGAATATGAGTAGGCTTGATAAATCTATATTGTAGATTTGATGGAGTTTTTGGGGTAGTTTTTTAAATAGGTACAATAATAAAGAATGAGAAAAGACCGATAAAAGAATTATACAGCTTGTCGTTACAACCGCGACAATAAATGAAAACACGTCTAACGCTACTTGCCAATAATCCAAAAAAAATGTTTAACTTAAAAAAATCCTTATTTAAAAAAAATATTTTTCAAAGAAATTAATTAAATAAAAAAGAAACATAATTTGTAACACCTATACAACTACAACTGACTGATTCATACATTCAGACACTTTTTCATTTGTTGCCGCAATGGCGCATTACAAGTCTCTGTCAGTATGTTTTATCTCTTTTAAATTCATTCAACCCATTCATAATATGCTCTCTGACCTTTTTCTTTACTTTTACAAATGAACTTTACGTTACAATTTTATACGTAAGGATGTTCTAAAAATGTTTGTTTGTATAATTTAATAACTCTGTAAATATTGATGTTTAAAGAATGTAAATACTTAATAAGATTTTAGACAGATAGAGGTATGTATATACCTCATAGCTATATACATATATATATATATATATAGTTATCCGTTCTAGGAGTTGTTTGATCCAGCGTTACGTATGATCAGTTTTTTGTTGATCCGCTCAAATTTGTTGATCCATACCCGATTTGTTGATCCAATACCATATGTATGTGATTTAGTGGCTCCATTCGGATCAACAACTTCTCGTCAATATCTTTTTGAAAGTAGCTACAATTTATACAAATCCACTACGTAGTTATTTGATCCAATTCAAACGGACGAATCACAGATCACAGCAGCATTAATTGGTTGAAATCATCACTTTACGTCAGTGCCTACTTATTAAGAAGAATTACTGTATCTTGTGAATGTGATATTTGTTGAAATACATGCATTAAAGGGCCAGCAATATCTAGCACTCGCGCGCTTTTCAGATTCACGTGCAACACAACCATTATATTTTAATGTAAATTCGCTGCGTTATCAATATCTCGGTAATCGGTATCAAAACTCAACTGTTAATTATTTAATTCACGTATAAAATGAATGTACTTCTACTTCAATATTTAAAAAATAATGTTGAACAATAAATAAGACTTGGGAGTGTTCTAGTCGTATCTTCAATAGTTTATAAGTAATTTTAATAGCAATGGAGAATACCTGATAGGTAACAACAAGTCCAAGTGTACAATAATTTTAAAAATTATATAAAAAACAGAAAAAAAATAAACAAAATTTATCGTAATTCGTTTGTTTATAATTATAAACAAGCGTCTGTTCACAAAACCAATAAAAATGAATTAAATTATAATTTTTTCATGATGTAACAACGTGATAAATTATGATTTTATTAAAATGGTTTCATAATGTTAACACTAAGCAACAAAAAATTGTAATTTAGAAAAAGCGTACTTAGCAGTGAAAATTGTTTTTCTTAAATGTCATATTTTCATCATATTCCTAAAAGAAAAAAATTGAAAATCTTATCAATGATGTATTTATTTATAATAATTACAATTCAAGTAATTTTTTTAAAGGAACAGAATAATCAAAAAATTTTAAAAAATCTTGATTGATTTATTAACGTTTTTCATATTTCAATGCCTAAGATTGCTAATAAAACAATGAAAAATTAGAATTATTTTTGGCAATCTTTTCTAAACTCTTTCAAGAAGTGACAAAAATATTCTGGGTTAGACTACATAGAAATAATCTTAATTTTTTTCGTCCTCTTATTATTTATTCATGTGTCTAGAAAGAACTATATTTTTTATTCCTTAATATTCGATTTTATTTGGTTAAAATAATCTTTTAGAGTCCCTTTTGATGTAAAGATTTGTCCGATAAATCGCACATTATTTCTTAACAAATCTAATTTTAACCCACTGAATAGCACTAGCTTAAATAACACTATTGAATACATAATAAATAATAATAATTTGTTCTCTTGTAACCAAACTCATATTTGATAATGAGTTGAGCAATGACTTGTAATTACAAATTTAAAATTAAACTAAAATATTGTCATCCTCGTCTCTTTAAATAAATTTTCACACTACATCATTTGTCGCATTACATTGCAACCATTGTTGATCCGTTTCCTAGTTGCAATAGTAGCAATATATTGTGCAACTAGCTTGCGCCCGCGGCTTCGCCCGCACATTATATCGTGCTTAAAAATACCTATGGAACCCTTCGTGCGCAACTCCAACTCGCACTTGGGCGTTTTTTTTTAACTTTATATAAACCATCATTTTACAGACCATAGTTAACTATAGTTTCATAGTACAAATCTACAATGTGGTTCTTTAATTTGATATAACAATTTTATTTATCATCCGACTTAAATAAAACTAACAATAAATGTTAAGAGAAGCTTACTACAATGCATTTGTAAAAGTTGCACTGAAATCGGAAAGGCCGTATTAGCCAAGTTAGCGCACACAGACAAACAGATAAACAGACAATAATTTTAACTATCATTGTTTTGGGTTCTACTGCGTTGATAAAGGCCCCTAATAATGGTTTTTCTCAAATATCTTCTAAGTACAAACAACAATCAGTTAAATTTGTATTAAATGTATGATATTCTTTGAGCTCATAGTTCGCCGCTGCTTCAGTTGCTTAAATCAACTCGGGATAATATTTGGATGCCTACTTAGGAGTACAGCATTTTGGGCTTCACCTCAATCGAATTAATACAGGCTGCATGTGCTAACAAGCATAACAACAAAACGATACACTTTATAGTAAGTAGGTATTTTGATAATGTCCCAAGGATTCATTAATATCAAGCGATAATATCTACAATATTAAAAATATTTATTCACTAGCATCCTATGGTAAACTAATAAGAAATAGGGTTTAACCATCTCTTTGTCAATTATATTTATCTAGGTTATTATATTCGACATATAGTAATAGTTTACTCAATAGAAAATGTATATGGAAATTCAGTTCTTATTACAAACACTGTGGGATTAATTTTACGAACACTGACGTCGAGCTGCGTATGCGCGCTCACAGGGATCAAGAAATGTTTAAAAAGTGCCTGAGAAAAAACCGTTACGCGGAACCACAAATACTTTGGAAAAGTATAAAACAATGGTTAGAGTATATTGCTGAATTTAGAAATATGTCTAAGCGACACTACGCTGTTCAAATATATGCTTTCCTGCAAAGATATTTGGATAGAAAGGTGGATCAACAAAGTACTCTTTTAATTTTGCTGGATCAAACAAGTTATGGAAAAGGACTATATATATATATAGTCTATGTGAACAAATATATTTTTGATTATCATTGTGTTTTTTGATGATATTTACTAAGAGGTAGACCGAGGCTCCCTATGAGTGATAAGTGGGTGAGTTTATTTATTTCTAAACATATACAAATGAATATATAAGACATAAAACAAAATTATGATGATCTACATTTCCATCTTATACTTTGCATAACATGATCTGGAATATGCTTGGTCTCATTGTAAATTGGATTCAATAGGTAGCAAATTGAACTTTATATTGGCACAACAGGTTGATGAAAACAAGAAGGGTGTTTGTAACGATACTGGATTCTGAATATTAAGAAGATTATTCCGATAAATTTAGAGTTTAGCTATCTTTTTGGCAATTTAAAAGCTATTTGAAAATCCATTTGACAGCTGATTAGCAAATTTTTATGATGATAAGTGTTACAGACACCGGGTGTGAATGTCTGCTCTGAATTTGATATAAAAGCACTAACATACACTACAATGCTATATTAAGATTCTGTTTATTTTTTGAAGTGTTGATGATAGCTATTTTCAATTGACAAACGACAATGCCTTATTTTTATGTAACATTGCCCCACTAAAAATGGTCATGTCCAGAAATCATATTAACATCATCATAATATTATCTTTAATAAACTATCAAAAAATACTAACAAATTGGTCAATTAAAAATGAAATCGAAAAAACTCGCGAGTGGAAAGATATTTAAAAAAATGTTAATAGACAACAATGAACAGTAACTTTTAGCTTACTTGATTTATTCTTGTTTTTTGAGTTGGTGCTGTTTTTTTGCTTTTACCAGAAAAGATAAAGTTATATGTGTATTAAAAATGCATTACATCTCTCAAATCCTATAAAATATGTAGTGGCTATATTATTTAACAATATATTTCTGTCAGAAACAGAATATATGGTTTTTCTTAGTACTAGTTAGTAGCGTCATTATAAAATGTAAATAAAAAAACATCTGAAGCCTAACCCGCCTCTTAGAATTTTTTGTCACAACTGTCACAATAAAACTTAAGTATTTGATTGGGTAATGAACCCAGGATTTTCTAATCAACTAGGTGTCTAGTCTCTGTAGAGATTCCGTTAGTCTAGTATAATACATGAATTTTTAATCAAATGAAATTTAATTTAAATGTTAGAGTAATAAATTATAACAATATGAATTGTACTATTGAATGGTCAGTAAAATAAGTAATTAATTAATATACGTAATTATAAATAAAAAATTAATTTATTACATCTTAAATAGAATATAATAAAAAACATGAGTATGAAAACTTATTAAATCTAAATATTCGTTTTTTTGATGTAAATCAAATTAAATCATTTGCATCCAAAAAACCTCCAGTTTCACATACAAGAAATTTTTTTTTAATACTTTAAAATCTCATTGACACAGAAATTAAAATATTCAAGTGTGGGAGAGATGATTGAATTGGTGCTTGTTGGTTGTTGGTGTAGTTGTGAGGAGGAAACAAATTCTTAAAATCCTCATGTTTTCTGAATCCTCATTTAGTTTGCTTGTCGAATTTGCTTGTCTCCTGTAGTTGTGACACACATTAATTAGCAGTTATTTGTCTAAGCATTCATAGAAATATAATTAGCATAAAAATTAAAGGTCAACATCACCATACACAATGAAACCAACAGTATGGATTACACAGTAGGGCAGTATTTTTTATACCTGTAATGGTACGTTGTAATAAATTTGACACAAATTATCTTTAAGTGGTAAGAAAGTATTCTTCATTGCATATTACCTAAACAAAATATACTTAAAACAAATAAATATGTTGACTACAATAATATGTTGGAAATACACAAAAGACTGCTTTATCATTTTTATCGAAGTTTGAAGTTTCATCCAGATGAGACATGTTTGTTCAATTTTTAAATCTAATGTTATTAATCAGAGATGTAATGATACATGATATGTAATTCATATGTATATATTATTAACATATGTTATTCATAGCTTGCAGTGTTTAATGGCATACAAAAGCAATTTCACTTGTGCAGTATGATGACCCAGAAAGTCGAATTGAATGATACTAGTTGCGAAATGTCAATGGTGAATGTTAATAAATTAATTAATTATTGCTAATGTCCACCTTACTTAAATGTTATTGACCAATAAGAACTTGTCAGTAAATGTGAACAACATACTATTAATTTATGGTTGCGCCTGTATTCCTGTTAAATACCAAAATAAAATTCCATTACATGATAAAGTTAAAAGAAAGGGTGTTTCTAATGACTGTTTCTTATGGGTGTTGTATGCTATTATTTAAGTAGAACCAACCTAATTATTGTATTGTACTATTGCAGCCGTGTTAGAATATGTATAATATGTGTACTATTATTTTATGAATTTGCTTTCGATAACTTATTTTAAATGAAAACTACATTATACTACGGTTTTTCCCCAAAAAAATGCCATTCTATTCCCTAAAAAACAGAAAATGTTGATAACGCAATTTATACAAAATTATTTATGTCTAGAATTTCATTAAAAAAATGGATATACTTAGAAAAGCTATATACAGCGTGTCGTTACCATCGCGACAATAAATGAACACACGTCTAAGCCTACTTGCCAATAATCATAAAAAACTATTAACGTTAAACAAAATCCATAATTAAAAAAAATATTTTTCAAACTAATTAATTAAAAAAAAAAAATTTGTAACATCCTATACTACTCGCGCCACAGCATCGCATTACAAGCCTCTATTTCTAACAGTATGTTTTGTCTCTTTTAAATTCATTCAACCAATTCATATGCTTTGTGACCTTTACCAATGAATGAACTTTACGTTACAGTTTTATACGTAAGGGTGTTCTAAAATTCTTTACTTTTGATAATTTAATAACTGTAAATATTGATGCTTAAAGAATGTCTAATAAATAAATGTTTAATACAATTTTAAAAAGTTATCCCCTATATGTGTTTTCATTTATTGTCGCGATTGTAAAGACACACTGTATATTGTAAAAGCATTTTCATTTACTTTAATATATGTATGAGGTTTTTCTGGACATAGCAAATTTGGGCATTGTTATTAACAAAAAAAAAAAAAGAAAGGTAAAGGTAGAATTAGCATAGCTTACTAAATAGCTCAATGTTGGTAAATTTATGTCTTAATATAGAAAAAAGTAACACGAGCACACACAATGTTTTACAAGAGCAGTATCTGCTATGTGGCCATACTATAATTGAATGCGTTATTTATATATGAATTTACATCAGATTCTAGATATAATCAAAATCTGTAAATTAATATAAGATATTTGAAAATTGACAATTTGTATCTAACTTGGCAGTTAGATTGTAAGTAATTCTCTCCATACGTATGTTTGGTGCGAAAATAAGGTTTTTCTCTTTATTATGTTTTTAATAGAATTAAAGAAATACTTATAAGGCTATTTACTGTCTACATGTAAATTGACATGTCACACAAATATTATTTTGCTTCAGACGTCAAGCTAATAACACCAATTGGCGCCAACCGCAAACTCGGGATGAAGGTGATGAATGGAGATCAGGGGATGCAGCGCGAAATCGGCCTAACGTCGATAAGTGGGGTAAAAAAAACAATATGCTAGTAGAAAAAATACAAACATGGCTTAAATATTAATCCTATATTGGATTCAAATTCAAATGAAATGAAGATGACTCCGCGGCGCAGTTGTCAACTTATCGGCTTCGGCGTCGGGGTCGTGGGTTCGATTTCCACACGGGACAGCTATTTGTGTAACCCACAAATAGTTGTTTCGCATCTGGGTGTTTGTCCGCGTGAAATTTATTGTGAAACGTCCTTACAACACAGGATACTGATATCCTAAAGTAAGGGCAATGTTTTTAAACAAAAAAAAAATATCAAATCAGATTCAAATCATTTATTCATCGAAATAAGAAATATACATTTCATTTATCGATAGTAATTTTTAAATCTACCGCCGTTTCGTAATGAGGTTTCTCTAACGGAGAAGAAACAGGCGAAAGAAACTCCGTAGGTATCCTCTTTTTTGGCATTTTTTTACTCGACAAATACATTCTTATACAGTACATATTTTTTTTTTAGAAACAGGTCGCTCCTAATCATCATCTCATTCCTAGGGGTTATTATCATTAATGTATTTATTTATATTATAATTACTCTTTTTAAAGTTTTTCTTTAATAAATTTCTTAAACCTGTTAATAGACAGGCTTTGCACATTATCTGGGATATTGTTGTAGAAGTGTATACACCGTCCCATGAACGAGTTACTGACTATGGAGTCTAGAAACTGGTGTTACAAGCTTGTGTTTGTTCCTAGTGTTTACATTATGTACATCAGTATTCTTATTAAAATTATTAATGTTTCTATGTACATACATACATTCATATATAAATTGAGAGACCAAGGTTAAAATATTTATTTCTATAAATTTCTCTCTCAGAGATGCATTCAAATTAAGATTGTAAATTACTCTTATTGCCCTTTTTTGCAAAATAAATATTGTTTCAACGTCGGCTGCATGCCCCCATAGCAAAATACCGTATGACATTAAATTTTGTATGACATTAGATTTGCTTCAATGCTGATTGTGTTTTGTTTTAGATCGAGATTGGGGAGACAGGCCTGTACAAGACAGGCCCCAGTCATGGAATTCAAATCGTCGGCCATGGGTTGGTGGGGAAGGACATAATGATGACAATCTACCAGAATGGTTAGTATTAAACACTACTACTTCACCAAGCTTGGTCTTTGGATTATTGACAAAAGTTTATTTTACATGTGTTTAATTTTAGTTTAGCTGAATTTATCCATATAATTTATTAAATCCCATTAAATGTAGGTCATGTGCATGTTATAAAATTTACTAAAATAAGATACAGTATTAATAAGAATTATTAAGACAAATTTTAGTTTATACTATATGTTACTTTTTTTTCTTTCTCCTGCCCATATTCTATACTGCCCTTTCCACTTTCGTCTATCAGCCGTCATGTAAATACTGGCAATATGTTACTATTTTATATAAATATTCTAGGGCCGTGGATAGTGCAGAGACTGGCGCAGGAACATTTGACTCCACCGGAGCATTTCACGGTTATAGCAATGACGACACTAGTTTACCCAAGACGCAGGATACGCCATTTCGTAAGTTATTTTGTTGATCGTAAAGTTATTATTTTTATAGGTTGCCTTATACTGTTGAATTAATTTCATATTAATTAATTAATGAATTTTAATTTATTATCATATAAATTAATCATATGCTTGATTGCAGCACTGGTACGTTCTCATACTCATGGAAGTTTCGTGCGTTCCAAGAATACTGAAGAAGGTTCTGAAGAATGGTGGGCTTCAGAGAAGGCAAAAAAACTCTCACCTAAGAGGTTTGATGCCAGTGAGATCAAATTCAAAAAGGTATTCCTTGAAAAAGGAAAAATCAGTAGGTTTTTATGAAGTACACTAAAATCATTTTTGTAATTTGATGACTATTGGATAATTTTTCAGCCACCTAATACCCCAGTAAATGAAGAAAATAACAGTGTACCTAAAACTGATGAAAGCGAAACAGAAGAAGAAACAAATACGAATAACGAAGAAGAAAATAATGTAGCAGAAAAATTGGAAGGAGCTGCTGCAATTGCTTCAGAAACCCATGAGGAAGTGAATACTAGTGATGATCAAAAAAATGCTTTTAAACCAAAATTCACCGAGAGTAAGACGTTTGATGCCCTCATGAGATCTGATATTGACATGGAGGAAGTCAGTGACGACAGAGGAAATTTTCAGTCTGTTATGATAACGCCAACAAATAGCTTGCGGCAGAAACATCAAAATTTTGTTGCTTCTGCCACTGAAAATACTGTTAGACACGGGCATATGGCAGTACTGCGGATGCTGCAATCAATGTCACCAAACAACAAGTAAAATATACTTAATTAATTATTGTATTAATTGTTTTTTACTTTTTCCATAACTTATTTTAATAATTTTTTTGTAGTGATTCTTGCCAGTCACCTGAAGATAAACTGGTGGAGGATATCTTCGATCTAACCCTTGAGGAGACCACTGTTCCAACATCAAATGTAAATGCAGTTAATTCCAATACTTCTAACAATCTATCTGATCATCGATTGCCAAAGCAATTGACATGTGGTGGTATACCTATTAGCATACCGAGTCCTGGTATGCCAGGCCATGTTTTGACAATGACATCCACAATGTCGACATCAGTGTTGCAAGGAACTACTTTACCCACATCTGGTGTGCAAACTGTTGCAATGCAAGCCGGCCTATTGCAAGCTGGTGGATTACAGGCAAGAGATATTCAAACAAGTGTAATGCAATCAGCCAACATACAACAAGGTGGTATCCAAACTGGAGGAATGCAAGCAGGTAGTATGCAACAAGGAGGTATGCAATCAGGAGGTATGCAATCAGGAGGTATGCAATCAGGAGGTATGCAATCAGGAGGTATGCAATCAGGAGGTATGCAATCAGGAGGTATGCAACCTGGAGGAATGCAACCTGGAGGAATGCAACCTGGAGGAATGCAACCTGGAGGAATGCAACCTGCAGGAATGCAACCTGGAGGAATGCAATCAGGGGGAATGCAACAGGGAGGTGGAATGCAACTTGGAGCCATGCAGATCTTGCAGCAGGGTCTTTTGCAACAAGGCGCTATACAACCGGGTGCAATGCAACAAGGAGGAATGCAGGCTGCTGGAATACAGGCGGGAATGATGCAATCAAATGTCCTTCTGTCTGGTGGATTGCAAGTGGGTGGTATGCAACCTGGTGGGATTCAACCCAGTGGCTTGCAAGTATTGCAAACAGCCGGTTTACCAACACCTGGAATGGCAACACCTGCCCTACAGAATGTTGCAATGCAAAACACGGCTCTGAATTCCTCTTTGGGGCTTGCTATTGGATCTGGTAATAATGGAATGGTACTACCAATGCAAGGCGTGCAACCGTCTGTAATGCCAAACTCGCCATTGTCCAATCCTGGCATGGGTGCGACATCATTACAACGTGGATCTGTTATGCCTGGTTTCCAACCAGCCAGTGGGTTGTCTGTCATGACTGGTGGTAGTTCCCTATTTATGGGGCAGAGTAGTAATCCTGTAAGTAACTTAACAAATAGTAACACTTTCTTTAAAATTAAATATAGCATTCTTAATAAAAAAATGTCATTATTTTAACTACCCATACAACAATAGTAATAGTATGTGTATAATAGGCAGCTTGGTTTCATAATGTTAAAGTATTTTTTTTAATATTAAGTAAAAATATGATGTATGTTTTTTAGTTCTGTAGTATTTTAAACTTGCTGACCAAAATAACATATTTTTCTGTTAGATGCAGTCCTCAAGTGACCTACAAATGCCAAATCATGGAGGCCAAGCAAACTTGTACCCAATGCATGGCTTACAGCATTCAAGCCCACAAACATCATTTGGATCCATATATGGCAGCCTGATCCCTCCTCCACCGGCACAATCTGCTCAGGCTCCTCATAATCCTGCTGATCAGTGGTATTACGAAGATCCCAAGGTATTTCAATTTGTTTAGAAAACCTTATATAGTGGATAAGCACAATCACATTTAATGTCCTATTGCTCACCTCCTGATATGCAGCCCAGTCCTACTTGTTTGAATGCTCTTGATTTGTAGTGGCATTCACGCATACACAGGAGTACATGTGTAAGTTTTCAATAACTATTGTCATACAAGTATAATGGGTATTGAAGAGTTTTATGCTGCCGTATTTGTTCATGGTTAAGTACATAGTTAATAATAAAAATATTCAGGCACCAATATGTCTATAACGAATATTAATAACTTTTCATTATTTACAGTGATATAAAGAATTTTTTTTAGTATGGTCCATTTAAGTTATTAATCACTGTTTATTATTATTGTTTTCTCGTTTTCATTCCCAAGTCATTAGTTTATTTTCTAGATATTATCTTTTGATATTAATGATTTGTCTTAACTTTTATTTTCACTATTCAGTAACCTGCTAATTTTTCGTTTGACTAATATTCTTAAACGAAATAATTTGTTTTTTTTTTTAAGAATAATGGATAACCACTCTTCGTTGTTATTGCATGTTCGGATATACGTATAACCTTAAATATGGGTACTTTTTACTTAGTTTTCCTATAAAGTACAATAAGTGAAGCCTGTGATATTAGGGACTATTGACGTGTTGTGTGAAGCCACCTAGCTAATTAATATCATAGTACATAATTTACGTATTTTATTATTATTCTGGTCATGTTAATTATATTATTAGGTGAGTTTGGAGTTATTTTTAATGTGGGGATGGGTGCATCTTCGAATTATTTGCATGTAAAATATTTTGTTGTTTGTTATTGCAAAACAAGGCCCTTGGAAGAGAGCCGGTAAGAACTACACAACTGTATTGTTTTTATATAAATAAAGTCCCTCGTGAGAAATTTCAAATTTATACATATTGAAAGACTTTATAATTTTATTAAAATACATTTAAAGTCAAAGGAAGTCCGAAAATTCTTGTCAAATTAAATAATTCTAAGTACCTTTTAATTTTATTATGGTTCAATCTAATGTATGAGATAATTATTAACATTATTGCGCGGGGGATTGATATCGAGAAATTGTTATTTATCAACTAACATTAATCTGTCAATAATAATGTGGAAATTTAACTAGTCCGATTTGATGTAAGCAGCATTATTATGTTTATAGAAAACAATTCGCTCATATAACCTTGTTTTCAACAGCCTATTTATTATTTTTTATTGTTTTTAATCTGGCTTAGGACATACTGAAAGCTTGGCCTGTCATGGTATTCAAAATTATTAAAACTTTATCTACGGCTTATTAAGTTGCACTTTATAAATATTTTGAAAGCTTAGTGATTTTATCAAGGTTAATAAAACTTAATTGCACGTTTTACGTTTTAGAAACTTATAGGCGTCACATGAACAATACCACCATGAATAACACCACTCCTAAAAATAAATTCGTGGCAATGTCATGCAGATAAGGAAGAAATGTAACTCGAAACATGCGATTCCACCAGTGTGCGGGACTGAAATGCAGTGTACGACACAAATGTTTTGTTCTGGTTGACTCACTAAAGTAAACGTTAACAAATTGTGCGGAAAAATTTCTAAAATGTTCGCGTACAACTGGAAACTTTACGAGTGTGTTCAAATACAGGCAGTGTACTCAAGTTGATCTGAACACACTAGATGCTCGTGAACTCATTCTTGCTTCCGACTCCGGAGTGAAAACATTTATTTATACGCGCACTTGGTTTTTTTTTATGTGAAAAGTTGTCAAGCAGTAATCGGTTCATCTGATCTTAATTAGCAGCAACTAAAAATCTTTCCACTATATCGGAGTGAAATTCTTAAACCTATTCGTTCTACTTCATTGCGTCGTTCTAGGAATGGCCTTACCCAAAATCGCGGATTCCTTCTTCGTGTTCCCTGTGTTTTACTATGTAGCATTTTAAGCAGACTACATAGTAAAAAACAGGCCGTAGCACAAAGTACTACATTTTCCTGCCCGTCCAAATTAACAACTAAAGGCAGAACATGTTCGTGCAAAAATGTGGTACACTGTGCGCGTACAAAAGTTAGACAGCCTTTCCGGTGGAGTCAGGGGCTAAACGCCACACCGGCTTGTTATGTGCAATGCTGAAGTTTAGCTCAAAGTTATTATGTTCGTTAACAATTAATGTGCTGCACACTATTTCGGTGGAATCGTACCTTTATAACTACCATTAGATTAGTAAAATGACGAATGATAATTAACGTCAATACACATGTGACTGGAAAAACACATAAATACATTGAGATTGTTACTTCACTACTATGCTGCAAATGCTATATGTCAAATAGTTGCATGAGAAATTTGGATTTGTGAAAAGTATCCATTAAGACCTTTTAAATTGTTTTATGCTTATTGAAATAATTGGGAAAAAAGCAGGCGAAATTGTCAATTGTTACAGAAAATCATTCAGGGTCCGTTCTCGTCGAAGGAGATGTTCAACTGGTATAGGGCGGGCTTTTTTAGCCCGAGCCTGATGATCCGTAGGGCCTGTGACGCACATATGCGGCCGCTCGGCTCCTACGGCCCAATAGTACCCTTCGCGCAGATGGTAAGTGGCTTTGGAAATGAGCACAGTTTTGCAGTCCCAATCGGATTAATACATTTTTTGACTTTACCCCTCGAGACCTACGTCTTTTGTTCGGAGCCAAAAGCACTTACGACCGTAAATTCAAATTGTCACGAAAATGTGCATAGCTTTCAAACATTCAGCAATTATTCGGCACTTAAATAAGTTAATAGGCACGATAAAAAATCGCGTGGATATTTAATAATTAAATTAATCTTTTGTGTGATCGTCAGAAACATAGGAATATATACGAAGGAATCGTTCTAATTAGCGGTGATTAAAATAACAATTCAATTCAGTTTTAAATTTTGTTGTAACTTGCAGATGAATTTGAATACACAGTAGTCGTATAAAACACGTGGGGTATGCTTTGAATAAAATATTTTCTACAGGATATCCTATCACCATTCCCGATGTCCAGCGGTTTCGATACCCGCTCTCAGGGACCGCATGATTTACTAAATCCACAACAGGGACTCGGATTGGATGTAAGTTTAAGAGAGATTAATAAGGAGCATTCAGTGCATAAACAGGCATTTATAATACCCTAATTAAAATTTAAACATACGGACAAACAATATTTCGCATGTCGAGAACAGTTAAGAGCGCGTAAACATCATTTCATTAGATCTGGTAACATTGAGGTTCCTTAGACAGATATTGGCGCCGTGGACCGCAGTGAATCTGATTGGAAATTTAATTGTTATTCCCTGTCGGCTTCAAATTAAAATTTTACTATGACTTTCATAATCGTTACATTGTGAGAACAAAATTTTAGCGGTAGAGAACATTTTAGCGGTAGGTGGTACACCAAGGTTTTGCTCTGATGTCGACGCGCCCTTATAATATGTATAGGCTTTTGTTTATCTTTTCTTTTGCGATGCATGTTGAATTGCTGAGGAATCTTGAAGTTTGGACTTTATATTGGCTACATCTGGCAATCACTATGATATTAAACATCCGAAGAGATATTTTTGTAATATCCAAAAGATTTATTGAATGGTGTCCATGTGAGCATGATAGATGTCGTTTTGTTTATATAATACGTAAGTATACATGTATTGTGTGTCAATGATGTGTGTGTAGCAGCTGAAGAGCGACCAAATTTGCAGGACGCTTTATGGAGCCAACCGGCACCAACCCCCGATCTGGTGTGGGTGCAGCAATCCATGAACGCGCGTAGCGAGTCTCGCGTCAACAGCCTCCCTTTGTTTTTCTGGGATACGCAGGTTTGTACCATGTTTGTTCGTTATTACAGAGCTCTGCTTATATCTCTTTCGAATTTTTATATTTCTATAAAAGCAATAGCTCAAACATTCGACTTCCATAATTGTGTCATTCTAACTTCGCAATTTGAAATGAAGTTCTTAAGCAGATCTCTAGTTACTTACATATTTATATACAAAAGAAAATGAAACGTTATGAGGATGGCAACAGTTGCGTGTCTCAAAATTGAACGTTCCGTAATGGTAGCTCATTTTTGGATTTCTTTTTTTTTGAATAAACATTGTACATGACTAAAATAAAGTACATTACTTGTTCCATTCCACTGGACAAAACTATATGGCTATTAGTTCTGAATTTAATATTTCGAAGCATATAAATATTCATTTTGATATTGCAGTATGCTACTAATCAAATTTTAAAAATCATCCGCATAACGTAATGAAAATAGATGTTATTTTTGATACTAAGAATAATCGTTCCTTTTTGTCGAAGTAATGTCTAGTTTCACAATGCTTCCCACCAATGCAAGGAATCATGAACGACATGTGTTTAATATAAATCTAATTTATCGTTCAAGATTGATTTTTATATCACTTTTTGTTTATTCATTATTTTTAAGCAATCATCATCAAAAAGTCAGAAAATCATGGCACATTCATCTTGGTACGGTTTTCACAAGCTTTAATGTCTAACTTCTGTATTAAAATGAAATGTATTGCATTTAATATAAATTCTTTCATAATAAACCAAATCGAAAATTTGATGAAGCGTCGATACCACACTCCTTGTAAAGGTATTATATATTTTTAAGAGCTTTTGAAACGTACATAGACCTATTTTCTTAAAAACAGGAATCGAAGATCAAATTGTAATAAGCTTAAAAAGATTATTTTCGCTATGTCAGTTAATTCAGCACTGCTCGTTTGACATTGTGCTCAGTTGTATAGATTAAATATTATCTCTCTAAATATTAATCACCTATATAACTTTCATGATTCCTTAAACTGCTTAAATACCTTCATTTAATATTGGTGCGTCTTTGTTAGACGAAATATTGGTATCGAAACCAAATCACATATCTTTATGACCCCGCCACTAGTAAGTAATCTTCTTGTGGCATCCATTCCAACCTAAGAGTTGTACAAATTGTGAAAACTCGTGCAAACTCGTGCTCGTCGGCTTTTAGTGTTCAATATTAATTTTGGTTCATTTTCCAAATTTTTTTAATGTTCACCATTCCGTTAATGCTTGTTTATTAAAACTACAATGCAATTAACGATGATAGCTTTATCAAATACGCTATGCGAACGTGGAATTTCTCACCAATATCCATATGAGTCTGATGAAATATAATTAATTGATTTTTTAACTTTTTTTAAATATAAATATCTAGTTCGTTAACATCGTATAAATATGTTCCGAGGACGTGGTATAGCGTAATAAACGCTCTTTGCACGTTAGTTATTTTTTTTGGAAAACTACGTGAAAAACTGGAAGTATTAAATATCTTTTGTATTTCACGAGAGTTCTAAATGCTTTACCACTTTCATAGATATTTTAATTTTTAGGACACTAACATATCGAGCACGTGATTTTAATAATGGTGGGCAAATCTTCAAACTTAATCCAATTTTTGACTAGTAATGCAACTAAATTAACTACCGTTTTATTAGATCTCAAGTGTTGGTTATAGCGAATACATCGTTGTAAAATGTTATTTAATTGCACTTAGAACTGGAATACAATAGTGTAAGCTGTTGAAATTCGAAGACGCGATCTTAGGTTAGAATGTCCCACGTGAAGGAAAATAATGAGTACGATCATGCCATAAGCTGAACGAGAAGTAGATCATTTTGCTGTAAACCTTTATAGATGTCTTGATTATTATTCATTTGATGTGCTTAATGTATAGATTCGATCCCATTTTCTCATAAAGAATTTTTCTTTGTTTTGATGTATTGTTGTACCCTAAATGTGTTCGACAATTCAAAGAATATGAATGTCCTCTTAAACGAATTGTCTTTCATGATTCCAATAATATCTTCAAATAGAGTTTGTTCCATTTTTTTTTAATTAAAAGCTAAATAAAATAACACACAACTGGTTTTCAGGGTGAAAAAATTAACGAAAATATACCCGAAGCCGATAATGCTGCTCGAATGAAGAATATGTCATAAAACATAAATTATAAATGTTTAAATTAGCAGAGCAGCAATCTTTTTCTCGTTATTTGTAGTACTAATCAAAAATGGTATGAAAAGGATATCGTTAAATATTTCACATTACCTAAATAAATGTTATTATATATATATTTCTCCCGTTTACTGGGCCTAACAGATATATCTAATGTTTGATGTGTTTGAAACTAGTAGTGTAGTTTATTACCCATTCAATGGTAATTACCAAGTTGTTTTGTAACAAAGTTTATCTATTCATATATTTTCTTTCTCTTTATGAATAGTTAATGTTATCGACTATAATTGCTGATAGGCCCCGGGGAGCGGGTGTTGTGTGTAGATATATTCTATTGATACATATTGCAGATCGGTTTTACAGCAACCCAAGACTTCTTGTTTTAAAAATTGTTAATATTATACCACCGAAACTCATTATTTGTATCCTTTTGTGGCGCTGGTTCTCAATAATAATAACTACATTTATTATAAAGTACATATCTGTAATTAATGATCTATTATATCATTTTGGCTGTTAATTTAAAAGACTGAAATTCATTTAACATTAAAGACTGTAGAGTATTATAAAATGTTCATGTGAAACGTTCGCAGGCAGCTGTTGGCTAAAAGATTTAGGTTATCTGTTGTATACTTTTCGCTTAAGTTACCATAAATGTAATATAAGTGTAAACTTAAGTTAATGTCAAAAAAATAAATGGACGACGACCATATTGTAAACATTTTCGTTTGCGTCAAGTTTAACTTTTAAGTAAAAGTTAAAGTTTATTTCTATTCCTTTATTTTCTATTTTTTTTCTTTATAATTAAATTTTAATCAATATTTACCTATAAAGTTCACTATGCAAAAGATACCCTAAACATTAACTCATTAATTGTAGTTATAGTTTTGAACTGTTATAAATGAATGTGAATATGTTTACTTCGAGATATAGCAGTTTTTAATGCAATGTGACTTGAATGACGTAATCCCTATTTTATTATACAATTTTTCGAATACACATTTGTATGAAAAATGGATAAGTTCTCCTAAATTGCCAGTAGGTTTATCGCCACAGGCTTCGCACATATTGGAAAATTTAATCCATTGACTTCATTAAAAATATTAAAATTTATTGTAGTTTCAGTCATTACTCATTACATACAACCAAAGAAAAAAAGAAGATCACATTATAATATTTTAATTATGTGTCATTTGGGCAAAGTTATTGTTTATTATAATATTTTAGATTAAGCATAAAATATCGAATGGAAGTGGTAAAGAATTTATGATTTCATTTATTAAATTTCGCCTTAAAATCAAAATTCGAAAGAAAACGCTATCAGTTCTCTAAATATGATTGAAAATATTTACTCAAACTAGGTTTTGATTCATCAGTTAAATTATTTATGTTCCACATCGCGATGTTTTTACTAAGGTTATTTTTAGTTTTTTATTATTTGCTTTATTTTATAGCCGTTGAGTTTTTTTTTACTAAACTTAGTGTACAGGTTTATTGCAGATGTTATTAGACTGTATACTTTGTGGACAATTAAAAGTGTTTTGTTATGTCTGAAATTAAAGATTACTTTACTCAGTTTACTATTATATTAATAGAATTCCTAATGTTGAGCTAAAACATACTTTCATTATGTAACTAGGCCAGTGGTTTGGGTATTTATTGGTTATATCAATAAATTAATCTGCGTAGTAATATTGTACTAAAATTTTATTGCACGCCTGTGCTCTACATACACGTTAAAGTCAAGCAACAAGAAAACAGCTTAAATAATCTATCTCCGTAAAAATTCTGATTGAAAAAAAATTACGTGGACGTCCAGATTTTTTTACCACCTCGGTCACGACAACTAAAAAAAATGGACGTATATCGAGCCCGTATTTTGTATATTATCTTCAAAATAACATGAACTAATTATCTAATTAATATCAATAGCCTAGCATCCTACGTATATTAATAAAATGTTAAAAGAGCATGAAATATTAGAATAAAAAATGAAAGCCTATTTGATTTAATGGTCTAAATAAAAGCAATGTGCGACTTGTTTTATTTTCTCGAAAACAAAACGAGTGGCATGAGACATGCGCTTTTGATTTTTCCAAGTTTTTGGTCTTTTTAAGAAGAAAATTTACTTTATTTTTCTATATCTCAATGTTGACTCACACTGTATAAAATACATGGATTATTTATACTTAGAATAGTTACAATTACAAACATTACACGTTTACTCAAGTTCAATTTTATTAACTATTATGTTTCATCTGCCCTAAAAATACTGTGGCAACTTTTATAAGGCCGCTTGCCTGGTCTTAGTGTTCTTACATGACTTGTAAGGAATGTTTTGTTTGTCATCCCTTGCTTTTGTTTTCATTGAAAACATCATTCGATTTTTGTCCGGCTTCGTTTTGTGGACTGGCGCTTTGAGCTATCCGATTCACGCGTATTCATTTATTAATGCGTAGGCGTAATAATTGGCTTTGTTTTTCCATTGTATTGTATGTTTATTTACACATATATATTAATAAGGCATTGAATGTGTAATTTTACTGTGTACTAGGAATAAAATATATTAACATGTTTAACAAATTGGTATTATAACAAAGGTCATCAATTGTAGCACAACAAGTGTTCTTTTCTGAAATATATTCATAAATCTGAAATATATCAATATTGCTTCATATACTAATTAAAAATCATTCATCTGAGAACTAAATAATGAGTTATATAAGAAGTTATCTCTAATATTTTGGTAGTATCTATTCAAATATATTATATAAGGAGGAATTAAAAAAATGTTCATTATAGCAAATTTAATATTCTCTGTTAAAATTTCGGATTCGGAAAAAATAATAAATGATTTTTTATTTAAAAAAAATACATTTAATTTACTATGTTATAACATTTTTTAATCCTCATTTTATAGAATTGTATTACGAAATTCAACTATGTATTTATGCATGAAAAAGTAGTATACATATGTAAATATGCAAGATCTTCTCTGTAAAAAACAACCATGATGGTTATACCGAAAGATCGTGCTGAAGAGTTTTAATTAATTAGCTGTGTAAGATTTATAAAACTTAAGTAAAAAAAAAACTGTAGCAAGATAATTTTATGTGCTTGATTAACAATAATAAAGGTTTGGGCTTTCACGTAGTATTTTTTACTGCATGCTTTTAACTTAATCCAGTCTTGGAGCAGACGCTGGCCTAGCGTTACATCATGCATTTGTTTGCAAAAGAACATTAACGATTCCCAAACACTAGGTGAAGGATTTTAGCGCAAAAGCGACTAGGCGTCCTTAAGGTAGCTAAGGGCACAGTTTGCTCTTTTGATTTACTACGGCGTTACAGGAACTACGAAACATAATTTTATTCCTTATTTTCGCAGCCCTTTTCAGTCAACTATTAAGACAGTACATCCGCTTTCGTAACTTTCACATACAAGTAAAAGGAATACTGGCAATGATGGCCACGTTGGCCACAACACATTTAGTTGCTTCCCTGTCTTCAGGCTAGTCGCTAAAAGTTCGGTTTTCTAATAGCTACCATACATACTTAAAAGCCAAACATATGATGTATTAATTATCAGGCATAAGCATGAAATAATAATCCAAAAAATCATTTTTAAACTTTAAAACCTGCAATGATTACAGTCATTGTGTGGTTTCAAAGTTAAAAATGATCACTTTAATAAAACATTTACAGCCTTCAGCAATAACTTCTAACTCACTATTGCCCGAGGAAATAGCGAAGGAAATGAAAACAGAAGATCAAATACTTGCACAGCTTAGAGCGTCGCAAAATACTAGTACCTCTCAAAGTATACCTTTTATCAGCGATCAGACGTCCGTTTCGACATCAGTTAATAGTAAGACCGATGAAGCCTTTCCCCCAACTGTTAGCGCAACACCAAATTTGGAAGAATTGCAGAAATTGATTCAAACTGATGCATTAGCTTCACCAACGCCTCCTGCGACAGTCACAGAATCAGAAGTGGAAAATGGAGAATCGGAGGTATGATTTTAATTATTACTTTCGTATAAAAGCCTAAGGATATAATTTTGAGTTTTGTCTATTATATCATTGTTATCCCCAAAACTAAAACAGCTTTATCACAGCAGGTTAAAACAGAGAAATTAAATAAAGTTGAAAATATGCCTGTATTAGAAAGTAATAATGAAAAGCCGCCCCAACAAAATATAAACAAAACCATCACTGAGTCTAAACCCGTAAAATCGACAAAACCAGATAATGAAAAAGCAGCAAAAAATAAAGACAATAATAACATCAAAAGTAAGAGTAAGAAATCAAAGGAGGAAAAAAAAGAAGAGGTAGAAACGATGAATAAAGAAGAGACTGTCAAAACGGAGGTGAAAAAAGTGAATTTCAAATATATAAGTTTTATAATTAAAGCTTTCGTAATTAACCATAAAAATACCCGATAACATGTCTTAAAATAGAACTTAATTTTTTAGCAAAAAAGATCGGTAGAGTCCTCACCATCAAAAAGTAAAAAAGAAGATAAGCAACACAAAAAGGAGCTTGAAAAAGAGAGAAAGGTATTTCAAAGTTCCCTTTTCTTTAATAAGAAAATTTTTATACATTTTTTTACATGAAAAGTTGCCGAACGAGCAGGCGGTTCACCTGATAAGTGAATACCGCCGTCCATGGACATCATCTGCACCTGAGGGTTGCAGATGCGTTGACAACTTTATGAAAATTGGGCTCCGCCTACTTCACTCACCAGACGAAACGCGAATGAAATTATACTTCCACTTGACGCCGGTCTTCTGTGAAGTCGTGGTACTTACCCGGACAAGCCAGTCCATTCGTGCAACAGCCGAGGCTGCTGCGTGGCTCTATCATAGTTATATGTTATATACATGTTTAAAAACATATTTTAAATTATGATCGCCTGCCTTTTTCCATCTGGTGAGATATTTTCTATAAATGTTGCAGGAGTGGGTTAAAGAAGGATTCACCATCGTGAAGGGTTCAGAAAAAAACACTAAAGATACCAAGAAAAAAGTAGAAGACTCAAAAACTAATGAGGATGCTGACCGTAAGAGGTAAATAATTTAGGTAGTTTGTTTATGTTTGTTAAACAAAATATGTTTATAAAATCATTATGCATTCTTTATGTTTACAAGTTTTATGCAACAATGTGACAATAGTCCTGAGTACGACAAAAAATAAGCAGTTTTTTAATGTTAATTCGCGTATCAATGTTATGTCTTTACAATTAAATTCAAAAATCAAAATCAAATGTATTTATTCAACATAGGAGCATTACACTCACTTATTGATAGTCAAAACACTACCACCGGTTCGGAAAAGAAAGCCACTGTACTGAGAAGAACCGGCGAAAGAAACTCAGCGGGCTTTTTTTTTTTTTAAATTAGAAGTTTGACATAAATTCGTTAAAATACAATATAAGAACTCCGATTAAAAGAGCCTGGAGCGATCAGTTCATTACCAGAGTGTGTTATCATTTAAATAATCATTAATATTATAGTAGCCTTTAACACACAAACGTTCTTTTATTATTTTTTTAAATTTAGCTATTGATGCATTTTGAACGTTTTCTGGAATTTTGTGGTAATAACGTATACATTGTCCCATAAAAGATTTACTTATTTTACGGAGTCTACTTGTGGGTAGGATCAATTTATTTTTGTTCCTAGTATTTATATCATGAACATTATTATGTCTTAAAAATTTATCCTTATTTTTATGGACATACAAAACATTTTCAAAAATGTATTGAGCAGCAACAGTCAATACTTTTATCTCTTTAAACAAGTTTCTTAACGATTCTTTGGGACCCAGATTGTAAACTGCACGAATAGCTCTCTTTTGTAAGATAAAGATTGTATTAATGTCGGCCGCGTTACCCCAAAGCAGAATGCCATAAGACATTATACTGTGAAAATAACTAAAATATACCAAGCGAGCCGTATCAACATTAGTTAACTGTCTCATTTTTTTGACCGGAAAAGCTGCTGAGCTAAGTCTACTCGCCAGTCTATTAATATGGGGGCCCCATTGCAGTTTGGCATCAATAGTTATGCCAAGGAATACAGTTGAGTCAATAGGGTCCAACGCTTCCCCATATAAAAGTACATCAGTTTTTACATGTTTAACATTGGAGGAAGTTGTAAATTTAATACATTTAGTTTTTTTATTATACAGTAAATTGTTAGCACTAAACCAATGTACTACAGTAGATAGAGTATTGTTTACATCGTCATAACTTAAAGAATGTCGGTTTACTTTAAAGATTAAAGAGGTATCATCCGCAAACAATACTATCTCATGATTATTATTAACAAGATAAGGTAGATCATTTATGTAAATGAGGAAGAGAAAAGGCCCAAGAATAGATCCCTGCGGGACCCCCATATTTACCAAGGCCCCGGGAGATCTCTTGCCATTCACGTCAACTCTCTGAATTCGATGGCTCAAGTACGATTTCAGAAGATTGAGTGCGGCATCTCTTATACCATAGTGGCGTAGTTTCGTGACCAAGGTCATGCTGTACACAACCGAAAGCTTTGGTTAAGTCACAGAATATTCCTAAGGCATCCTGCGACTTTTCCCAGGCTTCAAAAATATTCATAACGAGCTGAACACCCGCATCAGTTGTTGAGCGACCCCTAGTAAACCCATATTGCTTGTTATGTAATAAATTATGATAGCTAAAATGCTGTAACATTTGATTCAACATGATTTTTTCAAAAATTTTACTAAGAGTTGGCAGTACAGAGATAGGTCTAAAATTATTGGGGTCGGAAGTACTACCAGATTTAAACACCGGAATGATTTTACTATGTTTCATAAGGTCAGGAAATTCGCCACGATTGATACAAATATTAAAAATAGTTGCTAGGTAAGGTGATATTACATCAATAATAGAACTGATCACCTTAACCGAGATCCCCCATAGATCTGCAGTTGTTTTAACATCTTCATTATTTTACCCTTATGTGACGATTTCTACCAACTCATGCCTGCCGTGTTAAGGGACTTTGTTCAAAAAGCGTCAAAGATTACTTACATCCTTCAAAATCACAGTCGCACACAAAGATTGACATTAGAAATTTCTGCCTTTCGCTCTATATGCTTGAACGAAACATTGTTAATAATTTTAAAACAATTTATTAATAGTAGGTGAGATTGGGGTTGAGAGTCACATACTCATATTCTTGGCAAATCAATGAAATTTATATCTCACTGGATAGTATATCTAATCTAGTTTCAAAATAAATTAATACTTCTTACCATAACATTATCCATAGAAGAAATATTACATTTTTGAGAAAAAAGAAAAGTATGACTTCTAACCCCATGTCAGGGATGGTTGTCACAATGCCAGGGGTAGGTAGTCACACTGTAAATCAAGGGAGAAAAAAATCACACTTAAATCAAATGAGTAGGTATTTTTATTAGAAATAGAATCTTCAACTGGTATACAAAATGAAAAGTAACAGCCTATACATGTCCCACTGCTGGGCAAAGGCCTCTATACAGAGGTTATCAGGGCATAGTCCACCACGCGGCCCCACTGTGGATTGGCGGACTTCACATGTTTTCGAAATATTTATTTTTTTTGTTATTATTTCGAAAATATGCAGGTTTCCTCACGATGTTTTCCTTCACCGCGGAGTACGTGATAAGTCAGCACTTAAAGTTAAAAAACTTTATTGGTGCCGGCACCGGGGATCGAACTCAGGTTGCTCGAGTATATTGAATTAAAGGCGAGCGCCCTGACACTGAGCTATCACGGCTCACGAAAATGAAAAGAATGTAAAATATTCATTATAACAAGAATAGTCAACAAATTCACTTATACATAATTTCCATTTAACAAAATTAGGATTCTTGTTACGAAAATAACAAAAATGTAATCATAAACAGGCACTGATTTATTTGGACGTTATACTTTTAAATAAAAGTGCGCACGATATAATATGAAGTCAATCCAAGTAACCAGTCTGGATATTTAGATTCACAATTTTGGCAAATGTATCAATAATCAGCTGTCCGTGGCTTGCGCGCAGGAGTTTTTGCACCATAGTCCCCTCAATTTCGTCCATGTTCCATATTTCAAGTTTAAAAAACAAACTGTTGACATTTTGAGGATTAAAACTGATGGCTCGAGCAAACTTGTGGATTCAGGTCTTCTAATGGACAGAGAAGGATGTCTCTTCATAAACGACGTCAACCAATCGCGGCCAGCTAGCTTGTTTGAATCCCAAGAGTGTGGAACTTTCCAACCCTTTGGAGACAGGCAAGCTCGTACGTTATTATGTAGCAAAATTCCAAAATGCCAAAAAATACCAGCAGACATGCATGGGGTTGGTTGTCACATGTGACTACCAGCCCTCGTTAAGCTGAGACAACCTGCCTTTTTAGAAAATAAATCTAAATCGGTATATATTTATAAAACTATATAACAATATCGTGAGCCATATATTTAACTTAACTAATACATGAATAGGTATTTTACAATGCAAAATTTAGGCATACTTACAAGGATCGACACAGATGCGCGAAAAATTACTTTTGGTGTGACTTCTTCATCAACTTTCGTATTCGTTCGTTAACTTTTCTGTTATGACCACTGTGACAACCAACCCGTGAGACAACCGTACCCGGTCTCCCCTATACATATAAATATATTTTTAAATGTTCTCGCCCTTTCCGTTTTATTCTACTGTTTTTAAATTATTTTAAGTAATTGTTAGTAAATGCATCGATGTCACACGAACGTTTAGTTTTATGTTTATAATGTTATTATGTTCATACAGGAAAGAAGAGGAAAAGAACTCTGCTGATGAAAAAAAGGAGAAAAAAAATACCGAGAAACCGAAAAATCAACAGGTATTCGAGATTTCATAGGGAACGCAGAAATATAAGTAAATTTACATGAAAATGAGTGGAAATATCCTATTGATAACTTTCTGGTAGACGTCGAACATGTGCGTTCTTTTTGATTTTAAAGCGCTGTATGTCGTAAGGTTATTTGAATTTTTAAAGGTATTTTCAACAAAATTTATACATTTTTAAGCAGCAAATAAATGAATGTTAATTTTACATGAGCCATTGTATTCAAAACATGTTCGCGCTAAAAAATAATCATGAAAAAACGTGAAATTGAAAGGCAAAAATATGCGTTATAAGTGAACTAATCTTAATATCTGTGATGTAATAGTATATTTCATTACGAGTGCGGAAAGCCTGTCATTGCAAAGAGTTCCGACAAATGTTCCGAACCGAGGCGCAGCCGAAGGTGAGGGTTGACAGTCGGAACAAGTTGCAATGACGGTTCTGCACGTGTACTGAACAACTATTTTTAATACAGTTGTGAAAAATGAAGCTATTTAATAGAATAATAAAAACACAGAATATATTTTTTTTTGGAAAATGGCGCCAGCGTAAAAGTATGTAAGCAGAGATTTTTTTTTGTTTTCTTCACCCATTCTGGGTAGGCAAAGGGAACTATGCCCATACAGCCAAGACTTCAGTAGATTTTTATTGATATGAAATTTAATGAGATGAAATGAAATGAAACCTAACGTAACTCATTGAATCAAATCATTAAATCTGACATTTAAACAAATTAGTAGCTTCTTTTTAGAAAAAATTGCATGAATCATAAAAACTTCTATGAATTTTTTTTTGTAATAACTTTGTTGGTTTTTTCTTTTTAATAGACATTATTTTGACAGTTGGGAAAGAGAACGCACGAGTTCGGAAAAGGTAAAGAAAAAGCTCGAGTATGTAATAGCCCACATCCCGAACGCTATACGTCCCTGCAATACGTCACTTTTTGACCAACTGTATTAAAAATATTTTATTATCCGGGACTTTTTAAAACGAACTCGTAAGCGTCAACCTAAACATTTGGGCAAACCACGTGACTTTTCATTTCCAGTCCAGACGATGGACAGAGGGACAGCGCCGAGGCTATTTGATGGACCTATCATCTTGGCCATTTATTTTCTCATCGTTTTTCACACATTTTGTCCCTAGCAAAATCCGATCACTATATTACCTTTTTGTGATTTTTCCCGCCTTCGAAAATCATACTTTAACTTCTATGACTTCTCAAACAGTTTGTGTTTTGTGTTGATTTACACAGTTTGATATAAATGAATGGTATTATTATGTAACTTCATTGAAACCTGTCCTAACGGAATTATTTTATTCTGTAGCTAATTTAACACAGGAAATATCGCCTTTTTATATGAATGCAATTTCATTTCTGGAAGCCTATTTAAAATCTATTTTTTTATGTATTTTAAAATTGACTATTTAAGATTTTATTTTTTTGTCTTTTGTTTATATTCATTTGACGTATTTTAATTAATCAAGTTTTTGAATCCTACCATCACACAACATATTTTAAGAGGCACCAGACGCACACAGACAACCCGCAACCACTTACCACTTACGAACATAGCGGCCCTTGCTTATCATCGGCAATACTGATGAGAGCAAGATAGAAATTATTAATTCACACAAAAAGGGTTGTTACTAAATCGGTCGTGACGTAAATGATTATGTTAATAAATAATTTCTGGATGTTCTTGTCAATAGCAGGATGTCTTGCAGCGTCAAAATGAGTCGATGTCTAAGAAGGCACCATGGTCGGCGGCTGCCACGCAAGCACAGGCCACACTCAATGACATGCCCCTGACCGAGATACAAAGGCTCGAGCGGGAGAAGAAGCTAGAACAGATGAAGGTGCAGCAGCAAATGATGCAGATAATAGCACAGCAGCAGGCAGCAGCCATGGCCAGGGAGCAGGTGATTGCTCTTCATTAAAACTAATTTCACATCCAATCTCATCTTAACCCGATGCTATAATAAATATATCCTAGTTCGAACTACAGTTACGTATGTACGTACGAAATTAACAAACATTTGTAATTTTTTTGTATTATATACCTATATTTTTTAATTGGAATGATTATTATATATTTATATAACGTATATATAAATATATAACAGGAAATGCAAGCTGGACTTGGTTGGGCAAAAAAGAAGGGGACCAATCCTAATATAGTTGAACAGAGTTTGACTGAGATACAGGTGAGCCACTTTAATTTAAATACAAGCATAAACACAAAACAATTTTTTTACTCTTGTGTATATTTAGTTGAATGAAAAACGAATAGTATCAATCTTATTAATTTAAAATTATAAGTTGTAGCTAGCGTTGGCAACTTTTTTTTTTGCTAAGAATTTTAATTGAAGATAGTTTTCAAAGGAAGTAGAACAATATTAACAGTAAACTAATTTTAATGTGTGGGACATAACTTTTTGGCGTCATATACAGGGAGGTTTTTCTAAGTGTATCCATCTTTTTTATTAAATTTGATGAATGTTATATAACAATGATAAATATTTAAAATCACTCGTTATTAATTAAATACATTCATTTGAACTTATCTCAAAAATTGCGTGATTTATAGGTAACTCATTTATATATTCCGCGCGATAATTCATAACTAACACCCACACAAGTTCGTTTCAAAAGTATATTTTGTTTTATAGGGAATGGAATGGCATTTTTTTATATAAAAAAAAGTTTTTTTATATCAATAATCGATTACACTACCGAGTCTGAACCTCCTGTGTGAATTTGGGCACCTTTATAAAAGCCATCCTGTATTCAAAATATAAACTATACATCTACTATAAATATGAAAAATTAACAGTGTGAAAACTGAATACAGAGCGAGGTTCACTAGCATATTTGGCTGTCTTTTTGCATTGTGTCTAAAAAACAAACAAACGCACCGACGAGACACACGAATTTATTCGGCGACACATTGAAAGAAAACAGTCGCTGAATATGGTTTTCTATTCCATTCCAACTGGCGTGCGTGTTGCGCCGGCATGGAATTGGAAGAGAAATGATGCGTTGTCCCCGAACCATTCGAATGAACCGTCCGGACTCGAGTGAATTGGTCCGAATCATTCGGACGAGACGCCCGATGTCGCCTTAATTGTTTGTCGGCCAGGCGGAGGCGCGCAGGCAGTCGGCCGCTGCGGCGGCGGCGGCGGCGGCGCAGGCCTTCGAGGAGGCGCAGGCGGTCGTGCAGCAGCCCATCAACGTCCCGTGGGCCACCGCCGCCAACGCCAGTGAGCCTTGCACCCCATTATGCCGTCTCTCCTAGCGCAGGCTCTGACAGACCCTCCCCCGGGAGTAAATGGAAACACGCTCGCTTTGATTATGCCTACGGAGTTCCTTTCGCCTGTTTCTTCCCCGTCGGCGAGACAGATTTACGGTGGTAGATTGAAAAAAAAAAAAAAGACTACCGATAGACGATAAATTCATGTTTCTTTGTTAATTTTTATTGTATGTGTGTATTGAATTGGTTTTTAAATGTTATTCATGTTAAACATTTTATTTATATAAACGTGATTCGTAGAAAAATAAAAAATAATTTGATCTCACTTGTTACTTTTACTTGCTCATGAATGTTAAATCTAAAATTATAAAATAGCACTTATGTTTTTCCATTGTTCTCATAAAAAAAATTAATTTACAATGCAATAGTTATTTTTTTTCCTGCAGGTGGTTTCTGGGATGCACATCCTCAAAAGGTCGGCGATAAGCCTCAAGAGAAGGTGGTAGAGCCCATCAAAAATATCAAGAAGAAGGCGGTGCCGGTGTTGCCGCCCCCTGTGATAATCCCTAAAAAGGAGACCACGCCAACTCCTGAAGTGGAATTCGAGACTTGGTGCACATCCAATCTCAATTTGTGGAGCACCAAGATTGATGGTAAAATCATAATTGACTACGAAACAACTAAGTTTGTTAGAGTTACCTATAATTTGGTGTAGTAAAATAATTGATGCTTAAGGCAAGGTAAAATAAATTTACCAGTTAATAATAAATAAATACGGAATATATTTCTAGTGGTGAGCGGAAAAAAGCAACATAATTATGTAGCTCAATTATGTTAGTCTTATCTAGCAGCGCGCCTCAGCGCTCTCTGCTCATCTTGTTTAAAAAAAAAATAAGAGAACAGAACCAACACCCCGATGGCGGTATGTTTGTAACGTTAAAGTTAATTTTATTAAATTAAATTAATAGATACAGATGTCTTACTTCAATCCTCATATGAAAACGATAGCCCCGATAATAATTTAGATCAGTGATATTATTGTTTTAAAGTTGTGTTCATTTCTAATGTATGTTGTACTTTAATTGTCTTTCAATTTCACCTCTAATGAATGTCATATTTTTTTTATATCGAGAACATATTTTGAAAGCAATGGCCCAATGTAAGGACAAAATTAAAATGTTTTTTGCTGCTTTAAAATGTTTAAATTTTGTTTAAAAAACCCATCATAAACCTATTAAAATTTAAATCACAAATGTTTTGTGATACATTGGAGATGAATATGTTGGTTTTAATAGTTTTCTTTTGTTTTCAGTTCCAACGTTCATCGGCTTCCTCAAGGACATTGAGTCGCCTTACGAGGTGAAAGATTACGTGAAGTTTTACCTCGGCGAATCCAAAGACGCCTACGATTTCGCCCGCCAGTTCTTGGAGAGAAGGTTGGTTTCTGTCATGATGTGGTTCATTTATTGAAAAGCAAAACTATCGGTTGAATATTCCGATGGCCTCGTAGTAACAAACGCAATGTCAAAGTGCAGATGCCTTCTAAATTATAGGGAAGAAATGGGTAATGGGGGTAATGGGTATATATATATATTGTGATGATCGTACTCTATATATATATATTGTGATGATCGTTATATATATATAACGGTCATCACAATAATAATTAACTTTGGCAAATAAAAGAGTTAAAGAAAAAAACAGTTTTTACTCCTATTGCCCCGAGTTGGTCACCTTGTGGGCAATGAGGTTCAAACAAAACTGTAACACAAATCGCAAACATATCCCAGCTCATAGATTGATGAGCCAGGGCCTAGGCAATCAATTGCGCTAGAAGTTGGAGGGGGTGGGGGGGCAGTGAACCAACATGCATTGATGTGCCAGTTATTGAAGATTTTTCTTGACCTGGTACCGGGTCATCAATAGCCTCTAACTCATCATAGTTTAAAATGGTAGTAGTCTCCGATTGGAGCAATTCGGCTGGCAGAAAATCTTGTTTTCGGGTTTATTGGGTAAATACCAGTAGTCCCGATTCCCCTTACTAATGGGTGAAACATTATTAAATGTAAGGCGTGATCTTCACTCCAAGGTAAAACAACCAGTCACGTCCAGCCATTTTTGAAAACTGATTAAAATAGCGTTTTTTCAATTTTGTAACTATTTATTATAATAATAATTCATGGTCCCGTATAGTTCCAAGTTTATGTTTAAGTCTTCAGCATATTCAAATGCCACTTTTCTAATTTCATTAGCTGTGCATAACAATATTGGCCATCTTCATAATGAAGTCGTCAAATCTCTCCCTTTTTTATTCAAAGCTGAACACAGTCAGCCGTCTAAGACGTGGTGTCAAGTAAGATTTTTTATTAAATCTAAAAATATATTATATGCCAATTACATTGCATGTAATATTGTTCACTAGTGGGTAATGGGGGTCACCCGATTCTCATTACCTACAAGCACTCTAAGAAGAAAAAAAAATAAAAACAAAATATATATTTGCGGCACACGTGATTTATATTTGAAATCGCACTGAATGTCCGAATAAAGGCGTACGAAAGTTGCAAACAAGTACACACAATAAATGTGATACTTACCGTTTATTTTGCGTGAAAGGAAATTTATATCGGCAAGCCGCAAAAACGAAAATGATCTCTCGTTCCCGATACCGTTGCTATACCGGCGCGGCCGCAACGGAACGATTGTGAGGAGCACATAGCGGAGTAGGGGGGCTATTTACGCATCTCTAGTGGTTGAAGTTTTGTATATATGTTAGTGACTACCATTACCCACTGACTCCCATTGCCCCATCTTCCCCTATAATACAGAGGTTTGCTCTATTTTTAAGCAAATTGCGGGAATAGCGATTTGTGAAGGTGATTCAGATTGGTACCTATTCTAAACTCACACCGCAGGTCGAAGCTGCTACGCGTCGGTATGGTGACCCCCTCGGACGACCTGTGCTCACCAGCTTTGGCTATCACCCCGCGCAACCCCTCCGGATCCGACTACCAGGAGGTGAAGGTAGCGCTTTTAAAGGGCGCGGTCGAAACGAATGAGGGATAAAAATATCGCTGCAAGAAGTTGGCTAACAGCCGCCGGTTCATCCGTGTTAAATGATTACCCCATAGCGGTCCCCCGCTCTTTATTATGGACCGAACTTTCCTAGAAACGCCGTCCGACGCGTAACACATTAGGCAAGGCACAAATACTTCTACTTTACGTTTGTCTCCTGCGAGTACTTCTCCGAACGACCTTACCAATTCGTGCGACAGAAAAGATATTTTAAGTGCCAGATAAAATACAGATATATCTAGCAGTGATCCCCGCAATTTTGTAACTATTTATTATAATAATAATTCATGGACTCGTATAGTTCCAAGTTTTTTGTTATAGTTTTAGCTAATTTTAGTAATAATACTCATTTAGTAAGAACAAAAAAGAGTTGGCATACTTAACAGAATTTAATCTTATTAAACGGTTTTATTTAGTTCGACCCGTACGGAATTTGTTTGTTTGGGTCAAAATTAGGAATTGAAATTTAAGCACCTTGCCGTTGTCAGATTGATTTGAAATTTGGTACACACATTTAATTTAGATGACAATACAATATTAACAGAAAAAAATTTAACAAAAACAAAAACAAAATAAAACCGTTTAACTTAAAAGTTTTTAAACGGTTTTATTTTTCACTTACGTAGAAACTATATTTAATACACATTTATGTTTTTGTTTATAATATTTATTGGATTTAATGAATTCCACAAACTACCTGAACTTTGCAGGTTATTGCTATCCGAATATAATAGAATAAATTTTTATTTTTTTTATTTTTTAATAATATCGGACACATTTTTTACACAACGTTCTCTAGTCTCAAACAAAGCAAAGCTTGTACTATGGGTACTAGATAAACTGATAAACATACTTTTCTTTTGTAAATAAATACATATTATACATATATAAACACCCAGATACTGGAAAAACACGATGTTCATCACACAATATTTTTCCAGTAGTGAGGATCGAACCCACAATAAATATATTATGCGGAAAATGAGAATTGATTTTGTAATCTAGTAATAACTAGAATTTTGATTAAGAACAGTGTTAAATTTGGTATTCCTTAAATTGGACTATTTAATTTAAGGCGACAGTCGTAATAATTATAACAAGTGCTAAAATAAAATGTAATTATGCAAATGCTAAATAAGTGCAGATGGTCAGTCGTGCTAAAATAAAATGTAATTATGCAAATGCTAATAAATAAGTGCAGATGGTCTGTTGTGCCAAATAAAAATATTTAAATCGTTCGCGATTGTTTACAATTGCAGGGGAAGGGGAAGAAGAACAAAAAGAACAAAATGCTGAAGGTGGACGCGCGCATCCTAGGTTTCTCGGTGACGGCGGCTGAGGATCGAATCAATGTCGGTGACATCGACACAGCCTAACTCTCTCGCCATAATTGTGTTCACTACAACTCGCCTTGTGATAACCTGTGTTGGTAATTCTAACTATAATTTAAATTAAAATTTTATTCTTCACGCGACTGTTGTGCGTGCAGCACGCTCCAAACGGCGCTCGTGGTGCACGAACTAATACCCGTGTACTATGACAGCAGTCAGTCGATACAGAAGAGGTACCTCGTAAATGCGAACTTTCTGTAGCTTGGCATAAGGTTCATATTGTCGAGTAAATCTAGCCTGTTTCGAGGTCCCCTTTGCATTTTTGGTATTATAATCGTAACGTTCCCCTTTCTCGCAGATTTTGTATTGTATAGTGATATAAAGTGCAATTTGACATATTTTTAGTAATACCTAAGTCGCTCAGATCAAGAAAGAATTATTTACAATATTGCTTTAGGCCACTAGGTACGCAATAAATATTGGACGTCATTTGTGTTAATAATTGTACTTATTACTTTTTGCTTATTATACAAATTTAGTGCGGTAATGTAATTCAGCAAAAGCAATAGCTCTTAGCATTAATAGGCCACAGCACGTGGACCATATTATATAGTGAATATATTTTACAATTGTTACTAATGTAATTAGTTGATCACATATTAAGTTGTAAAATATAAAACATGGACATGATTATAAACGTTGACTCGATGTTTGTTAATATTGGACATTAGTTGTTAAAAATCAAGATCATTTTGTATATTTTACATTTAACTTTATTGCTTCGCTCAAAACTACGCAGTTTTAGAATTAATTGTAAAACATAGGGTTTGACTTTTTTCTTATTTCAGTATATTATTTCTATTTTCCGATACAGCCAAAATATAACTTAAAAAATTGTATATTATTTATGTGCACATTTTGAACATATCAGCAGCTAAATGTATGTTGGTATTTATAAATTTCACCAAGTTTGCAGTATCTGCTGGATTCGTGTCTGATTAGTTAAGTCATTATTTTTTTAATTTACTTTTCGACATGCAGGTAGCATTGCCCGTTGCCGAACTTCCCCTACACCAAAATTGTAGATCATCATTGTTAAGTTGAACAACACTCGTCAACAAACTGTTCTCTTTTTGTACGTTTTTGTTGCATTTTTTTAACAAAGCAGTTGTAGTAAACTTAAACTGAAAGTATAAATTAAACTTTTTACAATAGTCACTTATTAGACTATGTGCTGATATTTAGCACTATGGTAACAACTTATGTAGTAAAAATTTATGTAGTAGAAATATTAGAATTATTGTAAATGTTTACATCCAATTTACAAGTTTTTTTCTAAATTAATCATATAGTAAACAGAGTTAAGTCAACCAGGGTAATTAATAGTTAAAAACAATTTTGAAAAATAACGTTACTCTATAAGATTAGAGAATTGCAAAAATATATTAGCCTCATATTAAATTAGGAAGACAAATTTATCCTTTGCTTTTGAAAAACCTGATAGAAAATTTGATTACAACTCGTCCTTCGTCCATTTGAAATTGATATTTGTAGTCATCGCCTACAAAATAAAACGACCCTTAGATTAATATCCATCAAACTAACACGAGTTTAATAAGAGTCATTTAGGCCTTACAAAACTTAATCGCGTCTGAAAAGTGAGTTGCGAGTACAGCTGGCGCGGTAATTGGAGAGCGTGTCACGCGCAAATAACATTGAAATCCAATGTTCTTCCCACGAAACTACATTTAACGCTTGTTTTGTCACTAACAAGAATTATTATAAGGTAATTTTTACTAAATTTTCCAAAATTGTCTGATTACATTTTAAAAAGACTGTGATGTTAGAAACAGTTTTAGCATTTGTAAACAAGACCATAGAAATAACCTCAGAAAGTATGTAATAACCCCCACATTAGTAAAATGGGGTGTGACTTGAGTACTGGTGTGCTTAAGTGTGCAGCGCATAAATAGCACGCACACGAGCAAGCAGTAACCTAGGTACTGAGCGGGTCACAAGGCAACCATTAATTCATAACTGCGCAGCGCATTGACGTTAACTTAGCTGCCGCCATTAACTTTTACGCGACCTATATACTATACCAACCATCACTATTTAAAATTACCCTAGTTGACGCTATGGTTACTATGTGTCACGAAAACGCAAGATTTTTTTTTACTAAGATGTTATTGTCAATTTTAACAAATTTTTATTGTCAGTACCACTTTAATGTACTGAATTGGTTAGCAATTGTAATGCCCCTAAATGTTCGAAAATATTTTACTGATGCGATGTTTATAATAGTTTTATGCTGTCTATTCACATGCGTTTCGGTTTTTAATTCAATACTTTTAACCTATTATAATGTGTTTTTATGATGTTTTCTTTTAAATGTAAATACTCACGACACATTTTTGTTATATACTAGGTCATCAATTGTAAATAATGCGTTTGTTATTGAAGTGTGTTTTCTCTAGCTCATGTTTATTGTTGTCAGTAATGAATGAATCATAGCTTCGAAATTCGTTCTGCTTACTGCGTCACCATTGGAGATTGGATACTGTAATATTTGCATCGTTTTCATACTGCAATCACCTTTGTTTAGTTTATTTAAATGTGCATAATTACTGTTTGCTTGTCTGTTTTCCACTGATCCTGTCATCAATGCCACTCGAATTAAGTATATCGACATTGCTTTTGGTTTTAATAAAAACCACGTATACAGCTTGAGATTAAGGTGCAATATTCAAATAACTCACTCTAGATGTATAAATATATATTAGACATTATTTGTTCATTAATTAGTTTAAATTTATTTGTTTAATATGTAAATGATTTGTTTTAGAATCTTTGCTTTTATAATGTTAACACCTTGTCTTCTACTCTAAATAAATTATTTTGACAATTCGATAGGTTATATACATTAAAATTGAATTTAATTCAATAGGGAAAATATTAATGTATTTATATAGCTGCTCTGTTGGAAACTGATTTTATGGCTATATTACTTTTATTTATTCAAACCACCTAAAAAAAATTGTTCATGCATGTTTAAAAACTACAAAACTATTTTAGTGATAACAATAACAATCTAGTCTTTGCACACAGTTGCGAATTCAATGAAGGTAAAAGCGTAATTTTTCATGCGTATATAAATCGAATTTTTATCAAGTGCATTTAATAAGAAGTATATAAATCAAAGATAGAAGTCAGTCAATCTAGAGAGTTTTGTTTTTTCCTACTTACTTATTTTTTCTTAAAATCAAAAATGTTTTGCACCTGCAGATACCTACTTTCAATTGTTAAAATGGTCGATAATAATAACTTTCGCATAAAAATGCTATCCGTCATGTGTTATATAATTGCATGCACCTAATTATACTAATAACATACAGAATGAATTTTTGTATGTTTGTAAATGTCATTAAGAATGTGTTCTCCAATATAGTATATTAACAAACTAATATGGGAATATGAGTTATTTATATTTTTTTCTACTAACACTCACTGGGAAATAGAATGATTGTTAATTGAATAATCTTAGTGAATTTGTGCTTTCATAGTTCTGTCCGTTTATATAACTTGTTGATATTTGTAATCTACAAAATATTTTTACACAGGTTGTATTGTTAAATTTTTTCTCACATTTCCATTCTGTTCCCACTATGAATAACATGGGGTTTTGAGAACAATCGAAAAACGTTTATAACTTACAACATCAAATATGCATTTTAACTAGACCTAACTATAATAGTCTACCGTACATTAACATTTTTATACATGTTTAATGTTTCTGGTCTAAAATAGATATAGCATCCCCATGTTATTGTAGACATTTCATCGAATGTCGCCATTGTTAACTATATTTTGCAGCCTTTATAGCTTTATATTCTCGGTTAGAGAAAGTTAAGTAAAGCCATCTATATGAATAGTGAAGTTCGTATCTCCTAATGGATGTTAAATGTTTGAAATAATTATATATTATAAACAAATTTAAATACAATTTTAGAGTAAAATAAATTAATTGACCTTTGATTTAAGCTTTTTTCTATTCCCGATTCTGTCACTTCGTTAAACAAGAAATATGGACAAAATGACTTGTTCGAAGAAATGTTTTTCTGTTCTCCCGATTTACGAATGAAAATAACATAAATCGCTGTGAGCGTTTAACAGGGGATCTGCTAGAATATTCAACATTGTTTAATATTGGATTTCAACCAAAATAAAGTTGAGAAGATAAATGTTTTATGGATCCTTTTTTATGTTATTTTAGGAGCTAAATTGTTGCTTAACTTAAAAATATCACCTATATACTAATTTCAAAGGATGTTTGTGGGGTATTGATGAAAACGGAATCCGCCATTGTACAATATTGGTGAAGTAAGGTATCTTAGAAGCATTTAAGATAACTGGGAGTGAAATAAAAAAGAATTACAAATTTTTTGTTTATTATTCCTAACTACAACCAAATCACAACAAATTCAAGAATATTCTAAGCTTGTGAAATTTATCTATAGCGCATTTTAGTAATTTAACAACGACATCTAGTTTAGGCGCAGGAACTAATTTCTTTTCCTAATGACTTACGTAGTACTATTTGATTTTAAGGCCCTTTTATATGATGCCATTTGTACATAGTCTTGTAAATAGTTCTTCTTGTTACAAGAGCAATAATTGAATGCAATAAATTAAGCGTAATAATTGTAAGCAACACGCAGATATAGCAAAAAAAAAATTAATGTTATTATTGAATGCCAGTCTTGACAAAAATAATTGCAAATATTATCTTTTGTTAACACTAATACAATTTTGTTTACTAGATTATCGTTTTCAAGTTTTAACTTGCCTAAACACAGGCTTGTACATGCGTGTACCATTTATTGCCGGGATGCTACACTAAAAGTATTGCACGTATTTGCGTTGGCGAATCTTCTGTTGAATGTTTTATAAAGGGCTGTTTATGAAAAAAAAAACGTGTTAATAAAAAGTGTTAAAATTAGATTCTGGTGTTTATTAAATTTCATAGAGATTTATCAATTGTTTGATCCAATTTTTTTACGACGTTTTCTCAATATTTCATGCTTCAGAAGAACAACAATGATTAAACACCCTCACTAATCGTATTCATGTTTGCAAAGGAAGAGAGAATACAATTGAATCCAAGAATTGCTTAAGAAATCATTGTGTGTACTGTTCACACCAAGAAAAGTTTTAGACAAGAAACAAATCTTGAAACAGAACTTGTTGTCTTGTATCTTGTATTAACTGATGTTTCTGCTTTCATTCCTGAGACTATTAAAGCTTCATCTGACACAAGATTCTGACGGTGGGCTAGCCAAACGGGTTTGGGCCCTCCGCCGTTCGTGTGTGCGTTTAACTATGGTGTGTCATCTAAGGGCCATCGAGGACGCGGTTTGGACCATTATTAGCTAATCGGTGGCTGGAAGCGGTGAGAACCGCCCTGGAACGCGGGTGTACCTTGTGTACGCGTTGTGTTGGTCTCGCTGTGCTCGGAAGCGAGGGCGAACTAGTGTGTTTGTTGTTGCACTAAATGTGGGTGTAGTGTTATACGCCGGGACGCCCGGCGGTGGTTCCGGCGTATTTAAGTGCCCTTTTTCGACCGGTTCGATGAGGATGTTTTGCGGGCGACGCTTGTTGACGTTCGCATTTGTGTCGGATTGGTAATTTGCTGCGCTTACCACCAGCGGCTTGGGATGATGCTGGGCTCTATCGAAGAACCGTTTGGTCAGATCTTTAAAATGTGCGCGAATCGTCAGGATTCTGCCAGTGGGTTTGGGGGTGATACGCGTGAAGTGAATCGCCACACTATTCTGGATTTAGGTCTATTCTCCATTCGCGGAACCAATCGCCAAGGCGGTCGGCGGTGTTTTGGAGTCGAGTGGTTAGTTGACTAAGGTTGCGATGTGAATAAAAGAGCGCCGTGTCATCCGCAAAAAGCGCGAGATTGACGCGGGGGTCTTTTGGTATGTCGCTCGTGTAGACCGTAAAGAGCAAAGGTGAGATGCAGGAGGTTTGCGGAACACCAGCCGTGAGGCGGCCGCTTGCGGAGAGGGTTCCCTCGACTCGATATTGAAAAGAGCGCTCCAACAGGAAGTCCCGGATGGTGTGTACGAGCCTATCTGGCACTTTGAGTGTGTAGTGCTTGTAAAGCAAGCCGTTGTGCAAGACCTAATCGAATGCCTTTACGACATCGAAGAAAAGAGCCCCCGTGCTAATATGTTTAGGGTGATTTAGGTCTTTTAGGACATGTTCGGTATAATTGGTCGGGACAGGAATGCCTAGCTTGAAAGCCGAATTGTTCCGCCTGCAGAAGGCCGTTGAAAAACACGTACTCTTTGAGCCTGTTTAATAAAAGCCGCTCGTAGAGCTTCCCCAGGCAACTGAGGAGGCTGATAGGACGATAACTAGAGGGCTGATTGGCTGGTTTATTCGGCTTGCGAATGCTGATAACCGTGGCTTCCTTCCAGTCGTCCGGAAAGGAGCAACTGGAGAGTAAAGTGTTGTAAATGGTCGCCAGTAAACAGATAAGCGGATCCCTATTCTCGCTTACGCGGTCCACCTCCGTTAGGTGGGCTGTATCGATGTGTTACAGTGTGGGCTACTGAAGCGCTATTAGGTATAATTAACGGACATTCGAGGGGGTCTGCTTTCAGACTGAGGGCCAACCGCCGGTAGGCGGTGTTCGATGGCCCGATGTCCTCCAGGAGTGTCCGACGTGGTATGTCAGTGTTCCGATACGTGATCTTTGACTTCTAGCTGACGGCGTCGAATCAAAATCGAAAGCGCCGATCAGAATCGAACCGAATCCTACGGTTCGGTTCAATTCTGATCGGTATCGAAAGCGCGTTTGGCTGCATTTTTTTGTCTTATTAGCAGTCACAGGTCGGGCGGAAAGTTAAACCGTCGTTCGCCCAACAATTTCACCGTCCGTTCCGAATCTGCCGCTGCAGAAGTAATGGTTTTTCGGAGACTTGCTTTCGCTCGATTTGCGTTATCGAACGTAGCTATCGTCTCAGGTAGGTCGACTATATCCTAGGGCCTTGAGTTTGACCTCAAGACGATGGCAGTCCACTACGGATTTGGTCGGAAGGACCGCGCCGGCGTTCTGGCCCAGTTTACACAGGACCGGCCTGTGATCTGAATCTTGTTCATCGTCTCTATCGACTAGATGTCGAGCGAGACCTCCTTGATTAACATAATATATAGGATGCTCGGTGTCGCGTGCTGTTAATAGTCCACCGTAGGATACCTAGTGGGAGGCGCAGGAGCGATTATGCTAAAGTTTAAGTTAGGTTCGGTTAAGCTAAAGAGTTGCTTACCATTATTATTTGCGGTATTGTGAATGTCCCATGAGCCGTGTGTGCAGTTTAGATCGCCTGCAATTATCACGGAAAGGCCTAAAATGAGTAGGGTTTCTAGATCGCTTTGTAATAAAGATTTGTCCCCCGAGAGGTAGGCTGAGACTTGTACAAACGGCCTATGGCCGGTGAGCCCTAACCTGCACGTGGATGTCTTTATATGGCTTAGCTTTGGAAAATTGAGCGGGTTACAGTGCAGGGACCGTTTATAATAAATTAAAGTGCCTTCCAGACGGGTTGCTAATCGGTTGTGGCGGATTATATTTAGTTGATAAAAACACAATTTTAATGTTTATATTTATTAGAATTGCGACCTACATATTTTCCTCCACAAGTATTGACATATTGTTATTCGTTTTCGTCAGCTAATTTAATATAATTAAATACATGTTGATTAAATGTAGATGAATATTTATACATGAATACCTACATATTTTCCTCCACAAGTATTGACATATTGATATTCTATTTAAAATTATTCGTTTTCGTCAGCTAATTAAAAACATTTATAGATAAACATAGTTAGTTGTTGCCTCAATTAAATTTTATGCATATTTTTGTTAAAGTTTCTGCCAATTACTTAATCCTACTACAAATATTCTACTTATTTTTTATATAGTATCATTGCCATAACACCACTACTTAAAAGTGTCATAGTCATAGCTAACATATAAATAAAGATTTTATTAATAAATGTTCAGATTGAAATCTTAAAAAATTACATACATTTTTATACATCTTTTCCTTTAATTGCTTCGATTCCTAATTATTAAATCATCTTAAAATCATAAAGAACCTACGGGAGGTTCTTTTATTCGTTTATAAGGTGACTGATATGATTTCAAGACTAAATTAAAACGACTTAATGGTTGGCTAAATAGAGACTGTTCCTAATCATGCATGTAAACAGTTTTTATTACTCCAATTTATTTGTTTTTTTGTTTTCTTTGTTTTTTTCTTTTTTTAAAAAACACTGCCCTTACTTTATACATATTATCCTGTGTTGTAAAGGACGTTTTATAAACATAAATTTCACGCGGACAAACACCCAGATGCGAAACAACTATCTGTGGGTCACACAAATAGTTGTCCCGTGTGGGAATCAAGCCCACGACCTCCGACGCCGAAGCCAATAACTTGGCAACTGCGCCACGGAGTCATCGACTCGGCACTTATTTGAGACTAGGCACTTATTTCTAGATAATTGGGTAACAATAAACCACTACCGAATGTGATGAAATGTGGCATTTTTTATATATGGTAAACATAATTACATAAAGATAATTATTTAAGCTAAATTACTTAATTTCCGATTTAATACACGAATTCATATTTAAATGACACATTCTTCATACATTTTTTTAGTTTTGTTTGGCGAGTTTTTATTACTAGCTGTTACAATTTGCAAATAGGTAAACTAGAGCTCTATCCACCTTGTTGGTATGAGGTGTTGTTTTAATGATATAATTGCTGATGATATACATGAAGTTTATGATTTAAATGACACATTTGAGATATAATATTTTATTTTTATGTACTCAGTTTAACTGAACAAATATACATTTGTAACTACTTGACTAGGTAGCACTTGACCGCTTTATCACTAATACATTTACCATAGACAACAAACATATAGTACGAGATAGATATTAATAATTTTAATTTCATAATTATTAACTGAACATGCGTTCCGTTAACTAAGTATTTATTTTCAAAAAGGTAACTAAGTAACATCAGACAACAATCTACTACTTGTTTATAAATATGGTGTCGTAGTCATTTGGTACGCGACCTCGGGTCCTCGAGCCACCACTTTCACACCTAGTCCGTGAGAGTTGTGTCCCTTATCCTGCCTACCATATCCTTCTGTTTTTTCCCTATCCTCCCAAATCTACTTCTTATCCTGGTTTTAACCCCAAAGTGGGGTTTTGGAGGTCAGATGGCAATCACTCCATGTAAAACCAATTACAGCTGTTTCAAATGGTTACGAAAGAGAAAAGACTGGCTATGGCTAGGGCGTCGCCGCTAAACGACGCGCAGGCATATCGCCCTAAACTTGCGATAAGTGGGATAGGGTTACCGTGTCAATTACGGGAACGGTTAAAGACGTTAGTACCCAGAAGGAAACTCCACTTTGCCTCATGGAATATTGGCTTTCTAACCGGACGATGCAGGGAACTTGCAGATGTACTTATGCGACGTCGGTTCCAGTGTGCGTTGCTTCAGGAAACTCGCTGAAAGGCTAATAAGTCCCGTAACATCGGACAGTGATACCAGCTTATATACACTGGATCTCATTCGGGAAAAAACGGTGTGGCGATAGTACTCTCTGAAGTGTTTCGAAATGGTCTCCTTAAAGTTGAATGTCGTAGCGATAGGTTCATGCGGGTAAATGTACTGATTGAGGGTATTACCACCAAGCTTGTTAGTGCCTATGCCCCCCAGGTTGGCTGTAGCGAGACTGAAAAGGAGGCCGTCTGGGAGCAGTTTGAAGAGGTATTACGCTCTGTACCGACTACCGAACTGATAGTCGTTGATGGGGATCTAAACGGTCAAGTAGCTGACGTCAGCTGAGACATATGAACGTGTCCACGGTGGTTTTGGTTATGGTCGTCGCAATGCAGAGGGAGATAACATTATGAGAACCTGTATTGCGTGTGATCTGGCCGTCGTGAATATGTTCTTCCAAAAGAAAGATCAGCACCTTATTAGGTATAAGAGTGGGTCCCACTCAACTCAAATTGACTATCTGCTGACCAGACGATGTCATATTGGCGAGGTGACTAACTGTAAAGTCATTCCTAGCGAAAGCCTGACGGCCCAACATCGTCTCCTTGTCATGAACTTTTTATTTCCCTCGAACTAAGAATTAAGTGGTGGTTGCTGAATGGACCGATGCATAGACTTCCTGGCAGAGTTTGAAAATCATAAGCTATTGACTAATGCTGAAACTGCCCAGGAGGCTTGGGATCGAGCCCAGACGGCAATTATCGCGGCGGGGAGGCGAATTCTCGGCGTTTCTAAGGCAGGTTGCGTCATCGACAAGGAGACGTGGTGGTGGAATGATAACGTTCAGAGAGTAATACGGAAAAAGAAGGCGGCGTTTAGGGAGTGGCAACAAACCAACACTCCTGGAGACAAAGTGCAGTACATAGCAGCCAAACGTGCCAGGAAAAGAGCAGTGAAAGCTAATCACTAATGTACGATAAGCTAGAAACTGCGGAGGGGCAAAAGTTCATATACAAACTGGCACGTGCCCGGGATAAAGCGACGCAAGATGTCACGAAATGTTTTTGCGTCTTGCGATATAGCGCTCATTGACGACAGCCGGCTGGAACTGGAGCGCTTGAGAACGGCGGTCTAAAACTCAATGTGACGAAGACCGAGTACATGGCTTGTGGGAGTTCGGACTCTAGCACGATCCAAATAGGTTCTGAACCAGCCGTTAAGTCGGAATCATTCATGTACCTTGGATCTGTTTTGCACGAGTCCGGAAGCATTGACCATGACGTCCAAGCCCGGATTCGCGCTGCTTGGGCTAAGTGGCGAGGTGCGACAGGGGCGGTCTGCGACTACAGAATACCGCCCAAGCTCAAAGGTCAGGTGTGAAGCTCAAGAGCATCATCCGACCGGTACTTCTGTATGGTAGCGAGTGCTGGCCATCTCTATCTCGGCACACTCAAGAGCTTCACGTCACGGAGATGAAGATGCTTAGGTGGATGTGTGGCGTCACGCGGGGTGACCGCATACGTAACATATCGAGGCAGTCCTGGGGTCCGTGACGTAGCGGATAAGCTCCAAGAGCGGCGCCAGAGATGATATGGCCATGTCGCACGCACCTACTAATTACACATTTTGTTCATTATATATATACAAATAGATCTTGATGTTCGAGTATGTTTTAATCGGCGCTTTTTAATTACGCGCCCATAAGTTTTTTGACGGTATATCCTGGAAAAGAGTATACGAACAGCAGGAACATTACGGCGAGGAATATTATAGCAGAAGTGTTGATAATGGTCCACTTGTAATTGTGCCAGGCAATGTAGCGGATAGATTTCAATGGGTTAAGAAACCACATGAAGGATGCATCGGGGCGTCTGAAAACATATAATATATGTTTATTTTTGGTTATGGCCACAGAATACGATCAAAAACGACTATTATGAAATAAAACAATGTATCTCTTGCAACTAAATTAAGTGATTACAGCTCTTCATGAACTTTGTAGGTGCAATGGCAATCTTTAAAAGAGTTCCCGGTTACCTCACCTATCGGATGCAATGCAAAACTACAAAACTACATAAGTTATGTTGTGTAGAAGTAAACTTTATGTAATAAAACTTACTTGGGTTTATCCAAGGGATCCGGCTCATTTCGTCCAAGACCAGCTGGTACCTTGTCAGCGTCCTCGCGTGTTAGTAAATGTATTTCTGCTTCAACTTTCCCTGTCAATTCCATTTCCTCATTATCCCGTTTGATATAGAAGGGCCACCAGCCTTTCACACGTTTTTGCTTAAATATATTGACCATAGGAACCGTGCCATCATTGCGGAGCATTGCCAGAGTGCATAACTTAGATGATTTTGCGCCACGCGGGAATCTAGTCAGATCCAGTGTAATAGCCCCTGATGATAAAAATGTTGTTTTTTAGCACTTAGTATTTAAATATGTTAATCATTCTTCAAGAAGAATTAGACGTATTTATTACCCAAAAAATCGTCTGCAGAGAAATGATCAGCGTCCCAGACTTGGAGTTCTAAGCGAGCTGGTATTTTGCATTCGGTCTCGTCCCATGAGAATACCGACTCTTTACGCGATATAACAATCCGTTCTTCAGCTTCCAAATATTCAAACGTAAATATGAAACGCCAGTTAAAGTTACCTTCTCCTGTTAGGGATCGGTAATGGATATCCGTGGACTGACAGTCATCGGGCCCTTTAAGCCACCTGTAAAAAGAATACGACAAGCAATCGTAATGAGAAAAATATACAACCTTTTCACGTTCAAACAAGTTAATACCCTTCATACCTTTGTTAAAAATTGTAAATATATAATTATTATACATATATATATTTAGTTGACATACCCCTTGATATATATATCAGACATCTTTTCCCCAGTAAAGAAAGCATCATCCTCCAAAACAACATCCTCAGTATTCCAGATAATTACTCGCAATTCGTAAGATTTGGGTTTACGAGCTGCAATGTCCAATTGTGGTCCAGGACGTGGCATATCCATGGGGAACATATCAACCCACATTTGCAAGCGCCCTTGTTCGATTCCTTTAGTAAAATGATTTAAATATTACAATTTTCTATTTTCAATTATTATTCAGGGATAAAAAATATATATTTCTATATATTTCTATTTATTTAAAAATGTAGTATCAGAAAGTATAAGAAATTAGTTGCGGCAATGACCTCGGCCAGTCAACAATTTCTAGCCTAGTAAAAAAATAATTATGATAAGCCAAAAAATTAAAAACAGGAATGTTACCCGGTTTGTTGGGATTATACAGAGATCTGGTTTCAACATGCTCCGGAACCAAACGGGTACCGACCCGCGGTACTTCTTGCCAGCGGTGAAGAACCGATAGCGCCATTTGTTCTTCCAACGTATTAGGGTTCGAGAATAGTTCTGTGTCATCCATTGGCAAATTGAAGATAGTACGCCCAATCTTGACCCTTCCGTACTCGTAAATAGGAGGGTTAAGCTTTCCGTCCTTGCAAAGCTTAGCTAAGATTTGTGTCGGTTTCAAAGAGTCGCGCCACCGATTGTAACCTTGTCTAATAAGATCAGGTTTAACAAATTTCAGTGAGATATATAATAACAGAAACGTTGAAAATTTTTTAGATTAAGAGACAATTAAAATGAAGAATTAGAAGCAAAAACAAAATTTAGGTAGATAATAAAAGTATTAGTGAAAAATATTAATAATGTTTATGTATTAGTTTAGTAACAGATTCTAATCCCCGTTTAATAAAATTAATGTTTTTTGTCAGAAAGCAAAATAAGTTTGCGTGGCATTCAATCATTATTATTTTCAGTCAGTTTCTTCTATTATGGGCAACTGCTAGGGAAAAACGTGATGAACCAATTTGCTAATAATAATGCAGTGTAATAAAATTACATTATGGTTCAACGTCAACCTTAATTATTTAACGTTCTAATTAAAAGGATGTCAAGCGTGCGTCAGATTCATGATTTTTTAAATTTTGATCGAGGCGAACAGTAGTTTATATTATTTGTCGTAACGTTGTTGAATTCATTCAGGGATTTTTGATTCAATATAAAATTAAAGAATGTTTTGATAAAATCCATTGAAATTATATAACAAAAGTATAAAAGAACAATAAGTTGTGTTGTAATAACTAGTAGTTTATTCATATTAAAATAACAAGTTGGAAAGGTTCTGAAAAATGTCATCATCTCGATTTTTAAGACGTTATTGTAGAACAATTGCAGTAATTTGATGACTATCTTTCTGTAAAAGTAAAGTAAAAATAAATAAAGTTCATAACTTACTCTTCGTACTTATAAGCTAGGCCGCATGTTGCTCTGTGGCGGCTATAAAATCGATTTTCGAGATCTATCTTAGTTTCACCGATCAAATCATCTGCTCCAACTAGGTCCCAGTCAAGAACTTGAATGGTAAGCATGGAGTCTTGTGGGAAAGTAGCTTCAATTTCATAACATTTCCCAAAGACTGGGTTTAGTTGTTTTGAAACATAATTTTCTTTATCGCATATTCTTTTCGATCCCAAATGCAACATGATGTACGGATCGGCCTTTCCGTTAAAATCCATTGGATGCAGATCTGTGGCTTTCACTATGTACACCCGTACCAGTACATGGATGGGATCATTACTTGGAATTCCTTTGAAAAATCCATGATTTGAATCGAATCCCATCGCTGTATGATCATCACTTCCTTTTGGCAGAGGCCATTTATATACCTTTAAGGAACCCTTCAATCAGAAAAAACATCATTAAATTAATTATTAAAAAAACATGCTAAGATTGAAACTAAGCCAATGAATGTAGTTTTACCCTCGCAATTCAGAGACCTTGGAAAAAAAATATTCAAATATAGCGTTCGATAAAAAAATTGTGATAAATAATCACCTTAAAAGTACCGACGATCCGATTTTCATCTTCAGTGTCATCACCGGTCTTTTTTCCTCTGTACAAAGCAAATGTGTGCAACCATTCCTTAAATTCCTCAAAATCCAAAACTGCTTCCAGTTCATGGGGGTAAATCTAAAAGAGAAGTAAAATTTTGTAATTTACGGCATATTTACACATATTTTGAGGAAACATTATTATCAATTTTTATAATTGTGCTAAGTGATATTTATCAAAATTTTACCTTTGCCAAGGCACATTTTGGTATTGAGTTTTTTTTTGAAGTTGTTTGGTTAAATTTTGTTCGGGAAGGGGGCATAGATTGTTGACGTTTGATCTTATCTTTAGACGTCGACGGTAAATTGATTTCATCTTCAACATATACATAGTCATTGACATTAGGTGATTGGGTGATTGGTGGACAGGCAGTACGATCTCTTTTTGTATCTGTTCCGTCATCCGCCATTGTCACACGGAAGCGAAATATTTAGTCCACCAATCTCTGTTTCCTTCGTCATTAGCCGATAATGAGTCAGCACTGATTTTACGTTTTTTATTCGTTTCACATTTGTTCATTTGCTTGCGTTTTGCACCTGAGCCGTAAGATGGAGTATGACTTGGTAGAAGAGAACAGCTCTCCTTTTCGTTTTCAATTGTGAAAATATCATTTTGAATTGTGCAGTTGTTTCGTAACTCAATATTTTGTAGTTTTATTACAGAGTTTTTTCGCTGATCTATCTCTTTTTCGCGCTTGGTCATTGGGGTATACATATATTTGTGTATAGAGTTGATGGTATGTGTACCCACTAATGTAGCTCTTCCGAAGCTACGACAGTCAACAACTCGGATTGTTAATGGTGGTCGGTATAAATCTTGATCTGGAAGTTCTATATCTACGTACTTCACGGGATTGCTAAAGTTGGGATTGCGCTTAGCGTTTGATATCACTGTAGAATATATGATATTACCTGCACACTCTATATCAACTCTTGGTCTATCTACGCTTAGCATATGAATGCGTTTTAAGCTCCTTATTCCCCAAAAAAGCACTTCAATGCGATACTTTGAGAGGGTTGGACGTATACCTTTGGGAACTGGCAAAATGGGACCTTTGTTCATGTCCATGGGTGGTTTTCCAATTGGCTCCCTTGGAGTTGGAAGCTCTGGTAATACGCTTTGACTTTGCTTAGGTGGAATCTCAAGTAGTTCAAATGTGGCCAACAGTTCACCAGCCGTATCATCACCTCGTGTAATTTCATGCCATTCCAAAGACGGTGGGAACTGTGGTCTTTCATAGCTATCTTCAAAGGCTTTAATTGCAGGTCTTGCTAAAGTTCTTCCTATGAACTCTGATTTACCAACTTTATCTTGGTCGAATATTTCTATAACAATTGTTGGAGGATCTAATTTAATCTGTTCAATAGTGCTGTATAGTAAAATGTCATTGAAGACAAGTAACTCATCCCATGTCGGGCTCAGAGTTTCGTCAATAACTTGAGTGCTAGCAGTGCTGTCACCAATTATCGCTGTGGCGAATGGATCAGACAAACCAGATGAGTCAGAACCGATCAAGGATCTGGCTTGATAAATATATGCTCGCATTTGAAAGTTCTGAAAAAGAAATAAACCTCTTAAATATTTCCCTTTTTTGATTTTAGGACTATTTACTTATACAAACTGTAACTTACATGTTTTTCAGCATAATAAATAATATTAGGGGCATTCGATCGGGATTTGTCTGCGTTTCGAAGTTCGGAGCTAACTTCATAGCCTTCAGGTAAACCATCAATATAATGCCGTTTGTCTTTTAAAGCACCTAGCCAAAGGTATACTCTGATCATGGCGGGAATGGCCCATCCGCTAGGTTTTGCCGCTTTTTTTCCAGGCCACTAAAATGGAAATGAATATTTGAGCATTTGACAAATTGATGATGACGGCATTTGACTTTAAATAATACTTTGAAAAACTAAAAGATATGATTTAATAGATAACTGAACTTAAAAGTAGAAAATAATTTTCAATAAATTCAACCTATGAATAGTGTGATTAAAAAATAATTTGTAGAAAAATGCGGGGTACTTGGAGTCTGGAGCTTTAAACATTTTTTTAATGCGTACTTGGCACAAGAACACTACCGGGTATCGGATTTGGGAATTAGCTAATCTTGAAGTTCCTGATCTAGATAATGTGAAAACTGTTTAAATTATTTCATTATTCAATTTCATTTCATGGTTCTTTGACGAGTGTGCAAATTTTGATTCAAATCTGATCGTTTAAAGAGGGGAAAATCACGTTTAAAGATTCTGATACGAGTGAAACTAATATAAACGTTTTAAAAAATGTTTTCTTTCACTTGTATTGCTACGTACCTTCATGAACAACGTTTGCATTTTTCCACAGAATCTACCACGTTCTTGAGAATTGTCAGAATATATTATATCTCTGGCTGGAATTCGGTAATACGCTAAACGCTTTCCATTGCTGATCATCCAGATAAATATATCTGGCATTGCTTGTTGCGACTATAAAATATAACAAAAATCGTAAGTATCAATAAATGTATAAATATCATATCGACGTCAAGTTCTAGTTCGTAATTAATATTAATTACTTACGTCCTCACACAAATGTTTAAGTTTTTTCAAGTAACTAAAGGCTGTACGCAGACGGCCTTTAATAGAATTCCTTGTAATTAGTGCACGGAGATTTTTTGTGGCTTGGCTTATTTGATTCTATGGAAAATTAAAAAATTATGAAATAATAGTTAAAGATCCAACTTGTAAGCCTACGTTTTTCTTTAATATACTTTCAAAAACTTACAATTTCGTATAGACACATTTTCTGCCTTTCGCGATCTAATTTGGTATTACCCAGAAGTTGAGCATTAGTCATGTGTCGTACATAAGCTGCGCAGGCATTGCTCACAGATTCCAATGTGGATTTTAATGCAGCAATGGTAGTGTTATCTGGTTCGCTATTGGCCTCGACCGCCAACTGAGCATCTGTTAATCCTTCTTCCTGTTTGGTAAAATAAATAAACTTAATACCAAAATTTTTATGCTTTTTGCAAGAGCTCACTATGGCCAGACCTTCGCCAATAATGAAAGCTGAAAATTTCTCTCATATGGCAGCAACACCAGTAGGAACCTTCAGGAACTGCGAAGTTTGGAACATTGTGGCGTTGGCAGATAAAGGTATTAGAAATCACACTACTGAAGAAAAATTTTTCCAAGGTATCATCATCATTTCACCCTTTTTGAGTCCACTGTTCAACATAGATCTCCCCCACAGACCGCCACGAAATACGATCCTGCACCACCTGCATCCCGATGGATGCAATGGATGGTGCGCGAAGTTCATACTTCCCACACATTTGCACAGATCATCATTCCATGTAGGCGGGGGGGTTGGGGGGGGGGGGGGGGTTTGTCCTACCCTAAAATTGTCAATACGGGGCTGCCATTCGGAACCTTTATTCCTCATCGTTTTTCGGTTCTTCGAGTTATATGGCCGTGCCAATGCCACTTCAGCTTATTTAGTCTCGGAGCTATGTCGGTTACCTTTGTTCTATTGTGGATGTCTCCATTGCGAACTCTATTATACAGAGAAATACCAAGCATAGTACGCTCCATAGCGCGCTGAGCGACTTTGGGCTTCCTCATACGGCCAACAGTGAAGGACCAAATCTCAGTTCCATAGGTCATCATTGGCAATGCAAATTGATTGAAGACTTTGGTCTTCAAATATTGAGGGATATATCGAAGTTTCTCGAGCGCTGCCCATTCGAGTTGAATTCGCTGATTGACCTCTGCGTCAAAGTTGGACTCACGTAACCGAACTAACTGTCCTTGATAAAAATTATCGTCAGCAACTTCGTACAACATATATAAAATTTGGCTATTATTATGTAAAGCAAAGAGAATTCAAATTCATGGTATTTTATGGTTGGCTGCCAGGTTACTGTTCCGCAATGATTGACATGATTTCCTATATCATCCAGATGAGAATATAAAAAAATGATGCTTAAAAAAAATTAAATAGAAAAAAAAATAATAAGCATAATTTAGAACACAGCACAGGGAATCTTTTAAATTTTTTAAAAAATAACAAAGGTCTGATCATATCGAGCCCTTGGGCTACCTTTGATTCCATTATTTACACCGTACTTTATTTTTGACGTGCTTTGCTGAAAATTTCATTTAAGTTTCGATTAAAACTATTATACATGTGCTACATTTTCCTGCTTGATAATAAGTAAGAAATAAAAGAAAATGGTGAAAGCTCATATAATTACCAAATAAACAATAATATTATAAGATATTATTAAAGCAAGTCAAAAGAACTTACAAATTTTTCGATGATATTTGCTATTTGATTGGAGTTAAACATGCGCCTGCGGTGGTCAGGCCAAATGCTGCGCACATGCATGCACTGTTTGTGGTCCCAATACGGCAAGTAGTAATAGGTTTTGTCCGTAGAAATAGCTTTTGTTGGTTGGGTTACACTTTGCCAGTAACCAGTATCAGCATTGAGATTATCTGAAAATGTATAAATAAAATCATATAAAAATATTATCTAATACTCACTAGGCAGAGTTAAATTGTTATGAAACCAATGATGAATCAATTATTAAACTCTTGAATCCTACTAAGTTGCTCCACATCCAAATCGTGCGGTCTCTTCACTGGTTCATTAGGACCGTCGAGTACATTTCCTGCATTGCCGATGCTTAGTTCAAATTGTAGTGGTTTATCCACAAGCCGTTTGTCAATCATGTTTGCATCAAAGATACTTCCAAACAGGAAGAATTCTTCATGTTTCTCATATAAGGCCTCATTAAGAGGTACCACTGGATCAATCTCTACCTCTGATGATGTAGGGCAATCTACGTTATCTAGTATCTCAGTGCGAATTTCTATGAGAAGTCTGTAAAAACATAAATAAATTTGATAAGACTTTGCTTGTGGATTGGTCATACAACTTACTTTTATGAAAATGCTTACCTTGCCCTGTATGACACACCTTCACCCATACCCATATTTAAGTTGGAATGTTGATCTATTAGACTGTAATCCCGAGTGGATCCATACAAGTATACATATGCTGGGCCAAATGTTGGAAGAAATCCTAGAAATAATATATTTGCAGAATATTTAAATTAATTACATTTTTTTACAGATTTAGATAATTGAATTAAATAAATTTTTTATAACCTATATTAGAGATTTGGTAACATCGGATCTTTTAATATATTTAAAATAAAATACATACATTTTGTTACTATGTTCTGCAGTGGATTCAAAGATGAGATAATGATGAAGTATATTTTGCTAATCGGTCGGCATACTAATAGATCGACGCCTACGACCATATACGTAGTGAAAACGTATGAAATTCAAAAGCAAAGTTTATAAATATTTTATACCAATCTTCATTAATTTACACTAGTGGACGTCAAGTGGTCGAAATTCGACCATAATTAATTTAAATTATAAATTTGAAAAAATATTGATCGATTCTCAAATGACTACACAATAAACAAAAGAGTATATATGCGTGTGTGTGTCAAATACATGGTAGTGTGATGTGTAATGTTTTGCATATTGATTTAATGTATTTTTAAGCATAATAAAAAAATAGCATACTCCTTTTCAATATAAATTATAAGTGGGGGAAAATTTCACACTCCTCCATCAGCGCAATTAATTTAACAATTATTTTAATAATTATTAATTTAACAATTAATTTTCGTAAAAAGGTGTACAAAGTTTTTGCTTCTCGTATTAATAATAGATATTAATTTCAGGCTTAAAATGCATAAAAATTTGCGATATTATTTAATACAGTACCTCTTTCTCCATCATTTGAAATTGATTTCAAATCAATAAAGTGTGTGCCAATGACATTTGGATGTACAGGATCATCATCCCTGAGTTGTATTTTGACACGTTGACACAGCGGTGGGAACATCTCCGAGAATGTTATTTGCTCATTCCACTCTGGCGTGCAGCAGTTCTTCTTTATCGAGGTACATCCCTGTAAATAAATGCGGCTGTTAATGTATCATGAAAATTAAAAGTTTTGGTTATAATTTGGGGTATAAAATATTGAAGACATAATTTTACAACAATACTCTTACCACAATTAAAATTTTGTCTGCAACATTAAGTAACGTTTCATTACATAATACTTACAGTCATGCCAGCAAAGCTAACTTGCACGTAAGGGTCTACCAAATCTTGAGTTTCGCCGGTAAAAGCCCTCTTTACATTTGCTAGTATTGAGTAGTTCATTTTGGGGAGACCATCTGCTTTATAAATCTTCATAATGAACTTGGCTCGTTGGCGTTCAATCGGGACTCCGTCAGGCAAAAGCAGGTTGCTGGTTGGTAAACATATTATGACAATTATCTTACAAGAATCTATAAAAACCTAACAGATTCGCCAAAGGGCAAATTGGAATTAATTTGAATTAAAAACAAACAAAAAGCTTACTTTCTAGTACGTTTAATTTACATTTATTCGTTTACCATAACCCAATAAAATTTACATTTTAAACAATATTTATTCTGAATACATAGGTCTCACTAAAAGTTTCCAGAACTTGCCACGTACATAAACAATATTTAAAAAGTAATTAAAACATTTCAATTGTTTTTAAATTGTGCCATTTTAGAAATTGCGCATCAACAATAACTTTTTTTTATGTGAAAAGTTGCCAAACAAGCAGACGGTTCACCTGATGGTAAGTGAATACCGCCGCCCATGGATATCCGCTACACCCGCACCCGCAGATACGTTGACAAACTTTTGAAAATTGGGCTCCGGCTACCTCACTCACCAGACGAAACGCGAAAGTATTATACTTCCACTTTACGCCGATCTTCTGTGACGTCGTGGTACTTACCCGGACGAGCCTGCACATTCGTGCAACAGCCAAGGATGCTGCGTGGCCCTACCACCTTAAACATGGATTTAGCTCAGGTAAATTTTTGTAGTATAATATTCTACATCTAATATTTTCGGTGACAAATGAAACTTAACATAAAACAAATATAATGTTAATTATGCGCTGTGTTTTTTTATATATAGTATTGTTACGAACACACAAAGAAACTAGCGCTATCTAGCGTCAACCAGTAAAACCACTCAACGAACAAAGACAACATAAAACCCCTACTCAATACTAGATGGCGTTAGAGGAACTACTGTGGAACTATAGTCTCGAAAACCGGGTACGTTCGCGAACTTTCCAGAATCACGATCATGTTCGCGCGTGTCGGGTACGTTCCAGGAAGGAACTTTCTGGTTTAGTCTGGGACAATCCGTAGTGGAATTGTAATATCTGCACATTGGCTCGCCACGACTAGTGTCCAAGAGCCCTCGCTGTGGTCTACGGGCTCTGACCATAGGCTGCGCCAGAAGGCCACAGTGTCCGCCTGGTCCGGTCCATGGCCCGTTCCACAACTCATTGTTCGCTCCAAAGATTTGTAGAGCCTCTTTTGGTTACTCTGGAAGAGGCGATTCTGGCTAAACCGTCGTCCTCTCGGCATATCTCCGAATCCGCTTCCCCCAAGCAGCGATCCTCTGCTTCAGGTCATCTATGCGCTCCATTAGTTTTTGCGTAATATCCGGCTGGGACAAGTTGATGTTTGTCCCAGCGAACGCCATCCTAACGGTGCGCACAATTCTGGGTCTATTATTGCCCGACCTGAAGCATATCAGCCTGCCGATGCCTCAATTCTTCTTATCCATGCTGGGATAGTGCTACCTGGTCTGGTAGCACGTCCAGCCTTGGGAAGTTTGGCGCCAACGATTCGCCATACTGCCAGTGCAGCGCCAAAGAGAATTGAGTCTGTATCGCAAAGATCCCGGCTAGCTTCCAAATAGGTTGCCAGCATGGGGTTAAGAGACCTCACAACAGAGCGACTACACTTACTCAGGGGTATGCGTGGGAGACGTGGCCGATTCTCGAGGCATTTCGCGCACCTCCAGAATTGCCTCCTCCAATATGCTTCCCATCTGGTCTATTTACATCGCATGCATACATCGCATAAATCTACAGGAGCCGGGGGGTTAAACGCAGCCTCCGCATCCGCTTGTAACGCTGCGGGATCCGCAACTTGCGAAGTTGCATCCCCAGCTACTGCATTTTCATCCGATGAGGGAACAGCCTCACGTCGAAGTCGTTCGAGTTCGGCATCATCAAATGTTTTCGAACGCATGATGTACCGAACTCGGTCTGCTAGGTTTTGCTCGGTAACGGTTATAGACGGCTCCAACTCAGCAAAAAAGGGCTGCATCCTTGCCCGATATGCAAACTCTCCAGTTTCACTCCCTTTCGCCCTAAGATACGCCCGCATTGCGTTCTTGTTCATCTCAGTCGTCCTGCCCAATGCTGAATCCGAGAGGATCCTGCCGCCACCAAGCCAACTGGTGGGGATGATGGATGCGAGGTACTGCTTGGTGGTCGTGTAGTACGCCGCGCTCGGCTGGCGTCCCGCATGCTGCCACGTCCAGCACCAGCTCCAGACGCGCCCTGGCGGCCCCCAGACACCGGCCCTATGCGCTTTATTTGAGAGTCCATCATCCATTATTGTTTAGGGCTTCGTTTAACCGTTAACTTTAGGGCTTCTCAATAGTGTGGCCATACGCACAGACGGGCCTATGCACCCTAACTTTTGCCGAGGCACGGTGCAGACACCTCTTGGCAAGGCGCTGACTGATTGCGCCGACGCAACAGTTCTGTCACTTGAACTGTTACGCCGGTGGGCGATGGGGTCGTCACTTCCCTACGCCATTAATATTATATTATTTTTGTTATTCGTTTTGGATGAGTAAGTGGATCACACTGAAAGTTCTTTGAGAATCATATATCGGCTGAATGCAGAATGTTGCCAATACTTTCAGCAGCCAATACTTTCGACACAAGCAAGCAGTGCGCCTATTCTTTCATAGGGCTCGCTTCTACGACATTAGATAAGTGGCATTTGAATATGCTGAAAACTTAAAACACAATTTTAATCAGTTTTTGAAAATGGCTGGACCAGACTGATAGTTGTCTTTTAACTGATCGTAGATCGCGCCTTACGAAGTATCATCCTCATTGTGGAAGACATTTAATAATGTTTCACCTATTTATGATTTACGGCTCCTAGTATTTATCCAATAAACCCCGACGTTTTTTCTGAAGAAGCCAGCTGAATTGATTTAATCGGAGACTACTGCCATTCAAAACTATGATGAATCAGATGCTATTGATGACCCAGTACCAGATCAAGGAGACTCTTTAATAACTTGCACATCAATCCATGTTGGTTCACCACCGCCATTACCACCAACTTCTAGCGTAGTTGATCGTCCAGCCCCTGGCTCATCCGTGGAAATATTTTCACCATCACTTGGTGCAGTATATTCACCAGTCTCTGGCACATCGACATGAGTTTTAACTGTGGTAGGGCCACGCAGCAGTCGCGGCTATTGCACGAGTGTGCAGGCTGGACCGGATAAGTACCACGACCTCACAGAAGACCGGCGTAAAGTGGAACTGTGATAAATACTTTTGCTTTTCGTCTGGTGAGTGAGGTAGCTGGAGGCCAATTTACAAAAGGTTGTCAACGCATCTGTAACCCTCGGGTCTAACAGATGTCGATGGGCGGCGGCATTCACTATCAGGTGACCGCCTGCTCGATTGTCAACTTTTCACGTAAAAAAAGTAAATCCTAGTAATAGTTCGTAAGAAGCAGCGTTCATCAATGTTAACATCTACACTATTAAAAGAAATCCTGATAGAAAAAGAAAATAAAAAATAAAAGACCAGCCAAGGATAAGAAACAAGGAAAAAATACAACTAAGGATAAAGGTCCAGGAAAGAAAGTGGTAAAGAAAGGGCCTGAAAGGACACATTTAAATACGGAAATAAATATTAATCAATTTAAAATATTTTAATTAAATAATGATTAATGAAATAGAAGAATAATTTTATCCATTTTTCAAGAAATTTATTCATTATACACGAAGCGGCAAAAAACCAATGAGTTCATCATAAAGTATTTATAACAGGAACTAGGTACATGCAACCAGTCTAATAAAATAAGACAATCAAACATGGCACTTAGTTATACCTTAACTTTTAATAATTAGTATGGAAACAAAATCATTAATAATACCGTCCGTGAATAGCTTATGTTTATAATTATCCACTAACAATCCCCACTTATGTTTATAATTATGACATTATAGCGAATCAAAGCCACTCGGGGTCCATATAATTATTTGGTCACTTACGCTTCAATATCGTCTTCATCTCTCTCGCTCGTCAGCGGAATTTGCACTGTGTCACCTTTACCGATCACACTTATATCGCACTTGAGATAGCCTTTTAGACCGGCAGTCACGTCGTCCGGGTCTATTAAAGTTGCCCATTTGTGGTAGAATTGTCGTCCTGTCAACAAACAATGAAAAACACAATTAGACAGTGCAATAATATAAATAATATGGCAACAGTTTGTAGGATTTCTCTAGTAGATTTCTAAAATACAGCTATTTACTTATACAATTATTTTAAAAAAAATTGTGCATTTCTAGCAGTAATTAATGTGAATAATTCATTCTCGCCTTGGTTTTTATTATAACAAGAGAAAGGTGACGATATTTATGTGATAGTTTCGGAAGCCATATGGTATGATGAAATTTTAATGAACGAATCTAATGATTTAATCTTTCCATAAGACTTTTAAATTGAAGATTTTTGAAATTGCTTGGTATTCGGCATTAATAAACAAATAGTTTATCGGTATTCCCGACTCTTACTTGCCGAACCCACAGGCTAGTTCTTGAAATCACTAGAAAGCCAATAAATAAATTCAAACCACTATGAAATCACTAACATTCTCTAAATTTCAAGATGGAAATAAGACTTAACATAAGATTTATCGTAAAGCGTCTGGACGCGAATATAGATCACGTCATCTATATTCGCGTCCAGACGCTTTACGACTTTACTTCGTCAATCTTAGGCAGTGGCGGAAAATTTTTCATCCTTTTTCGATATAAGTAGCAGATATAAACACTTCAGAAGTTTTAATAACACTAGAATTTAAATTAAAGCATTTATTCACCGTATCATTTATTAATATCAAAGCATATTATATAGGTATGTTATATATGTTAATACAGTAAAGAGTAAATAATATACGTAATGAGTAAAGAGTGAATAAATAAAAGTGCTTTGTTAAAGTTTTAAAAGAGTTTAAATAATAATTAGGATAACAACAGTTACATTTAATTTTAATTTTAGTAACTGTTAGGTTTGTTAATTTGAGTGTAAGATAGTTGAGGAGTACAAAAGCAGGGTATGGAACGGTTTTTACTAGTGTTTTAAGGTAAGATCTTTCGGATGGTATGAACACTGCTGCAATATTCGCTAGCGAATACAAACTTTCGTATTTCTAAAATAATTTATCACGTCAATCTTTTCATCTATTATATTTATAATTGTATGTTTTTGTCCGACAGGTAAACGTCATTTCACTCGGCGTAATATTGAGACAGAGTTTTCGATGTTTCGCCGGTCCCTACGTACATAAACATATGTCAAAATTGATTTTTATTGCATATCAGCTTTAGTTTTTCTATACAGGGAGGCTATTCCAAGTGTATCCATTTTTTATTAAATTGTAGACAAATAATGTTATATAAAAATTATAAATATTTAATTATAACGTAATTAATTAAATACATTCATTTGAACTTATCTCAAAAGGTGCGTGATTTATGGGCAACTCAATTATTTTACGCGCGATTATTCATAACTAACACGCACACAAGTTCGTTTCAAAAGTAAGTATGCTACGCATTTATGAATGACTAGCGCATTGTCAACAAGTTCTGTTTTATAGGGAATGCGATAGCAATTTTTTTTTTGAAAAAAGAAAAGTTTGTTTTTATTTCAATAAACGATTATACTATCGAGTCTGAATTTGGGCACCTTTAGAAAAGCCACCCTGTATTCACATACCCAAATATTTATTTCTAAAATATTGTGTATTTTACATCATTTACAAATCGAATATAACAAGTATTATAATTACAACGAATAATGTACCGTTTGATGCCACCTTGATGCTTGTTCGCGTGGTGAAATAATTAATGTTTTGATACATTTTATATTTAGTTGTTATCATTGGTGGAAATTGAAAACTCCAGAATTAATGTTTTATGTGTTTCTGAAGCACAACTTATATTATTTTAGACACTGTTTTCTTCCATCCTGCGTATAATGAGGTATTATAGACATATCAAAGATGCTAATTTACCGGAATAGGGCGTACAATATTTTTGGTATGTTAAAGTTATTTTTCATTTGTTTTATATTTTAAGTATTTATTTGGGTTATTTTGCTTTACTGAATTATTTATAAGTATTTTTATTTAATTTCTTTTATTTTTTGTTAATTTTAGTTTTTCTTTCTATTTTATTGTGTGCGTCCTTTTTTTGATAAAGAAATGTATTTTCTTTCTTTCTTCTTTCTTTTTTTAAAATAAGCGTAGAAGTAGTCACATATTTTTTTTTTCAAGAAACAGTTTTTTCAAGAAAATATAAATATCATTATAAAGTTCTTAAAGCTAATAAAACACTATTAAAAGAAAGTGTTTATTAATTGTGCATTAAATTTTACTTGAAGAACGCTCTCCTGTAAACCTCGGTTTTTGACATGTCTCTAAGTAACGTAGGGACCGTCAGTTCAGGTGATGAAATAAAGCGTATGGAATAAATATCAAATATGACCCTAATGAGGTAAACTGAATGAATACAAAAAGTACAACGGCATCAAAAGCGTAATAGGTATCGAAAAAAAGTATTACACAGGAAGGCTTTTCTAAGTATATCCGCTTTTTTATTAAATTCTGGACATAAATAATATTATATAAAAAATGATAAATATTTTAAATCACTCGTAAGTAATTAATTTCATTCATTTGAAGTTATTTCAAAAAGTGCGTGATTTATACGCAACTCATTTATTTTACACGCGATCATTCATAACTATCACGCACCCCAGTTCGTTTGTGTACGTGAATAGTATAATTGAGGTGAGGACTACGTGAGGACTATCACGATGGCAACAAGTTCTGATTTTTAGGGAATAGAATGGAAATATTTATGAAAAAAAAGGTTTGTTTTTATTTCAAAAAACGATTATACTACCGAGTCCGAACCTCTTGTGTAAATTTGGGCACGTTTAAAAAAGCCATTCTGTATATAAGTTTCGGTTCTATTTCATTTTGTAAGTAAGCTTGACGATGTGCATCGAGCGAAATGTGTTTCGTTACAACATAACACAAACTTTATGCTTTAAAATATTGTGTACATAGTAATATTTTAAATTATGTAAATAATTAAATTAGCATAAGTTTATAATTTAAAATATAAAGTGAATTAAATGTTTTGTTAGAAAGCTTCATTTATCGATATATTAATACATAAAACAAAAACTTTGTACCCATTTTTTTACGAAAATTGCGCTGACGGAGGAGTATGAATTTATTAATATAATTAAATTAATAAAAAAACAGTACACACACTACCATGTACTTATGTACTTATGTTTAATTGATTATGGTCCTCAACCTTGTTTCTTCATGAATTTCGTCCACTAATTTCGACCATAAATTCGCAATAAGTATTAATCTATCCGAGTTTAATTAGATGTTTTCCAAACTCACGGAACATTATTCATGTCGTTCCCGTAACGATGAGTGTTGTAAGTTACAAAACCGAGCCCTAGTTTGTTTTTTGGATTCTTCCAAAAAGCTAACTTTAATTTCGACGACCCAGAAAAGCAGCCAGGCATTATGGTTCTAAAGTTATTATACACTATGTACCCCGGCTCTAGAAATGATTTCCACTAACGTGAATACTACTTACTAAATAAAACTTAAAATTAATCTAAATATGTGGGATTCGAATAACCGACATTATTTGAAAATTTAAAGAAAAAATTGTGTAAGAATTAACTCATTTACGTGACACGTACAACAATAGCGAAATTATAAAATAGAAATATTATGTTTGTACAAAAACAGTGCATATACATTTGCGGGCTAGGTCTTAACCTTCAAACCCCACATAACGTTATTAAGTCTTAATCATTAAAAAAGTGTATGTATGTGTACTTATGTACCCAAGTAAGTTATACTTCTTTGGCGTTGCAAAAGAGAAATAGCTAAAAGTTTTAACTCCTGTGCCAGTACTGCCAGTACTCTTTCTTTGTGAAAAATGCATTGATAACGGTTATAACTAGGAATTAAATTTAAATTTAAAAAGGTTGTTATTGGGTAATATGGTGAAGTTAGTTTTAATATTATGTTGTTTTTACTTTTTAACTCTCATATGTTTATCCAAACTCGCGCAAAAGAAGTATTACTTCAAAATAAATGTAATATGTGATTACAAAATAAGTGTAATGCATCAAAATCTGCTGTGTATAAATGAGAATGATTCGCAAGTCTATACAGTTTTCAACGCTACTTGTAATAATCTAGTAAATTTTACACTATTTGAAGCAAAACCATGTATACTTATACAGTTAGACGGGTTGTCGCAGTCAATCCGCCCACACGTTCTGGAACTGCGCGAAGGTAACAATAAAAGTGCAGGGACTCACATTTACTGAACGGATAAAACATATAATAAAATATATACTTATAATAGTCCAAAATAACATTTACTGGCATGCGGTTAGTTCTTTTAACAAGAGGTAAAAAGAGTAGAGTGTCCAAAAATGAATGTTGTTAGAGAAATATATTGATAGACAACGTGACAAGTGATTAGGTAAATATGTATATGGAGCATAATAGGCATACCTATGAAAATGTCATGTGAATAATTTGCTAGTATAATAACTAGCAAATTATAGCTTACTATTAGTAGCTTTAACATTACCTATATATAATGTAAGCAAAGAATGTAAAATGCATTCAATTTAACAAAATAAGTAATTCAAAAATAAATTGACTTCAAATGGATAAAAAAACTATGAGGTTTTGTCACCTTCATTACAAGTCGCCTTTGATGTTCCTATTACTCGTTAATTATGTTAAGAACATAACACCGTTTACAGAGTTTCAGTTAAAAATACGATGCTGTAGACAGTAACCCTTTATTACCATAAAATGGTAAGTTTCTGTATAAACTGATAATAGAAAAGAAATGTGAGGTAACTTTGTTTACAGGAAGTTAACTGTGTTTAAAGGAAGCCTTCTAGATAATAAATTTCCAAAGCTTACAAAGCCTTGCAACAATCAGACTATATTTTCAAAGACTAGTTGTTTTACTGAAAGCAAATATTTCACCTTAAGAAAAAAGAGACTGCGTAAAATGAAAATTGAATTAACGTATTTATTTGATTCTAGCACAAATTAGCTAAAACAAGCTATTTAAATTAGACAATTAACCGACCGATTGAGAAACTAAGCTTATTCTAACTTTTATATCATATGTTATTCTTTTCGAAAAATCAACTTGTCTTGGTTGTCAGAAAAAAAATCCTTTATCGGTCTGCGACATTGAATTTCAATACTTGATACCAAAAAAGTCTCATCTATTGTTGTGCTTTCTTCATAAGTGTTAACCTCCCCTCACTCATGCTGCTCTGTAGCCTTTTTAACTTTTCGCTCGTAATAAAAAAAAACATAAATTATAATAAAATGAAATAACTTTTCAAATCAATAAAAATAGCCATGTATGTTTATATTCTTTAAAATCTTTTTAATAAATATTGTGGCAAGATTTCAAACATTTAAAAATACAACAAAATTAAAAAGTTTTTATTTTCATTTCCATTATTTTGTAACACATACATATATTTCATTATCGTGGGGGTAAATGTAGCTGTCCAAGTAAGTTGTATCGAAAAGGGTCTTAATTTAGAAATCTTAAACTGTATAAAATATGTTTTCAGTGTGTTAGATTGTCTTCTATTCATAGCTGAAATCATAATCGAATCGTACAGTTCATTTCATCAATGATTAGTTAAACCTCCTTGAACATTTAAAACAAAAGAAAATGAGTATTTGTATTGCAATATTCGCAAATAATATAATGGATCATGTTTTCTAAATTAAACACTTACCTACTGAGGATAGAAAAACTTTAGTGTTTTTCGTTCTGCAGTAGGTAGGTATTTAATTTTTTATTTCTTTTCAATAATGCTGTTTCTATGAAATGAGAGGGGAAAAAGGTACCTATGCACCCTCAAGTCGGATTCATGCCTTCTAAATCAAATGATTTGTTCACCGACATAAGAAATATAAATTTCATCTATCAGTAGTATTTTTTTTTAAATCTATCACCGTTTCGTTATGATTAATAAAAAATATAAAAAGATAAATTAAAGCTTTGAATAAGCTAGCTTTGCTCATTTATTCGTCGTAGAAACTTATACATTGTGTATACGTTTCTACGACTACATGAACGATTTACTTACTCTATGGAGCCTAGGAACTGGTAGAGTTCTGATAGATGAAGTTATCATTTAAGTGTGGGCGATACTTTTCCTTTGATAGCAAAGTATAAACTTAATTTGATGGAGGAAAGGAGGTTATAATTTAAAGTTCACATTTGAACAAATGTGTCGTTAAATAAACTAGTTACCCTATTTCCTATCCGAAGAAAATAATTATTGCGTGTAGTATGTACCTGGCTGGTTCCACACCGTGGCCACGTCGACTTTAAAGCTGCCGAGCAGTTTGTTCGCGCGAAGAATATTGCGCGATTGGAGGACCTGCGAACAGGGATCATGTTACATGTGTCATGCAAGCAAGTGAGCTCGTGGGTGCACATAAGTGGTAATGGACACGCGCGTTTCAACACGCTAATGTTGCCTGAAATTTAAATATAGGTATGCGCTACCCTGAGAGGGAAAGATTTACAAAGTCGGGAACATTTTCTAAGACCTAATTACGTTTCATTAGTGCCTCTGTAATGTTAGGAAGAAAATGGGGAAATAAAGGTAGGTGTACACGTGTGTATTGTTATGCCTCCATATTTCATATACTTGCACACATATGCACTAGGGTAACACATTTATTTTTGGTCAGTTGTTGCACGATCATTGAGTGATATTTCTATACGCTTTCATAAGACTAATTATTAGCGTTTTTTTCAATATATGTAAGAGAATAAGATTTTAGTCCCAAGTACTCTGAGTCCAACTTTGTTAATAGCTTTTTGCTTGCCAATGTAATACTCGGTAATACCGAGTGTCTCCCGCTCTTCTTCACGACGAATATAATTCTAGAATTCTAATTATATGTATTTAAGCTGTAAGCTGAAGATGTGTAAGGAATATTTCATAGATACTGTTTTATCATTAGGTTTTGATGACATTTTTTAATTACACCAGTTATTTTTATTTTAAAGGCTTTGAACTAAAATATATAAGTTATTTGTACCTGAAATATCAATGACATAATGATAAAAATTTATCAGGATTGCTAAATCTGATGTAAAGATTATTGCAGAGACAACGGTTGTAAACTGATATTATTGCCGGATAGAAAACGAGTCACAAGCTTTGATGACAAAACTTATAACAAACATATTATGTGTTTAGTGTCGAGAAAATTATATTTCTTAGTAATATCTAATAATACTTCGATAAACAGTCTACAATTATTTAAAAACTAGTACAATTAGGCGATGGTGATTGTATTTACATAATGTTAAAAACGGTAAAAAGTGATGTAGTTCCTTAAATAATAGGTTGGGGAAAAAAGTTTGTTCGCATTTTATATGAAAATTCAAAACATTATTTAATAAAGTTTATTTACATTTATGTAACAAAAGTTTGTAGGTGCCATTTTGTTCGATTACTTTCTGCCATCTTGTAGGTAGGGACATGATCCCATTGCTATAGAAATTCTGGGGCTTGTGATCAAAAAACCGCGACTAGTGGTTTTAGCAGTCCTCTCGTGATGTAAACTTGACACTGCCTAAAGAATTCTGAAAAGACCGAAACAAGTAGAAATCTGAAGGGCAAGGTCAGGACTATACTGCGGATGCATTAACAACTCCCAGTCCAGAGAGGCTAAAGATGTGTGAAGTCTAGCGTTATCATGATGCAAAACCGCACCCCTTCTGTTGATTAATTTCGGCCGCTTTCTTTCAACTTCTTGCTTGCTTTAATCTCATCAGTTGTTCGCGGTAGAGTTCAGAATCAATGGTCCTGCATGGCAGTAACAGCTCATAATGAATAATCTCCTTCCATTCCCACCACAGGCACAGCATTCCCTTGTTGCAGGATAACGAGGGTTTTGCCAGAATCTGTGAAGCCTGACCAGCCTTTGACCACGACCTTTTTCACACGTTCTTGTCGTACGTGATCCACTTTTCATCACCAGTTATCAGGTTTTTCAAAAATGGTTCGGTTTTATGACGTCGAGATAAAGTATCACAAATGAGTACACGGTTCATTAGGTTTCTTTCAGTGATCTCATGAGGCACCCAACTATCAAACTTTTTTGTGTACCTATTACGCCAAAACTGTTTTGTAGTCAATTCCTAGTTCTGCAGCTACATCGTAATTACGAGTACTTTCTTAATAATGGCATCCATTTTATCCGTTACAGGGCGTCCAGCGCGAGGTGCATCTTTGACATCAAAATTTCCGGATTGAAAACGCTTAAACCAAATTTGTGCTACTCTCACAGACACTCCATAAATATCACACATTTTTTTCGCAGCTTGCGTTGCATTATTACCTTTTTGGTAGTAAAATTTTAAAATGTATCGAATTTCTTTATTAGTAGCGGACACCGGGGTTGGAAGTCACATTTTTGGATTTTGAATTTTTAAGTGCCCATATTCTGGGCAAATCAATGAAATTTATATCTCAATGGATAGTATATCTAATCTAGTTTCAAAATAAATTCATACTTTGTGACATTAACATTATCCACTGTGTAAATATTCCATTTTTAAGAAAAAGAAAATGTGTGATTTCTAACCCCATGTCAGGGATGACGGTCACAGTGCCTGGGGTGGATATTCACTCTATATACCAAGGGAGGAAAATATAAAAAAATCACTTATTTAAATCAAATTAGTATTTTTGTTTCAAATTGAATCTTGAACTGGTATCCAAGAAAAGAATGCAAAATATCTTATTAATTATAACAAGAATAGTCAACAAATTCACTTATACATAACTTTCATTTAAGAAAATTATAATTTATGATTACATTTTTGTTGTTTTCGTAAACAACAAAAATGTAATCATAAACAGTCACCGATTTATTTGGACATTATACTTTTAAATAAAAGTGCGAACGATATAATATGAAGTCAATCCAAGTCAAGTAAATCTGATCACAATTTTGGCAAATGTAATAAGTTTTTCCAGGTGTGCATGCATGCCTCATGAGCCCAAAACTTCTCCTGGTACATCCTGGTACTGCATCCAGACTCCCTTAGACTAGCTAGCAGAATATTATATAATAATATATAATATAATAGATATAATATAATAAATATAATATAATAAATATAACATAATATGGAGATAAACAGACACTTTTCCATCTTCGTCATTGTCAACTTCTTTCAATTTAATGTTCTTTCTTTTAGTCTTTCGTTTTCTTCTCTTCTAAATAGGTATTCTCAAGCGAATTTGTCAGAATTGCCCATTTATTATTATTATTCCTTTTATCAGCTCGCTGTGGCTTGGGCGGAGGAGTTTTTACACCATAGTCACCCCAATTTCATCCATGTTCCATATTTCAAATTTTTCAAAAAAAACTGTTGACATTTTGTGGATTAAAACTTGTGGCTCGAGCCAAACTAGTGGATTCAGGTCTTCTAATGGACGGAGAAAGATGTCTTCATAAACGACCTAAACCAATCGGAGCCAGCTAGCTTGTTTGATTCCCAAGAATATGGAACTTTCAACTTATTGAAGACAGCAAGCTCGTACGTTATTATGTAGCAAAATTCAAAAAAGCCAATAAAAAACCAGCAGACACGCATGGGGTTGGTTGTCACATGCGACTACCAGCCCTCGTTAAGCTGAGACAACCTACCCCAAAAACATATTTTAAAAATCAACCCTAAAAATAATTCTAAATCGGTGTATATTTAATAATTTCTTGTATTTACGCGATTACACATTATAAATGAAACTAATTTTACGGATTTATCGCGTTTATTTTTAATTTTAATTCCTGACGTTTCGAACCCTTTACAGCGTTCATGGTCACGGGACAGACTGAGGTGTTAGACGTCTGATTGTCATAGTTAACCCGGGCTACCGTCAGTTTTTGAATTATTAATTTTGTGTCCGATCTATGCAGAGGGAGCTAATTGTATCTTGTCTTGCAGTAGTGGTTCGTTTGGGCCTAGATTTAATTTTATTGATGACAGGATCCCAAGCTGATGGTAGTACCCAACCTTCTTCTCTATTGAAATTAGGGTGTTTTTTAATTTCAATAGCCTCGCGAATCATCCTTGGGAGGAATCGGTGTTCTTTTGCAAGGATCTGTGGTTTGTCAAACCTGATGTAGTGGTTGGGTCTATTCAAAATGTGCTCACAAACTGCAGACTTGTTTAATCTATTGTGTTTGATGTCAGCTATATGTTCTTTCACGCGGGTTTTTATTGCTCTTTTCGTTTGACCTATGTAAGAGAGCCCACATTCACAGTCAAGTTTGTACACTCCTGTACTACACTCGGTGTATATTTACAAAACTTTATGAAAATATCATGGTCCATATATTTAACTTAACTAATACATGAAAAGGTATTAAAGGTATAACAATGCAAAATTTTGGCATACTTACAAGAATCAACACAGATGCACAAAAAATTACTTTCAGTGTGAAAAAAAAAACAAACGCACGTTTCTCCGCCACGGCGTTTCGGAGCGAACCAAAGTTAAGTGGGGAGGGAGGTGATGCCTTTGCGATTCTTTGACACCGATCAACTTTCGTCTTCGTTTGTTAACTTTTCTGTTATGACCACTGTGACAACCAACCCGTGAGACAACCATACCCGGTCTCACCTACTCATTTTAACAGTAAGATAAACAAATGAAAATCACACAATTTTCTAATTTGAATTTGGAATTATGTTTTTTTAAATTTTAACTTTTTAATGATACCAAAATCAGCCAGCTAGAAATAGTATAGCCAAATAGATTATATTATAAGTTCAAACATACTATTTGCGAAAAGAGTTTTTCCCCAACGTAATAATAATAATAAAGCCTTTTTATTTCCCATCACCTAAGTATTACATGTAAGTATATATATATATATATATATAAATATATATATATATATATATTTATATTATATAAATATATTATAAATATATTATATATATTATATAAATATATATATATATATATATCACTTGTGACTATTCTCTTGACTATTATTTTTTTTTTTAATTTTGCATTTTCCTTAGATAGGAACCCCTGTTTGGGTATAGGCCTCCTCCAGTTTTATCCAGCTTTCCCTATCTCTCGCTTCCTTAATCCACTCCTTGCTGGCTATAGCTATGATGTCGTTACTCCATCGCCTCATAGGTCGTCCTATCCGTCTTTTTCCATTAGGCCCTTTCCATCTTCTACTGTCCATCGCTTATAGTTGTAACGTGCAACATGACCAGCCCATCGCGATTTTAAACAAAGACAGTAGTGCAGGACATCTGTTAGTTTTGTTTTCTTTTGTATAGATTCACTTCTTATTTTTTGTATTTTCCTTATTTTTAGAAGAGTTCTCTCCATTGCTCTCTGACAACTTACTAATTTTGTTTTTGTTTTAGCGTTGTAGATCCTAGTCTGAAATCCATACGTGAGAGTTTGCGTGGAGTTTTAAGGTGGATCGGATAACAATTTCTTAATTTCTTTCAGGGACCAGTATTTTTTCCAGCTCATATTTATTCCGCGTTCTACGTCTTCTTCTTCGTTTCTACCAACCTAATATATTAAATTTATTCATAAAATGATAATATGTTGTATTTGATTTATTTATACGTATAAGATCTGCACACAATTTAATTTTAACTAGTAATGGAAAGGCTGAAACAATCCAAAAATTGATTGGAATGTAGTTGTTGACACCCCAACGGTTGACGAACAGGTAGCCTTATTTAATTCTCTCATAATTCACATCTATGAAATTCATGCTCCTGTTCCTCCTATGCGCGTTCTAAACCATCCTTCCTCTCCCCTCCATGGCTCACTGTTGACATCAAACAATTTATTGAGAAAAATAACAAGGTCAAATAAAAATAGTGACATGAATAAAGAAAAATATAGGCTGGTAAGAAATCGTTTCAACAATGTGCGTAGGAAAGCACAACAATGACATATTTATAAGTCAGTCCAAGACCCTGACCCTGCTAGTGTCTGGAAATTTCTTAAATACTTAGGAGTTGGGCAATCACGCCATGACATTTCTGCTCATGATACTGATCTTGATCAGCTTAATCATCATCTGGAGTTCTAGGTTGGCCACTAAAATCGACTGGTCTACTTTACCCCAATCATCCTCAACGATACTTACATCCCGTACAGCAAAAAGGAAGAAGAAACTGGTAATGTTTTTTGACGCCAGTCAGTCTGACATGGATACCACAGATAAATGAGACTAGGAAGAAAATGTTCTTTGCTATAGATTCTTTACGAAGACTGCTTAAATTTCTTCCCACTGCTACGAAAGTTGCGCTCGCTTATTCAATACTTCTGCCCATCCTCGACTATGTAGATATTTGCTATCTTGACCTTACCGAAGTACAGCTTAATAAACTTGAGCGGATTCAAAATTTGTGCTTTCAATTCATATTTGGGCTTCGTAAATACGATCATGTTTCCGATTTTCGTACACAGCTCAAGTGGCTGCCAATCTGTCTTCGCAGGAATACTGTACCATATTCTCTCTACTTTGTACAGCGTATTGTTTAATCCCTCTACACCTAAATATTTAAGAGATCGCTTCCGGTCGGTCCCTTCGTTCTTCTGTCAATCTCTTTCTCTTCTTTTAAACAATTTTTAAGTGTTAGTTTAAAAATTTACAGTGACAGCTGTGCGTTTGTAGAATTCTTTGCCCAATCACATTTGATAAGCTTAGTCTCTTCTTTCTTTTAAAAACCTATTAAAAGCTCATTACTCGGAACTTTGAACTCGTGCTTTCCTTTTCCCTTTTCCTATTTTCCCGATATCTATGACTATCTCATTGGTATATAAATGCCTTCATCCGGTATTTATAAGTGACTAGCGACCCTCCTCGGCTTCGCACGGTTGCAATGTATTATATATATACGAACCTTCCTCTTGAATCACTCTATTTAGTAAAAAAAAAACGCATCAAGATCCGTTGCGTTGTTTTAAAGCATACATAGGGACAGAGACAGCGGGACGATTTTGTTTTATACTGTGTAGTGATGCACAGCAAAGAGACGTTTACATTTCAAGTGACATTTTACCACATTCACTCACTTGTTTTGCCTTCCCGGAACCCCTCCGCTAACACTTAAACTTTATGGTATGGTATTAAAGTTCAAATTGACTTTTAATTATTACTACGAATCTTTTGTAGGGGAATATAGAAGTGTTGTTTTTAGACTTTTTCAGGCAATTTTTTTAATATTTTTTCTTTCATAAGAACCTTCTCCTGATAATAACAAACACTACAAAAAAAAAGTGAAATCGGTCCAGCCATTCACGCGTGACCAAGGGAAATAGGGATTCATTTTTATATATACGGATTTATGTACACCTGCTCTCGTCTTTATGTCTCATTGGCAAAAATTCTTTTCGCAATTGTTGTCTGAAAGAAATCGCTTTCTGAGCGATAAGACCGCCTATTGTACTTCTTTTTACTTTCATTTGTAATTTGCTTTGTATAAATGTATTTTTTGGTGTACAACAAAGTTTGAATAAATAAATAAATATATATAATAAGCCCACAAATAATCAATTATCTTACACACAAAAATTAAACATAGTGTAGGTTCATGTCATAGATTCACCTCTTATCAAGTGATTATCGCCGCACATGGACGTCTATAATACCCCTTGCGTCGCAGATATGTTTCCAATGATTAAATGAGTGAGTCCTGTCATTTCACTCACCAGATAAAACAAGATGTTTAGGTACTTCCCTAGACGAGCTTTCCATTCGAGTAGTAGTATAGAAAACCATCAAAATAAGTCACATAATGCCTATACTGATATAACAAATTTATTCCGGATTGTTTAGCTCACGATGTGATGTAAGGTGCTCACGAGTGAATAAAATATGAAACAGGATTTATAAAAGGTTCTAAATGAGAAAAGAAATATCTCGCATAAGCGCAGCCGTGTCTGTATATTTATTGTGTTATGACACTGACAGAATCCCTAATGCTAAGTGGAACCAGAAAATAGAAGCCATGGGGCTGAATGGAGTTATGGATATTGAATGTAAATAAGGCAATTTAACATTTAATTTGGACGTGTCTGTACAGTCAGTATTTGAAAAAACACATTAAAATAATTACTATTAAATATATTACTTGGGCTACAATCGACGTTTTTTGTAAAATTTTATTTTTCAGAGAAGATGCTTATACATAAGAATCTCGTACTTACTTACATAATTATGAGTATTCGATCGACAGCGTGTCTAAATCGTAGTGTAGTGAATTGAATACAAATTTATAGATATATTTACTTCGACACTTTATTCTAAGTAAGCTTTGCCGAAATGAAAGTATTCTTTTCGACCCGAAAAAACTTAAAAGAGAACATTTGACATTTATTTTTAAAATAGATATTATTACGTAATGTAGGCTACTCGAAGTTCTTGTGGATCAACATATCATCGCTATAAAATCATTTTCGATATAAAATAGAACATAACTATACAGCGCATAAACTTTTGATCTCATAGTGTTATTTTGTTACATATTTACTTCTCGTTCGCTCTGTAATCGAACGGATTTAGAGACATATAAAATTAACACCTGGTTTCCATTGGCGTATCCAGGGATATTTTAGGGTGGGCCTGGACCTATCTTCAATAAAATCGAACACTATCTATCGTCAATCATTTTTATTAGTTTATCTCCCTCATCTGCTAAGTGCGAATCGTTATCAAAAATTCAAAAAAATATAATGTCCATTATTTTTAAATGTTTTCTATATTTTATACAACTTTTTCATAGATTAAACAATATATTCAGAAATTATACGTGGCAGTTGTTCGCTTTACAGATGCTTAAAAACTAATTACTTACCGACACTGTGATGAGCTGGTCTAACAGCATTATAGGCGGCATATGCAAATCGAACACGAAATACTGCGGGCAAAAGAAAAGATAATTAATGTGAACACATGAAGGTAATAGTAAGGGCGTTAAAATTATTTGAAAGTTCATTTATGAAACAGTCCTTACAGAAAGAATAACACGAAAAGAAACTTTATCCGTCCTAAGAAGTTCTATTATAACAATATTATGCTCTTTAGTGGGTATTAAATGAGACTAAGGCGTAGCGCTTGGCAATATATCACTCATTCTGATAACGGGGGCACGATTCGACTGAGAGAATACCGAGATGCGGACTGTGTTCGGGCCACTTGAATGGGCAGGTCCGTCAGGGGAAGTACCACGACCTCATAGAAGACCGTCGTGAAAAGGCATTGTAATACTTTTGTTTTTCGTCTGGTGACATTATTCACTGTTTTATTAGCTGGGGCCCACTTAATAAAAGGTGGCAGCGAATCTGCATCTGGGTTTCCAGGTATCATTAAAAATCGGTTGAAACGAAAGCTCGCTTAGTTATACACGTATAATATTATACATGTGTGCTGATTTTGTTTTTATTAGAATAATTAGTTAATAATACGATAATAATTAGCTGTAATAAATAATTAGCACTGTAATTTTAGCGTTGAACATTTACGATAAATTTATTATCGTAAATGTTCTTAAGAAAAATTTTTTTAACTTTATGAGCTTGGGATAAACACTAATTTAAATTATAGTTGTCAAAGCAAATAGCTGTCATTATCAATGGCCATGAGCTTACCTCGTTGTAATATGGGCAGTTGGTGCTTTCTTTGACACTAGTGTATTTGCGCACGTCACCGACTTGAACACAAACTACGGGGTCCATGTTTAGACCGGCCAATTGACGGGCCTCGATGATCGTGACACACACTTGAAAATCGGCGGCCTTTAAGGCCGTAGGCCCAGCGGTGTCAATAGCACTGCGCCTATGAAGAAGTGCATCGTTTCACATCTTCCTTTTCTCGAAAATTATGAAATGTAATAACCAATTATTTATATTGATTATACACGTTATTAAAAAGATATATTCTGAAAAAATGAGGAAAAATTAGAACAGAATAGCTAATCAGCAAAGCAATGCAGCTAACGTTCTAAGCACTGTGCGGCATTTATGATTTTTGATGTTATTATAATTGGTATGAAATCAATAAAAAATGTTAAACCCAAAATATTTTAAGTCTAAACCTTAAATATGGCTTCTTACTAGATTATTTATTGATTACTAGGGAATGTAAAAAAGTAATACTATTAAGAGTAAATCTTTTTTTACAATAAGAAAGAGGCAATATAAAAAATCTTACTACTTAAAAACGAAAGCAATAGCAAGTTGTAAAAGCAAAGCAATGCAATATTTTGTCATTAATATATTATGTATAAGGCATAAAATGAGCCAAATTTAAAATATTATTAAACCATGTAGAAAAAGTACGAAAAGATTGCCGCCGCTCTGGGAATCGAACACACGTCTTCGGCACTCGCAGCCTGACGCTATAGCCTCTGAGCTAAACGGCTGATAGCCACAGCGACGAAGAATCTTAACGCCTTCTTTCTACATTGTTATTTAGCATTTGAAGCAATGCTTGGCGCATCTATTGTTATATCCTTTCCAGCATACAAACATTTTTACAGCATACATACTTTTCGTAATTTTTCTACATGTATTAATAAGTTCAATCGTAAGTGCAGAGATTAGCACTATAAAAAACTTTAAAATTTCTAAATATTATATCAGTATTTACAATATTTTAGAATTGGTTCGGGCATTTCGAAAAACAGACTTTAAAACTTTACCTCTATAAAATATTATGATATTAAGATCTTAAAAAAATCTTTCTCACAAAAATAACCAGTCACATAAAAAAATCGCAATATTTCCTAAAACTGTTTGAATCGATCGCTTGTATAAATAGCAGATTCGCAAGCAGAAAATTAATGCTTATTATAAATTTGGGAACCGGGTTCATTGGTATATTTTAAAATAATAAAGTATCGAAATTAAAAAAAGTAAGTGTGTACGTTTCTATGCGCGTAAAAAGTTATACTTTTTCTATGTTTACCGAAAAGACATTAAATTCAATGATAAAGGATTTATATAACCTGGAATTATTCGTAAATGTAAAAAAGTTCGTATTTGAATACTTTTTTACGTTTAAATACTTTTTGAAGCTCCATTTTTCCAAACGCGTCAAAAGCATTATGTCTTAACATGAAAATAGCAAAATTCTAAATTTGGACAAAGTGCGGGCACTAGTCAAGGTTATATTACTTCGCTAACGATTTACACGAAAATGAAGCATGCCGGTCCATTATTTGTTACGGGTGCAAATCCGTTTCAATGCACGATAATGCGCGACCAAACAGTGTGCAATACGTTTACGTACTTTCTTCTATGTACTGATTAATATATATCTTTAAGACATTACAATTTCACGAACCAATTAGAGATATATGGAACTTTTACAGTTTTCTAGCGGCGCGTTATTTTTGCGGTCCAGTGTATTTTACTCACAATTTCTTTTTCTTGGGTGTATCAATGGGTGAATTTGTGACGACGCACATCTCGTCGGATGACAGCGATGTTCCGCTTGTAGCTAGATCGTGTTCAGTAGAAGGCCCCGGCGCATCGAGGAGGCCTTGTTCTTCGTCGTAATTGCTAAAGGTGCCATGGCTGCGGCCGATGCGCATAAACGACTTCATGGTTCTGTAGATAGGTACACATTATCGCTCTTTCTCGTCAATAGTGACAACTTTATCGACACCTACAGATAATCCACGTCCTGTAAACAGGGACGGATTTAGGGGCCCGGGGGGCCTCGGGGCTACAAAGGAGTGGGGGCCACTTTGCCCTTATTATTTTCCAAATGAAATTAACTATTTTTTCAGTCGAGTTTTCCAATACATAATTGATTGTGAAATCAAGTATATATTCTGTTATTATTTAATGAACGTATAAATATAATCGAAAAAAAGGTAAAGCGCGAACAATTATATGAAAGGTAAAGTTGTTTATTAGTGTTTACTAGTTTGAATTTGAATTTTTTTTCCATAGTTTATGTGGGGGCCTCTCTTTTGTGTAGGTCCCCGGGCTGTAGCCCCTTTGCCCTCCACTAAATCCGGCCCTGCCAGTAAAGTTAAATCATAAGCATGTGTATACATACATATTGTTACGTGTTAGGGTTCGAAGGATTTGGAGAGAAAGACCTGCTGACCCTTTTGAAGACTTTATTTATTAGCACTAAGTCCAACACAAAGCACTAGGTCCAAACACTAAGCACTAACGATGTCCTAGGTTGTAGCCAAGTCGTAGGTTTCACTGGTATCGCTCTTGATCACTAGTTTTCACTCCGAAGTCGCCTCGAAGATAGCTCAAACTGAACTGAACTGGCTCGCCTCTCTTTTTATATGGGTCGAGACGAACCCCAGACTATTCCAGAAAGTTCCCTCCTGGAACGTACTGGTATCTGGAACGTTTTCGAGGTTATAGTTCTATACAGTTCCACAATAGTATCTCTAACTCCATCTAGTATTGAGTAGGGCGTTTCATGTTATCTTTATTCTTTGAGTGGTTTTACTGGTTGACGCTACATGGCGCTAGTTTCTTTGTGTGTTCGTAACACTACTCCCCTCTTAGAGATGCTCGTCCCGAGCATCATTGTTACTGCCATGGTAACGCGCCAGACGGTCTATGTGTACCACTTTAAATGTCCCTCTTGGTTGCTTTTGAATCCTATAAGTCATATCACTTACCCGCGTAACCACTTTGTATGGACAGTCCCACTTGGTCTGCAACTTTGGAGATTTCCCTTTCCGGCGAGTTGGGTTATGTAACCACACCATTGACCCTTCCTCGAAGCCGCTTGTGTTAGATTTCCGGTCGTATCTGTTTTCGTTTGTTTCGTTTTCATGTTCTCACTTGACTGTAACCCATTTTCCCGAACCAAGAAGAGTGGTATATACTTGTCCCAATCCTTTTGTTTGTCATCTACCAATTTCGCCAAATGTCTCTCAAGGGACTGCTTAAATCTCTCAACCATTCCATTAGACTGTGGGTGGCAAGCGGTGGTCCTCGTCTTATGCATGCCCAAAATTCTGTACACTTCCTGGAATATTTGCGATTTGAAGTTGCTGCCCTGATCAGAATGGATTTCTAGAGGCACACCAAAGCGACATATCACTTCTTGGACTAACTTAGAAGCGACTGTTGTAGCTTCTTGGTTTCGTATGGCGAACACTTCGGGCCATTTGGTAAAGTAGTCCATGACGACCATAAAATACTTGTTTTCCGATTCCGTTACAGGAAATGGCCCAGCTACGTCAACTGCAATTCGTTCCCACGGTGCACCGACGTTATACAATCGCAGGTTCCCACGGCTCCTGGTCTGTGGTTCTTTTACGACGTAGTACATTTGCGGCACCAATCCACTCTCTCTCGCACTTTTGTTAACGTCCTCTAGACACCTAGATGACTTCCCGATACGCCATCATGTATTTCACGGAGAACATCTGGTACTCTCGTTCTTGGGACAATTATCTGAAGATGGAACTCTCTGTCTTTAGTCTTCTCCCATTTTCGGTAGAGTATTCCGTTTTGAAGATTCAGACAGTCCCATTGCGGCAAGTACACCTTAGTGACAGCGCCAGTGGGTGCAACCTCACTCCAGATTGGTTTTACGTCACCCCGTTTCCTCCATATGATGATGTGCCCAAGGTCGTCATCTCTTACTTGAGCTTCCCTCATAGCATCATTCTCTCGGAGACCCAAAGGACTTGTTCTTGTCTACTTTAATATTACTTCATTAGATTCCTGCTTAACACAATGTTTGCAGTCTTCCAAAAACGGCCTTCGTGAGAGTGCGTCGGCATTCCCATGCGTCTTTCCGCTGCGGTGTTCCGTCTTGAAGTCATACTCCTGGAGCTGTTCAATCCATCGAGCTACTTGACCTTCTGGGTTCTTGAATTGCAGTAGCCACTTCAAGGCTGCGTGATCAATTCGGAGTAAAAACTGTCTGCCGATGAGATATTTGTTGAAATGTTGTAGCGTCTTTACGATAGCCAAGAGTCTCTTATTGTCACACAGTAGTTTCTCTCTGGCTTGGATAAAGATTTGCTGAAATATGCAATAACAACTTCTTTTTCACCCTGTTTTTGAGATAACACCCCTCCAATGGCCGTGTTGCTTGCATCCGTGTCGACTATAAACCGACCTTCAGTTTGTGGATACCCCAGGATTGGTGCTTCACACAGATGTTTCTTCAGTTTCTGAAAAGAATCTTCACAAGTCCCCTCCCAACTGAATGGTCGTTTATCTTCTGTCAGCCGATGTAATGGCTTGGCTATCTCTGGAAATCCCTTAACGAAACGCCTGTAGTATGAGCATAGACCTAGGAATGCCCGCACTTCGGTTGTCCTTAGGGATAGGCCATTTTTGAACTGCTTCCAGTTTTCCGGGTCTGTCTGGATTCCATCACTGGAGATAACATGCCCGAGATAGTTGACCTTACTCCTGAATAAACGACACTTTTTCGGGTTCAACTTTAATTTGGCTCCCTCTACTTTGGCGAAAACTCGCTCCAAGTTTCGTAAATGATCCTCGAAGTGATGGCCGACAATGATGATGTCATCTAAGTAGACTACGCAAGCCTCTCCAACTAAGTCTGCAAGTACACACTCCATAAGTCGCTCAAATGTGGCAGGTGCGTTGCACAATCCGAAGGGCATGACGTTGAATTGCCACAAACCTTTACCGGTCGAGAAAGCTGTCTTCTCATTGTCTTTTGGATGAATTTCCACCTGCCAGTATCCAGATTTAAGGTCGATTAGAGTCGAGAACTATTTCATGCAAATCAAGGTATTCAAAGTGTCGTTGATTCGAGGTAACGGGTACTGTCCTTCTTAGTGACATCATTGACACGCCTATAGTCCACACAAAGTCTCGTGCTACCATCTTTCTTCTTCACTAACACAACAGGTGAGCACCACGGACTTGTAGACGGTTCAATAATCTTATTCCATCTCATGTCCTCCAAAAGGCCTTCAAATTAATATCTATCCTGTGCTGAACCATTGAAGTTCTTCCAAGGTCCCCTTCTTGACTGGAGAAGATAATCGCGTAGCGCTGTAAAGACTAAAGCTAAGAGGTCGAAGAAAAAGCTAGGAGGTCTTTATAAGTCAGACTACTCTTGCAGTCATCGAGTAGCTCAGTCACTAATCCGTAGTTGTTGCTGTTTGGAGAGTCTGCGCCTGTCACCGAACTACACTTTTTCATCCAGACAACTTCCTCGCACTATCCAATGACGTCACCTTTGTTCAAGCGGACCTCGCGATCACCAAGATTCGAAACCTTAACTACACCTTTAATACAAACTTGTTTTACTGCTTCCACTAACAAGGGTCCTCGCCGTCATCAGTTTTTGTGCCGATGAATTGGTAGGTGTGTCTTCGATCAACACACATCTGTTTGACATTTTCTTTCCAGTTGGCGGCAGTTTCATCAGCACTTGAGCTTCCGCTCGTCTAGGTATAATGACTTTCTTTTACACATGCGACTTTCCCACCGATGCCTTCAAGAATGAAGATTTCTTCTTCACCACACTTGAAAACTCCGTCAGCCACATTAATTCTGCAGTTGTATTTCTTCATGAAATCCAAACCCCAGATGCAATCATCCATAATCGCAGCCACGATAACGTTATGAGAGTATAAGGACCCTCCTACATGCATCGTAACTGACGTTTCTCCCAGGACGGGTATTGGCTGACCGGAGGCAGTAAGAAGCCGGCAGTTAATAGTTTTTAATAATAATTAGTTTTCCTCCTCTTGTGTCCCCTTGCGGCTTTTAACAGATTTCAATTTAATATTGTTCTAGATAGTTCCATAGTAGTTCCTCTAACGCCATCTAGTATTGAGTAGAGCGTTTCATGTTATCTTTGTTCTTAGAGTTTTCTTAGAGTGGTTTTACTGGTTGACGCCAGATGACACTAGTTTCTTTGTGTATGTTGGTAACAATATATATCTCCATACATACGTTTAAAGATACATAAATGTATAATTTAATAAAATAAGAGACTCGACAACAGTGTACTAGATAGTATCGAGTCGATTAGTCAAAACTAGAGCCTTGAGCACGACAATGGGATAGATCTTATAAGGCAGTATACAAATCTAAAGTTGATACTATAACAAAAATATCCTTTAAGAGAAGTTCCAACACACGTTCTACACTCCTTCTCTATATTAAAAATAAGTTTGGGAAATTTCATACTCGTCTATATAAACCATAAAAATATCCCGAAAGAAAAATATTTTAAGTATACTTCTTCGGACTTCACATGTCCGCAAATACGCAGTGGGGCCGCGTGGCGAATACCCTGATACCCTATGTATGGTGAAGGCAGCAGGGGGAAATGTATAGGCCTAAATTTTCCTTTATTTAATAAATTTTTTGTTTGTATAATACCTATTTTTATTTTATTATTGTAATGCGCAGATGTGTTTTTGATTACAAATAAAGATTATTATTATTAATTAATTAATTATCAATGCTGTTGATGCTTATTAATGTTGATGAAGTATTTTATTTTTCATAGGTAACTTATCGCCTAAAATGTCAAAATTATTTTTTTACAAACTATCTTACTTAGCTTACCTAAGTATACGTTTTCCAGCCGTCTTGAATTTCCGTATACGTGACTCATCTCCGGATTCTAAATCTGTTGCGTCCTTGATTTTCAATGAGCGTTCGATGCTGATGATGTTACGCTCCATGTCTTGTAGTATCTGCTCATCATCGACATCGGAGTTTGCGGCGGAGCTTTGAGAGGAGGCTAGGCCAGGAGTGTAGTCAGAAGTGTAGCCACATGTTTGGCCAGAGGCGAGACCGGATTTTTGGCCAGACATGTGGCTCGAAAACTGGCAAGATGCTTGGCCAGAAAAATGGCCAGAAGCGTGGCCAGTTGGGTATCCAGAAACTGGGCGCAAATTGTGAGTGGACGGGCGGCCAGAAGAATGGCCAAAAGATGGGCGTGACCTGTGGACGGTAGGTCGGTCAGTAGAATGACCAGAAGCGGAGCGCGAACCGTAAATGGCAGGGTAGCCAGAAGCATGGCGAGTAGCTCGGTCAGATGAGAGGTTGGAAGTGTGGCCAGATGCTGCGCTATATGCCCGGGGTAAGCTGTGCGCCGATGTAATGCGAGGATCGTAAGCGGCTTTGCCAGTCCCGAGGCCAGATGCGTGTTTCGAACGGTGACCAGAAACAGCCCTCGTCCTAGGTACGGTACCAGTTGGGGCTTTTGGCTTGGTTTCAGAACTGCTCCTAGGCGCAGGACCAGAACTTTGGCGCGGCGTGAGGTTCAAAAATGAATCGGATCGGTAGGTAGGCGGCTCGCTAGAACTGCGGGCAGAGCTGAAGCCAGAGCTTCGTACAGGGGCATGGAAAACGAAATTTGAATCCTTACGGCACAGCCTTGTTATTCCTGCCATATCAATTTGTGCCTTTATCGTTGCAGGGCTTCTTGGGCGGAAAGTCACCTCTTCGTGAGTTGGCTCCAGGATAGGAATCGGAAGCCGGTATTTTATATCCATATCCATGAACACCTGTAAGCAAAAAAATTGGTCAACAACACGCATGACATTATAATCCGCTCCTATCCTAATTTTATGTAACGAAAACTTAAAATTTTCTATCATAGATAAATTGTTGAAACATTTTTGTGCGTGACAAAACGTGAAGCTACGTCTTTTGGGTATTGCGCGCCCAATTTACTTGCTATAGTCTCGAGTACATTTTTATTTCATGTTAAGCGCAGATTAGAGTTAAATGTAAAAAGTAAACTTGTAAAGAAGACTATTTATACCTTATGGTTTTCAAGCATTTAAAATACTTGCTCCTTATTTATCAACGAACAAATATCTATATTCCAGGAAAAATGTATTTGCTCGTTCAAATTCGATTGTTAGTGACGCAAGCATTGTACCCCTTGACGACTCTAATAATTTGCATTTAGTACAGGTAATAAACAGAATGACCTGGAATGGATCTCAAACACAATCGTAGTATTGGGACTTTTGCAAGTGAGCAACAATATTGAATAAACGCCCATTGTTTTTTTGAGACACACGAAAAAATTGTGCTTACCTAATATAGAAAGGAATATTTGTTGCTCATTTACGCCTCCATTGATTTATAGAAATGAAATAAAATCAATCCTTCACCAACATTTGCTCATTTTTTATTTAAACTTTATTGCAACCTTTAAATAAAATGGCGATGAACTTAGGCAGCAACGGATTACAAAGGGCGATGAACTTAGGCATTAAGATTGGCATTCTCTCCCAGATAACCCGGGGCTTGGTGAGAAAAGGAGCATTTATTACATTAAATGATTATATGTATTACTCATAAAACCGCGTCACTCGGTGCAATGCCATGCTTACCAGATTCAACGACGGGAAGTCAAATTTGGTGCTAGACATAGTAACAGGCGACGAAATATGGATTTATTCATATGATTCCAAAAGAAAGCAGTAATCGAGCGTATGATTCACACGGCCGGACAGACAAACGAATTTTTGAAGTTAAAAAACGTAGAATATATGCATACAGTCCTAACCTGGCATCTTGTGACTTTTTCTGTTCCCAAAACTAAGAACCAATTTCGCGGTCAAAGATTTTCATCACCAGAAGGGGCTGTCGAAGATTATAAAAATAAGTTTATATAGATTCCACAGAAGAATGGCACAAATATTTTCAAAATTTATTTAATCGTAAGAAAAAGTTAATTTACGCAAAAGGAGAATATTAAATATTATGAAACATTCGCGAGAAAGCGTTGAGGTTTTCGTCGCTGTGGCTATCAGCCGTTTAGATCAGTGGCTAGAGCGTCAGGCCGCAAATGCCGAAGACGTGGGTTCGATTCCCACAGCGGCGGCAATCTTTTCGTACTTTTTCTACATGTTTTAATGTTCAATCTTAAGTGTAGAGATTAGCACTATAAAAAACTTTAAAATTTATAAAAAGCAATGGCGACATCTCTCGTTCGAATTATCGTTGTAAAACGATATTCGAAATTGTTTGTATGCTGGAAAGGATATAACAATAGATGCGCCAAGCAATTACTTCAAATGCTAAAATAACAATGTAGAAAGAAAGCGTTGAGATTTTCGTCGCTGTGGCTATTAGCCGTTTAGCTCAGTGGCTAGAGCGTCAGACCGCGAATGCCGAAGCCGTGGGTTCGATTCCCAGAGCGGCGACAATCTTTTCGTACTTTTTCTACATGTTTTAATGTTCAATCTTAATTGTAGAGATTAGCACTATAAAAAACTTTAAAATTTTGAAACAATTTCTTCATTTTTGATTTCTAATAGTATTTAATTCTTATTCATTCCGGAAACTTTTAGTGCGCCCGACGTACTTCTTTGGGCGCGTTTGGAACAAAATAATGTGAGTAAAGTTTTTACCATTATATTTGCATAATATTAAAATAAAGACAAGCCATGAAATTCAAAGATTTGTAGTCATTTTGTAACAAACACGTTTTTGTGATTAGCCCACAAACAAACGCTTAACCCTATAAGATTTATCAAATAATTATGTAATGTGAAGACTATTTCAGGTGTTAAGGTAAATTTTACTAATTATATAAGACTGATCACTTCACTGTCCATACATTAGAATCTATTGAAGCCGAGCGAAGATGGAGCGGGTCGCTAGTTTACCTATAATTCCAAGTTACTAAATTAAACTATACAAAAAAGCTGTAGAAATAAAGTTCTATGTTATATACCCAATATAACGCTCCATAGTTAAAGATTGCACATAAATACATTTCTTTCTTTTTTTCAGTAAATTGCGGGTTAAATAAAAATTAGCTAAAGCCTTTTTTAAAGAATCTTATACATTTCACGAATAAGATCTGCCTAAATAAATTCCAAACCACACCAAAATGACCGGTATAAATTCTTGTTGAAGTTTATTTTCATTGAGTGTTACTTTTTTAATTTTTTGAAGCCAATAAGAAAAAAGTGTTGCATGAATTTTTCCTGTTTTTTCTGTATTCATAATACGCATCTTAGTTACAAAATGATACGAAATATGGTACGATACAATATGGTAATGATACAAAGAACATAAGTACATTTATAATATTGTAAACTAGCTGTTCCCCGCGACTACTTCCGCGTGGAATAGGGTGAAAGCGAAAAACTCAGAGAGAAACAGACAGTTATCTATACATATAATAAAAATGTAACATGTCTTTGTCTGTACATGGAAGATATTTGAGAAAAACTATTATTAAAGGTCCCAAAGGTTAACAATGATTGATAAAATTGTTGTCTGTGTCTATGTGCGTTTGTGCGCGCTTATCTCGGATATGGCTTAACCGATTTGGGTGCAACTTTCACTAATGCATAGTAGTACCTCAATTAACATTAGTGTTAGTTTTATTCAAGTCAGTTCATAAATAAAAAAGTTATATTAACTTAAAAAAAGTAATAGCTACAACTGAATTGGATGAAACTATAATTAATTATATTGTGGTTTGTAAAATCATGATGATTGTTAAATTATATAAATTTAAAAACCAGCCAAGTGCGAGTCGCAATCGTGCTCGAATGGTGGAACCATTCGAGCACGATACCAAAATCATGTCGGTTGTATGAGAGATCCGCTTAAAAATATTTTTCAGATATTTTTTATTTGATGTTATAGCGGCAACAGAAATACATCATCTGTGAAAATTTCACCTGTCTAACTATCATGGTTCATGAGATACTGCTTGGTGATAGACGAACAGACAGCTAGTCTCTTTCTATGTCTTTTTGTTTGAACTCCCTAATCTTAGCGACTTCAGGTCCGATTAGAAACATTCTTGCTAGATAGTTCATTTATTGACAACTGCACCATGGTCAGAGATCAAGCGAGTGGTATTTGCAAATAAACACAATTTTGTCTGAGCCACACTCAGTGACGAGTTACGTTTATATACAGGCGAAAATGGAATCCGCCATTGCACAATTTTACACCGACATTGTGCCAGATTTTATATGCAGAAAGGCCACTTGCAATAAGCAAACTTAAAAACTCAACCGGATAATTTGAGCCTTGGTCATTACTTGCAGTGAGCATAATCCGTTAAAATAACCAAGAATTATCCTGATATCATCATAAATATTCTTGCTTACTTGAACACTTAAATACTATACTTATCAGTGGGTTTTCGGGGAAAACAACTGTACCTAGTATGGCCGGAACACACCTGCCGATTTTTCTCTGAAAGGATACCCATTCTGCCTTCTCAAATTTTAACCGAACGTGGGAAAATTCTTGGGCATGTAAACGGCGTTCGCATGTTAACTGGCAACCGCAACTTATGTTTTTGAGACCAGAGTTAAGAACGCTTCTGTGAGGCATTTATTTCTTCGCTTTAGTCCTTTGAGCAATGAGAGGAACGGTTTCGAACATTTCCAGAAAAAACAACTGTGACGTTCCCCATTGGCCTTTCATCTCGTTGTATGTACTGTAGTGTTTTGTCGACGGCGTCTACGGGTGCTCAGTTAAAATTCACTTTCAGTTTTACATTACTTTAATGTCTATAACCTATAACTGAATCCAATGTGCGAGATAATGAATGGCGTCTATGGCGAAATGGGTCGATCAGCACTAAGTCCTGTTTGGTTTTCATTACATTGTTGAAATTCAATCGTTCTCATTCTTTTTAATTCCTTCGAGGCATTTTTGTAATAAATACAGTACTATAAGGTCGATACCGAATGTAATATTTTTTTACGTAAATTCCATTATTTAGAAAGTACTACAAAATAAGTATCTTAATTATAAAAAAGTATCAGATACGATGTGAGTGACAGTGGCAAAAAAAAAAAATTCCAAATCAAAAACAAAGCAAAATTGTAATATCCGAATATCCTAGCCTAACCAAATGTATATTCCTAAACCGTTACAGATTTGTCCGTTGGTCGCCCTAAGATCATTAAAGATTAAGAGAAATGATTCGTACCTATCGTATAAATCTCAATCGAAAAAATTCGCATTATTATCAAAATGCGAAAAGTCGGCGCTTGTCTCTTAATTAACTTATGAAAATATGTATATATCGGGAATTCATTTCTTATCTTCTTATCGCAACTTATCTATGCTGGATTGTAATTCTATCAATTGAAGAATTTGATAAATCAACCTTTTTTTTATTATGAAACTAAAAATTCAAGTTATCGTGGTCAAAATTTTATCACTGATAGCACTTTTTGTATGGAAAGTAACTTTTTGCATTGGTAACTATGTCTGTTCCAATTGATCCAGTAGCTAATAACGTATATATTCACACGCTGTCAAAAACCCCATAAAAATCGAACCTATGGTTTGTGAGTTTTTCATAACACTCGTCTAACGTTACTTGCCAATAATATAAAATCCATAATTAAAAAATATGTTCTTCAAACAAAATAATTAAATAAAAAAAGCAACAAAATTTGCAGCAACATCCTATATTAGTTGTAGTTTACAACTGACTGATTCATATATTCAGAGACTGTTTCATTCGTTGCCACAAAGTCGCATTACAAGTCTCTCCTTCTATCAGTATGTTTTATTTCTTTTAAATTCATTCATTCCATTCATATGCTTTGTGACCTTTACAAAAGAACTTTACGTTACAGTTTTATACGTAAGGGTATTCTAAAAATGTTTGTTTTGTAAAATTGTATAACTCGGTAAATATTGATGATTAAAGAATCTAAATACTTAATACAATTTTAAAAAGTTATCCTCTATATGTGTGTTCATTTATTGTCGCGATGGTAAAGATGGCTGTATATATTTGTATATGTATTGTATATATATTGTATATATTTGTATGTATTATAATTGATATTTAGTATGTGCGTAGATTCGGGGGCGATAAATCGATCTAGCTATGTTTCACTTATTGTCGCGGTTGTAACGACACGTTTTGATGTTGCACAGAAAAAATCGTGATAGCTTTCAAAAACACTATACAAATTAGGCTACACGAAACAAAGCCTATATGTTGCCCCTAGTTTTTCTTAAGTAACCAGTGAAAACTGCATCAAAATCCTATAAGTAGTTTTCAAGTTTATCGCGAACAGACAGACAGACAGAAAATAATTCCAAAAATGGTTTTTATGTATTCTATAACTCTTTTTTTGATACCTATATATATATATTTCATAAATATATCCAATGTACAGACACGCCGATGCAATTCTATTATTATACTAAAGATTAATAATACAAGCTGTAATTAAATACAAGTTCAATTGTTAATTAAACGGCAATTTTACAAAAATCTTGAACACGTTAAATGGCGTCAAAATTCATTCGGCCCTTTATGTGTCGTACACGGGCACTGCTTCATTCGAATTTCGTTAATAATTAATGGCGTGAAGCCAACCATCCTGCACATAATCCCGCTTCTAAATTATGGCTGTAAGCAAGTAATAATAAATGAAACCAATAGTATGGAACGCTAGATTGCGCGGCTGAGTACTCAAATTTTTTACCTATTGAATCTTTCGGTTCATATTATTTTGATTATTATTTAAACAATTGGAATCACAGTTTTCTTCAAATGTTTACGAAAATAGCGGGATTATCAATTTAAATATGGCTTGTTAAGGTAAACGGGAAGTAAAGTTGTTACAGAATCCAAACGGCCGTCATTTCACTTCCATGACTATTTTGACTCAACATTTTTTATTTTATTATTGTAATGTGCAGATGTGTTTTTAATTACAAATAAAGATTATTATTATTATTTTAATGAAGTTTAATTTAACCATGTGTAGTCACTATATATTATGAATAGATATACGATTAGATATGCTGTGTAATTTGGAAACGCAAATCTGTTCGAGATATGAATGGTCAGTAGGCTAAAAACGTTTTATAATTAAAATTTAATGCGGTTTGTAACTTCTGAAGAGCGTTGTGCAGTAGCTTTTTCATCAGGGTTTGTTTTATATTTTAGTATAATAAGTATAGAAACGAATAGTGGTAGCATTTATTTTGAAATCGCTAATGCTATGTGTTGAAAATGTATACAGTAATAGTAATATATCTCTGATCTCTGATAAAAGGTTTAAAACAAAAAAGCGAAAAACGTATTTGACAAAAAATTATGTTTTCAATTCAAAAGTCAATTCAATGTCCAATGGTCAAAATTACAAACAGCCTGGAGCGATCAAGTTGCAAAGTGTGTTTGTTATCGTTTAAATACTTACTAATATTAAAATAAACTTTAACAATGAATCGCAATTTTTTTTTGGTATCGGGGGAAACCTTCAAAATATACCCTGCCACCTTACATGACAGGGTTATTGTGGGGTTCTTGTGAAAAAAATTTTTTTTGCGTTTTCATTAAAAATGCAAATGCGGGCGGATTACTTAAGTTTTTTGTTTATTGTAAATGATTAAGCGATTTCAGTACGTAGACTATTAAGCTTTATCTATCGCAGAACCCTTTGGTTAGCCAGAACCCACGGATAAAACGGAAAAAACGACCCTCCGCAGTGGTTAGGGCCAAACATGTGTTCATGCATGCGTTAACCAAATAGGTATCGCCTACGAGCCATCTAGGTTCGTTACGGACCATCGCCCCTTTTTTTAACGTAGGAAAAATCTTTTATGGTTCCCCCTGCCACCAGATCAGGGGAGGAAAGGGGTATTTGAGAGTCCTAGTCAGTATCAGGTAACCACTAAAAAACCCATGTTCCACCTGTCACTATCACATCAGCCGGGGACACGGTAACACGAAGACGCAATCTTCCCCGACCCCGGCACTACTATGGCCTTTTAGGCATCCTTTTTTCGAGTGCTAGTCTCGCTATCAGGGAAGCTTGCGAGCGTACGTCAGCTTCCTGTGCCCTGTTCTTCGGCGGCGGATATCCAGGGTAGCAGTTAGCAGTTGCCTCCCTTTGTCTCTCCGCAGCCTCCTTCCAGGTGATTCTCTCGCTGTCAAACATAGCGCGAACCACGGCAGGCAACGAGAGATCGTGCACCACGATAGGACACAGTTCTCGGTACTGCTCCGTCTAGGCTGGGCACTCCTACAGTACGTGTTGGGCCGTATCCTCGGCACATACATCACAGTAGTGGCATTCCGCTGTTCGCCACTCGAAGCAGGTACCTCCCGAAACAGCCACATCCTGAGAGGATCTGCGTCGCACGGTAAGTGAGGGTGTCGTGTCGCCTGTCTAGCCACCTCCTGTGCACAAGACGTATGGCCTCTACGGTTCTTATGGACCGTGGCCCTGATGGCCATTGACTGTACTCTGTTAACACCGCTTAACTTAACTAGGGTGAGAACTCCTAGAACGCGGGTGTACTTGGTGTACGCAACTACTTAAGTCCTTTATTCTATTTGTAATCCGGTCTGTAAGGTTCAAACGATAGATACGCGCGTACGAGGCGTTACAAGGAAGAATTCGAAAGTTAAATAGAATAAAAAGACTGTAAAAGCTTGGCGAGTTATGGAGCATGCAAATTACTAACATTCCCACATGGCCTGTGATAGTGTTCAAAGAACTAGTTTGTAATTTTAATAACATTAAATTTAGTAGCAGGTATAATATGTGGTAACTATGGTAGGACCACGTAACAGTGTTCAATGTTGCACTAATGGGCAGGTCCATCCGGGTAAGTACCGCGACTTCACAGAAGACCGGCGTAAAGTAGAAGTTTTACACTTCTCCACTTTATATAAAGGTGGCGACCCATTTACAGACCTACGGGTGTTGCAAATGTCCACGGGTGGCGGTGGCGGTTATCACATCAGGTGAACCGCCAGCTCGTTTGCTATTTTCTCACATAAAAAAATATATATATATACTAGCTACTGCCTGCGAAAATGTGTGGGCTTCAATTGGAATGGGAAGTTGTTGGCTATTAGTGGTATTCGCAGAATATTCCCAACTTTATTTTCGCCGTTCCACGAATAGGCAAGTACATATTATCCGATAAAATATTTGCTTATTGTTCTTGTGGGAAGGATCAATTTATGTTTGTTCCTAGTATATCATGAACATTCTCCCTCATCTGCAAGATTCACCAGACATTGCATCTACCGACCATTGCTTGACTATTTGTGGTCCCAATCTAGAAAAAACATTGGTTTTCTCATGGTCAATTGTATGTTGCATGCCACTAAACAAATATGTCGTGCAATACAAGGCCCTTGAATGAAGAGAATTATTCCGAGTGCATACTATATTGCACAATATATAATTTAATTCAATCATGATTTGTCAACACGCCAATGACGTACGTGATTTTGAATATCTTTTGAAATTTTATTATTTTTAACCGACTTTAAAAACGAAGGAGATTTGTCAATTCGATGGTATATATTTTTTGCTTTTTTTATGTGTGTCGCGGATAAATTAGTCGCTTATGAATCGATTTTGATAATTCTTTTTTTGTTGGAAAGGAGATAGGAGATAGGAGTCCAAGGGTAGTACCATGGTAAGGATCTGATGTTGGAATACCAAAGAAAATGAGGCCAATCCTCAAAAATTATAGATATTAACAATATTTTTTATTCTCCAGTTTAAAGTCGGTTTTATTGTTAATATTATTATTCTGTATCATCATAATAAATTGGTAAAGTTGATATTATATTTTTATTCATTGTATTACGTTCATAAAAGCTTGAACTAAGTTCAGCTAAAACTGAACACGACATTAATTGTTTGTTAATTTTTGGGCAATTGAGATAATTGGAAAAAGTTATATAAGTGATTTGTGTCCATTTACAAAACAATATACGCATTTATAAGCATAAATACGGCAGTTATATCAGAAAGTTCAAATAGAACCAAATCGTTTGGGAAGACCGTATGAAGTTGTTAGAAGTTTTTGTTTTGAAATACATAAGTATTAACCATCGTAACGTATTGATAACTCATATTATAACTTTATGAAAAAGATCTTAAGTTACATGTTGGTTGAAGAACAGCCGTCAAAAGCTGCCATGATATAAAACTTTTGAAATGGAATAAAAGTCAATAGAAAATAAAAACGTCAAGAATATCTCAATGCTAGTTTGAGTTAGAAAGACGAAATCGCTTGCAATCAGCTTCAAATGGAACAGAAAACACTTTTATTGAGACAATGACTCGTGTCATCGGCGATCGGGGGAACGACGGTCGGAACTATGGCGAAATTGCATGAATTGTACTATGAATTGCTTACGCAATAATCGTATTCTCCACATTGAGAGTCCACATGACTATTACCAGTTTAAATCGACACTGCTCACTACGTTAACATCTTTATCGATTATTTAACAAGAAGACTATTATTTCCGCGACGATCGTAACTATGGTAAAATTGTATCAATTGCTCTTAAAATCGCTTCCGCAGCTTTCGTACTATCTATCTACAGTACCCAGTCTACTAGTGTAAATTGGTCTACCTCTCGTATTTGTTTATATCAACAACATTACTTTATATGTTTTTATATCAAAAATAATGTTTGCCGGAATAAAAAATGTTTCGTAAAGGAATGTGATGTTTTAGTCGTCCTGCGGACATAATTACGAATTACTAACAAATAATAAAAGGATAAAACTTTTCACCAAAAGATAACTAGTTAAAGAGCCTGTCAAATCTAAAAGTAAAATGAGTTGTATTGAGTCAGTAGGATTAGGCCGGTTTTAGCGGAATGGCTTCTGTCTCACAATTGCTATTGCGGGTTTTACATAGACGGGAAGATATCTAATAGCTTCTGATTAAACTCTCGGACTCATTGTAATCCATCTGAGACTCCGCTATTACCGCAATATTGAATTTTATTCCAGAGGGGTGGGGGCTACCAGCTATCTGTCCAATAGTTGGCTGGAACCACTACGGGTATGCGACCCCGGAATACTCTAGCTACTACTGGTACTTTCCACCTGCATCCCTTGACAGTAATACCCCCCCCCCCCCTCTTCCCTTCCCACGATCACTCCCACCACCTTAACTCTTTAGGGACACCATTATCTGGTTCCCAAAAAGAAGGAAAACTAGTAGTAAGCCTGGAACGGTGCCTCCATGTGCCAGGCGCCTGCAGCCGGCGTGCCGGCTAGGCACTGTGAGTCCTGTCGGGGATGTGGAGAGAGTGGCACGGGTTCTGAGCAAGCCCGCTGCCATAAAGTCGTCTGTCCCAGGCGTTGTAGCATTCGCGGAGAGGTCACGTCGCCCACCTGCTTTAGTAGGAGGATTCTTTGTAGGTCCACTGATCGATTACCGCCGGCTATAAGTTGGGCAGCCCTGGAGCAATAAAGTAATGATCTGCCTTAGCACCAATTTATTCTGCCTGGGTGAACAGAACACAAGTCGTACAGCTGGACGTTGGTGCTGTATAAACCAGATGTTCATCAAAAAAACTCAACAAAACCCAAACCTATCATAAACGCAACTTACTTCCGCTTCACGTCATGGAATGTCTTAATTATGGGGACAGGCTTTCCGAATACCTGTGGGAATTTCGATTGCATCCAATATCTACGCAAAACCTATAACATCGTCATTTAACTCAAAGGGCTCAAAGTCGATATCGCGGCCTTACAAGAGACAGGAATCGAAGACGAAAGGTAGAAGGGCAAGATTTCGTCAGAAAACCGTGGGCATGGTGTAGGATTTGCGATCCATAATCACCTACTAAACGCTATAGAAACACCTATTGGTGGGTCTGAGCGTGTTATGATCTTGTGTCTTATAAGGAAGTGCGGCTTTGTCACGCTTATTTCTGCTAACGCTCCGACTTTCAATTACACATCTGAGAACAAAGATCAATTCTACGACCGGCTGGAGGAAAAAGTTCGTGGGGGCATTTTTAACACTCGTGTTGGCCAAGATACGGCCGCCAGGCCTGAATGCCTTCGTGCACACGGTGTAGATTAGCAAAACGAGAATGGTCAGCGATTGCTCCAGGCAAACACATGGAACCAACACCTTCTTTAAAAGAAAATTGATTCGGAAAGTCTCCTGGAGGCACCCCTGATTGAAATACTGGTATCAAAATGAGGGACCTATGGGAAACTCTTCATACGCGGGCTTCTCATAGCGCTGACTGCGATATCTTCACAGCCTCGTGTCCATCAAAATGGGGGGAGAATCCACTTACTCAGGCTCAGGGTTCGCAAAAGGATTAAACCCTTTCACGCTCGGGACTTGGATGCATTGCGGTGCTGAGTGGGAAAGACTAAAAACTCTTTTCACTGTAACTGCAGGAGCGGCTTTCGGAAATCAGAACGCTAAAGCTCGCGACTGGTTCCGTGAAAAGAAAAACACTTGATTTCACTCATGGACTCGAAGCACCGTGTTGCTCAAAACTTCCGCCTTAATTCGTGTGATGCAACACGTGAGGAGCTCAAAAGGGTAAAGTCGTCACTACAGCGTAGTCTGATTTTATACAAACGCATACTGAACTGAACTTTGCCTTTGCATCGAATCGTGCGGTAACGCAGGGGATATTGGTAGAGTTTAAGCAGGTATAAAAAGGGCTATTGGACTTAATTCGACCACGGTACCTCTAAAGGAAATTAACGGCTCTTTCATCACAGATAACGGCCGACCAATGACTAGATGGGTGGAACACTACACCGGCCTTTACTCTCACCCCGTGGACATAAAGCGGAAGCAGTGGAACTTGTCCCGTGGCTGGTAACTTGGTGCCAGTTAGACGTGAGACCCACCGTAGAGGAGCGTCAGTGCTCAACTGTTGACATGACATTTTCTCTTCGTCAATTACAAGAAAAGTGTAGAGAACAGTAGACTCCACTAGTCGTTGCGTTCGTGGAATTGGACAAGGCATTCGATATTGTGAGCAGAGAGGGGCTGTACTCAATTCTTAATAGAATTGATTGTGCACCAAATTTGTGAAGATAGTATAGTCATCCCACGAAAATATGGGGGACACGGTTTTGCACAATGGAGGCTCGCCAGAGCTGTTTCACGTTTGTAGAGGCATTCGCCAAGGCGGTGTTTAGGCATCAACCCTGTTTGGCAAATTCTTTTCTGCACTTCTTAAAATTGCTATCGGTACTGAAGAACAGGGCGTCCACCTATACACATTATCCGATGGTAGGCTGTACAATATCTCCCTCCTCATGTCCAAACGTCACAGAGAGAACCTCTTTGTTGAGAGCCTCTTCTCTCTTCTCTTTTGCAGATGATGCTGCGTCGCCCATGATCAAGCTGAGCTTCAGAAATTAGTGGACAACTTTGCCAGAGCATGTAACCTATTCTCCGTGTCTGTCATCGCTAAGACGACCGTCATTTTAGCGCAAGGAAACTCAGAGCCTCCAGTGATTCTGCTACACGGCGCTCCACTGGAGATGATCAGCTATATCGCGGCCTATTTTCTGCTATCTGGGTTCACAAGTGCCGAGCAATCTCTCGCTCGTACATGCGCACACTTTGGCCCATTAACGATCTTTTTACTTTTTGTAGATGTGTTTCGTCTATGCGTATGTAATTTGCCCTTATTTCTAGTATTTAATTTATGTCAAGCAATAGAAATATTGTACCAAAACCTAAGTGGGCTAAGAACGAAATTACAAGATTTCAGAATAAGTCTTGCGGCTTCAAGCGCAGATTTATTTGCTATTACTGAAACAGGTTGCAGTGAATCCATACAAGATGGAGAAATTATACCCACGGGATATCATATCGTACGTTGCGATCGAGCGGACGGGCGAAAGCAGGGCGGTGTTTGTTTAGTGGCCACACACCGTTTCGGACTACGTAGTGTACCTGCACCCGGCGACGTCAACATAGCTGTGCGTTCGAACTTATTTGCGTAAACGTCTATCGAAGTGAAAGATTATTATTTCTGTGTTGTGTTGTTTACATTCCACCGTGCAGTACTGAAAGTGACTATATGACTTTATTTAAAATTATCGAAGAACTATGTTCAGAGTATAATTCAGTTTTGATTATAGGAGATTTTAATATGTATTCTTGCCCAATGCATGTACAAAAAGAACATGCAACATATCCAACACAATGGAAAGACTACAAGGGTTATCCCAGTCCCTAAGAGTAGTGTAGGATCGCAGGTCAGTGATTATAGGCCGGTGGCCGTGCTGTCGTCGCCAGCAAAAGTTTTTGAATCAGCGATATATCGCACAGTATTTGCGGCAACTCGTAGCTCACTGACGAACGCGCAGCACGGGTTCCGGCCGGCGTGCAGCACTGCTACTAACTTGCTTAATTTTGTTAACTACGTTAGACCAGCAATAGATTCAGGCATGCAAGTAGACGTCGCATACTTCGACTTTAGAAAGGCGTTTGATACGGTTGACAATGATATCCTATTAAGAAAACTGGCACGGGTAGGATTCACTCCTCAGTTACTTAGGTTCTTTGCGAGTTATATGAGGGATAGGCAACAATATGTGGATTTCAACGGTCATGAATCAGAGCCTTATTTTACACATTCAGGCATAAGTCAGGGCAGTAAGGCCCATTAGAATTTCTTTTAATGATAAATGATTTACCGGAAGTAATTGAAAACGGTACATGTTTGTTGTTTGCGGACGATCTCAAACTATCACTTGCAGTAAATGATCACACGGACTGTGAAAGATTACAGAGCGATATAAATAAAGTTGTTGAGTGGAGCCAAGAAAATAGATTGTACTTTAATGTGTCAAAGTGCTCAATCCTGACTTTTAGTAAGGCTAGGAATACGGTTCAATATCAATACAATTTTAGTATGAATAAAACGTCATTTAGTTATTTCGAAAGTACGAAGGTTTATTGAAGTATAATTTTAAACTAAAATACTAAACAAAAAAAAGAGACGATTCCAGATTAACGTTAAACTAATTAGGGATCGGCGGCGTCCCGACAGAATGCGCACGCGCGTGCTACTCGTGTAATGGCTCGCGGCTAACTGGTGGTGCGGGGGAATTCCGACGGGCACGCAGTCGGGTGGATTGTCGGGACGTCCCCGGAGCCCGTCCAATCCGAGAGGTGGCGTGATTTGACCGCGGTGCTATACAATATGAATAAAGAGCCCATCTTGCGAGTCACGGAAAAGAGAGACCTAGGGGTTACTTTTAATCGCGATTTTAGTTTTCGTAATCACATTACGGCGATATGCAAGAAAGCATTTAGAAATTTAGGGTTCGTGCTGAGGCAGACGAAGGGGTTCACGAGTATCTTGACAATTAGATGCTTATACGACGCATTAGTGAGAAGCCAACTTGAATATAACGCAATAATTTGGGCACCGGATGACGTTAAACACAAGATAATGGTAGAAAGGGTTCAAAATAAATTTACGCGGTATCTATATAAAAGGTTATACGGTGTATATCCATTGTATCCTGTGTCATATCCTACACTATTTGTTCTAGGTATGGTAGGATACGACAAACTGGAAACTCGTAGGGACTTTGCACTCGTCGACTACGTATGGAAATTACTCCGTGGTGTGGTACATAATACAATGGCACTCAGCGCACTGAAACTGAACGCGCCCGACGGTTACGTTAGGAGGCGGCGGCGTCCGCGCTTGCTTGCCATTCCGCGCGCGCGCACTAACTTGCTGGCTAGGGCTCCATTCACACGTGCACTGCTCACTCTAAATGAGGTTGCCGACAGAATTGACCTGTTTTCATGCCACAGAAATGATTTTATAATAGTATCCCATTACGTGATATGTTACTCATAAAACTATAAGTATGATTTTTTTTCTTTGTGTATTACAGTCTTACTGTTTATAATTGGTTTAATGGAATTGTTAGTTTTTATTATTTTTTTTGTTTGTTTTTATTTTATTTTATATTTTTTGGCAACACTATCGCATTGGGTCAGCCTGTAATGATAGTTGTGTGCGTCAGTGTAATAAATAATTAAATAAATAAATAAATAAATGTCTGTCACTATTCATTAGATAACAATTAAGATTGTCTAACATACAAAATATTACAATAAATATATTGGGACGCAACAGTGAGTATATTAATCTCTTTAAAAGTATCTCTGAGTGTATTCCGGCTTCTGAGTGTAGCACGGCCAGCTTTTTTTTGAAGAATATATATAGAATTTATATCAGGTGCACTATCCCACAACAAGATGCTGTGAAAATAACTAAAGAAAACAAATCTGGCAGTATCGATGTCTGTTACCTGCCTAACCTTCCTAATCGCAAAAACAGCGGAGCTTAGCGTGCTCGCAAGAGATTATAGATGGGGACGCCACTGGAGCTTTGAATCTACTGTAACCCCCAAGAAAACAGCGGACTCAACAGTATTGAGGGATACAAAAACTTTGCCTTCTTATACTAGGAAGAGTAAAAAGCATACATTTAATTTTTTTGGCATTTAACATCATATTATTTACGGTGAACCAGTGGAGGATATACGAAAGTGGCCAATTTACGTCGTCATAATTTGATAAATTTCGGTCAACCTTAAAGATGAGCGATGTATCGTCAGCAAACAGTACAACATCACAAAACTCACTGGCATAAGAGGGAGATCATTTATATATACTAAAAATAATAATGGGCCCAAGATTGATCCTTGTGGGACACCCATTTTCATAGGAGCTCTGCGGAATTAACATAATTTATAGATACTTTTTGAGTTTTATTACTAAGGTAAGAGGCAACGAGATTGAGGACGCTATCAAGAATGCCATAATAATCTAGCCTGGGAAAGTTTTTCTGATCTACACAGTCGAAGGCTTTAGAAAGGACGCAAAAGACATCTAATGCATCTTGTGACCTTTCCCAGGCGTTATAAATATGCTTGACAAGTGCGACCCCCACATCTGTTGTCGATCTGGCTTTAGTGAATCCATATTGCTCATCGTGAAAGATTTTGTTCATATTAAAATGTACTAATAGATGGTTTAAAATTAGTTTTTCAAATATTTTACTTAGTGATAGCAATATGGAAATAGGTCTATAGTTGCCTGGATCAATTTTATCTCCACTTTTTTTTGAAGACGGGGATTATCTTACTAAATTTCATAAGATCAGGAAATATTCCAGAATCTATACAGTTGTTAGAAAATGTAAGCCAAATGTGGTAGTCATTACCAGCTTGAAGTCAACGGATCCCGGATAATTTTATATGAGGCTTTAGTTTGATCTAAGGATTTCGATTTGCAGGTACCAAAAGTTCCTAAATTATGATATTTTAAGAACTATTACAGCTGCTCGTTGCTTCGATTAGATTATTTATTTGCGTAGCGAAATATATTTATTTATTTACTTTTTAACTTTAAAAGTATAATAAATAATAGTGTTATTAGGACTTCATTTTTATTACAGCCTGTGTCAGCGTGCTCCTAATAACTATTCAATATTATATTAACAATTAAGAAGTGAGTAGTAAACTCAATACTATGCTTTGCAAATTTTAGTTAACGCTATACGACTAATATGCAAATTTGTGAAATGGAACGAAAGCAATTAAGAGACATACGCCTCTGGCATGAATATTTTGAGAGTAATGAAAAACTTGCAGAGATTTTCAGCGCTACAGACAGTACATATTAATTTGAAAACAAATTACGTCAGTGTGATCTTTTCTACAAAAAAAAAAGAAGTGCCAGTTATTTATATAACTATGTTAGTTTCTTCGTTTAAATGTTGCAAATATGTCGAACGACAACCATTTCGGTACCGCAAAATTTTGCGGTATAGACCTCTCGAAACTCGACAACCTCTCATTTAATGTATTATAAAAACAACGAGCTATGGAGAGAGCTACGAGTATGCTCGGAGTTTCTTTACGTGACAAGATCCGGAACGTGGAAATTGGCCGAAGAGTCGGAGTCACCGACATAGCTCTACGGATTTGCAAGTTGAAGCAGCAGTGGGCAGATCACATCATTCGAACAACTGATGACTGATGGGGAGTAAAGGTTCTCGATTGGCGACCACGAACAGGAAGACGTAGCGTTGTCTCTAGTTGGACCGACGACATCATAAGAGTCGTGGGCAACCGGTGGATGCAATTGGCGAAATGTCGTTGTGGCGTTCTAAGGGGGAGGCCTATGTTCAACAGTGGACGTCTTGCGGCTTATAATGATGATGATGATGTTTTATTCAAGAGGGTTTTAAAAATTTAATGTTTTTAAAATATTTACTTGCTTTTTGTGTTTTATCTAGAAAGTTGTATTGCTGCGTTGTAATTTTATTTCTGTTCGCGTGTTGGAATTAGGATAACAGATTCAGTTCAATTATAAATCTTGTGTGAATGAATTTTGGCCGTGCCGTAACAAACATTAAGTCTGATTCGATACGTATGTGTAAATGGGTAATCCACTTCACGTCGTTCATCCGTTTTATACGAATGAACGCATGCTTTTGGACTTCGTGTATTTTCAAATTTTACGTGAGTGGCGTGCCGTGTTTACGAATTTCAACGCAGCTTCCAAAATACTTTTAAATTCCCATTAATGTCTTTCAAAAATTGTAATGCACACAGCATTACAATTTTCGAAAGGCATTAATTAATCTGAGTGGAGTACAAACTATTATAATCTTTGCGTTAAAGCTTCTAAAACTTTTGTAACATAGTAATCATCTTTTTCTTTAAAATAATATTTAATATAATATGGCCTAATATACATATTTAGAGTTGGGCAAAAACAGCAGAACACAGTTTACGGTATAGTAAAAATTTAATATTGTACTTATATTATTTGTACAGTACCTGGAGGACCGAGCTTTGCTTAAATCATGTATTTTGGAAATTACATCTAGATACAAATTACTAAGTAATGATATATGCATAATTTTTTTCGATCTTACCGACGTAATAATAAGAAAATATGCACTGGTATTTTTCACAAAAGAAAGAACTTTAAAAAAAAGGGAAAAAAAATACAAAATCATCTTGATCGACAAAAAATAAAAAATAAAGAAAGCAATGATCTGGAATAATAAAAAAAATAATAGTGTATATGATCGTGACACGAATCACGGCTGTTTCTGTTTCGGGGCCGCCCGATTACCGACGAGCTATTACAACATTTTTTATCGGCGAAATTTACCGTCATATTTGAATGATATTTTTCATTCCCTGAAGACAGGGATAAAAGGACATTTTCTAAAAATCAAACCGATTTTTCGCCCCCGAATCTACGCACATACTAAATTTCATGATATATATATATATATATATATATATATATATATATATATATATATATGGGTATATACAGCGTGTCTTTACCATCGCGACAATAACACAAAGCATATGAATGGGTAGAATGAATTTAAAAGAGATAAAACATACTGATACAAGGAGAGACTTGTAATGCGACTTTGTGGCAACGAACGTTAACGTTTTATGTTTTTATGATTATTAGCAAGTAGCGTTAGACGTATGTTCATTTATTGTCGCGGTGGTAAAGACACGCTGTATATACAAGAATTGCTCGTTTAAAGGTATAAGATTCTCACGATGTATTTTTTCTCCTCGAAGCTAATGGTAAATTGACACATGCGAAAATGTGATAAGTGTCGGCACTGAGAGAACTCGTGCGGTCGGACATTAAGCTGCCACGGCTTACCCATATTTATAAAATACTTTTATAAAATACCAGTTGCAAATTGGCTGGTTAACCCCTAGGTATCCACCAGAATAACCTTTATGTTTATCAATGTTACAGTGAAAAGAGTCATTTATTTTTTTAAGAAAAAAGAGTTACTCTTTTTGTTTTAATAATATAGTGTAATATAGTAATAGTAGCAGTAGTGTATAATTTAGATAGAAGTAATGTTAATGTTGGATGTATTAAAAAAACTTTTATCAATTGTGGGAAAAAAACCAGTAGCAGTGAAAAATTGTTCGCATATCGAATCTGACAAAGAGCTTTGATGCATGAAAACTTTTTTTTGTTTTATGCTAACTTCATTTTAACTAAAATGGAATATAAAATTTTGAGCGAACGCACCTCGTGTCGACGACTATTAGTAACTTTTTCTACATGGCTGTTTCAATTGACATTCATATTTCGCATTGTATCAAAATATTTTGTAAATTGTAACAAAAGGTTGGCGGCCTTCACATATTTTCGAAATATAATTTTGAATTACATGTTTTTGTCATATTTTTAAAATATGCAGGTTTCCTCACAATGTTTTCAGACACCGCTGAACACGTGATAAGTCAGCACTTAAAATTAACAATTTGATTAATGCCATCATAGGGGATCGAACTCAGGTTGCTCGGGTACATTAAATTAAATTTCAAATCATTTAACATTAATAACAAGCTATCAGTATTATAGTGTAAAGTAAAATAAAGTAACGGGCTATATGTAAATGTCCTAATGCTAGGCTAACGCGTCCTCTGTACAGTGGGTATTAAGTCATAGTTTGCGCGACTCCACTCGGGTTAGGGGACTTTAAATACTTTCGAAATCAATTTTTTTTTGTACATCGAAAATATGCGAAATTTCTCACAATCTTCTCCCTTATTGCTGGACACGTGATAAATCAGCACTAAAATTAACAATTTCATTGTTGTCGGCATCGGGGATCGATCGAAAAAGCGAGCATCCGGACTATGAGGTATAACGGCTCATTGTCCGGGAGCTTTTCGTATTTTGATGAAGTGTCATGTAAACATTCCCATACAACAAATAAAGGTTATTATTATGGCATAACATATAGACCCTTTTATTTAGTTGTATAGATAGGTGGGTAAGCTTTTCGTAAAATCTGATATACTGGTTATTTAAATTATGTTGGTCCATATTCATACTTCATAATTTTATAGAAATGTCAAATAAAAAAAATTATTCGGATTCTAACAAGGATTTGTAAAAGGCACAATAATAAGGCACAGTTTTAGGAATCAGACAGTGTTCTTACTTAGTTATTCGATTTCATCATGTTTATACATCTTTTTTTGATCATCGGCCTTAACCACAGCGTATTTTGCTGCGTGATATACATAAGCTCGAAGAAGTTTCCAGATCACGACTTCGTCGCTCCTGGTGTTCTCTGCTTACTCGCTGACATTTATTTATGTCATGATGTAATATTTTGTTAGATTTCATGGCAATGCGACACTATCGATATATAAGTGACAAAAGTCTGAGAGTTACGAGCTTATGGAAATTACTGTGTTACGAAACTTTAAACTATTTAAATATCAAACTGTCTTTATCACCAGATTAAATATTTAATTTGTGTTTAATTAAAATCAGTTTTTTGAAGTTATAATTTTTTGGCATTTTGCGTTTAATTGACGTGTTGGACAAAGTTATTAGAGTAAAATTTTACGATGTGTCACCCATAAAGCGACATTATGCATTTGGTTGCAAAGCGACGAACTTCACAGTATTACCATGGCCACCAATAAGAATTTATTGACATTATAATATTTTCAAGTTATTTAATTAAACCGTTATCAATTGAATTTCCTTTTTCACAAACAAAGAGTATTGGCATAGGGGATAAAATTTTTAGCTCTTTTTTTGTCATTGTCATGCTCAAGAAGTATAACTTCTTAGGTACGTTCATAAATACACACACATCAGTGCTAATTAATATTAATCTTTTTATAAACATAATTAATATTTTAAATATGCACCAAACATTCGAATAGATTTTTTTAATGTGAGAAGTTGTCAAGCGAGGCGACGGTTCATCTGATGTTAAGGGAATACCGCTGCCCATGGACATCTGCTACACCCGAGAGTTCCAGATGCTTTGCTTTGAATGATGATTTGCTTTGACAACCTTTTGAAAATTATTCAAAGCAAATCTCTTACTGTACAAACTATCAGACCTTCTGTCTATCTCTTAACTTTTTTGTTCCTAGTAATAATTTTTGAAAATAACGTACAAAACTAGTACACAGTAACTATTCAGTTATGAAGCCCTGTAAAAAGACAGTCCAGAGAGTTCTATAAATGTGATTTTTCTTTGAGTAAAATTGCCATGTATTTGTTTCTCGACACTGAGGGGTTTGGCCAACTGAGCGAAGCGGCCGGTGACTTTACGACATATGGACATTTTACCTTCCTTCCGACGTTCATTTACTTCTCACTTTCGTGTTATTTTTATTAACGCGTATTATACAGAGCTTTAGAAGTGATTACATTTTGTTATGAAATCCCATTTTCATTTATAAAGAATATATTCAATGACCTGTAAACTTTTTCTTTTCAATTAAAAATTACTATAGTTGAAATTAAATACTTCAATTAGTTTCCAAGGCCGTAATTTTATGAAATATCATAAGGGAAAGAAAAGGAAAGGTTGCGTCAACGGATACCCGGGAACTGACAGTGATTTCTAACGAATGAAAAACAATATATAAGCCCCAAACTGCATCGGTGAGGCCCTTTATAAAGATATGACGGGTAAGTACTTCGTGTGAAGTGAATCCCCACACTCTATTCGGCAATTACTTCTATCTGGCATTTTGAGTGTGAACAACTTGTAAAACAAGCCATTGTGCCAGACCTTATCGAATGCCTTTGCGACATCCAAGAAAAGAGCCACCGTGCTAATGTATTTGGGTAAGTCTCGCAATACATATATATACATGAAGATGTGCCTATTAAGTTCTGGATACAATAATTCACGAAATTTTATCAAATTACAGCACGTTTTTCTGTATGTAAAAACAAATGTCATTTCAGGCCCAATTGAACATATAATTTGCCATTTTCCTATTGGAATTGTCTAATTATGTCCATGTGTTTAGATATGCATTCATGAGTGTATAAAGATTATTATCGTTCATTTTCCCATTCGTTTATCCTTAAGATAGAAATGGACAGTGTACAGCTTTTCCTTGAAAGCTTGTATGGAGGGGAAAAATAATGTATGAAAAGATAAAATATGAACAAGGAAAAACAAATAACGAAAAAATGCGAACTGTCTGCGAAAAACAAAATATGATAAACTGACATGAATTGTGACCTTTTAAATCACGAAAAACTCTTAAGATAAATTTCATGTATGTGATAAGATGATTGAAAGACGGTTGGTAGACAAACATTAACTAATTGTTAAGTAAGGTAAACGCACCTATTACCGCCAGTTTAAAACAAGTTCAGATTGTCAAAAAATAAGGACATCTTTAATAACTGGCATCTTTTTAATTGTTTTTTTAAGTATTAAAATTATCAATATGTATAGTCTGATGTAAAAATAATTAGCGAAATTAAATAATAATTAAGAAATATATTTTTGAAAAGGGCTGTGGTAGGTTCCCTATTACCGACCCAGAACAAGGGGTATGTTCCAATTACCGATTTTGTGGCACCTATTACCGATCGCTAAATTAACAGAACAATTAGAATTAAATAAAAATGCTAGTGTGATTAATTCTTTATATTATTGATCATTAATACACCACAATACAGGGTGTTATTATCAAAACTTAAGTTTACAAAAAATGCTTAACAGCCTTTAATCACTTTTAAAAAATATGTTTATTAATATAAATTGTAAATAACAAATTATAGTATAATGATTGGAGACTAGTACATATGGCATCATATAACAGTCATACAATCTACGTAAAAAAGGGAATATATAAAAATGAAATTACTATAAAACCTTAAGTTTAGCAGTCTATTAAATGTTTATAGTGCTAATCTTTGCACTTTTTTATGTTAAAAGACGGCAAGCGAGCTGGCGGTTCATCATTTAAGTGATAACCGTCGCGAATGTACATTTGCAACACTCGTAGGGTTGCAGATGCGTTGTAGTCTTTTAATAAAGTGGGCCCCGGTTACCTCACTTACCAGAGGAAACGCAGACATACAACACTTTCTTTTTATGCTGGTGTTCTGTGAGGCCATGGTGCTTCCCCGGATGGACCTGCCCGTTCGTGCAACAACAAAAGACACTTTTTGTCGTGGTGGTAGATTTATTTGGATTTTGACAACATACTGATCTATTAATTATGGTATTGTACGAGAGAATATAATTTTTATATTTATTATGAGATAATATAATGTTATTTATTACATTTTATTTACTTGAAAAATTAATGACACATTATTACTCGTGTATACAGTTGGGCATACAGGACTGACGGATATGCCTGAATTATTATTAAGGGTTCGTTGTCCTTCAAAATTGCAAAAATACGGTAATAGGTTCTATTAAAGAAAATTGTATAACCTATTACCGATCCAATTAAATGTATATGTATTGTGTTAATGCATTGCTTTTTTAGCGAATTTGTGTGCAGTAACGATAAATATTTAATATGATTGATATTTTTACTATAAAAATACTCTATTGGAGAAGTACCCTACAATCATTAAAATATTTACCTTAGAAAGTTGATTTACACAGCCATCGATACTCTTAAATATACGGCGCTAATAGCTTAAATAAAACTTCACATATCAACTAATCAAATTAATATAGCCCACTAATTATTAATTGATGCATTACAAATAGAAAAATGGAAATTAAAATACTCGTCACAAACCTAATAACGACATAGGTCGGTAATATGAAGAAAATTGTGATTATGGTTCGTATTAGCGCCACATTTTAAAGTTGAATTTTAGGCAAAGTAAAGCTGTATCTCATGAAAATTAGTTACCATATGTGTTAATGAAAGTATTAAGAGGGTACCACAATAATTATAAGGTACATTAGATTACTTTAAGGTTATATTTTCTGCTAAAAAAGAAATAAGGCAACCTTACGCAGTCAGTAGCGTGACACTATGAAATATGCGCTATCTCAGGACTCCCACGATGAAATATGCAAATATTCTTTAAATCGTTGGTTTACACACCAAAGCAAGTAATAAATATTTGCAATACAAATACATCTATATTTTCTCTAAAGCAAGTATTTGTCTAATTTTAATACAACACTTTAAAATAATAGTTTCATAAAACGGGCGGTAATGGGTGCGGATTTTAAGGGGTCGTTATTAAGTGCGTTTACCTTATATCTGATGCTGAAAAGAAATTAACATAAACCTAAATAGAAAAATAATGGTTTACGTAGTAAATTCTATTCCTTCTGCCCCCGGGCCACTAGACCTGAGGCTCCCAAAACCCCTCATGTTCCCTTGATTAAATACTAAACAAATAGCAAAAAAATGCTTTAAAAATACTCTTTGTAGCTATCTAATGCCCGATTTTTGAGAAACTTTTGTCGGCATATTATCTATTCGTTAGCGCTATTGGTTCGATAACTTACGAAAGTGCGTTTCTGAGCAACGACACATAAGATAGATACCGTTTAAACGTACGTTAACCTAACTGACCAACAAATGCCGTTTATCGGTTCCATAACTTTATTTTACTTTTTATTTCTTAAGAACTACAAGTTTTAGATCAATTCGTGTTATTATTAAAATATATTACCAGAGAAATCTAAGTTTTAAAAAATTACTACTACTGTTAATCTTTCTAATTTTTTTACAGATTACTGTCAAGGTTCACTTATACATTGTATGCATTTTTTTACTTTCCTCAGCCCTTTAAATAATATCTTTAAAGGATATCTTATTATTATTGATAAAACATATTGTAGATAGTAATAAAATAGGTAGGGAATTAATTAAAAATATACCTTACTGTAATCATCAGCATGTAGCTATTATTGCGTATTACAAGGGGCGTTCAATGTATACACGATATCGGGTTGATATACTAATGATGTGAGTAATAAAATGAATGTTATCTCGTTAGTCAATTTTATGAGTGAATAAATATTAAATGAAATTTAATATTCATACACTCTTTCATGACATAAATATAAAATTTCAATTATTGTCATCATTAGTATTCAAGATGCCATTACGAAAAAGCAACTACGAAGACTGAAACGACAATCCCATCAAAAACATAAAAGTGAAATGATAGCCAAGTTGAAAATGATACATTCCTTGGTTGTTTCATTTTAAACGTCGCGCACTATGGACATGCTTAATAATAAAATCAGTTATTGATCATTTTTTTGTGATATTTTCTATAATTTCTGGTACCTTTGAATTTTCGAGTGAATTGCCCATTCAGTTTCCGGAAGCTTTTTTTACCCTGTTTAATCCGGGCGGTATATCGTGCACAGGGGGTTGAACTGTGCTAGAGCACTCCTGTGCCTTGGTTGTACTGGGATCTAAATAATTCACATAAAGACCGGCTGTCATCAATTTTGATTGCTCATTCTTACATTTCGGGCACTGTAAGTAAGTGCTTCTAATAGAATCAATTAGTTACCAAATTGAGGAGTTTAAGTCAATCAATGATAAAACTTAAAATTAAATTATTTGGGCCAAACATGTTTATGTTGAATAGTTTTTTTAGTTACGAAGGGTCAAAAGTTCGTCTAATATTAAACACGGTGTCGCTCGTCATTCTGTTAATGTGATCTTGGCTTGGCCAAGTATAAGAGGTTGAAAAAAATCGAGCATAGCGCTGTGATAAAGTTCCTTACAAAACAGCGAAAGACCCAAAAAGTTATTCACGAAGAAATGGTGGCCTTTTACCATGATTCTGCTCCTTCATTATCTACTATTTGAAGTAATCTCATGAATTCAAACGGGTTAGAGAAAGTATTGAAGAGTACCCCCGTAACGGTGGGCCGGTTAGTGCTACTGCTGTAGAAAACTTCAAGATCGTTAAGAAAATTGTACACAAAGATTCCCGTATATGAGTAAAAACATGAACAGAAACAAGTGCGAGTTGAGTGTTGCAAAGAGTTTTTGAATCTCTGTGGCCAAGATCCGGATAATATTTTCGACCGAAACGTTACCGTTGATTAAATTGGGTTTCATCACTATGATACTGTAAAAAAAGGTATTACTGCCGCATTTTGCGAAAACAATTTACGTAATTTAAAAGAGGGAAAAGACGTGTAAATTTTACCGCAGGTGTCTTGCTTGCTTCTTCAGGTCAATGCGCAGGTAATCATAAAACAAAACAAAAAACAAATGGGGCATTGCTAAGGCTGCTGAGCAAGATTGCAGATTTGAAGAAAACTAACATCCACCCTGGACTTAGCACTGTGTGACACTAGTTATTACTGTCGTTTTCCCCCCTCAGTTTCGAGAAATATTTTCGAGCATTTTTCCGACCATGAAAAGTTTAAGGCCTCAATTAATGATCTTTTTCAAAATAGGAAGAAAGATATATGTAGAGGATATTAAAAATATATTATTCCGCTTAAATAAGTGTATTGAGGTGATGGAGAACTACTTTAAACAAGCAGAAAATGCAGAATAAAACGTTATTCTGCATTTTCTGCTTATTCCTTATGCCTTTAAGAGGTCTCCGAGAATACATTGAACGCACATACAGGGAGATTTTTTGAGAAGTGCCCAAATTTACAGTTTTAAAATGCCATTCTATTCCCTAAAAAACAGAACGTGTTGACAATGCGGTAGTCATTCATAAGTACCTAAAATTTACCGTGCGTGTGTGCGTGTTAGTTATGAATGATCGCGCGTAAAATAAATGAGTTGCGTATAAATCACGCACTTTTTGAGATAAGTCCAAATGAATGTAATTAATTACTTACGAGTGATTTTAAATATTTATCATTTTTTTATATAACATTAATTGTGTCTAGAATTTCATAAAAAAATGGATACACTTAGAACTTTTACTTTAAAAGCCACCTGTATATTATATAGTTAGTTTTATTTTATAGACAGTGTTTTATTTTTTGTTTGATCTTTATATACCGTCACAGAAATTCGAACCCAGTTTTCTTTTACTTCATTACTATAACAGAAAGCTTCTAGCCACTAATAGAATCATCTTTATAGTTCATTCACACTAGAAGTTTTCACCTAACATTTTTGGTACGTCAAAATAAAAGAATGACCTTCAATATTACTTGACCCAAGTGATCCTTATCAACTTTACGTTTCTTCAAAAATAGAAACAATCTTTTAATTTATCTTTTTTGCTTAAAAAATACAATGTTGTCAATAATATGTAATCAAGTCTTCATCCTAATTCACCTATAAGCTGAATTTTTTTTTATAACTAAGATGGAGAAACTGAAATAAAATAAAAATTAGTTTAGGACGGATGTATTCAGTATACTTAATAATGAAGTGATTTTATTTTATCAAAAGTAAACGACATATCCCGCAAACGAACTAAATAAAGTTAATTGGTGTAATTTGAAATTATCTATCTAAAAAGTCCATTATCTGAAGTAAGGTAGAGGTAACCTTACTTTAGATAATGGACTTTTTAACGCTGTGAACGTCGGTTTCAGGAAACCAAATGATAATTATATGAGCGCGACAAGCCGTTGGATTTCCTTTGACTAAATGTTAATCACTCTTTTTATACGTTTATTTAATAAAATATGTTGAACATATAATAAAATAGTTTAATGTTGAAATTTATACAAATGTATTTCTGGTTCTAACAAGAAGAGAAAAATTTTGGCCCGCAGGGAACAAAAGTTAAAGTAGCATGTTATAAGATGAGATGCTCGCGTGCGGCGTATGAATTTTTTATCATTATTTTTTGTAATAGTACATTTAAATAACTTTATTCTTTTACACGTTTATATTCTCTGATGTATGTATGATGGTTATTTCATAACATAATTGAAATAATATAATATTACCATTAATCTCATTATTACCGCTTTTAACCGTAAGCACACTCTCTTAACGGTTGACAAGGCATCTATGGCGCCTCTGGCGTTGATAGGGTTAACATGATGTTAAATTAATTTTGCTTACTCACCAGATGAAACGTCAAATTATAGATACCTCCACATGATGCCGGTGTTTTATGAGGTCGTGGCACTTCCCTGGGCGTGCCTGGCTATTCGTGCAACAGCCAAAGCTACTACTGCATGGCTCTACCACCGTACCACAATATGTCTGGACATTGTTGATCAGTCAGCATCATATCCATGATCAGTGGTGGTAAATTACTGTCAAGTGAACCGCTTGCTTTTCATTATTAAGTGGTATAAGTAATATTTATGGTTGCCATATTTACCCCGTAAATATTATAAACAGTAAAAGTTGTATTTCCCAAATAAGATATTAAAAAAAATCCTCTCGATCGATGACACTTTTTGGATCCAAAAAATTGCAATGTTATTATAAGGCATTCACACTACAATAATGTTAAATCTTATTAAAATTGTTAATTAAAATTACAAAAAGTACTTACGTATAACTTGATCGGAATGTAGAGTAAGTTATCATGATATAGGTATGGGAAATACAATAAAACTCTCCTTATTGCGTTAAACCAAAAGGGAATTTTATTTTCTACAGAAAATGTCGAAGAAAACTTTTGCTAGGCAAAAACATTTACAAAAGCTCATATAATATGGACACGACAGGAAAATTGACGGTTCAAAATAACACAACAGTGAGAATATTTCTACATTCCTATTACCATTATTATCGCTTCGAAGGCATTTATGTTTGAACTAGCTGTTGCCCGCGACTACGTCCGGGTGGAATAGGGTGAAAGCGAAAAATTCAAACAAATACAGACAGATATCACATATAATAAAAATGTAACTTGTCTTAAAGATCCCCAACGCAATAGAACAATGGTTGTTAAAATTGTTGTCTGTGTGTATGTGCGTTTGTGCGCGTTAATCTCAGAAACGGCTTAACCGATTTGGGCGCAACTTTCACGAATGCATTGTAGTACTTCACTTAACCTTTGTGTTAGTTTTATTCAAATGGGTTTATAAATAAAAAAGTTAAATCAAGTTAAAAAAAAGTAATCGCTACAACTGAATTGGATGAAACTATAGTTAACTATAATTATATTATGGTCTGTTAAATGATGATGATTGTTAAATTATATAAATTTCAAAAGCAGCCAAGTGCGCGTCGCCATCGTGCACGAAGGGTCCCATACCATAATCTATAATAAAGGCAATTAAATTGTGTCTGTTGTATGAGAACCCCACTTAAAAAAAATATTCTGAATTCCTTTATTTGTTACTATAGCGTCAACAGAAATGCATCATCTGTGAAAATTTCAACTGTCTAAATATCATAGATTATGAGATATATGTATCAAACAGATGCTAGCAGTCTAGCTAGCATCTGTCTTTTTGTTTGAACTCGCTAATCTCTATATTTTTATTAAAGATTGAGGAGATTCGTTACTTTTGTCTTGTATGTCATAATCAGAACTTAACCAAAGTCTCATGAAACTACCCTTGAAGTATAAACTTTCCAATAAAAAAAATTATCGAAATCGGTTGGTTCGATATTCAGTTATTCGTCCATTTGTCGGGCATATACTTAACACTTAAGACTTATATGGATTTCTCATGGATGCCATTATCAGAATTGGACCAAATTGGAAAAAATGGGACCACACCAGAAGCTTTCAAATAAATAAAAATCAACAAAAATATACAAAAATACAGACGAATTTAGAACCTCTTCCTTTTTTGAAGTCGGTTAAAGAAATGGCGTAATTAAAAACGTGGCTTAAGAAAAAACTTAGAGTAAATCTGATATTAATGGAGTTCATTAAATTATTGGTTCAAAATCCTTCGATTCAAGTACAGTTGAATTGGATGAAACTATAGATGATAACTATAACTGTAAAATATTAATGGTAAATGATAAGAGCCGTGATATCTCAATGTTCGAACGCTCGCCTTTAATTTTATTTACTGGAGCAACTTGAGTTCGATTCTCGATGCCAGCACCACTGACATTGTTAATTTTAAGGCGTTGTATGTAGTAAAAATAGGTTTTTCAAGTTTTTTTTTTTAGCAAAATCTATACATTTTGTAGCAGCAAAAGAAATATATGTAAATCTTGATCTTACATTCTAATGCAACATTTTCTCGATAGAAAAAAAAACATGAAACTATCTGTTAAAGAGAAATTCAAATCCAATACATAATACATCAGCCAATCTTCATGAACTTAATATCAGTGTTGTGGAATATTTTAATAACAAGGATTGTTGTCTTAATTTGTTCATTGAAGTAAGATATTTGTAAATATTAATTTAATTAAATAAAATTAACGAACGCGACGACTAAAACACAGCTCCACTGCAGCGTTGTTTCAGTCCTCTTTCATTTCCACATGTTGAACAGAGAGCACTGAGGCGCGTTGCTAGGTTAGGTTAGGTTAGGTTAGGTTAGCACCTGTCCCCCCTCCGACCGGGTTCCCGCCTTGACGTGGCGGAGGGGCATAGTAGCCGTGGCTTGGTCTCCCACGGCGAAGCTAAGAGGAACCCACACTGGGTCGGCCTGTAGTGCAAGGCCGGCCCGAGAGGGCCGCTCCGAGTGGGCTCATTGAGCCCACTCTGGATGCGTGCTGGAGGGTGCAGGAGACAGGTCGGGGGTGGTAGAGGTGGAGCCACTCTCCCTGTCTTCTGCTACCGAGGAGGAGTCGCGGTGGAAGGAGTATCGGTATTGCGGTTCGCCGTTCTCCCTACCTTCCGCGGCCGAAACGTGGTGAGCGGCGGAGCCACAGACCAGATCCGCCGCCGGGGGCTGGGAGGTTTGCTGCTTATTAGCACTGGCTCTCCTGGCTCCCATGGCCCCAGTCAGTCAAAAAAAAATAAGAAAAAAAAAGAAGGACCTATGCCACTCGTCTTCCGCTGACCCTTACGAAATATGTTCCGTATTTATTTATTATCAAGAGTTATAATTTTTATTAGATCTTTCGAAAACACGAAACTAAAGTATAGGTACATATTTCGTATTTATAAATTATTAGTAAATATAAAGAAAATTATTTTTAAATTCATTTTAGTTGAAAAAGTCATATAACGTAGTAAGTCTTGAACATTTAATGAATAAATTAAAATTCCTAATATATGAAAAAATATGTAATAAAAAAGTTGTATCCGTAATTTCTGCAAAAATTTATGAGCCTTTTCTTTAAAATCACAACAAAACATTGAACGACAATACTATGGGTCATGCAAATAATTGTCCCATGAGGGAAACGAACCCACGCCTAGAGTAATGCCTTGACAACTGCGCCGTGGAGTGACCGAGCGAGTGGTATTCGCGAAATAAACACAATTTCGCCTGAGCCATACCCAGTGACGATCTCTGCTTCAATTGTGTGTCTTTGTAGAGAAGTGACTTTAAGAAGGTGAAAATGGAACCTGCCATTGCTCTATTTTACACCGACTTTGAGCGTGATTTTATGTGCAGGAAGGCCACTTACAGTAAGCGAACTTAAAAACTCGACTAATTGGTGGCTTGGTCTTTGCTTGCGATGAGCATAATAATAATCATAAAAATAATTATCCTGATATTACATCAAGAAAATTCTTGGTTGCAATGTGAACACTTAAAAGTTCTCCAAATAATGATGCTATCAGTTTGTTTTCAGAAAAAAACCATATCATAATTACCGGTACAATAACCGGTAATTATGTCCGGAAGACACACCTGGCCCTTTTTTCTCTGAAAGGATATCCATTCTGCCTTCTCAAATTTTAACAGAACATCAGAAATGTCTACAACGAAGTCGAAGTTTTGTTTTGCAAAATCCGTAACCCGATGAAGAGACAGGTTTGTGCGTTTACCGCGAAGAGGAAACCCTTCATAGTATTTTTCTCTTTTGAAGACCCAGCGAGTGACATCATTTATCTCTACCCCTAACCGGTGGCAGATTTAATTCGTTGGTCGCCCTAGACACATTAAAGATCCGCCGCCCCCTACTTGGAGGAAATCACAAAAAAATAAAACTGAATATATTAAAATAATAATATAAAACGAAATAAATAAAATAAAAAAACAAAGAAAGTTAGTACATGATTTCATGGAGCCGAAAAATGGTACCTATTTATCAGGCCCACTTGATTTATTATAATGTTTATAGAATATCACCTATTCAAAGAAGTGAGAGGCGAAAGACGAGCGAAGCTACTACATAAATCCCACCAATTTGCAGCCCTCTTGGGCGTGCTCAGCCTGCAGGGCAATCCACCACCGTCCCTAATAACTAACCAAATCGCAGAGCAAACTCAGGAGCGTCCGTATACCGAGCAAAACTAACTAAACTTTGATTTTGACTTTTTTTTATTTTAAGAAATTAACGCCATCTACTTTTTGCACGGGAACTAATTTCTTATCCGTAATTTACCTACTCTTGATTTTATTTCTAAATTGCTTCGATGTACGAATGTCAGCTTTACATTAGTCACGCAACACAGAATGAAACAATGTAACGCCTCGATTGTCGTTATCAGTATTGCAATTCGGCGTAGCGCGAGTACATACGTACATAATCTGAATGAAAAGCCAATTTCTGTACAATGTAGTAAACATTGTCTATAAAGAATAAAAAAATATTTGAAGTGGTAATAGAATGAGTAAAATTGAAATAAACCCCATATTCAACTATTCTCTTCAATTTTGTATTTTTGTGAATCAATTTTGTAGTTTTATGAATAGGCTTAAGTTTGCTCTTTTATGTGTGAATTCCTTTAGGGTTTTCTCGAATAATGTTGCCCCTAAAGCGTTTAAAACCTCCTTTGATGTTACTATCAAAAGACTTGAACGTCGGTATGTAGTCGGATTGAAAATAAATTCGCTGTAGAAATGAGAAAACTAAGTACTTCAAAGTGCATAACGGCATCTAAGCTCCAACATATAAAGTTTATACAATATAATGTCTTAGTTTTAGAATTAAACGGTTCAAAATTACCAAAGTTACGATTTATAGTAAAAAAATTGATTCAATTCAATTTTATTAATTTAATTTTATACACAAGTATATAATAACTGATATGAAATATCAGTTATCAAAATTCGTTCGAAAAATTCGTTAAAATTACAATAACTGATAAGAAATATAGAAAAATTGAAGGGAAAATTTGCTTAAATTTTTCATCACATACTTGCCTTAAAAATATATATGTAGATTCTGTAAACATACGTAGAAAATACCTATGGATAAAAAGGAACACTTATAAAAAGACATAAATTAATAAGTTATTCAGTTTTCAGACTCGAAAACGAAACAATATTTTGGTGTTTGATATATTATTACTTGATTACATAGATTTAATAGAATGTTTCTTAGATTTCATAACGACGTCAAAGGTTGACACTATTAATGACTAGGCATTATGGATGATTTCTGTGTGCTTCGCCGGACTGATCACTGAAGATGCTTATAGTACGATGGGAAACATTATACTCGTATTGTGCACATGCCTATAACTACAGTGAATGTACTATTGTTTATTGAAACATAGTTACGTTATTGTTTGGGGTAAAATAAAAATGAAACGAATTTAGTAAAATACTAATTCTAGTAGCAAATGACATTAAATAAAGGTTTAGTTAAGTCATGTCAAAACGATTCAAATATCTTTATTAAATGTACATAAAAATATGCTTTTAACTTTTGATTTTTCGAAGCAATCTGCTGCTGGAAATTGTGTGTGCTTGAATAGAATAGAATTTTTTGCGGAATGAGTGGTATTCACAGAATATTTATTAATTTATAAATTCATATCAATTTATGTCGGAGTACCCTGAAACAGTCTTTGTTGTTGGACGAATGGGTAGGCCCGTTCGGGGAAGTGCCATGACCTTGCAGAAGTAGACGTCAGCGTTTTATTTTGCATGTCGATGTAACCGGAGCTCACTTTATTAAATGGTGGCAACGGATCTGCGACCGTACTGGTGTTGCAAATGTCCATGGGCAACGGTGAAACGAAAGCTCACTCACCACCTTCTCACATTAAAAAAACCACACCCAGTCAGAATCTGAGCTTCAATTACTTGCCATTGTACAGAGTTTACTTTAAGAAATTGAAAATGGAATCCGCCATTGCTCAATGGTGAAGTAAGGTTTCTTAGAACACAAGCTGAGAGTGGAATAAAAAAGAATTAATGTTTGGTTTATTATTGGTAACTACCAAATCACAAAGCAAATTTAAAAATATCTTATGGTTGTGTAAATGTATCTATAGCGCATTTTGGCGCAAGGAACTAATCTCTTGTCCGTAACTTATCTGTGGTGGGTTTTAATTCTATCAATTGAAGAATTTGTTAAGTAATCGTAAGTAAAGTTAATCTTTTTGTTTTTAAACTGAAAATTCAAGTTGTCATAGTAAACATTTTATCGTCGATAGCACGTTGTGTATGGATGTTTATTTTTTGTATCGCTAACTATGCCATTTGAAAAAAATTAAAACTGTTCTAATTGATCTAGTAATTTTTAACCTATATCTTCTGTTTGAACGAGCCAATTGCAATGAAACAAAGTTTGAATGTTGCACAGAGGTATTCTTATATACTTTTAAATACATCGACAAAATTTATGAAGTTATTGGCTAACTGTAATAACACATTTTGAGAAATTTAAATTGTTTATAGTGCTAATCTTTGCACTTAAGATTGAACATTAAAATATGTAGAAAAAGTGCGAAAAGATTGTCGCCGCTGTGGGAATCGAACCCACGTCTTCGGCATTCGCGGCCTGACACTCTAGCCACTGAGCTAAACGGTGGTAGAAAATATGTAGAAAAAGTGGGTGGGAAAAATTTTAATTTCTAAAAAAGCAATGGCAACATCTCTCGTTCGAATTATCGTTGTAAAACGATATTCGAAATTGTTTGTATGCTGGAAAGGATATAACAATAGATGGCGCCAAGCATTGCTTCAAATGCTAAGAAAACAATGTAGAAGAATGCGTTAAGATTTTCGTCGATGTGGCAATCAGCCGTTTAGCTCAGTGGCTAGAGCGTCAGGCCGCGAATGCCGAAGACGTGGGTTCGATTCTCACAGCGGCGACAATCTTTCCGCACTTTTTCTACATATTTTAATGTTCAATCTTAAGTGCAAAGATTAGCACTATAAACAATCTAAATTTGTAATAACACAGTTTGCGGCTGCACTGTTTGAATAATAACACTGGCATGTATTTCGTTTAAGTAAATCAATTACGATTAAACAGAGTCTATATGTTCCTCCTAGCGTAGTTTAAGTAACAATACGTAGTTAAGTGTATATAACAACAAAATTCGATAATTAGTTTTGAAATTATAAGAGAACAGATAGACAGACAGACCAACAAAAATTTCCAAAATGGTTTTTATATGTCTTATAATTCTTTTTGTGATACATTTCATTTTTTTATGTATTCAATCACAGGCACACCTAATCTACTCCTTATTTAGTATAGCAATAGTTATAGATAAGAATCAATTTATTACTTGCAAATATGAATTAGAAATAAATAAATTATCAATTTTAGTGCATTTATGGTTCACTATTTTGGTGACAATGACTTACATATAATCAATAGATATATACTGTCTTTGACTTTACTATAGGACTATTAAGATAAACATTTTCATTATACACTAGCTGACTCGGCAGACGTTTTGCCATATAAATTATTTCTAGAGGAATTAGAAAGCACGCGTAAAGTGTTAAACGCGTAAAGGTTACACAGATATAGTTGACAGGTTGACAGGTATAGTTTGTATGGGAAAATAAAATTTTTGCTATTTCGATTTTCCATGCAATTTTTCCATAATTTCTCATCGTTTAAACCTTACCTGGACTGCCACGAATAAATCAAAACCAAAATTAGCCAAATCGATCCAGCCTTTCTCGAGTTTTAGCGAGACCAACGAACAGCAATCCATTTTTATATATAAGAAGATTACATACATGTAACTCCAACGGTTATTGCAGCGCACACCAAAATATTACTTGACACTTATCGTAATATTTTGCCCAATTCATCCTTTCCTTTATAATATTAGTAAGGATATATATATAATATTTTTTTAGTTTACTATTATTATTTTTTTAGATATTAATAATAAACTAGAAATTTTATTTTATTCCTACGGTTTTAAAAGTACCCATAAAACAACATTTTGACAGTTTCAATCTGCATCTTTTGGCTTTACGGTTTTATTAATTTATGCAAATATTTTACAGTTGCAATAATAAATAGCTTTGAAAAACTTTTTTTACAATAGTGAATACTAATGAAAACTATAATAACTTATTGTAATCACGATTCGCAACTGTATGGATTTTGTTACGATTCAAATTCAAAATTCAAATCATTTATTCATCGAAATAAGAAATATACATTTCATTTATCGATAGTCATTTTTTAAATCTACCACCGTTTCGTAATGAGGTTCCTCTAACGGAGAAGAAACAGGCGAAAGAAACTCCGTAGGTATCCTCTTTTTTGTAATTTTTTTTTTTTTTGATAATCAGTGGATTTCTTCATCATCATTATTATTTCTATGCATTCGGTAACAACTTAAGACATTATTTGTCTTGCTCATGCACATGCCTAATATAATTTTCGACGCATGAAAAAGTATGATGCATTGCCATTGAAAATACATCTGAGATTATAGTGCTGGGAAATTTTTGTCGTTATTACAAATTTTTCATTCGTCGGTAAAAGCTAACAAGTTGTACGGGTAAATAATCATTATTCGTTTAAGTTATGGACGGTCCGTGTGGATGAAGGTAATTAAAAAAGTTAGTAGGTAGGTACATATTATTAATTTAAAACACTTTTAAAAGTCTAACATAAATATCGGGTATAATCTCAAATCGGTACATACAGTTTAACACAGAATTTTAATCATTACGTTGTTCAAAATGGACATCGGTACATCTGTTAGGAGGAATTTTGTTTTAGAGAGGCGGAATGAGGATGTCCAGATTTAAAATCACATGATTACTAAACATGCCATCAGTTACCGTATTTCTTGTGATGTTACATACGTTGTATTTCAATACTATATATAAAAATACGCCTCGGGCATGTTAACACAATTATATCACACACACACAAACACACACGATGCGACAGTCCAAACCGCCTTCAAAGATTTTATTGATTCTCGCCCCTATGGTCTTTTTAGTAAAGGGTACAATGAACTACCTATGAAATGGCAAAAGTGCACAGATAGCAACGGTGCTTAATTTGATTAATTAAATATATTTTACAAAATAAAAAAATCCTTTATATTCCTCCCGTTCAAAAGGCCAATTTCACATGAAAGGACCTAATATTTCTGCCCATTGTTCTTTCCATAAACTATTTTTCCTATTAATATAAAACAACGAGTTTTCAGATTGTTCACCACGTTTCCTTGTTTGATTATTTATTTGCAGTTCACGTTTTTTTATGTGAGAAGATGGTAAACCAGCAGGCTTATAATGAAAAAGGTTTATAATAAAATACTGTACTCACCGGCATGGTATCGCTGCATTTGTCGAGCAGGATATTAGTGAGAGCGAGATGATCGTTCTCCAAGAGGCCGTTAAGGCCTAGACGGTAGCCGCCAAGTACGTGTGGGCGTTCCGATGCACTACGCGTGAATATTTGTATAGTGAGCACTTCTCCTGGCTTCAATCCCGACACGAGAAGAAAGTCAAAGCTCTGAAAAAAAGTAATGTTGTAAATTTGTGTGATACTATTTTTTATGTGAATAGGGAGCAAGTGTGGAGGCGGTTCACGGACCCATGGACATCCACAGTAACTGTGGGGTTAACATTCTTAAAAATTCACCAATAAAACTCACTTATCAATCGAAACGCAAAAGTATAATAATATGTTACTTCCACTCCAGTGATGTCTTCTATGAAGACGCGGTACTTCCCGGGTGAGTCTACCCATTCATGCAACAGAAAGAGCTGCTATGTATTATTATTATTTTATAAAATGACTAGCGACCCTCCCCGAATTCGCACTGGTGCAATGTATTATACATATAAACCTTCCTCTTGAATCATCTTCCTCTATCGAGTAAAAAAACCGCGTCAAGATCCGTTGTGTAGTTTTAAAGATCTAATCATACATAGGGACAGAGACAGCGGGTCGATTTTGTTTTATACTATGTAGTGATGTACTGTGCATGCTGGCAGCAAAGAGACGTTTACATTTCAAGTGACATTTTACCACAGTCACTCACTTCTCACATGTTTTGCCTTCCCGAAACAATAACACTTAAACTTTATGGTATGGCATTAAAGGTCAAATTGACTTTTAAGTATTATTACAAATCTTTTGTACGGGATGGAAAAGTGTTGTTTTTAGACTTTGGCAATTTTTTATTTTTTTTCTCTCTTAAGAACCTTCCCCTGATAATAATAAACACAACAAAAAAAAAGTGAAATCGGTCTAGCCGTTGACGCGTGACGGCGTGACCAAGGGAAATACGGATTTTTATATATTTAAGATTTACAGTGGCATGGCAATATAGGTATTTACGATCAGATAAAGGACAAGAGCTTATCGGCGTAAGAGCTTATTCCGCTTATCGGCGTCTGTTGTATCGGGTTGTAAGACTGATGCTGGCAGTGTTAGATAACACGACTTTCAATAAGAGGCAGCACAGCGTAAGCTTTTGTGAATCGCTCTAGCGTATCGGATTTAAAATTTATCCTTTCAATAAATTTAGGATAAATTTACAGGTGACTGAAAATATAAGATATTTTAATTTAAGTACCTGATTGATGACGATATTCTCATCCTTAAAGTAGATAGGTGCAATCCTCTCGAGTTCTGAAATAGAAGTTTGTGGTCAACATTCGCATTGCAAATTTTTAAAATAAATATAATTTAAAAATACGCAAATACTTTTCATTCTTGTTAAATAATACACGACACGATACATAAAAAATAAAAATTGTACAAAGGATGATAAGTATATCATATTGAAAAAAATACACTACAAATAAAACGAACCCTTGCAAAAAGCTGGCAAAACAGTTCTTTTATTTTAATTCTTTCGTTTAAATGTTTATAAAAAAACTAAGGCCTGAATTTTATAAATTAAAATTAAAAGTTTACATTATTTATATTTGTACATTTGTTTTATGTCAGAAGGAGGCAAACGAGTCGGCGCTTCACCTGATGTTAAGTGACAAACGCTTGCCCATGGACGACGGACCATGAAGTAGAAGTGTTGCAGAGGCGTTGCCACCTGTTAATAATATGGGCCCCGGCTACCTCACTCACCAGACGAAAGGCAGAAGTGCAACACTTCTACTTCACGCCGGTCTTTTGTGAGGTCGTGGTACCGGACGATGGTAACGACACGCTGTATATAAATACATATAAAAATATACGTACATACATACAATTACATACATCATTTTTAAGAAAGAAAATTATAGCCACAAGTAGTGATTCTCTACAAGATTTTCGAAAATAATTATTGACTGAGCGCGTCTTGCTTCTAGAGGTAGATCATTCCAGGATCGCGCATACTGCACTCTAAATGAACTTGAATTTGTGTGTAGGAGCTATGAGCTCCAAAGTTTCTGATGATCTTAGAACTTTAGAGTGGGAATCGCCAAGAAATTGGAAAGGTTGCTTAAGGTAGGTCGAATATGGAAAAAAAGGTAGGATATCAAAGATTGAAAAAAACTTTGGAAACAAGGGAAAGTGAGCATTCCAGCGAAGACAAATAGGTAGCCGCTTGAGCTTATTACGGAAATATAAAGGATTTAAAAATGGAATTATTGTGGAGGAAAATGCTGAGCTGATTATAAACATTCAAAGACTTTCAAGGACTTTGGATAAAAATGGCATTATAGATAATCGGAAAGGGACGAAGGATTAGGTTTTTTAATAAGAGATAACTTGATTAAGAGATAACTCTTAAATCTTTCCAATTAGATGGGAAGACACCCTCGGCGATAGAGTAATTTAAAACATGGCACAGAATCGGAAGGTTGATGTCAAAAATGGGGAGAATCGTTTTTCGGCTAACACAGTCGCTGCCAACTGCGTTTGAAGTTGTAGAAAGAATAGCCTTCATAAGGAGAGAATTGATTAAAAATAAAAGAAGCGTACTCTGGGATTGGTCTTGATGAAAGAATTTTTAATGTGTGCGATATCTCCTAAGATATTCATTTAAATCGAATGATATATAGGGTAATTTTGTTTTAAATTAAATACTTGATGATGATGAAAATGTGTACAAAACACCTTCGCAAATAATGCATTATTTAAGAGCGTTAGCATAAAAAAGGTTATATTATAGTTAATTGGGTTACAAGCAAATAAGTAAAGAAAAACAATCAGCATTGCATATAAGATTTGGTGCAATGCTGGTCAGGCCGACCAGCGCGAAAATAAATTGTCAAAAATGAGATCATATATGTTATGTAGTATTGATGACGTATATGTAGAAAGTTGCAGTAATAACTAACAAAAGTCTAGAATACTACGATCGTTGTCTATCTTTAATTCGCAACCGATTAGCTAAGAGTGAAAAAAAAAATTGTCTAAAAATTCAAGAGAACACCGCCTTTCTTTAAAACATACTCGTTTAGCCAATGAAATTGACGACCAACGATCACAACGATTGCGCGTCCTACCTACTGGTTCCAGTCAGAAGTTGCTTCGTGAATTTCCAGAAGCCAGAGTCGAAAGAATGAATTTGATGAAGCTGCAAGAAATAAAGGAAATATTTTAAATGCTAACAGCTTTCGGGAGACGACAAATATTTTTGCAATCATTCAGTTAAATTTTTAAATTTAACGGTGGTAGGGCCACGGAGCAGCCTCGGCTGTTGCACGAATGGGCAGGCCCGTCCGGGTGGGTACCACGACCTCACAGAAGACCAGCGTAAAGTGGAAGTATGAAAAATACTTTCGCGTTTCGTCTGGTGAGTGAGGTAGCCGGAGCCCAATTTTCAAAAGGTTGTCAACACATCTGTAACCCTCGGGTGTAGCAGATGTCCATGGGCGGCGGTATTCACTTACCATCAGGTGAACCGTCTGCTCGTTTGGCAACTTTTCACATAAAAAAAAAAAATTATAAATTTATTTACAACCATTATTCATAACCACCATTATTCATCGAATTGACGGCTCAACTTGAATTGCTTTGCGAACGTCAAGGAATACCGTTGATAAGAGAATTTCTCGATGGAGTTCTTTTTTCTCCTGCCTTTATCCCACACGTCACGTAGCGTCGGCATAACATGTACTTTCTTTCCACTTTCTTCTATCAGCCGTGACCTTAATACTAACCCCTTTCAGAGATATACAATTCCTCACAGAGTCCATCCAAATCTTGCTCGGTCTTCCTCTAAATTTGCATCTCAACCACATTCATATCCATCACCCTTCTAGTCACATGACTTTCATCCCTTCTCATAATGTACCCATACCAAGTCAGCTGTACTTCAACTCCTACTTCAATTTCCTCAGTCACTGGTGCCACTTTTTAGCTAACCCTTATACTCATTTCGTATCTTAGCCTTTCTGGTCAGATCACACATCCATCTAAAAATTCGCATCTCTGCCACCTGCGTTTTCATTTGCCTTTTTGCTGCCCAACAATTAAATCCATACATCGTGACAGGTATCACCACCGTCTTGTAAATTTTCTCTTCGTGTTTTAGGAGCGTTCATGTAACTCTCTAACATTAACATGTAACTCCTCAGACCCGTCGCCATCTCACCCAGCCTACATTTATCCTATTTATAATATCTCGGTCAATTTCGCTGTCGCTTTGAATCAAAGAACTGAGTTACTTAAAATTGGAGGTTAGAGGGCTGGAAGGTTTACACCTTTTAAGGCTATATGTGCCGTGATTAACGGGATGTGATGTGACGACTCATTATTTTATTCTTTGGCATCGCTTACTTCCGCACAATGGAAAACATTAAATATCCTTACTAATATGATAAACGCAAAAGTTTGTATGTACGGATGAATGTTTGTTACCCCTTCACGCAAAGACCACTGGATGGATTCTAATGAAACTTTACAATAATATAGCTTATACATCAGATTAAGACATTGGCTATATGTCTTTGTGTCTGAACGTTACGCCTTCAGCCTATTCTACACAGACCAAGTCGCTGGCAGCAGTTAAGTAGGTATATATACGAGTACGAAATTCACCGTGGTACCGGTGCTGCAGAAAAAGCTCGAAGTATTAATAATGTGTACGGCGCTGGTGTCTCATAAGAAATTAAGGTAAATTGTGCACAGGTCGATGTACACTACGATATATACAATTTGACGGCTTTTAATCCTATATTCGCCAGTAACGCATATACCGGTTAAATGAAGCTAAATTGAATAACTTGTTATGAAACATTCAAATTCAAATCATTTTTATTCATCCAAATAAGAAGTATACATTTCATCTATCGATAGTCATTTTTTTAATCTACCACCGTTTCGTAATGAAGTTTCTCTAACGGAGAAGAAACAGGCGAAATAAACTCCGTAGGTATCCTCTTTTTTGTCATATGTTTTTCTTTTCATATTTTTATATTTATACAATTAAAATAACGCTTCTCTAGCGCTATGGTCTCCCGTAACACTACGCTAACATTAGTTAGACGTGTGTAATCTGTTAAGACCGATTGAGAAATTACGCGTTTAAACGGCTAACTTGCGCTAAATCAAAATAAAAATATAAATTATTAATTAAAAATGATTATAGGAAATTATAATGAATAAATTAACTATTGAGGGAACAAATTTCTTAATAAAAACATATCTTAATAAATAAAAAAGTTATCACGTTTTTCCCTTTATAAGCCTCGTCTGTAAAGTACACTTTTATGAGTAGTTTTTATATATATATATCTTATACATTTAAACGAGCAATTCTTATATATATATATATATATATATATATATATGTACATGTCGGCGGTAGATTGCGTAGATTCGGGGGCGAAAAGTCGATCTAGCTAGTTTTCATTTTTAGAAAATGTCCTTTTATCCCAAGCTAGCAAAGCTCGGTCCTCCAGGTACTATATATATATGAGAACAATGAATGACCAGGGACTCGATAAAAGGTTATTATGGTGTGGCATGTTGCTTCTGTACTATATGGTCCACAGTAAACGTGGAACCAGTAACCGATGTGTCTTGAGTGGTGGATACCATCGAAAGCTTGTGGTGGCTGATGTCTCAGTGATCAACACAATGATATTCGCTGGTAAAACAATGCTGGTAAAACAGCTTTTCAATGGACTTCGTCCCTTAACCCAACTTCTCGTCTCTCTTCGAGGGGAGCGCGGTTGTTCCCATGGTATTGGTGAGTAGTGAGAAAGCAATCTGGCATTATCTTTGGCTTATTTCGCTACTAGTGAATATTTATTTATCCAAGATACACCTAAAATAATCAAGTTACTAAATAAAAACAATGCAAATAGAGTCCTACCGAGCATGACAAGTTCATCTAAACTATTTCTTTGTGTTGTGAGACATCAGAGACTACATTTGTCTTTTTTTTTATGTGAAAAGTTGCCAAACGTGCAGACGGTTCACCTGATGTTAAGTGTATACCGCCGCCCATAGACATCTGCTACACCCGAGGGTTTGCAGATGCGTTGACAACCTTTTTGGAAATTGGCCACCTCATTCACCAGATGAAACGCGAAAGTATTTGTCATACTTCCACTTTATGCCGGTCTTCAGCGAGGTCGTGGTACTTACCCGGACGAGCCTGCCCATTCGTGCAACAGCCGAGGCTGCTGCGTGGCTCTACCACCGTAGTCTAATCGTCTAAACCCAGGAGGCAACGGCATTGCTCCACCTCGACTAATCTATTTTATATGTGAACAGTCTCTGCCAATCTCGGCCAATCCTATTATTATAATATTAGTGATAATGATAACTATAGTGTTATGAAGTGATTCTAATTGTAATCATTTGTAATCAGTCGCAATTAAATAAGAATTGCGTATTCTATGTTTATAGGTATATCAATTGACACAAAATTAAACTATTACTACTATTTAAAATAAAATAAGTGTGGAATAATATACAAAACAAAAATAATATAGCTAAATAATGAGATCAGTTCTACTTCTATTGTGGGCAACTGTTATTTAGAATACAATAACTATAAACATTTAAAATATGTAGAAAAAGTTTGACAACTTTTCGCATAAAAAAAAAAGTGCGAAAAGATTGTCGCCGCTGTAGGAATCAAACCCACGTCTTCGGCATTCGCGGCCTGACGCTCTAGCCACTGAGCTAAACGGCTGATTGCCACACCGACGAAAATCTTAACGTCATTTTCTACATTGTTTCTTAGCATTTGAAGCAATCCCACAGCGGCGACAATCTTTTCGCACTTTTTCTACATATTTTAATGTTCAATCTTAAGTGCAAAGATTAGCACCATAATCAATTTAAATTTCTATAAACTTTTTTAACAAACAAAGAACCGACTTCAAAAACGGTTAGCACTAAAAAGTTTATAACAATTTTAAATCTAATATGATCAAATCTTGAAAATCTAACCTATATAACCTAATCTATCTAAACAGTAACAAAATTTAGAGCCCGATTTTCAAAAGGTTGTCAACGCATCTGGAACCCTCGGGTGTAGCAGACGTCCATGGGCGGCGGTATTCACTTAACATCAGGTGAACCGTCTGCTTGCTTTGCAACTTTTCACATAAAAAAAAAATTAACAAGTTTTGGAGTTGGTGTTAAACAAGTATCTCTTATCTCAGCATAAAATCAATCTGAGCATAAAAAAGTTCCTTTTTTGTTTAACCTTTTTGGGTATACAGAAGTGATCTCAATATGTTGTGTGATTGCTTATGTTAATTTTAAAATTTCCAAAAAAATTCGAAGAATTCCCTTGCTATCTCTGAAAATTATCATCAGATATATATGAAATTTATATGGGACCATTTCGGAATGAAACCCGAACAAAAAAAAGAACTGCAAATCCATCTATATATGACAGAGTTATATAACATACATAAAAAATATAAACAAACTTATTGATAACCTCTTTTTTGAAGTCAGTTATAAATATTTTTGACTGATTCAAATATCGATCAGTTACAATTATGTTTATGTTTAGTGTCACCGCTAATTCACATGGTCGAAGAGGCTCAACAATAAATTGCGTGACGAGTTACATCTGTGACGAATTTATTAAAAACACTGAGATAAATTTCAGAATTGTACTCAAGCCCCATAAAAATATTCGTATCTGCTAATAATGTAGCTATTGTTATCGGCTCTTTACATAAGTGAGTCTATTTTTTAATTTATAATATGAGTTAAGTACGTCTTTGAATAGCTTGTAAACAACCTTTGACTTAAATAAAAACGGTGATATTACCGAATACCTAATTGTGTATTCCATTATTCATTCGTAACCCTCTTACTTATAGTCATTATATTATGAAGAGTACCAAAGCCCTATTATGTAAGCTTAGCCCACTTCATAAAATAATTTATCTCTGTCTCGAATAAAATAACATGAAAATAGAACTCTTTGAAGAAGTAGATCCTCGTATGAATTTAAGATTTGGGAATTATTTTACACGAGGACCTCATCGTACATAAATAACGTTAAAAGGACCTTACTAGTTCTAACTGTAGGTTTTTCGAAAGAAATGTATATTACGCTCATGCTTTTAGCAAATAATAAATTGATGGAAAAAATAACATTGTAAAAACAAGCGTTAGTTTAATTGCTTTATAAAGAGTAAAATTAACTTGGTAGGGCCACTCAGCAAACTGCAAGTATGACACATAATTTCGCGTTTCGTCTGGTGAGTGTACAGTCGGAGCCCAATTTTCAAAAAATTGCCATGTCAGTTGTCAATCCTCGGGTATAGCAGATGTCCATGGTTGGTGGTATTCACTTAACATCAGGTAAACCATCTGCGCGCTTGGCAACTTTTCACATAAAAAAATGGTCACGGTTAAATGTGCTAAAATAATAATTTCCGATATATATTGTCCCCCCTATGTGTGCCACCCAGGTCTCGATTGAATCGAAGGCTTTTTCATAGTCCACAAACGTTAAACATAATGGCAGATGGCTTCTATATAATCTGGCGGAGCGTGTGAATGTTTTCTATAGTGTTAAAACCTTTCTGAAACCCGGCTTGTTCATTAAACCTCCGGCGGAAGTCGTCAAACCTGCGTTAAAGACGACGTAATGACTCTAGAAAACAGCTTATATACATGGGTCAGAAGCGAAATTGGTCTATAATTCTTCAACAGGGTGCTATCTCCCTTTTTAAAGCACCTGATAAGCACGACCACACTCCCATGCCATGCTTCTGACGCGGTATCTTGAAATATGACGAAATTGAGCAACTTCTTGAGGGCTTTTAGTACCGGTTTTCCACACGCTCTCAGAAGTTCAGTCCTAATTCCGTCATCGCTCGGAGTTAGTTATTGTTCTTAAGCTGTTACAGAGCCATTCTAATCTTGTACAGGCTGATGTCTGGGATATCTTTAGTATAATGTCGAGTCATCCTAGCTCTGATGTCCTGAGCTGTTGAGACAATGAGTTTACATGTCGAGGTGTCCGTAAAACCTTTCGAGTTCTCTCAAAAATTCCGTTTTAATGAGATGATACTGCCATCCTCGATCTTCAAGTTTGCCATTAGACTTTGCCCAACAGAAAAATACCTTGCAAACACTTTGCCTCGGTTCCGTTTGGTTGCGGCTTTAATACGTTGTGTATGATAGGACCGCAAGTCGAGTCGCATGGATTTTGAAATACGTCTATTAAGTTTGCCTTACTCCGACATACCAACTGAAGATTGCACTCTCGTCTCCTCTTATCTCTCTCCGATTTTTCAATAATTGAATGGTCTATGAGCAGTCCTTTTGAGGTTTCTTCCGGCGCGGGGTCTTAAAGAACTTAGACCCTACTGAGTGGACAGCTTCCACCAACCCATTGTGCATCGCGTCCGTTGAAAGCGGACAAACATGGGGACTTAGCTTATATATAACGAACAGAAAAATACATTTCTAAAAAATGGCGAAAAAGTGACTGAACAAATAACACTCAATGTACATAAAATTGTAGAAGAAAAATTTTCTATATGGGAAGATAAATATGAAAATCTCAAAGAAAAAGTAGAAAATCAAGAGAAAAGACTGTATTTCTTAGAGAAGCAAGCAAGGCAAACAAATATAGTGTTTTTGGGCTTAGAGGAAAAGGAAACATCGTATTTAAACCTCGAAAACAACATTATAAACTTAATATAAGAATATCTTTTAACCAAAGTAGACTATATAGATATCAAAGAGGTGAAGAGGCTAAGTAAGAAAGGAGAGAGACCGCGTCCCGTGCTGGTAAGCTTTTCAACTCTCGGCCTAAAGATAAAAAAATTTAAACAAAAAAACGCTCTCAAGGAAACACCGTACTACATGAATGAAGATAATCCCAAATATGTGTTACAAAAGAGGAAGGAATTACAGGAACAAGTGAAAATAGAAAACGAAAGAGGAAATACAGCTATAATAAAATACGACAAACTAGTTATACTTAAAAACAAAACAGAAACTACAAACGGCAACACAAGGACACTTACTATTTCACCGGAAAACACCACTCAGCACAAAAATATACAAGCAAATAAAAATAACAAAACAATGCACTCGGCTATTAGAAGATCATCTAGCTTATCAGAAGGATTCCAAAAGCCTGGTATGTTGAACTTTTTGATCACCAAAAATTCAAATGGTACAACAAGCAAGACGGACAACAAAGACAACATTACAGTAAAGATAGTAACCAACGGCCCCCTTCTCCCACATACACCCCATACACAACTTTATGCAAGCGAACAACGAAGATCATCTTCCAATCCGGCTGCTCACCGTGGAAGATTATGACCATCACCCTCCAAAAATGGAAAATCTCCCCGCCAATTGAGTAGAATACCTAAAGAAAATAAATTATACATATCAACCTACAATGTCAGAACACTTTCCTCATACGAACGAATAATAGAACTAAGTGAAGCTCTTAAAGATGTCAAATATGACATCATAGGCATGTCTGAAGTAAGACATGGTAGTAAGGCTTGGTAGCCAAATAATAGAATATGAAAACTTCATACTCTGCCATATAAGCGAAACACCGGGAAAACACGGAGTAGGCTTTTTAATAAAAAAAAAATGCTTGAAACAAAGCATTGAAAGCTTCATAGGTATCTCAGAGAGAGTTACATTGCTAAACATCAACCTGCAGGGACATAATTTAAGCATAATTCAAAGTTATGCCCCAACGGAATCCGTAGATGAAGAGGCAATCAGTACTTTTTATAATGATATAGACAAAGCAATAGAACTCAACAAACAAAAATATCATGATGATGGGAGATTTCAACGCAAAGATAGGGCAACCATTAAAGGACGAATATATGATTACAAAACAATTTGGTTATGGAGAGAGAAATGAAAGAGGTCAGAGACTAATAGACTTTGCCTTCGAACACAAATTATCAGTAATCAACACCTACTTTAATAAAAAACAAAGTAGTAGATGGACATGGCGCTCTCCAAATACTAAATAAAAAAACGAAATTGACTACATATTATCTAAGCAGCCTAATATATTCCTTAATATACAAACATTAAACTTGAACTTTTCCTCGGATCACAGGATGTTGAGAGCTACAATAAACGTTGGCTAATTTAAGAAAAAGCCGAACAAAATGTACAAGTAATCATCTAATAACTTTGTAAACCGGTAGAGAAATCGAAAAATATAGAGAGAACTTAAAAAGCTATATACCAAAATTACTTGCTAGCAAACTATCAGAAGGAGTTCAAAGTTATTATGACAAGCTTTTATTTACTATCAAAGATTGTCTGCAAAAAACAAAACAAGAGCAAAAAGATAGAACAAAACGAACAATATTAACAGAAAAAACATTGCTATTATTGAAAAGAAGATAGGAATTTACAAAAAAGTAAACAAAAATCTAGAGCCCAAAAAAAGTAAGTTCTACTAGTGTGCTAACTAGTGCAACCAAAAGAACTAAGTGCTATGTACAAACTTACAAACAAATATATTAAATTCGATTACAAAAACCATAGAACAAGGATTATAAAGGAAAGTATGGAACAAGGTCAGGTTCTTAAAAGAGCATACAAAGTGCTAGAAACTAACAAAATTTGGATAGAAGGTCTGAAACAGAAAAATAAAACATTGAATAACCGAAAAGATATCCTTAAAGTCGCTACAGACTATTACCGTGACTTATACTATGATGAACGGAATTCAAAAATAAACACAAATGAAGTATCCTGATATGAAGAGCCTGATAAAACAATAACGAAAATAGACGAGCTCGAAATCATACAAGCAACAAAAAAATTAAAACTTGAATAGAGCCCAGGATCTGACTAAAACACTAATGAAGCTATCAAGTATGGCAGCAATATACTAGCTACTATTGGAAATTACAGATCCATTAGCCTACTATGTATAAACTTTTCTTTTCCATCATATACCACAGAATAGGTCAGACTTTGGGAAAAAAACAACCGTTAGAACAAGCCGGTTTTCGGAATGGTTTTTCAATTCTAAATCATATCCATACACTTGAACTTATGATCGAAAAATATCTAAAAGAACTATCAATAACTATCAATAGTGTGTACTAATATACTACTCTATCAATAATTAAAAGAACAAGGTATAGAGGAACAGTATATACGAGCTATCAAATATATATATATATATATATATATATATATATATATATATATATAGTAAAACAAGTGAGGAATTACAATTCATGATAAATACTCTACACAGGCAGCAGAAAAGTGGGTTTAGAAATAAACCTAGCAAAATTGAAAATCATGACAAACAATGCAAGAAAAAGTATAACGGTTGGCAATGAAGCGCTAGAATACGTGGAAAATTATATCTACCTTGGAAAACAAGTCACCTTTGAAAGTAATAACAATTTTATAGAAGTACAAATAGATCAAAAATAACTTGGAAAAAAATCTTTGGACTTAAAGAAATACTAAAAACAGATATGCCTATATCGCTGAAAAAGAAAATAATGGACTCATGTATTCTTTTTTGTTTAACATACGCGTGCCAATCGGTGAAATTTACTAAAAAAGTAAAAAACAAAACAACGACTTGTCGGAGAAGTATGGAACGTAGCATGTTAAAAATAAAGAAAATGCAAAAAATCCGGCATTCCAACATTAGGAAACTAACTGAAGCTATAGATGCATTAAAATATGTTCAAAAACAAAAATTAAGATGGGCTTGCCATATAGCACGCTTAGAAGACGACAGATGGGCATCCACAGTAACCTGGATTAGTCCCCAAGGAAAAAGACGTTTAGGCAGACCATACACACGATGGGAAGATGATTTATAAAGAAGGAAGCAGGACAACATTGGAGAAAACCTGCTAAATGTAGAGACAAGTGGAAATTGTTGGAGGAGGCCCCCACCTAAAGAGGGTTCATGCAACAGAAGTATTAAATCTATATATTGTTAAAAACTTTTCTTTTATACATTTATTTAAAAAAAATCTAATTAGTCAATGTTACTCAATGACATTTCAATTGCATGAAATAAAAAGGCTTTTTATTTTATTTATTTATTATATGCATTTTATAAATATCGACGCCGGGATATGAAATCTTTCAAAGTCCACTGCCAGTGATAATGTTTTTTAATACTTCAAAATATTTAGTTTGCCCACATGCAAAGGTAGAAACTAAATTATTTGGCTACATACGAAATTTAGATATCATAAAAGAATGAATTAATCGTCCTTGGTGTGTACTGATTGCTCAGCGACTTCAAAAAGCGAGGATGCAAGTAACTTTATACGCCAAGCGTTTAATTTTATTTGGCAAGCTCACGCTGCATCCAATTTTAATCAAAACAATTTAAGACGTCAATATTTACCAAATCAAATATTTTCAAGTAATAAATATAGTCAATATTAATATTTTCAATCTTCCACGATAAAGGAACTTTTTTGAAAGTTTTCACAAACATGAAATCATGAAATCATGGACGCAAATCCCTGTTAGGTTTGGTTAGGATTGGTAAAACTGATAACGCCATAATGTTGATGAAAAGGGACACCGTTATTTGAGTCAGTGTATGTACTTTGTGACGGTCCATTATAACGATTTATGCTCAAATTACTATCGTTTAGGAGTTATTATATCAATGAAAACGCACGAATTTTAATACGTAAGTACTTCATTTTTGTTTATATAGATTAATTCCGTTAAAACTCAAGCAGTGCATTATTCTTTTGAAAAGTAACACAATAAAAAATGCAATGCAGCCAGTTCCGTAAGCATTTTCCGCAACAAACGGAACAAAGGCAATGTTATAACGAGAGCTCCGGAACACACGAATTCACATGGCTCGTGAGTCCCTTACTAAGGGAATAATAAGACATGTATTAATTTTCAAATATAATTTATAAGCCATTTTAAAATAAGTAACATGTATAAAAATATTAGACTATTCAACTGAAAAGGGTTAGCATACACATTCAACACCAACGATCCTAAGGCGAGGACCCCCAAAATACACTTAACATTTATACTCAAATAAATAATAGAAATAAGTAAGTAGAAAATAAGTAAATAATTATATACATGACATTCTTTTTATGCAGTTTGAGTTTTTATGTTAAGTTGCAGTGTATTATTTTATTTTACAATATACAAGATAATTCAAGCGATGGTAATTGTTGAAGCAGCAGTGGTTCACGATGTAATAAAGTCGCTAGTGGTTATCTACGCTAAGTAGTTAATTTATTCCATTTTCACTGTTTATTCATTGGTCATTTCTAATTTGCGAATTAAGTACAACTTTGACAAAACGCAGATGAACTCGTCTTCTATTTCTTAAATTTTATAATCATGTCTAAACCTTTTAAACCTTCCCTGTCTTTTTTTCCAATCTAAGTGTTTACTGTTTTTATCCTTCTCGGTGTACAAAAATTCTTATACTAATATGAGTAGACAAAGAACAAGTTCTTTGAGTTTCTTTTCTTTTTACACTTAATTAAGTTCCCTCGATGGCTAATAAATTCCTTTCTTCTTCCTTAAATAGCCAAAATGTTCATATTTGTAATTTCAATTTAAATAAGAAGATTAATCAAGAAGTACAAACTTAACTAAACAGATTAAAAATAGGAGTGGAAATTTTTAGTTAAAGTTAGTACCATATCATGCACCATGCGGATTTTAGGTAAATTTACCTTTAATAACAAACGGAGAGTCTCTCTCGTTTAAAACACAAAATCGCCTTTGCTTTATGCACATAATCCATATAAGTAATGCAAACTAGCATAACACCCAGTGAACATTTTCCGCAAAAATCACAATGATGAAACGTCACGCATTTATTTTCGTATTCGAACATGTTAAAACACGCATTAGATCAAACGAACACGTAACAGACATTAAGAAAATGAAGAAAGATTCATCATTCGTCCGTATATTAGTTGCAAAACGTAATTCAAAAAACTTTTTTAATGGTATTTAATTTTAAAATATCCGTACTAATATTAATATTATAAACGTGAAAGTTTGTATGTATGCATGGATGGATGTTTTTTACTCTTTCACGCAAATACTACTGAATGGATTTTAATGAAACTACAATAACATAGCTTATAACATCACAATAAGACATAGATTATAATTTATATACATATTTTGTGCATATCTGTCTTTCTGTCTTAATGTTACACCTTCAGCCTATTCCACGCAGACGTAGTTGCGGGCAGCAGCTAGTTAACAATATTTTGAATAATGTGAATTTTGTTCACATTTTAAGTTTCATCTGGAGTGTAACACAAAAAATTAAGTTAATCATAAATATTTAGCAAGCTTTACTCATTTACTTTAATTATAACAATATTCTTTCTTTTGCAGTTAACCGTAGAACTATTCCTTTTTCTTATGAAAAATTAAAACATACCTACATTGCTTTCATTTTTCATTTCAATTTACGTGAATTTATAAACGTATATAAATAAACGTGCTTCTGAAATAAAACTTTTTGTGAAGTAAAAAAATATCCGGCAAACGTTATTGTAAAAACTTATATGAAATTCACGCTCAGCTTCAGTTCTTTCGATTCAATAATTTAAAATATCATGAATGCGCAGCAGGTTCCGTTCTTAAATAATTAATTAACCGAAGAGAGCACTTAATCTCTTAAGAAAACGACCATGTTGTGTTTTAAAATAAATACAACGTATATAAATATAAATACAACATATATAATTTGCGAAAAGATAATATATAAAACCTAAATTTTAGTATAAATAGTAACCTAGTTTATAAAAGAAAAATGAACAAAAACTAAAACAAAATGCAATGCAATACAATTAATGTTTAAAAACTTAAATTGAATAAAATAAAAATAATTTTGAAGGAACAAATTTTTTTCATGTAAAATTAAGAAAAAAAAAATAAAACCAGGATTTCCTTGACTTACCGCGAAATTGCACGCGCGCGTACAGCTGCTCTTTGCTCTCAACTTCGATGCGGATTAAGTTTATGAAAAGTGCCATCGTTATTATTTTTATTATTTCATATTGTCAAAATGAAATTAAAAAAAAAAAAAAACTCGCCACAGTATCGAAATCGCGCCGAGCACGGGAAGTTGAAGGCAACCGTTTGCCGCGTTGGGTGAAGTTGATAGAGCGTAGACGCGAATCGTCGCTGTGGAGACTGCTGTCTCCGGTGCGTACTGGTGCTCGAATGGTGTAGGATGGTTTCTGGCGCACACACCCCGCCACCCGTATGCCGCCCAAGCGAGCGGCTCCTCCACGGCTGCGCAATGCCTCACACCGCCTTCGGGAGAGGGGAGGCGATGATGCGCCTACCGCCCTGCTCGCCACCCTTTCATACTTATCACATATCGTTCGCAAAATATTCATCATCATGAACTAGAAGAAAAACTGACCATTATACAAGGTCACAGGCGATGCAACTTGTTTGGAATATGAAATAAAGTAAATCATTGTTTTATTATATATCTCGGATTGACATTTGTTTGTATCATTAGCTAGTACCACATTATTTTGTTTGTTTTTAACAGTATCATTTTTTTTATTTTTGATGATTTTATACACAATCTTTAAAATACCCTTTAAAAATCAAACTTCAATTAGAAATGCAATCGTATGTTCAGATAGTTCGGTCTAAATAAGCTTCACTGCTGGTTGAGCAGCGGCCCAACGCAGATACGCCTATTAATCTCCGAGTGCGGCATAAGAGCCTTACAGCAAAACTAGAAACAGGCCCAGATCCACTGAAGTGTTTACACTAACATACACGAACTATACGGGATAAGTCCTGTTTGTTTACAAATAAATTGATAAAACTTATGGATAATTTCAATAGATTGGAAATGTCGCTAGGTATTATAATATTAACATAGTTTAATTATACTAGCTATAAAGAGAAATTTAACATCATGCCTTTAAAATATTTCACAGATTATTGCATAAATCGAACCGAAATCGAATCGTTTCTTGGTAGTTGTATTAACCTATATAATAATTCTATCAGTAGTCACCTATTCAGGTGACATCCACAAACAATTAAGTATAAATAATTTCAAACATTTTATAAAAGGTTCCTTAATAGAAAGGGGCTATTATATTGTCGAGGAATATATTAAGGACAAAGATGTGCGGATATGACTCTTACACTACACTTGCAAGTCCCCTGGCTCCTGCTAATTTCATAGTTAAATACTTTTGTGTATACGCTTAAACATATATACATACAGGTCTAGTTTATTGAACCGGTGATAGTTTTTGACGTTCAACAAGAGCTACAAATAAGTTGAATAAAGAAATTTAGACTTTGACTTTGACGGTTACTGAAAATAATTGAGTGTGATATAAAGTTAAGCATTTCCTAAGCCAGTGACTTAATTGACTGAGCAAACTGTTGGTCCTCACAATTGCATCCAAGGAGAAATACCGAGCATACCGCCTTTTCATGGGCCACTGAGAATCTTTGAACTGAATGATAAGTTTGGTCCTGTGATTTGACATTTTGAAGCATACTCCAAAAAACGATGTGAATTAGTCCTCCTACGCTACTCAAACTTGTAACCAGAAGAGAAAATAACACTTGTACGTGTATCTATTTTTTAATTTATTGTATTTAAGTATATTAAAAGTGTTGGAAATATATGCCTATAGAAGTAGGATATAATCAAAATAGATATGTTAAACTAAATGGGCCCAGTATAATATGGCCGCTAAATATAGATTAAATGTTGCAATGTTATGTAACGAAAAATGCCATGAATGCGTTAACATTAATAACACCGGTAGTAGTGCCGCATTCTACCGAAATTATTTCAGATTGTCCGTAAATTAAATCGATGCAATTAATCCGACCTTTGGTTAATATAATGCACTGAGCCGTGATCACTCCCTCATTTCACAACCTCACTTGTTTGTGTATATACAGCGTGTCGTTACCATCGCGACAATAAATGAACACACGTCTAACGCTACTTGCCAATAATCATAAAAAAATGTTAACGTTAAACACAATCCATAATTAAAAAAAATATTTTTCAAACAAATTAATTAAGTAAAAAAGAAACAAAATTTGTAATATCCTATACAACTCGCGCCACAGCGTCGTATTACAAGCCTCTTCTTCTAACAGTATGTTTTGTCTCTTTTAAATTCATTCAACCCATTCATATGCTTTGTGACCTTTACAAATGAACTTTACGTTACGCTTTTATAGGTAAGGGTGTTCTAAAATTCTTTGTTTTGGAAAATTTAATAACTCTGTAAATATTGATGTTTAAAGAATTTAAATGTTTAATACAACTTTAAAAAGTTATCCCCTATATGTGTATTCATTTATTGTCGCGATGATAACGACACGCTGTATAATCGGAATCATGCAAACGGCTCCAGCGATTTTCATGAAATTTAGTATGTGCGTAGATTTGGAGGCGAAAAATCGATTTGGCTGTTTTTAGAAAAAAAAATTTTTCCTTTTTAGAAAATGTCCTTTTATGCCTGTTTTCATGGAATGAAAAATAACATTCGAATATGACGGTATTTCGCCGAAAAAAAAATGTTATAATAGCTCGGTCGGTAACAGGGGGGTCCCGAAACAGAAGGCCGCGGTTCGAGTCACGATCATTTACACACTTATTTTTTTACTTTTTTCTATACCAGATAATTTTTTTATTTCCAAAATACACAATTTATTCAAAAAAAAAACAAGCAAAGCTCGGTACTACAGGTACTTTACAATAATTTACGTTATTACTTGCTTTACTAATTTTCAAAGCAAACCGTTGCGAAGAAAAATTACCTGTTGGTATTATACATATTGATACATATTTTATGTTCTCTTTTCTTCATATCAATAAAGGTGGTGGTGACGTAGTTGTTTTAAATCTAAATTGATGCAAGCCGCGAATAAATTATTTTATTATTAATTAGGTATTGTCAATTTGCAAAAGGTGTCCGTATTTCTACTCAATTTACAATAACAGTGAACACTCTTTACGCTTTGGTTGAACCCCAAACGTGAAACGACAACGACAATACTAACACTAATTACTGAGTCACCTTATCGCCATGGATTAAATGCACCGCCTTACTCGTACATTACTCCTACAGCAAAGGATTTGACAGCGTCAGTTTTCCCCTTTGAGTAAGATATAAATGCCTTACAGATAATTAACATTAAATTATAAAATAGTTTTGTATATAACTTAGATAATATTCCAAAATGATCGCAATTGTCGTACGCAGTCCGTATTCAGTACTAGTACATAAAGTTTGAAATGAAGTGGATATAGTTTTTGTAATATCAGAACTATATTATCATTTGCTTTTTCGAGTAATTGAACGAAGGGCAATATTAAAAAGAAGAGGTACATAACACGTAAAGGATATAATCCCATATTAAATATTGGCAACAAGAGTTTTCCAAGTTGAATAGCTTACCTTGGTCGTTTAACATTTTTAAAATCGTAACATTGATTAACTAGCTAAAGTTCAACGTGCTTTGAAAGACCTTTATTTATTTTTTAAGATTTCTATTGAGGGCAAATATTATACGTATTGAATTTTGCACGAAGTTTAATTCATACTAGCTGTTGCCCGCGACTACGTCCGCGCCGAATAGTGTGAAATAAAATTTAGACAGACAAATACGTACGTTACTCAGAGGATGTTCTGTCAAATATCTGTCCGATATTTGTTTCTCCTCTCCGGAAACAAAACTCTCATTAAAAGCGACTTAATAAACATTAGATACGCTAATTAATGTATGCCCATCCCTGCTAATTTCAGGCGATTTCGCCGACCGGCGACTCCCAAATCACACCGAACAATAACAGTAGGAGCTTTTTTGACGACCTTAATTTTAGCACAATTTCTCCTGCGACTCCCACTAGATACCCAACGGTGGAAACTTACCTTCACGTAACACCAAGCATTTTAGACATAATGATACTCCAGGAGGTTTCGGTCGACAAAGAGTCGATAACCATGAATTAGAGATTTGAGTCACAGGTCTGTCCTGTGTAAACTGGGCTAATCAAAAAAGTAGTGGACTGAGCATCGCAGAATCGGAACGAATAATGAAATTGTCGGGCGACCAACTGTTTAACTTCACGCCTGAGCTATGGCTCCTAACTACGCATTCAACGGCATTCAATTGATACCGATCAGAATTGAACCGAACATCACTTAAAGTCAAACATCGCGAAGATATCGGAATCCAACTCCAAACCATGTGGGACGCCCTACTGGAAAACCTCGAGCGATCGCACACCGCCTGACGATTGGCTCGAAGACAAAGCTCCGTGAATCACTACCGCCATTAGTTATACGTAATAGTGCCTTTAAGTAGGTAGGTACCATTAGCATTGCATTCTAGGGCCGTACTCACCACCCCCGCCACCATTACATTAACCAAACAAAGGTCAACGGCCACCGGGGTCACGGTCCGCACCGAACATGGATAGCCCATAGGCGACAATAAGTTAACGCACGCATGAGCACATTTTTTATGTGGAAATTAAACCTCTCATGTGTTAGGGCTACGTAATAGGGTTCACTGTTGCAGGAATGGGCAGGTCCACCTGGGTAAGTATTACGACATCACAGATGACCAGCGTAAAGCAGAAATCTTACACTTCTGCGTTTCGTCTGGTAATTGAAGTAACTGGAGACCATTTATTTAAAGAACAAAACGCATTTGTGCGCAGGTTATCACTTAATATCAGTGGAACCGCCAGCTCGCTTGCCACCTTCGCACTTAAAAAGTTGTGACACAATTAGAAAAAAAAATATCAGATACAAACTGCAAGTCAATGACAAATATCCATCACAATTTCCGATTCGCAAAGCAAAATCAATATACCCCATATCCTAACCTAGCCAAATCAATTTCTTGTTTATATTTATTCCTAACCAGGGCAGATTTGATCTGTTGGTTGCCCTAGGCTGTAAAGCACAAGAAAATCAATCGAAGTAAAATAACATTAAAATAAAAATAGTGCAAGTACATGATATCTGAGCATGAAGCAGAAGAATGCTTCTCGCCAGGCCTGCTTGATCTATTATATTTTTTACGGATTGCCGCCTACCTAAACCCTAAATTTTGCCCAATAATTTTTCCCTATAAGCTAAAACGTATGCGTAGCCTACATGGCTTATAGGGATATCCACCACTGTCCTTAACAACTTACTTATTTTTTTGTATTACCAGCTATGTCATTTGAAAAAATTTAACACTATTCAAATTGATCCAGTAGTTTATAACGTATATCTTCTTTTTGGGTGAACTGATTGCGATTTGGAGTGAAATGGTCCATACTATAATAAAATCTTACTATAATAAAAGAGTAGAATCGGCGTGTATGTACATCTATCTATTTATATATATAAAAATGAGTCCCTACTTCCCTTGGTCACGCCATCACGCGTGAGCGGCTGGACCTTGAAGTAGGAAGATGGTTCTTACGGAGAAAAAAATTTTAAAAATTGCCTGAAAAGGTCTAAAAAGTACCAGAAAGCAGATACCATACCAGAAAGTTTAAGTGTTAGTGGAGGTTTTCTGGGAAGGCAAAACAAATGAGTGAATATGGTAAAATGTCAATTGAAATGTAAACGTCTCTTTGCTGTGCATCACATAGTATAGAACAAAGTCGTCCCGCTGTCTGTCTGTCCCTATGTACGCTTAGGTCTTTAAAACTACGTAACGGATCTTAATGCGGTTTTTTTTACTAAATAGAGTGATTCAAGAGGAAGGTTTATATTATGTATAATAAATTGCACGGCTTCGCACGTGGCGGGTCGCTAGTTGAACATATTTATTTATGAAAAAATGGTATTATAAAAAGAGATATAGGAAACACAAAAACCATTTTTGCAATTTTTGTCTGTTTGTCTGTTCGCGATAAACTTGAAAAATATTTATCGGATTTTGATGCAGTTTTCACTGATTAAGCAAAGCTTGCGACAACATATAGGTTTTGTTTCATCTCAATCGGATCACTCAAACGGGAGATATAGGAGTTCTAAGATTAAAGCAGTGCAGTCGCAAACAGTTATCAAAGTTATCCAACTACTGGACTAATTTGTACGGTGTTTTAAAGTCTTCACGATTAATTCTGTGCAACATTAAAACTTTGTTTTATTGCAATCAGTCGACTCAAACAAAAGATGTGTGTACTCATAAACCACAGGATCGATTTTTACGGGGCTTTTGTCAGCGTATCAGTACAACTTCCTCATAATATGACGGTATCGTTTGAACGCAATCAGTTTACTTAAACTGAATATAGACGTTATTAGCTACTGGATCAATTAGAAAAGTTTTTAATGTTTTCAAATGACATAGCTCCCAAACAAAAAAATTACCGTCCCTACAAAATGTGGTATCAACGATAAAATTTTAACTTCGATAACTTGAGTTTTCAGTTTAATAATAAAAAAAAAAGTTTGATTAAACAAATTCTATTCAATTGATAAAATTAAAATCCAGCATAGGTAAGTTACGATAAGAAGATAAGAAATTAGTTCCGTACAAAAACTAGATGGCGTTGTTAAATTCCTAAAATGCGCTATCTACATATTTTTACAAGTTAATGAAGGGACAAACGCCGACCATTTGTATTATTGCGAATTTCTACGATTGAGATTTATACGATAGATACGACTTTAGTTTTGCGTTGTTTTACGGATGTTCTTGATTTTGATTTGCCATTTGGTTCGTTGTTAGGAACAGATGTCCACAACCAATATTTATATATTTCTCTATAGGCCGCGTACTCGGCGGGTCAAATGTAGGGGATGCAAATTAGGGGGATTTTTATAGTAGCGTCGCTCACCTTTCGTCTCTCGCTTCTTTGCATAGGCGATATTCCATAAAAATTATAACAAATCAAGTGGGCCTGATAAGTAGTTACCATTCTTCGGGTCCATAACGTCTTATACTTACTTTCTTTGTTTAATTTTTTGTGCCTTCCGTCTTTTCTCTTAATCTTTAATGTGCCGGCTTTTGTCTTAATCTTTAATGAGCGCGGCGACCGAATCAAGAAATTCCGTAACGAAAATAAAACCTAACACCCTCCACTTCGCCTACCATGTACCTCGGCCGAGCGTTCGCTTAACATGTATGGATATTATAATATGATATTATCATTTGTTAGAGAACATCAAGTCTCAAACTTATATTTCTTATTACAGTCACCATAAACCATACCATAGTATAAGTTTCAATGATAAAAATTCCTGAATAACCTACATGTATTGTTAGATAGTAAGAATATCTTAACCGATATTAACTTCCCATTTATTCAATAAAAGAAAAAAGATTGTTTTCTTATCGGTCACCACGCGTAAAAAGTGTAAGTTGAATTAATATCAAAGAAAAAACTTGAATAAATGTCAAGGAAAAAAAATACTGCATAAATAAAAAAAAATAATTATAATTGCATAAATTGAATTGAAAAAGAGCTTTACCGCGACAGTCCCCGGGTGATACAGGATTTTTTTTCTTATTTGGTAGAGAGGGTGAAATCTTTAAAAAATACCCTGTAATCTTACATGACAGAGTTATGTGGGGTTCTTAACCACTAAAACCACCTCGGTGACCACCTTCTGTAAGTTTCTTGCAACGATGTCTCTCGGTACTGGATGTGAGCACGCCTCGGCGAAGGATAAATTTCGCCAAATCCCTCGCCATCTTGCAGCAGCTCGAAGTCATTTCGAGCTGCTGCCAATCTGTGTTCCCTTTTAGACGCCTTTTACGACAGACAGGACATACCTTAGTCCAATTCTATGAGCTCGGGAATACAGGACTGAATCTTTAATGTGCCTCGTGCGACCAACGGACAAAGCTATCACTGTTTAGGAATATACATTTAATTAGGGTAGGATATTCAGATATTAATGATTTTGCTTTGTGTTTTGGAAATTATGTTTGTTTTTTGTTACGAACTCTTACAACAAACAACAAAAAACTCGAACAAATTAAACTTGATATTTTTTTTGTAATTAAGATACTTATTTTGTAGCATTTTCTAAATAATTGAATTTACGTAAAAATATTGGATTCGGTATCGACCTTTTAGTATTTATTACAAAAATGCCTCGATATAATTAAAAAGAATGAGAATGATTGGATCTCGACAATCTAATGAAAATCGACTTAGTGCTGATACCCATTTCGCCATACACGCCATAGTCAGTTAAAGGTTGTAGACAAGTAAAGTAAAAAGGTATGCTGAAAAGAGTTAATTTTGACTGAGCACCCCTAGAGGCCGTTGACAAAACACTACAGTACATACACCGAGATGAAAGACCAATGGGTAACGTCACAATTTTTTTCTCTGGAGATTTCCGAAACCCTTTCTCTCATTACTCAGGGGACTAAAAGGAAGAAATAAATGCCTTACAGAAGGCTTTTTATCTGTGATCTTAAAAACATAAGTTGCTGACAGTTAACGTGTGGGCTCCGTTTAAATGCCCAAGAATTTTCCGATGTTCTGTTAAAATTTGAGAAGGTAGAATGGATATCCTTTCAGAGAAAACTGGGCAGGTGTCTTTCGGACATACTTGGTACAGTCGCTTTCTACGAAAACAAACTGATAACTTCAGTATTTGGGGAACTTTAAAGTGTTTACATAACCAAGAATTTTCCTGGTGATATCAGGATAGTTCACTGCAAGCAATGACCAATCCACAAATTAGCCGGTTTAATTTTTAAGTTCGCTTAGTGCCAGTGGCCTTTCTGCATATAAAATCCCGCTCAGTCTTTGTAAAATTGTGCAAGGGCGGGTTCCATTTCAACTTCATATAAACTTAACTTCTCTAGAAAGGCATATAATTCAAGCGCAAATGCTCATCGGGACACACCACTCGCTTCTTCACTGACCAAAACGCAGTTTATGAAGGCCTTCGGCGTGGGTTCGATTCTCACTCGGGACCATTATTTTCGTGAACCACAGTGATTGTTTCCCAGAAGGCAAAACTATGAATGTGGTATATAAAGAGATATTTTATTGTATACACTAGCTTTAAATTTTATTACGTGCTTAAAAAGTAGTAGTATAAATGATTTATATATCTATCAGTGCAAGAAGTCGCTGAGATTAGCGAGTTCAAACAAAAAGACAGATGCTGGCTGTCTGTCTGTCACCAGGTTGTATCTCATACACCGTGATATTTAGACAGTTGACAAATCCTATATGCTGCTCCAAGCTTACCTTAAGTAACCAGTGAAAACTGCATCAAAATCCAATACGTAGTTTTGAAGTTATAAGCGAAAAGCCAGACAGACAGACAAACAAAAATTTCATTAATTACAAAAACTCTTTTTGTATACCACTATTTAATTTTTTCATAAATATGTCAAATGTACAGACACACCGATTCTATTCTTTTATTATAGTATAGAAGATAATAGATAGAATAGAAGATAAATTTTTAAAATGATTTCACAGGTTTACGTACGCTTTAATCCAATTAGCGTAATTTGTTATTATCCTCATTTTCTGCTCTCCTATATCGAAGCTGAGATAATTTTGTCGAAAATTGTATAACAGGTAGCTTTTCCCCTTGTGTATCCTTTTTTTTAATCTAAGAAGAAATACGTAATAAGATTAGTGAGCGATTAGAAGGGATTCGAAGATAATACCATTTAATATTTTAAAAATACTTTGTAAAGAAAATTCACGAATGTAGGTACGCAAAGTAAAATATATCTTGTAATAAAGTTAGTTTGAAAAATCTGTTTGAAAAATTTCTAAATCATTTTAATTCTTCATTACATATCGGGATCAAATTCAAATTGAAATATATTTATTGGGGTGATCAAAAAGTAAAGAGACAAGTCAATGAAAAATTTTTTCATGAAAAATTGTGTCTACTGTTATGTGTGTCATTATAAATTATGCATAATAATAATAAAGGTAAAAATTCTGAACAGTACGTCACGTTTTTCAAGCTAGAAAAAAAATTTTAATCGATAGAGAAATGTTAATAATTAAATATTACATACGTGAAAACCAAGGCAAACACTTACTTTTAATAAAAAATATATTTAAAACTTATTTTCACTAAATAAATCAGCCATTTTGTGTTTGACAACATGTATAAATTTAAGAATTCACACACTTTTCCAAATTATAAAAGTACTGTTACACTAATGTTTTCTGGGTGGTCATAAAAAAAAACCTAACATCGAAGGCATTTTAAATATTAGAAATTGTTAATAATACATGTTCATGAAGTAGAAACTTGTGTTTTTGTGGTATATCTGTGTATTTGTGTCTTCTTACAACGTAAAAAGTGAAAACGTAAGTTTTTAACTTAAAATAATAGTCTATAATGAATGCACAGTAATGACGGATTTCAGTTGTATGAAATTTAAAAACTTTGTTAATTTTTTCCTCATAATCTAGTGGTTTTCATTGATTATAACTTATATAATATTTAATTATTAACATTTCTCTATCGATTAAAATTTTTTTCTAGCTTGAAAAACGAGACGTACTATTCGGAATATTAGCCATAATAAAAATACAATCTATATCAAATTTGCTCCTGCAATGCCTTTATAGCCTATTTTTCTCAAATTAATGCTTGCAGAATTGTCTCATAACTGCTTTTCCAGAAGTTGTTGCCACCCGTTTGGCCATTTTTGTTTGATTGAGATGTCAACATTTTTGATTTTTCTGAATAGTTTTTGTATTCCTTTTTACACAGAGCACAAAACATTTCGATACCTTGAGCTTGAGGAACATTTGGAGCATTGTTTTGTTTCGATATGAATTCGACGCCCATAAATTGCAAATATTGAGTGACTTCAGACTCGTAATGATACGAAGCCATATCCGGCCAGAATACAACGTCTTCCCTCTGATAATGTTTTTCTATAAACGGTATTAATCGCTTCATAATACACTCTCGAAGATAAATTTGTGCGTTCATAGACCGTGTACAGATAAATGGTTCGGAAACATTGTTGTTTTTGTCTATAGCTTGCCAAACCAGATACTTTTTAAAAAATTTAGCCTTGGTTTTAACTTTTTCACTGTAATCCATCTCACCACGAAAATGAGAATTTTTTTCAAAGTTTTTTGGTAATCTCGACGGCAACCTCGCTTAGCACGCACCTTTTGGTCTTTCACGTACTTTTGAGCCGGACAATTTCACAAAAGCCTTCATGCCTAGATCTTAAACTTTAATTCTGGATATGCTAGACTTAGATATTTTCAATTTGTCCGCCGCAGTCCTCACAGATGTTGAAGGTGCTTCTTTAAAACCTTTTTTAACTTATCTATGTTTCAATCAGTTGCTATGGTACGTTGCCTTCCAGGAATCTTCTTAAAATCAGTCTCTCCTGATTCTTCATACCGTTCAATTATCCTGTAGATACTTGTTCTTATAGCCCCTTTTTGAGGAAAATGACGAACTGCCTCGGATTACCCATTATTCAAATAGTACTAAATTACTCCTTTAACAAACTATTCTTGTTCCGTCCGCTTCCTGTTAGAAAAAGATCAACAATATTTGCAAAACTACGCTAATTTGACAGATTTGTTACCGGTGGTTACCATGGCAACAGTTATTTTCTTTTTTGAAAATCTTTATTTTGGCCGATATGAACACTCAGTTTTGTCTCTTTACTTATGGGACAACCTTTATATACATATTTATATATACATTATCTACACTTCTTTATATTAAAATATATACAATCTTTATTGATCTAATATTTACAAAATTAAATCTATCTAAAATTACATATTATCTAATAAACCTAATCCACGCGGTACGGTGCCAAGAACGCTAGCTGCATATCCTCGCTGAATAGTTATGCTTAACCTTTGAGCGAGAAAATAACCAGCTCTCTTGTCACCAGCCGCGGCGTTAAGCCTAGCACAAAAACTTTTAAAAAATTTTGAAGTGGGACCCCACTTCTTTATTGATTCTCAGAAAACTATATTATATATAATGGCTCGGAAAAGAAAAGCTAACAAGAACTTCCCGAAGACATTTGTTTTATTCGAAATAAATTATGATTACTATACATATATTATAGTCCACTTTAATGTGGCTGAAGCTCATTTCCAGAGTAATTTATCATTAAATAAATCACTAATATTACAAAATTTTTAATACACAAACATTCCTTTACATTTTTTTTTAGTTTTGCAACTGAAACATTTTGTTCGTTTTCTGGGATTTCTTTGTTCATTATCGCATAAAAATGTTTGTTAGCTTTTCTACTCAGTCTGTGAGTAGAAATAATATATGTTTGTTTCTCGTATTTATATCATGCGCATTCATCATCATATCAGCCGTAGGGTGTCCACTGCCGAACATAGGCCTCCCTCACTTCGACCCGTCCTTAGCGGCTTGCATCCAACGCGTCCCTGCGATCTTTGCTAGGTTGTCCGTCCAACTTGTAAGAGGCCTTCTGCCCGAAAAGCCATCGGTTCACCGAGCTATATGCCCTAGCCTTTGCCGCTTCAGTCTGCTGAAGCTATGTCGCTTTGCTATGTCGGTAACTCTAGTTGGTATGGAAATCCCCTTTCTTTAGCTCGCTGTGCGAGCCCAAGCTTCCTTATGAATCCCATAAAGACCACGTTTCGGCACCGTAGGTTATCGCTGGTAGCACGCAATGATTAAAGACTTTCGTCTTTAAGGACTACGGTATCTTGGACGTGAATACCCTGCCCAATTTACCGAACGCAACCTAATACGTATTTTCAAGAAGTTATGCGTATGAAGTAATCATACGCATAACTTCTTGAAAATACGTTCTTATTATTATGGACATACATAACATTTTCAAGTATCTACAGTAAATATTTTGAATGGTAGTTATGCGTAGTTTCCATTAACTTATAACAAGGAAAGATATCTTTTGATAAAAAAACCGTCCAAGTGCGAGTCGGACTTGCAGTATTTGTTATTATAGCGGTTGTAAAAATACATCATCTGTAAAATTGTCTACTGGGTAACTATCATGGTTTATGAGAAATAGCCTGGTGACAGACAAACAGACGGCAGAATCTTAGTAATTGGGTAAACCTCTGGGTAAAGAACCATAAAAATTATTGAATGCTATAAATCTCAGACTATAATGGAGGAGGTAGTTATTTTAAACTTACTTGTGGAAAGTAACTTTAAGTACTCCCTCAAGGTTAGGAAGGTTAGGTTAGGTTAAGGAAAAGGCAAAACCAATAAAAAAAATAACTCGAAATTGAGAATGAATTAAATGATCCTTAATTAATTATGTAAATTGTAATAAAAGAGCGAAATCACGCCCTGCGTAGAACAACGTGACATCTGAAAAATTTTAATTGTTCAGGACGGCCGATTTATTTGTTTCTTTATTTTGGTTATAGTTTTCTAATACATAGCAGTTGCTATTACAATTTTTGAGGTTTGTAATATGATTAGGTATATAAATAAACAGTATACTTTTTGAATAATTAATTACATAAATTTATAAAATAAGAGGTTTCATGTGTAATAGTAGCAAAAACTGATAGGTCACGTTAATGTATAACGTTGTTCTACTAAAAACTCAGAAAATATGTATGACATAAACCCATATAGCACTGTTTTCAACGAAAAATCCATAAAAAAATGGATGACTGTGCTATAATTATCAATTGACTCTAATAGAGTATTTTACACTCGTCTATTACATTAGTAAGCTTAGTCTAGTCAGTATAAAAAGACAGTGTCTAAATGTACATATGTCCTTGTATTACGGAGCACACAACAGAACGTTGTTCTATTCTGAATCACAATATCTATAAGTCGGACGAAGAGAAATAAAATGTTATCTGAAAGCATAGACAATAATTAAGTCTTTCCGACGATAAAATCAAATACGTTCTATGTGACCACTGAACTTTATTCTACGCACGGTGATTTGGCCCCCGGCAGTCTTCCGAACATACCTTTTATGTATATTCTGAAGCATTTAGATATGAACAGTATTTGTTTTTCAATCGATAGAGATAGATAATAAATAAATGACGATGAAAATATTTTGATTACTAAATGTTTCTAGATCATGTAGATACTTACTACTTTTTGATAATCACTTGCGACAAATTTATATTCGTTCAAATATAAGTCAAACTTTAAATTAAGGCATCAACTTGATTATAGCACTTAGAAATGTTAGAATGTATGGAGACTAAAATAAGAATAAAAGATGAACTTGAAAGGTGACAACAACCCACAAATCGGCTGTCTGTTTTGTAACGATGTCGATGGCATTCAGATATCGCCACTAAAGAATTTTCACGCTTTAGTCATCATAAAACCCGATTGAATTTTTGTTAATTCCTGTCTCAAATACATACAAAAGAATTTAAAAGACACAGTTTAGTGTTTGTGTATGATCCCATCATTTATTTTTATCGCTATAGTGTCCTAAATAAAAAGAGAGTATAAGACAACATGCCTATTTATTAATAGTAACAAAAATATCATAATATTGCTCATTTGAATCTAGAAAAAGAAAAAAATATTGGTGGACCCATCGTCATCGCCTCCAGAGCTAAACGAAGAAAATACGGCTTATTTCTCTGGAATCTTAATGCAACAATATTTTCAGTTGCCGTCGCGTTTCTAAATAGCGACTGATGACAACGTATAGTAAACAACTTTTAATATAAAGACAATAAAATATGGAAAACGAACGTATTTCATCGGAACAACCTCGTAAGAGCAACCATATACATACAGTTAGATACATATAAAGGCGAAGATATTCATTATTCTACATATAACTCGTTTACATTCATTATTACTGTTTTATACAAGAACCTCCCTAGTGCTTGATCGCTATCCCATCTGATGGTGTAATGAAATTCAGCTATCCATCGCAATCATAAGATAGGTAAAGATTTTATAAAGATTGTGGCGACTCATTTGCAAAAGTGTAGCACCGCTCTTATCTTGTGCACTCTTACTCTCATCTGGTCTAGCATTACGCTTATGTTAATAAATTACTGTAGCAACCAGGGACAAAAAAAGATTATGTATTTCTCAACTCAGCTTGTTCTTTGAATTGTACCTTAAATATTACGCACGGAAACAACGTAAATTCCGCGATAATCGAGGTTTGATATATTCTGCGACGCCGCCTAGGTACGCTTCCTTCTTTTTGTTTTCCTTCCGTGTAGGGAAGCCTGGGAGGACGGCATAGAAATAATGTAATTAAGAGTTAGTGGGTATTCCCTCCTTCCGGCTCCCAAATGATCATTGTCATACTTTTTCTCCCTTGACGAGTTCTTTTTTGCCATTTAAGAGACTAGTGATATCCTTAAAAAATATACATATAAAATGGCTATACTTTATCAACAACATTTTATTGCGTCCATACTCAACTATTCCATAAGAAGTAATCTCCGCATCTCAGCAGCCATGTGAAAGAATGCATTCGACGGAATGTGATATTCTAAAGTGTCATTGAAAACTCGATGGAACCATTCAATATCGGTTATTGGAAATATTGAATATTGAGACATATTATATATCGTAGGCTCTATGTATTTTCAAATGAAATGCATGTCATATTTATTTAAAATAATGTGTTTTAATAATATTTTTTTATTTCAATTTTTAAAAGTTTTCCCCACCATAGCAGTTGGTAACCTGAGTTGCATAAGCGGCACTAAAGTTTTAGTTCTTTCTAGTACATTAAATTATATTCTCAACGAAAGATAAACGATCACATAGGATCACTAATAAGCAGTGTTATGCAACCTTCATTAAACAAAGTTCCTAGTCTTAACAAAGTAAGGCTTGAGATGATTACAATTTCTGAAATAAGGCACACTGGAAATTCCAACGGAGAATATTTATGAAAGAACGTTTTTCTAATAACACGATATATAGATAAGTGTTAGGTCTACACATATACAGATTCACCGTCACGAAGGTTTTCCGCGCGCTTTTGCTGTAATTGTTATAACTTAAGAGATAGAATAGGTTTTTATCACATTTTGTATTTTTTTTTTCATACTAAATGTTTTTAAAAATTAGGGGTCCATAGGTATGGGTTCTGGTATGCACCTATGCATCAAATAGATGCCAAATAGAAAGAGGCTGCGAATAAATTTAAAACGGGGGCAAGAAAGAAGGATGCACCTGAAAACTTTTTTACACTTCATCATATTATTATAGAAGGGGAGCAGAAATAAAGAGCCAGTAGATATTCTTAGATATTTAAAACCATTTGTTTCTTTATCATTATAGTGCCATTGGCGATATCATATGGACCGCCAACTGCCTTAGTGGAAGAAGAAGGACTCATATTTTTTTGTAATAATTATGTAAAATATAAAAGTGGTTACTGTGGTATCCGTAGGGCGCAATTAATATTTTTTCTTAAATGGGGTTATTAATAATTATCATACCAATAAGTCAACTTTTTTGTAAGCAAATGTTCTAGTTTGCCGAGTTGATTGAATAAGTCTTTAGTTTGTATAAAATCTTCAAGCATAAGTTTTTCTTTTTTTATAGCATATTCTAATAAAGATCCTGATTGATACTTGAAAAATATAGAGTAATTGCTAGTAGTCCAACCTTTATTAGCGAAGGTTTGCAAAAAGTTTGATTTCCATTCCAACCTTTCTGATTGTAAACTAAGCTATTGTAAACTAATCAGTGCATGATTTTTTTAGAAACAGCCTGAAGATTTCAATTTTTTCTTCATCTTATACTATATCAAACCTGGTACATTCTTTTTCGAATATTTCCATCCAATGATATACACATTTTTTATTTATTTTACACCTGTATTATACCTGTTTTCCAACAAATTCTTAATCACAAACCTGTCGGCAAACTTTCTATACATTGTTTTTCGTCGCTTTGTTGGCTTTCGATTAATTTTTCCAAAATTAGTTCTCCAGCGGCTCGCAGAACTCTTTCTGTTCAACTTGGAGTTGCAGAGCAAAATGTGACTTTAGAAAATTATACAAATGAAATGTCAACATACAAATAAATAAAAAAAATAGGTCACTTATTTACCTGTTCGTGGATCAATCTTTGTTATATTGATATGGTAGCCATCGTCAACTTGTCAATGCAATAGTGGGTATTGTAATGCATCGTACCATGTTTTGGTAAATAAATGTATTTTCTTTCTTTCTTCCTTTCTTCTACCTACGATGAAGTTCCAAAACATGTTTCAATTGCTCATTTCTGCGATGAATTATAATATCCACCAAGAATTACATTTGCAACCTCATCAATTGTCGGTTCATTGAATCGCCTTGCATGCTCTCCAAAAAGTGTCCTATCAGCTTTTTTTACGATTTTGTGATTATCAGATGGCATACGATCGAGAGCAATTTTGAACAATTGAACTAATGCGTTATGCTGATGGAAAAACCTTTGTAGTTCGCGAATAATTTTTTGTTTTGAAATCACGATTTTCATGACCAATAAAATAAATTTGCAAAAGTTGATGATCAGCGTCGGGGTATGGCAATAACGAACCAGCATAAATCTGACCCTGAATCTGTAACATGTATGAAATTTTTAGGTAGATGTTGGATCAGAATTTTTAAAACTATCGAATACTTTATCATTCAGGTTGATATAAACATGGGACAATCCTGTTGAAGTATTAGGTTGGGGAAAACTCTTTTCGCAAATAGTATGTATGATCTTATAATATAATCTCTTTGGCTATACCATTTGTATCTGGCTGGTTTTGGTATTATTAATATAATGCACCTGTATTATTGGAAAGAGCTGGCGTGATTGTGTCATATACATGTTTTTGTTGAATATTAAATTTGGTTATATTCGATTTGTTGACGCGCTAAGCGCCTTACAAAATTGTACTATACGCAGTTGCGGTTCTTATGTATTTGCTGGTATGCTTTATTATGTACAACCATAGATACTTTTAATGCAAACATATTTTTAATTCACTGAGTTTAATAATTTGTAGATATATCGTGAATATTACTTTAAAATTATAATTATGGTCGCATTGTTTCGTGTTGTTATTTGGTACAATTGATTGCGCTACATCTCCTCGAAGTAACATCGGCTGTTTTATGTTTTCTGTAAAGAACCCTTGCGAAGCCGGGGCGGGTTGCTATAATTGTTGCGATTACGGGGTTAACCGTCTTAAATAACGTTGATCTGTCGATAGTTTGGAATGACATATATGATGTTAATTTTAATTATGTGTTGAATGAAAGAAGGTTGGAATAACCAGAACTTTATTTAAAAAACGAAAAAAAATTCTACTATAAAAAGGGTTCGGAGCGCGCTAGATGGCAGTTCAGCGGAGAAACTCTAAGAAGGAAACGGAAGATTAAAGTCAAGTAAATTGTTAATGAATACTATAGTGGACAGTATATGTGCGAAAGGGAGTGCTCCGGCAGTCGCATCACTGTAAGATTGGCACAGTACGGTAGTACTAGTAAGCGCTAGAACTAGGGATGGGCAAATGGAAAAAAATATCGATATTTATCGTATCGTTTTTCAAATATATCGATATATATCACCCAAGAAATATCGATATTTCGATACATCGATATTTTTTGCCCAATTTGCAATTATTTATAAAAATTGCCTAAATTATCGATATTTTAAAGCAAATACACATCTGGCTGTTTCAACATAAGTTTTATTATTTAAAAAAAAATTTCGAATTGCTTGACATAAAAAAAAGAAACAAAAAAAACATTCCATACAGCAGACATGACGTTTAACATAAATACAATTCACACAATAAAAATAACAATGAGCCACGCTTAGTTTACTCGTGACAACACAACAAAACAACTCGTACCAACACTCTAAAATACAATACAGTCAGTCCAGTGCAGTGATACCAACCAAATCAACAAGCAATGTCATTGTCATAGACAAGCAAGTCATAGAGAGTAATTTTTGTTTGTGTTTGAAGCAAAGAAACTAAACCCATACAGCCTACTGCATATTTTCTAAATTTAAGAAATCGGATTGGTCAAAATCACGATGTGACGCATGAGCAGACAGCAGAGCTTTAAAAATATATCGATTTTGATATCTGAAAATAAATATCGAAAATTGATATATCGCCGGAAAAAATATCGCTAAATAGTATCGATATTTTTCTGAAAAAATATCGATATTTTGATATATCGATATTTTTTACCCATCCCTAGCTAGAACGGTATTGAGAGAGCTACTGTGCACGTCTTTGTTGGCAACAATAAAAAATATAAACATTTAAATGACCGGCGTTTCTGCGATGCCCCAGCTCGTAACAATATGTTGGTCGAAAATTTGCATGCCACTGTCTGTGGCTAAGCATGTTGTACTGGTACTAATACTGTAAAATCTTTAGTTACCATGTTTATGAACCAATAAATTCTATTATATTCTACAGCCCCGGTTGCGGTTTGGGGGATCATATCTTCGAAATTTTTGTTGTTATTTCGAAATTACGCAAGTTTCCTCACAATGTTTGACTTCACTGTAGAGCACGTGAAAAGTCAGCACTTAAAATTAACAATTTCATTAGTGCTGCCATCGGGGATCGAACTCAGGTTGCTCAATTATATTGAACTATCGACGAGCGAACGGACATTGAGCTATCACGGCTCTCGCCTCTTTTTATTTAATCCTATATCCTTCCTACTATATTATAAATGTGCAGGTTTGTGAAGATGTTTGGATGTTTGGATATTTGGATGTTTGTCATTCAATCAGGCTCTAATGGATGAACGCATTTGGCTGAAATTTAGTACTGGGTTTTGGATAATACCTTGGAATAAGGGTTGCGGGAACAGGATCAAAATTTCATGATTACTCTTGGAAGCGATACGCTTGGTATCAGATAGTCTATATTAATATATCGTTGCCGCAATGCTTAAATAAAAAAATACAAAAACAAGGTAGATATGACAGTGCACCGAAACTTAGGCACCCAATTTACACCAACTGGTGTAATTAGATTACAATTCTACAGACGCTACACAAAATTTATTAAGCTATCGTATACACGGTGACAGGAAAACGGAATTACTAATATCGGTGAACTAAATTAAAGAGTATCTCCTCCTTTGTATTTTCCGATACTTTGTGGCGCATGCACAAAGACTGAAGTACCTATAAGTATACGGCGGAAATGAGTTTCGTCTAAGCTTTAACCAAGTCTTCTTTGTAAGGAGTATTCAGTTAAAATCATAGACGTCACGAACACGAGGATTAATTTTAACTCAACAAAATCTATCTTCTGCGCCATATTTATGTTGTGTGATAATATTTTTACTTAAAATATGATCGAAACCAACGGTGAAAGCATTACATAAATTTTCTTTTCTTAACTTTGTCATCCTAAAATCGGTCTCTGTAAGTACCTTTTTGTCTTAGTTATCACGAAATTTGATGTAAATTACAATATTTCCGCCTTATCTATGTTCAATCTTATACGTGATATAAACACGTACGTATTTAGCGTGGAAGAATATATGTACATTTATTTATTTATTTAATCTTTATTGCCAACCTTCAGTAAAACAAGTAATCAATAGGCGGACTTAATGCGCAAAGCCATTTTCTACCAGTCAACCGAGGATGTGATGTGAGAGTTTATGGTAGGTGGAGCAAAAGATGAAAGAATAATAAAATTTTAAATAATAAGTAAATGTAAATTAAGAATAAATATTAAAATAACAATAAAAATATATAGTTAATAGCATTCATAATATATATACATAGAACATAGTAACATACATAGTTTATTCGTATAAGACGACCGAAGTACTCTATCATGAGATGAGGTGAGATACAAGAATTTGTTTTTGAGGTATGAAGGGGAGGAACTATCATTTAAAATGGAGAAAAGCACAAGCAGAAATCTGGAATGCCGCCTTTGCCGAATAGTAAGCCAATTAATGTTGGGATACGTCCGGGTAACACACATCACTCATAATCGTTAATGGGCAACATGAGCATTGGGACAGGCAAAAGTTTTGTTTTGATTCAAAGTATTGTCAATAAGCAGACCTAGATTTTTTAGAACATTTGAGAAAGGAATTATTGCATTGTATTGGAGGTACAAATGAGTAATCGATTTTTGTCAGCATTCTTGAATTAGCAACAATTATAGCTTAGTATTTCGAGGGATTGACCGAAACTCCATGAAAACTTGACCAATTTCAAACTTTGTTAGGTCTTCGTTTAAATTTAGTATGGCATCATGAAGGTCATTTATATCGGCTTGCACATAAAGCTAAAGGTCGTCAGGATACAAATGGTAAGAACAGTTCAAAAAAGCAGTGAGAAAGTCAACATCAGCTCATGTCGAGCTTTTTTTTTGCCCCAAGGTGACTTACTGCTGACGTCCACGAAGATAAAATGAAAACCACTTCACAACAAAGTCTGCAAAATTAATATGGGAGAGCATGGAAAGGAGCATATCATAGTCGACTGTGTTAAAAGCGTCTGAAAAATCCACAGGCACCAACACAATTAGTTTTTATCTTCCATGCCTTGCCTAATGTCATCGGTAATTTTGATTAAGGTTGTGGTAGTGCTGTGCCCAGAACAAAAACCAGACTGATAGGTACGCAGTAGATTATGTTATTTACACAGGCTTCAAGATTTTTGAGGAAAGGGCAGAATTGATAGTGGACGGAAATGATTCGGTTGTGTAAGATTAAGGACTTTAGGAAAAGCTCGGACATAAGCTTACTTCCAGCAGGATATTGACCTTCCCTTGATAAGAAAAAAGAAAAGGGAAAAGTTAATTATAAAAACATTGTTGTTGTGTACACTAGAAGTGGTGAGATCATCTATATGAAACACGTATATCGATATGTACATCATCGAGACGTCTAGGTTGTGTGAATGCCGCACCCCACATCGGAACTGACAACAATTGTAATTTTATAGTAAACTGAGCTGATTCGGAAAACGTTGTTTTGCCATACAAATTATTTTTAGTGTAGGAAAAAATAAAAATTTGTTATAAAACTATTCTCATGCCTTCTGAATATAAAATCAAAATCAAATCAAAATATTTTTTTTTAATCTACCACCTTTTCGTAATGAGGTTACTCTAAGTTCCCTAACGGAGAACAAACAGGCGAAAGAAACTGTAAACACATAAAATTCATATACATATAAAATTTCATCAAAATCGGTCAAGCCCTTTCGGAAGAATTTAAACACTAAAACTGTGACAAGAGTTTTATATATTAGATAAAAATATAAACAGTATGAAATAAAATAGAAAAGTTGCAAGTTGCGTAAGCTACTATACTATTAGTAGTAGATACTATTAGTATTCTATTGGAGCAGTGTTCAGTTTTGCTGTTAAAGGAACAATACTCAACGGAGACTTGTGTGAAAAAGACGTTCGTCCCGGCCCGCGTAATTATTCATAATGGACCCTATGACATTATTATAATTTGAAGAACAGTTAAATGAGTGTAATGTGAGAAACTAGCCAAAACTATGTATATCTAAACAGTACAAGAATTCCTGTGAAAAGTTATACCTACATATTTTATAATCCAAAATATTCTTGTTGTGGGAGTGCACACAACTGATAATTTATTCAAACGGTTAAAATGAGCAAACGACCTACTAACGCCATCTAGTATAAGTTTTATAAAACCTCAAGGACAAACTTCGCTCATTTGTATATGGGAAACCGCTACACCATCTAGTGTAAAAGTTTATAATCAGTTTACTTAATCGATATGAACGTGAGTACTTAACAGCAGTTCGCCAGAGATCAAGATATTAATTGGATGCCGAAAGATTATCGAGAGGGTGCAACGTATCCCAAAACAAACGTTGACGAAACAAAAAAGATTTTAGGAAATAGGTAGTCAAAATCTGAAATGTTGGCATTGCTAGAGGATATAAAAACATCTATTATTAATGGTTAATATATAATTTACCATTTTAAAGGCGAAGCAAAAACACTATAAAACTAAAAATTCAACAACTTGGACAGATACATGCAAAATCAGTATATCTCAACAAGTACCGTAGTAATTGTACATTCCCTGGACTTGCCCCGCAGTTCGACCCCAGTATTATCGGATACCGCAGCGCCTACACCTGGGATATGTCGCTGAAGCCTATGCCACGTATATTTCAACCGCAGTACCGCATTACAAGTCTTATCGAGAGTATGCAACAATATCACTTCTTTCTTTCAGTTTTAAAGCATTTTTATGTAGGATAAAAATCCCCCTCCCATAACAGTCACTGTTGAAGTTACTGACTACTACACTTATTATTAGGTCCTTACATATGAAATTGGGTTTTTTTACGGGAGGAATATAAAGTCTGATTTTGTAAAATAACTTTTATTAATACAAAGTATGCACCATTGTTATCTATGCACTTTTGACATCTCATAGGTTCAGTAACCCTTTACTAAAATCGAGAATTATCGGCGAGAATCAATAAACTCTTTGAAGGCGGTTTGGACTACCGCACCGGAGCCACCCTTGTTCCTGTTGATTTGTTCCGAAACTCATTTGCTCTGTGTTTGTGTTTCAGTACCCAAAATATCTTTAAAATTTCCTTTAAATATAAAATAAACAGAAATACAAGAATGACAAAAAGGTAACTGTATCCCACGAGTTCCACAACGTGTCAATGGAAATTTTTGTCACATTTTGCTTAAGCTGAAAAATATTCCATATTTCCTTCGTGACGTCGGTGATAGTGCAAAACTGCGTAACTAACAAGACAATTCCGCATAAGTTTGGCGTAGCAAACTTTACAGGGCAAGCTAAAAACAAATTATTTTTTCTTATTATTAAGAAATTGTTATTATTATTAAGCTAAAAATGAATTAGCTTATGCAGTGATATTTTATTTATTCTAAACAATATTTAGATAGAAAAATCACTTACGTTGTTTCATGTCTTATAACTTATAAGTCATTTAATAGTCAAGTAATAGTTTGGAATTGAATAAAATATTTATATAAAAACTGTTAGTAACGGGGAATAGTAGTATCAACGACGATAAGAATAGTTAAAAAGAGAAGAACGGCATTTTAGAGGCTGTAGAAGAAACTGCAGCAGAAACAGCTCAGCTTGTCTCTGTATCTTTTTGTAATCGCTCAATTATAAGAGATTGTAAGTAATTTTCTTACTGCGAAGTAACAAAAATGTAGTTCTGATTAGGTTTTGATAGGCGTTGTAGTAATAAATTGTAGTCTCCATTTTATCAAAAACATATTCGGTAATAACAATTTATTCATGTAATATAAAATAAACAAAACATGATTATTTGGGCTGAATGTAACAATAAGAAAACACAAACTTCCGATTATTTTTATAACAAAATAAGTTTAGTTTATAGAAACGCTCACAAAGGTAGATATTATTATTCATGATGGAACTAATGCAATTATTTGGCATTATTCCGGCACCAAAGATACAGAATATAGTACATGAAAACTACATAGGTGCTCTGTAACGTCTGTATGAATAGTTGATAGATTTCACTTAGAAACAGAGGCACTATTGTAGTAGTAATGTACTACAATTAAATTCTGCTAATTTCGAATTTAAGGTGTAAAGTAAATTTTGCAATGAAAATCCCTATAGGGATAGGGTAGAAATTACAGTTAAAGTTTTATTTGTACCACGTCTACAATTATTCTCTTAATATATATATATATATATATATATATATATATATATATATATATATATATATATATATATATATATATACTTTATTTTGTTGCCACTTATACAACTAAATCTAAAATATATCAATTAGTTAGAAATTCTTAGCCTACCTTAGATTATGACTATGTGTTTAATTTTAGTAAAAGAGAAAAGAATCACAGAAGAAATAGGTAAACCTCAAAACTATATTAATCTTAAACGACAATATTAAAAAGGCTTGCACATCATGTTACACAAGTCTTCACAAAATATTTAAAATTCAATCGCCTCGTGCTCTCAACAAAGGTGACATAGAACATGTGATGTGAAACAGTTTAAGCGACAAAATTAAAAATTCTTCGCTTACTCCGACGCATATTACCATAGGGCATTCAGTTTAAGTTCATATTTTGAGTAGCATAAGAGTCAATTTCTATAAACAAGCTATATGTTCGAGTTCAATCGAATACGGCTAGTGTCAAATGCGCCTTCGCATCGCCCCGTGCTGCGTCATTGAGTACCATGCGCAGGCACATCACGCGCCTTCGGCGTAACGTGTATGAGTAACACAGTCTACATCGCTTCTTTTATAGAACATTGTGTTCACCACGCAGGTGCCCGACTAGTGATGTATAATCTAATTTTGTTTGACTCGTCACTTTGTAAATTGGGCAGTAGGGACATGGGTCCAGACTTCATTCCGACTCCAAGAGTTCACTACTACACGGCATCGGTTCAGTTTAGTTGTGTTGAAGCGCGCATTGTTAACAGTCTTTCGAGTTTTCTAATTCGTAAAATAAGACATCGAAGCTGAGCACTATGCACGACACGATACGCAATCAGGTATGTATTTGGCGTTCTATCATTTTATTTTTAGCCCCGGATTTTAAAACGCGAATGTATAACGTCCATTTGCTGCGAAGTGCTACATGAACATTAGTTTGAACATCAATACGTTTATCTTTATCAGTATCCGTTTTCATATCCCCGTAATTATTTTATAATTATTTACCTATTGCTGGAAAGATAAACATCGTTTAACTTATATATTATTAATTTAAAGTTTTTTTTAATTTACAATATAATTAGTAATCGGTGTTTGCCCGGCTTTTCGAATAAGCTTGACTTAGAGGCGAATCGATTATGAAACTTCCTATACCAATTTCTTGTTTTTTTAGGAGCAAACACCATTGTATTCTACCAATAACGAGCTGAGCGTTCTAGAACTATATTGCAGCAACATGGTATCTTTACATCAATCCGAAAGTAATTATATTGTTTTCTTCTTTTCAGTGCATAATTTTTATAGCCTTTAGTAAAAACATTTCATAATCACAACCAAAACTATATACTTGTACTACGTAATTATAAATATGTATGTATATATTTTTATTATATAAATAAACAGAATGATATATAACTAAAACAAAACCGATATACACGTAAAAGTTGAGAAAAAAAACAGATGTTTTCTGTTTGGAGTATATTAAAAGAACAAAATGCTTTCATTTAATGAACCATTCATTCGAAAATTAATTTTCCCGTATAACCTTTAAATTCGATTGAATAATTAGCCCTTGAGGAATTTGAAAGCTCTACGTACATTTAGGATTAATTGCTATTTCTTAGAAATTAAAGAAAGAAAAAAAAATTCCATGAATAGTACCTTAGATCTGCCCTTTCGTACAGATTCGTTTGGGTCAATATGGTATACCCTTAGTAGTCATTAATGTTAATAATTATATGATAGAAACTTTATTATGACAAAATTATTAGCGATATAAAAAATTAAGATTTCTTGGACATTTGGTTAATCAAGTTAATAGTTTTATGACTGTGTAATATTTTCTGCGTAAATATAGTAATATTTTTTTTAATGTGAAAAGTTGCCAAGCGAGCAGACGGTTCACCTGATGTAAAGTTAATACCACCGCCCATGGACATCCGCTACACCCGAGGGTTCCGCTGACAACCTTTTGAAAATTGAGCTCCGGCCACCTCGCTCACCAGACGAAACGCGAAAGGATTAAACTTCCACTTTACGCCGGTCTTCTCTGAGGTCGTGGTACTTACCCGGAGGAGCTTTCCCATTCGTGCAACAGCCGAGGCTGCTGCGTGGCCGTAGAAAATATTAAATTGTGAAATATGATTAATTAACGACAAGAAATAACAAGCGGGCCGTTGAATTAAAATCATGTTTTACTGCTAACATTTCAATAGTTAGGTACTTATACACAGGTTTACACCAGTCTCTAATGCGAATGATGTAGAGTCATAGATAAATTTACTAGAAGTGGTAATTGCATGAATATATAAATGTGGTTGTTGAGGGTAACCGAAGATAAATAATCTTATATAAGTTATAAGTTCATTATAAATGCTTTCATTATCCATTAAATACATATTGTATATGATAATAACGTAAGGAAAGTAATAATGTTTAATAAATCGTAAAAAGAAATTACATAAAATGTTATTGTATAATGAGGAATACGACCCATAGATAAAAACTATACCTTTTTGCGTTCCATTCAGTTTAATATTTGTTGAAAATATGTTAATGTAATAGTTTAAAGTAAAAATGTCAATATTATTAGAATAGAAGCATCTAAAAATATCAGCAAAGCAATATGAAATATATATGCAATGTGGGGTTCTACGTATTAGATCAGTTAAAGAATTTCACAAATATTTACGCTAAATACCTCTACTTGTGTTACGTTAATTAGCTTTATAAGATCGGAGTGCAGTTTGAATTTCGTGCCTTATGTTATTTCTACAAATATTAAACTGAGAACTAGCAATTTTGGTGGCTTACACGAAAACCTATAAATAAAATGTAAATGATCCATTGATTTTCAAAGAACCATTTCATATACCTACATAACTTTAAAATTATTACTGTTTTTCGTATTAAGTATAAGTTATAAGAAATGCAGACAAAAGAAACCAGGTATAAAATTGAATAATAAAAGTTCCATGTACATTATTTCTTATATAAGTTATAAGAACTACTCGACTTTATTAACTTATTTTTTACTTTTACTCCGAAAAACATAATAAACTAAATAGCAAAAACATTATTAGTAGTAACTTAAATCCGATACTTAGATGGTTTTCATTAAATGTCTGTTCCATTATAAATTAACAGATATTAAATGTTTACGAAGCGCTTATCTCTTAGTTCGTCGAAAGGGATGACTATTTATAAACAAAGGTCGGTGATACTCTGTTTATTTATAAATAAATTTCTCTAAACGTGGCCAAAGCGAATTATGACGATCAGCTGCCCTAGCAGCATGAGTTGTTATCTAATTATAAGCGTTTCCTGTGCAGATTATTCAGCGAAGAATTGTATGCAGATAGATGCGTATCGCGTTGTCGACGCAATATGCATACTGTATATGTAAACTTGTTGTTAATGTTTGAGATGAAAACGAAGTAAACGGTGCTTAGAGTAGCTTTTCGAGGGTGATAATTAAAAATTTACCAGTCAGTCAGTTCCGTCCACCTCATCGTATTGGTATAAAATAAGAAAGCGCTAGTAAGACTTAACTCTCAATCATTATAACGACATATTGTATTGGCTAAGAAAAAAGCCCTTAAAACCTAAAACCGGACTTCACTGAGAAAAGGTTGAAATTTTATTTATGAATTTAAATTATTTTTAAGAGAACATGTACATTTTTAACAATGAATAACAAATAAATGTATTTGTGGGACAGGGTGGAAAATTTAAGAAATGTAATTTAAATTAAGGCGTGTATCATTATGGGAAGTAAAATAATTTCATTTCTCAAGGCTGCGAAACGTTAAGGCAATACGACGTACATATCAATGCCTATTTTTTTCTCCTTGAATGTAAGCACGAAGCAGCCATCTTAAAAAAGTCTGTAGTCTTCCTATAACTCCCGATGAGTCATGGGCGCTCGTTTATTCTAGAAATTTCTACTGCGACGCTTATGCGAATGAAATCATATCTGCACGAGGCAGTTTAATGTAAACATTTTACAATTCACGTTTATAACGACAAACAGTATAACTCGATATCCCGTCTACATGAGGTATGCACTTTTGTAAACAAAGGCTCAACCGTATATTCTTAAAGACAACTTACTATTATAATATTCACTAGTCTTGCAATTTAAGTACTTATTTGATTTGAATTAAAGTTATGGCATTTGTAATAATATGAGCGTAAAAATACAAAAAAATACATTACTCGGAGAAAAATTTCCGTAAGTTGAAATTTCACGAGATTCGTTGACAGCATTAATTTTGTAAGTACGCTGTGTTTTCACGTTCTGTCTGATTGTCTGACAGTGGCATAATCCAACGACAAATTATTTTTTTGACGTTTGCCAAGCAATTCAAGTTGAGCCGTCAATTTGCCACCACGATGAGTAATGGTTGTAAATTAATTAAAAAATTTAACTGAATGGCTGCACTTAACATATGCACTATATTTATTGGACCTTAATCACTTTTAATTTTTCGACTCTGAGTTTTGAAGTTTCATTAATAAACCTGTGACTGGAACCAGCGCGTAGGACGTGCAACCGTTATTCGTCAGTTACATTTGCTAAACGAGCATGGGTAAAAGTGGCAACGATCGTAGTGTTTTTGACTCTCTTTAGTTAATCGGTTGCGGTTTAAAGATAGGCAATAATCGTAGTCTTTTTGACTCTCATTAGCCAAAAGAGTACAGTTTAAACTAAGACGATAATTGAATCTTTTTAGATTTACCTCATTTACGAGTAACCTACATAATACATAGGATCTCATTTTTGCTAATCAAGTCAGGCCTCTCTTTTGAAATGTTTTTTTCCTTATTTGCTTTTAATCGGTTGCCATTTTTAGTCCCGGTTTCAGTTTGATGCCGTTTTATCATACGAGCAGCGAATTTGATAGTTTTACCCATATATTATAATACCAGTGAATTACAATTAAATCACTAACAATAAATAAATTACAGTTTTTCAACAAAAAAACCTACTCCAAAATATTCTACAAGCACTAAAAAAATGTAAATAATACTAAATGTAATATATCAAATCTTGAAAATCTAAGCTATAACCTAAACAAACTATAACAAAATGTAACAATTTTTGCAGTCGGGGCCATTTTTAACCACGGGTAAATATTTATGACAACAATGATGTTTAATAATAATATAGATGACGCATGTCCATACTGCGCGGCGTGTAAAAGTTGATCCGCTTCACGTTATATGACATATATAAGAGAATGTGACAGATGATATAGAAGGTATGATACAGAAAGAGATAGCAGTCGATAGTTCTACACCAATTAGTGTAATTTGAGCGCCTCATATCTTTGTATGTCATATCATTGTATGATAACCTTTGCCATTCCTGTCCTCGAGTCGACTATGTATTGCTACATGACTGCAGTATTTGTTATCTTTAGTTTCGGTTAAGAAATGTTATAAATAAGAATTTTAACACACTGGGGTAGTGATTTATAGCGGCATGTATGTACATTCGAATGACATGCTTCCGCACCGTGATTTATCGGCTGTTTACATAATCACGTCTGAATAAAGCGATTTTCTTCGATAACTTCTTGCGTTACTCGAGAGACTGGAGCAATTTCAACGAGTTGATGCGCTTTTCCGTCAATAAAGTGCGAGACGTTTGCAAAGTTGCAAAATTGCAATTTTTGTTACTAATAAGCAAAGGTAAAATTGATCATTCTTTGAATTACAGTACTTTATAGTAAGTCATTACGTTCCATACTATTCTATTCTATGTTTATGTATTTAACATACATAAAAGAATATTTTTAAATTTGTTTGAGTATTAATGGTGTAATCTCAGATACTACTAATACTGCGAAATTATTTATTAGTGTCGTTCCTGAATTAATCCAGCAACATTTTTATTAATTCATAATTATTTTTCTAGAGCGAAATCTAAATACTTCTTTTTCTTAAAAAAAAAATGCGGGAACTATTAAAGTGTTCGGAAAGAGGATGAAACATACGAAAACAGTCTTTTGGTATTTTGGTTACAGATAAAAGTTTGTACGAAATTGACCTTTCTGATATAATAATAGCGAAAGTGTTCGGTAGATATTTGGTTTTCCTTCTCTCACTCACAAAACACCAAAACTTGAAACAAAGTTTTGTCAAAGAAATAATTAGAGGCCAAGAGTAACAATTGTATCCTGAATCGAATGGTTCCCGAGGAACATGTTCATAATAATTTTGTATGTAAGATATTATATATTATTGTACATTCTGTATATGCCCATGGGAGCACGTAATATGTATTATAAATTACACATTTGAAACATTTCCTCTATTCCTTTCTAGGAAAAAAGCATCTGTTGCGCGACTCACTACACCATAAATCCGTTAAGAGGGTTTTGCCTTCCGAGAAGTAGATAACGATTTCTGTACTGAAAATTACTGTCTAACGATTGTATGAAGGAAGTGGATAAAAGGACATTGTTCTGTCTCCATACAAAGTTCGCCCCATAACTAATACCATCATTAGTAGATTACTACATATATATCACTATACTTCGGACTAGCTAATGAATTGTAATATTAAATTTATAAAAAAAGTTGCAGATTTTGAGGCTATAATCGCTTAAAAATGTGGGTTTCCACTGATTTAGTGTTGCAACGAGTATGTTATAGCATACTATTATGTTAGCGTATTAGATCTATAGCCTACTCTACTAGCTATTCAGATATTGAAGGACAAAATATAATATTATGGCTTACTAGCTATTTAGCTATATACAGAATAGGCTGAAGGCGTAACATTCAGACAGAAAGACACGTATACATAAACATAGGTCTTTACATAATTATCACATTTATGGGTTTACCTTATGTTGCCTGGGAGAAATAGTTAGACCTTTAGACTCTGTCCCTGAGACTTATTTATAGTTATCGCGAAGCAAGTCGCTCCTGGAAATTGTATGCGCTTGAATTGGAATGGGAAATTGTTGGAAATGAGTTTTAGTCACAGAATATTCCAACTTTTACCGAACCAGTCTGTGGTAGGGCAACGCAGCAATCTTTGTTGTTGCACGAATGGGTAGGCCCGTTCGGGGAAGTGGTCTTTGTTTCATTTTGCAAGTGAGGTAACCGAAGCCAACTTTATTAAATGGTAGCAACGGATCTGCGACCATACTGGTTTTGCGAATGTCCATGGGCAACCGTAATCACTTAACATCAAGTGAAACGGAAGCGCACTTACCACCTTCTCACATTAAAAAAGCCACACTCAGAATGTCAGCTTCAATTGATGAAGTAAAGTTTCTTAGAAGCATTATAGAAACACGAAATTGGAGTGAAATAAAAAAAGAATTAAGTTTTTGTTTACTATTCTATTACTATATATATATGTATAGTAATGTGATTTTGCCTTATTTTTTTCTGATTCAGTAACGGCAAAATAGAATTGATATGAGTAAAGCTTTGTTTTTCCTTTTGGTGCCCAACGCATCGCTAAACATTTAAAATAGGCGCTTAAAAATATAACCAATTTGTGAACTAGAATAGAAGCGCCACGTGGGGGCGGCATCGCATTAACACGCTCACGTTGGCCTGCTCATGTTCTCTATGTCATCATCGACTCAAAATGCGATTCTCAATTTTTTTCAAAAATGTATTTATAGCAATATATGTAAGTAGGGACCAAAATTTTTCTACAATAATCCAAAAATTGCTTCTGTCACAGTAAAAAACAATACAAAAGTATTCCATACTTTTCTATTGTTTTTTCGAAAAAACAGTCAAATAACTAAAGTATCGTTTTCTTATTCTGTGTGTATTTCCATTTCAGCTGTGGCCATGTTATGAACTGGTGTCACGGTCACGAATCTTTTGTTACAAGTGTGAGCTTTCCATTTATCGCATTTTTTACGTGTAAATCGTTATCTCACGTTTGTGTCATTTCATCATATTAAACAAACTAGTCATCGTCTATTGGTCGAAATTCGACCATAATTAATTATACCTACCGTGTAGTGTGCAATGTATTTTTTATTGATTTGATATTAGAAATAGAGCCGCGTTGGTCTCGCGCGTGCTACATAATAACCTAAGAAAATTAAGAAAATAAAGCTCTTAAGGCATTAAGAAAAATAAAGCTCTTAAGGCACAGACTTCTATTATATAAGGCCTGTGTATGGTGAATTATGTCCTATGCATGCGTGACTTTTGCCCACACAAACCAAGTTGCAAATAGTGCAAAATAAATTCATCCACCGCGTGACCAGAGCGCAATTGTATCAACGCAACCTCGACGTTAGTTACTGCAGACTCCCGACGATTCGCGAACATTTTAAAATTCTCACCAAACGATTGTATATAGTAATTGCAGAAATTCTCTTACCCGCTGAATATACATATAAAATTTCAACAAAATCTGTCAATTTGGAGGAGTACAAACACTAAACCCGTGGCACAAGAATTTTATGTATTAGATATTACGTCAGTAAAATGCCGATAGGACTGCATCAGTCTTTATATCAGACTTTATATAAAGATACCCAATTTAACGGAATTTCAGTTAAAATTATATACTAAGATGTTCGATTAACAAGATATTTGAAAGGGGCCATTACGTCCGTTTCGAAATGTTAACCCTTTCTTCTTTCTTTTGTATATTACTTTTATAAATTCGCATATAATAGTCATGTGTGTATTCATTTTCTTAAAAAGGTATATTAATAAACTTCCACGCCACCCACGGAGCGTGGATTTTGTAGCTGTCCAAACTTTCGTCATCACACTACACACATACGGTTTTGTGTATATGCGACTGTACCAACCAATTCATAAACGCATGTCAAGCCAATGTTTTTCTAATATTTCTATACTTATTATTTTTCTTTGATGATAATGTATAGAATTATATAAAAAACAAGAGATTTGTAGTTTCTCCTTACTGTCCGCCCTTAATACCCAGAACATAATTTAATGTCCAAGTCCTTACATCATTTCATCTTGAGGAAAATTATATTTAAACTGAACCAATGAGTTATTACATTAATCGAATGCCGTCATAACGACAAAAAAATATATTACTCTTTTTATTCTGGCTAGATAATATGTATCTGCCAAATAAACTGAAGCAGAAGATTAGCTATATTATTAGCATATAGGTAGAATAAATAATGATAATCTAGTATTAAATAGATTGTGTATAAATCGTGAAGCTAGTTAAGCTCGTGGAAACTGTCTTTGCTGTATGTAATAAATTTTTAAAAAGTACGCATACAGCATGATTAAAACTCGTAAACTCTCAGATCATACTCTTAAACTCATGGAACCAAGACGTGAGATTCGGCTAGAGTTTGTTAGTCTCGAGAACGGCAGGACCGATTTGGCTAATTTTGGTTTTGAAATGTTTGTGGCAGCCCAGGGAAGGTTTAAACGATGAGAAGTTATGGAAAAATCGAAATAGCAAGAATTTTATTTTCCCATACAAACCTGTAGGTACCTGTCAACCTGTCAACTGTGTCTGTGTAACCTGCTGTCAAACACTTTAAGCGTGCGATCCGATGCCTCTAGAAAATTTGTATGGCATAACAACGTTTGCCGAGTCAGCTAGTAGATATATATATATATATATATATATATATACATTTAATCTCATCAGGATAGTTCTACGCCAGAGCCATAGATAGGATGACCTGATGTTGTTCTTCAAAAAAGGCGATTACCTTCACTGCTAGCCTTAATGAGGAAGCTTATCAAGTTAGTAGAGTTCACAATGAAGATATCCGCAATAGAACAAAGATAATCGACATAGCTCAGAAGATCACACCCTCAAAATCCGACACCTCCTTGGGACAGCTAGTCGCCCTCCCAGTGGTAAAACAGGTTGCCGGATTCGAGGAATATCGTGTCCTCCCCCTGTCTTCGGACTTCAGATAATCCTATTATATCCCAACGCAGCCTGTTCACCTCTTCTTCCAGCTCTGTAATCTTCTCGTCAGTCCTCAATGTTCTTGCGTTGTATGTTGCCAGGTCCAGTTGCCGTCATTGGTAGCTGAATCCTAGCCGGAGATTCTTAGCACCCCCTGCCCTGCTGTTACCATGACCTCTACCGCAGCCAGGAATAGCAGGGCCGCCGGGTACTGCACATTTCACACATCATGAGCGGGGTTTTGCCATAGTTGCGACGCCTGGCAAGCGGGTTGGCAATCGCAGTTCCTCCAGACTCCTCGCAACTTTAACGCTGCTGCCCGTTATTAGCCTGGATATTTAGGTTCTGGAGAGTCGAGATGGTTACTCCTACCGATAGGGACGAAGAGAAAACCGAATGCCTGGCCGACAGTCTAGAGTTTCAATGCTCCCTTAGTCTGCTTCCGATCAACCCCGAACACCTCCGTAAGGTGAACGAAGAGGTTGAAAGGAAAGCTTTAGAGCCAATTCGCGATCCCGTTCCCCCGGTCACGCGCTCCGAACTAGTAGACACCATCAAAAAACTACGTCCACGTAAAGCACCAGGCTCAGATGGTATCACCAATAAGGTGACCAAACTCCTCCCTACTAGCATCCTTCAGATACTCGTATTAATTTACAACGCGGCTATTACCGAAGGCTTCTTCCCGTCTGAGTGGAAGAGAGTTCCTCAAACCCTCTAAACCGGCCACTCTCCCAACCTCATATCGCCCAATAAGTCTTGTCATAACATTTGGGAACGTCTTTGAAAGACTAATACTAGCCCGCTTAAGATCCCTTATGGACACCAAAGGGCTCCCCATCCCAGTTGTTTTGGTTTTGATTCAGAGCCAAACATTCATGTACCCACCAAGTGCACCGCATCACGGAGCACATTCTAACTAAATGCCAACGCGGACTCAACAAGGGAGCACTCTTCCTGGACGTGGCAAAGGCGTTCGATAAAGTCTGTTCGGTAAAGTACGGAGTGCCCGACCGTCTCGTATGCATAATATGAGACTTTCTAAGTAATCGGACCTTTCGCTATAGCGTCGAGAGCGTGTTTTCGACATCGGGCGGCCTTCGTACTCGGTCGCATCCGCTCCTTAATAAAACGTCAAAAATGTCCCCATAACGCGTAATAATAACACACTGAGGTTCAGGCTAGGCGCACCGTGCGCCAGGCCACCTCAAGCCCGTCGGAACTGTGAAGGCCCCTAAGGCCTAAAAAACAATCCAGCCCAAAAAAAAGAGATGGTTATCCCGCCATCTATCGGTGGCCACCCGATGTTTGTGGCTTGTCCCTTAGTCGCCTCTTAATTATAGTTAACTATACGTTCATCCAATTCAGCGATTACTTTTTTAAGTTGATAATACTTTTTTTATTTATGAACCAATTTGAATAAAACTGACACTAAATGTTAGGTAAAGTATTATAATGTATTAGTGAAAGTTGCACCCAAATCAGTTAAGCCGACAATTTTAACAACCATTGTTTTGGGTTCTATTGCGTTCATAAAGGGGGATCTTTAATAATAGTTTTTCTCAAATATCCTCCATGTACAGACAAACACAAGTTACATTTTCATTATATGTAGGTATAGATATTTTTATCTGTCTGAATTTTTCGCTTTCACCCTATTCCACGCGGACGTAATCGCGGGCGACAGCTAGTTAAATATATTTGTGTCGTGAAAAACCAAAAACGCGAGCGTTTTTGGTAATAATATATAATAAAATACACAAGAATAATAAGCAATCATGATATTAATTTTAATAGGTTTAATTTTAATACGTTTAATATAATAGATACTAACCTGTTTTCATTAATTGTAGTAAAGCGCATCAGGCATTGGTATATTACTTTTAAAGAAATGCAACATTAAACTTTCTGGTTAGTCTGAATTTAATTGGCTTCGAGTTTTTTCATAGACAAAAACTGTGTGAATAAATTCTTACATAGCCCTAATGATCTGATAACCAATTACAGATGTTTTTGTCAAGCAAGAACCAATAAAGTATGATTATCATCATCAGCCGCAAGACATCCACTGTTGAACATAGACCTCACCCTCAGAACACCACAACGAACGACACTTTTTCATGAATTATAAAGTATGCCGTAAATTGGTTTTCAGTTGGATCAAGATGGGTACGTGGTGCTGGAAGATTTCCTTCTGCCCACGGAGTGCGACGAGTTAGTCGCTGTAGCGACGGACTTCACTAAGGAAGTTGCCGATACAAACCCGAAGCCAATATTTTCAACTGTCGATGCCGATCAGTTGGTAATTTTTATTTATTTATTTATAAATACTTGTGGCAACCCACACATATAATCCAGACATACATAAAAACATTACTCAATTCCTATATATCTTCATTCGTTATTTTTTATAGTTTGTATTCTTAACTGTCTTAATCATGAATATTGCTCGCATTACATTGTAGTCTCATTTCGAAAAAAAAAATTGAAGTAGTTCTAAAGATTTTAGAAGCCAAAAGAGTAAATTGATCCAGGCTACATATGAACTACAAAGAAAGGAATTTTTACTTTTTTTAACACAAACGTAAGAATTTAACTTATGAAGGCTTGAAAAAATTTAACAATTTTAAATTTAAGTATAATTCCTTTTTTACAATGGCAGAGACATTTATTATAATTCACCAGTTACCAAATGACTAAGAAGTGATCATGACCAACCAAATTAATATACAATTTATTTATTTAAAATATTATATATATATATATTTACAATATTAAATCTTACTTATTACATATTATCTAATGAACTTACTCCACGCGGCATGGTGCCAAGAACACTAGCTGCATTTCCTCGCTCGCAAACCTAGGATGTAAACCTTTCGAAAACTTCGATGTACGGGGACAAAACGGACCCAGGGTTTCAACAGCAAAGGGCACAAATGAATTTAAGACTCATACTTGCGCCTCTTACTTACATATTAGTTACCAAATTAGATATTACCTATTACTAGTGGTCGAAATGCGACCATAATTAATTATACTTGGTAGTGTGTGTAATTTTTTTTATTGATTTAATGTATTTTTATGCATAATTTTAAAAATATTAGAATTCTGTACTCATCCTCTATATAAACTATAAGTGTGGGAAATTACATACTGCTCCGTCCGCCCAATTTTCGCAAAAAGGGGTACAAAGTTTTTGCTTCACGTATTATAATGTATGTACAGGTGTTTTTTTTTTATTTCCAGCAACTCAAAGACAAATACTTCGTCGACAGTAGCGACAAAATAAGCTTTTTTTTTGAAGCGGAAGCCGTTGATGCCAACGGCGACCTTAAAGTTGATCCTAGCGTTTCATTAAACAAGGTAAGTGCAGTACCTAAGTCAAGACGGAGGGAACTTCGTGTAGTAGCATAGTTTTCAACTTTATTCAGCTCAGTAGAAGGCGAAAACTTCGACATTCCTGTACTGAAAAGCGAGACCTAACTTTATAGGTTTTCTAAGAAGAAGTTTTCTAAGAAGTATTTCGAATCCAACTTATTAAATTGCCGTTTCGTACGAAATACGTGGGGTACACTAAAAGTTTCCGGAATAAATAAGAAAAATGTATAATAAATTTATTGTTTCTCCAAATATTCTCCCTTTGCTTAAATGCACTTTTTCATACGATTAAAACATTTGTGCCACCCGTCCGTGGTGACCTCATAAACGTGTTTTTCATACTCTTAGACAGGCTTTTCCGATGATGAAAATCGTTGACCGCGTAACTGGTTTTTAATTTTTGGGTACAAAAAAGTCCCAAGGTACCAGGTCGAGAATGTATGCAGGATGGCTGATTAGATCTACGTTTTTCACCTTCAAAAAATCGTTTTTCTGTCTGGCCGTGTAGAAACTACCATTATCGTGGTGCAAGATAATACAGCATTTTCGGTTATTTTTACGCAGTTCGTCAATAATATCCGGCCAAAAATTGATCCTGTACTAATCACTAGTATAACAATCAATAGTATAACAGCGCGCCGCTTTGGTTTCATTGGTAATCATCTTTAAAGCCCCATATGCTCGATTGCTGCTTTGTTTCGGGATCCCTATGTTTTGGGATTACTTTGTCTCACAGCAAATTTGACGCCCCTTCTTTCAAACTGGTAAGTATGGCATTGCACCAAGTGACGTGGTCGGGTAAATTGTGAGGGATCCACCTCGAGCACAGCTTTCTCACATCCAAATGTTTGTGTAGAATTGATTGTATTTCACTCCAACCTTTGTCTAAGGATGCCCGTATCTCATGGTAGGTCATATGCCTGTCTGTTACAATCATACGGCGCACAGCATCGATGTATTTGTTGTTCACAGCGGTAGACGGGCGACCATCGCGAGATTCGTCACTGAGACTTGTCGCGCTTGACTTTCTAAATCATCTAATAGTCGTCTGGCATGGTGTTTGATAGCCAAAAACAGATTGATGCCGAGCGAGGCTCTACTGCACTGTCAATTCAGTACAGTCACTGAAATTACACTTAAAATTACAGAAAATAATACTACGCCAAAGGGCATTGTCCACTTTGTATGGGGGTTTTGGCTTAGAGTGAACAGTCACTGAGAATATAAACGATGTGTAGAATTAGTAGATTTATTCAGAAGGAATTAGAAAAATAATAAAGTTTTGTGTCCCGGTGTTTTTTAATTTTTTTAATAAACTTAAACAGGGCTTTGAAATATAATATTGAATTCATTCATTTCATATCTTTTTATTAATCAGATTCATAAGTTAATATAATGTTATCTAAGAACTGGGCAGGTGGATTTACAGACTCTTGGTATCTTGCCCAGCTCAAATTAAATAACAGTCATTATGACTGTTATTTAGTTTGAGAGCCACCATGCAGTTGCAAAAATATTGTTTTATACTACCTGTCTGTTATATTATTTTCATATAAGATATAAATATAATATATTTTTCTGCTGATACACAACAACATACATTCACAATACCTACGAATAAAGCAAATGACTTTTGTCAAAATAAGAGTCACAACTCAAAAGTATTGCCTAGTGTTGCCATAAAAATCGTAATCAATGAACAATTTTTTCTTCTATGATTCTGGCATTTTGTTATCCTTTATGCCAATGACAAGTAAAATAATGAACAATTGCAATTGAAGTTGATGGAAATAATACAATATTAACTTTAATTCCTTATAAATATATATGTATAAAAATGCAGTGCCACATGATTTCGTGACTTATGCACTTTCGATTAATTATTTTTACCACAAATAAAATCGAAGTAAATAAATGAGAATAAATATATATTATTTTGCTTGATTAAAAAATTGAATAGTCATAGATGTGATTGAGATTTTTATACTGGCAAGGTAATATTTTAAAATGTCGACAAGACTGTGTATATAAATCAATATAACCACTCATTATTGGATGTTTTTATCAGTTTGAATCGATACAACCGAAAAATACAAATATTCATGTTTTATTCAGGGAGATTTTTTGGTATATGTGTTTTTATCTAAGAATTCTGTTCACGCGAAGCCAAAAATGGACAATGTCCTTCACCGAGTTAAATTTATGTTAATGTAGACACGCAATTTTTAAAATGGCGCCACAATGCAAAAACAATTGACAGTCAAAAGAAACAAACTGCATTGAACAGGCAAAGAATTCCAGTTTAAAATGTTGTCGTTACTATTAAACATATTGTTTATGTAAGTGGTCAGTTCCCGAAACTTTTAGTGTGACCTATGTAAATTAAAGTAATTAAAATTATTTTTATCAATGAACAAACCAAGCCATTTTATGAATGTAGAACCCTGATGTTTGAAAAAAATACTTATTTCAAAACTTATATCTCGAAGTATTGGCGATTACTCAATTCAATTAAGAGATATCAATATTTACGATTTTTTGCCTATTGCAGGTGGGTCACGCACTGCACTTTTTGCACCCGATCTTCAGATGTTACACATACAGCGAACGCGTCAAACGAGTCTGCAAGGAACTTGGCTTGGTAAAGCCGTCTGTAGTGCAAAGCATGTATATTTACAAAAATCCCGGAATTGGAAGTGAAGGTAGTTCAACAGATTAAAATTATGAACGCTCTAAACTCTAAACGAATTCTACCATTAATAGTCCTGATGCCCCTAAAAGCGACGCTACACAGTAACAATTGGTTACAAAGTGCTTTATAGATAACGCGACGCCGATGTCACATCTAATTTCGTTGGAATTTATAATAAATTTAAATTAATTATAGTATTTAAATAAAATTGTCGGACTTGGTGCATTTGCATGTTCATTATATTACACGATAAATAATTATTTAAATAATGAGAATTATAACAATGTTAATAGTTTTTCTAAACCTCACATTTTGGTAAACTTTTTGTTCCTATGTTCAATTCACTATTAGTAAATATTTTAATTCCAAATGGCATACTAAGTGCGAATTCAATGACACAAAAACATGTAATGAGGGCACATGACGTAGGCGAAGAGTTGCCAGTATCAGGTGGGAGAAATTGGGAGCGAGAGAGAGTAAAAGTTTTGAGGATACAATTATAGCTCTGTGTGAAAGAGATAGCACCATGTCATGTACTGCTGCAAGAAATTATTAAAATAATAGTCTTCGGTTGCAAAACGAAATATAATAATATTTACCATATTATTACCTACATGTTTAATGTTGTAAATGTCAAACATGTTATAAGGATTTATGGCAGGAAATGTGCGGAATGCCATTAAATAAAACTCACAAATGTGCTCACTGTTAATTGTATTTACATCAGAAGAACTTTAGATGTGTTCACAATATTTTCACCCTTAAAATAATGTTACTGTTAATAAAGACAAGTCGACCGTTGTGTTCTGAGCAGCGAGTGTAGAGGCAGAGGGAAGTCCCTGGTCGCCGACCAATCAGAGGCGACTCGGTTGCAAAGCGCGAGTCGCGCGCTTTTGCGCGCTAAGTTTAAAATAGACGTGGCGGTTGTTTTCATCCGCCACATCACCCCCTTAGGCAGAAAATTAGCCCATCCAAAAAATAAAAACTAAACATGCAATAAATTCTTAACCTAAATATAAAAAAGAAAAAAAAACAACATGCTTATAATCTAATTATGAGAATGATGAATGGAAGAGCATTTAAAGTAAATTACAGGTTCAAACGGTCTTTAAAACGGAAGCTACGACCTGAACGGGTAGTGTAAGGAGGTGGTGCGGAGTGTTTAATACAAGCAGGAGGCGCAGCTGGGACAACTGGAGTTGCAGCTGGAGTAGGCAAAGCAGGTGAGTTAGCAGTTCGAACTCCAGGTGCTGACGGTACCGAATTGTCCGTTGACAATTCGGTACCGTCAGCATGAAATATATAAATAAAATCATAAAACCGGCATGTATGCCGGTTTTACACGGTCAAGACTCACTTGCGTGTTTCTGTCACCAACAGTGATCGTTATTGTCTTCTCCGTTCTAGACACTACCTTATGAGGTCTACTGTAGGGCGGCTTGAGAGAAGGTCTGACTGTGTCATCTCTCAAGAAGACGTGTGTAGCAGTCAAGAGGTCCTTCGAAACGAAGACTGGCTGCTGACCATGGCAGGAGGCAAGGTGTTGGCCTCAGTCGTGCCATCTGCAGGCGGAGTTGAGTGGCGAAGTTGGTTAAGTCCTCGACGCGATCTGGAGCTGGAGAAGGAGCAATGAGTTCACCGGGCAAGCGCAGGGGTTCCCCGTAAACAAGCTGGGCTGGTGAGCATTGCAGGTCCTCTTTGAGAGCTGCGCGCATGCCGAGTAGGACCACAGGCAGCGACTTGTGCCATGTTTCCTCGTGGCACATCAAAGCGGCTTTAAGTTGCCTGTGCATGCGTTCGACGAGGCCGTTCACGCACGGGTGGTAACTTGTGATGCGAACGCGTTTGCTGCCACACATCTGCATGAGGGTCTGAAAAAGAGACGACTCGAATTGACGACCCTGGTCGGTCGTCACGATGGTGGGCAGGCCGAAACGAGCGATCCAACCTCTAAAAAAGGTTTCTGCGCCCTCCTTCGCCGTCATGTTGACCATTGGCCAAGCCTCTGGCCACCGAGTAAATCTGTCGACAGCCGTCAGACAGTACTGGAATCCCTTACTGGAAGGGAGAGGACCAATGATGTCAATATGCACGTGGTAAAATCGTGCGGTTGGTGCAGAAAAATTACCAAGAGGAGTCAATGTATGCCGAGAAATCTTGCTGCGTTGACAAGCAGTACAAGCACGAGACCATTTGTAGCAGTCTTTGTGTATATTCGGCCACACAAAACGCTCAGCTACCATGCGTGCGGTTGCCCGCGCGCCGGGGTGGTTGAGATTGTGAATTTTGTCATAGTAAGAACGGCGAAAAGAAGATGTAAGAAATGGACGAGGTTTACCCGTGGAGACGTCACAGAAAATTTCAACGTCGGAACCAGGAACCAATACTTTTTCTAGTTTTAGGGACGAGTTGGTTTGCATCCTCTGCAGTTCGTCGTCAGTTGCCTGTTCCGCAGCGAGAGCAGCGAAGTCATCGAGTATATGGACGGCTTCCACACGTGACATAGCGTCAGCAACGACGATTTCTTTCCCATGTACATGAACGATGTCAGTTGTAAACTGGGATATAAAAGAAAGCTGGTTGAGCTGGACGGGTGGAAGCTTCTCTCGTTTTTGTGAAAAGGCGTACGTTAACGGTTTATGATCCTTGTATATAACCACATGTTGAGCTTCCATGATATGGCGAAAATGATGGACAGCGTCGTAAATCGCTAGCAGCTCCCTGTAGTAGGCGGGCCAGGTTTTGAGCTTCTTGCTAAAGAAGGCGAGAGGCTGCCAGGAGTCATCAACGAGCTGTTGTAAACAAGCGCCAACATGGGTGGACGAAGCATCGGTGAATAAACCAAGTTTAGCGTCGGGTACAGGGTGGGCAAGAAGCGTCGCATTCGCAAGATTGTCCTTGCATTTCTGGAACGCGGTGTGGAGCTTCGGTGTCCACGGAACTGATTGCGACCCTTTAAGCTGACCCGACACGTAACTGTCTATTAACGGCGCTTGGAGTTCTGCAGGATGTGGCAGAAAGCGGCGGTAAAAATTCACCATACCGAGGAATCTGCGGAGGCCTTCAACTGTTTTAGGTGGAGAGAAATTCCGCAGGGCTTCGATGCGCTCAGGAGGCGGACAAGTACCCGATTTGCTAACCTTGTATCCGAGAAAAGTTACTTCATCTGCGCCAAGCACACATTTCGATGGGTTGACAACAACACCGTATTGCGATAAGCACTTGAATAGAGCGCGAAGATGGTCAACATGGTCCTCGGGGGTCTTTGAGAAAACGAGTATGTCATCGAGATAGGGAAACACGAAGTCTAGGCCATTGGTTACCTCATCGATGAAGCGCTGGAAGGTTTGTCCAGCATTGCGCAAACCAAAAGACATAAAACAAAATTCGTACGAACCGAAAGGTGTAATAATGGCAGTTTTGCTTATATCTTCAGGTGCGACAGGGATTTGTTGGTAGGCTTTAACCAGATCTGTTTTGCTAAAGATCGTACAGTCGGCTAGGTTGCTACCAAAGGTCCGTCTGTGGTCAAAACGTGGTGGACGGTGTTGTGCTTCGCAACGCGGGGAAATCCGGGTGGTCTCGTCAGTTCTGGAAACTCCTGTAATATTTTGGAGAAAACGGAATTGTCAGTAATGATGGTTTTTACGCTGGATTGATTAATAGCTACCACAGTGGCAGTGACGGAAATATTTGTAACGCCGTATACTAATCGTCGCTTGGAACAGTCTGGCAACAGATTGTAATAAGCGAGGAAGTCAGCTCCGATTATGGAAGTACCAACATCTGCTATAACAAAGTTCCATCTAAATTCTCGACGGAGTCCAAAGTTGAGACGAAGGATATGGAAGCCGTATGTCTTAATTATGCTCCCGTTAGCAGCGCGGACATCGAATCCAGAAGCTCTGGAGGGACCGCGAAGAAGTCGGCGGGGAAAGCAGCAAATATCCGATCCGGTATCGATAAGAAATCGATGACCCGACTCGGTATCTTAAATGAACAAACGGCGGCTAGTACTAAGATCACAATCAGACGCCGCTACTGATTGTTCAGGCCGTTTCCCGTCTGATCGGGTTTCCATGTGTCAGTTCGTCAAGGCGTTTCGTAAATTGGCCGCAGAAGCAGAATTAGCTGAAGCGCTTTTACCAGGGGCAACGTCAACAATACCGTCAGCTAGCTCAGCAAGCTTGCTCAATGGTAAGTCCTGATGAGCCATCAGGATGCGCTGGACGTCAATGGGCAGGTGACGCATCCATAACTCGCGTACAATGCCATCGTCTCCTTTTCCTGCCAAAGACTGCAGGTGACGAAGAAAAGAAGAAGGCTTGCGGTCGCCCATCTGCTCTTCGCCTAGAAGTTGGCGAATGCGTTACTCTCTGGAAACTGAAAATCGTTTGATCTACTCGGTTTTCAAGTTTTCATACTTGTCATCTGCTGGAGGATGAGCAATGACGTCTTCCACCTCGTCAGCCACATCAGGTTCCAGCTTTAAAAGTAAATCCTTGGTAATCCTTGGTAATGCCTGCGACTTCGAACTGTGCTTCAGCCTGTGCGAACCAAATTGCTGGTTTGTCGGGCCAAAACGGAGACAACTTAACACTGACTGCTCCTACATTTTGTTCAGTGTTACTACCTGCTTGGTTGACACATAATCTAGCAACCTGCCGTTTAAGCTCTTCAATCTGTTGCTTTAATTCCTCTTCCATTATTAAAAAAATAATAATGCACTAAACAATATTATAATAAAAGGTAACTTGCAAAATAATAGTCAAATAATGCACAAAACATTCAACAACAAATTAAATTTCGATTATAAAACCAACCGAATAAAATTAAAATAAAATATTTACTAATATACAACAACTTGTAAAATATTGGCAAACAATGAACAAAAACATACAATTATACCCAAGGACATATGGTGTCAAACAAACAAAACATATACAAACAAAAAAAAATGCAAAGAAAAATGAAATTAAAATTTCTAATAATTTCCTACCCAGCAATGCAAGTATTAAAATTTCCAATGGCAGTTAATGAGTTAGATGGAAAGTAATTTAAAAAAGTTAAAAGATACTATTTAGCACAGGTAGGTTAGTTATAAAAGTTATTGTAAAGTATACTATATATTAGTCCAGTTATATTAGTCCAAAAGTTGTTATAAAACACCAAAACCAAACAAAAAATGTTAAATATGTTATAAACAAAAATTATAAACATAAAGTATAACACACAAAATAAAATAAATGAGAAATATCATAGTATTATATGCTAGAGCCAAGAAAATAAAAGTTAAATTTAAATTGTCCATTCAAATGTGGCAAGGTCTGGGGAAAATGGGAGAAAAAGTTCCTTCACCGTTCACCGCAGAAAGTTTATAAAGGGAAAATGCTTGTAAAAAGTCCTGGATTACACTGACACTTGTTAGAAAGTTAGTTATTGTTTGTAATTAGTTAGCACTGTGAAAATGTTAGAAGGAGAACGGGCAGGGCAAGAAAGTAGCTCGTGCCGCTACCGGAACGTACCTCAGATGAAGTGTACAAATATTTTATAAGGGCAGAACAATATGGACAAGATATCTATGTAATATTATTGTTTCAGTTATACCGCATCAAGACTCGACGTATTTGCACACTGAACCGATTGTGCCCATCGGGTTTTGGATCGCCCTGCAGGACGCGTGCTTGTCCAATGGCTGCCTCTGGATCGCCAGAGGCTCCCACAAGTCGGGAGTCCACAGACGCCTCGTCCGGAACCCGGACACAGAGTCCAAACAGGCACTCATCTACGACAGACCCGCGCCGCATTACCCACAGTCAAGTTTCACCGCTGTGCCCGTCCGTAAAGGTACAATTCCGTTTCCTCCTCGCAATAAACTCCAACCGCAGTAGTCAAGCGCTGGCCGGTTATTGATTAGTAGAAAGGAGTAAACATCTGTGACACACAAAAGCACAATTTACATCTACCCGGGACGATCCCTTGTAGAGCACCGACATTTTGTCTCGTAATGGGTATGAATCTACCAACCAGTGTCATTGGCGAGTGGCAAGGCAGTCAAAATTATACTATTATTAATTATTACATAAGGTTGTAATAGTACGTTTTACATTTTTATAATAATAGTTATTTTTTATGAAATACTATAAAAGCCTTTCTGACAATGTAACTACAAATACGAATAGACAACCTTATGTAGTTCGGACTCGGACTGTCAATTGGGCGTCACAATTTCAAAAGTTCCGTTCGTAGGATTATTTAGTGCAGTTGAAAGCACCGTTTTATATATACACCGTTTTATGTACATGATGGACTCCAAGACCTAAAAGACGAGGCAATAACAGCAGCACTAGCATTGGATAGCATAAAATCTCTCTGTACAAAATATATAGAAAAAGTACGGAAAAGATTATCGCCGCTGTGGGTATCGAACCCACGTCTTCGGCATTAGCGGCCTGACGCTCTAGCCACTGAGCTAAACGGCTGATTGCCACATACAAACTTAAATTTGAAGCAATGCTTGGCGCATCCATTGTTATATCGTTTCCAGCATACAAACAATTTCGAATATCGTTTTACAACGATAATTCATCGGCCTGTCTGTTTTGTTACTTGCTAATCTATTTATGATTTGCCACATTTTTGAAGGATTTCTCTGACAAGTTGCGAAAGCCTTAAAATAATATTGCTTTTTAGTAGTTTGGATGTTTATGTTATTAATTTTTCTTTTGCGTATGAAATCCTGTCTCAATTGATCATCATGCGGTCTTTGTTTTAGTTTATGCCACAGATCGTTTCCCTTATTTATTAATATTATTAGGTCTTTATTTATCCAGTCGTTGCAGGGAGGATTTAATCTTTTGGTCTTCTGAATTTTGTTTTTTTTTTTTTTTCAATAGTTTGTACTAGGGTAGATCACTGTAGTCCTTAAACTTTTTGGAGATAAGAATTTCTTTAATATAATTCAATAGGTTTCCATAGTTAATTGTTTTATATTGGACTCTTCTAACTGGTTCGGATTTTAATCTATTTATTTCGAGGTAAATCTGTTTGTGGTCAGAAAATGAGGATTCAATGATTGACATCTGGAATGTTGACCCGTAGATTTGTACATGCATGATCTATGATTGTTCTGGTAGAATCCGTTACACAGTTGCAGTATTCTGCGTTAATCTTATTTAATAATTTATTGTTTTCATGTAGCATTTCTTTATATTCTTTTACATAGATTTCATTTTTATTAAGTATAACCAAATTTGTGTCGCCAAAGACTACAATACGTTCTCTTCGTTTGATCTGATCATTATACTTTTCGAGAAATTTTTTTTGTGCTTTCTGACGGTGGTTTGTATATTGCTCCTATATCTAAGAAAAGTGTGTTTATGTGTACCCATAGAAAGTGGATCTTCGTAATTTTCTTCAAGAAATTCGTTATTTATGCTGTTGTGAATAAAAGTTGATACTCCGCCACCTTTGGAGTCTTTCCTATAGTTGTAGTAATGAGTATAATTTGGTATTTTTACTAGTCTTTGAGCCTGGATTTCGTTTTTTATCCAAGTGTCCGTGAAGATTACAACATGAATAATTGCTTGGAATGATTCTATGACACATCTCAATTCGTCAAGTTTGCCGCGTTTAACTAAGCTGCAGGCATTGGTATATAGAAATTTAATCGTTTTGCCATTTATTTTCATATTTTCATTATTAGTGTGCACTTCATGAATTGTTTTATAATTTTATTGGTGCTGGCACCGGGGATCGAACTCCGGTTGGTCCAGTATATTGAATTAAAGGCGAGCGCCCGGACGCTGAGCTATCACGGCTCTATAGTCATTATTCAATACATTATTACCTTTAAAACTAATCTTAGAAATCAAATACAATCAATAGGCCTAAAAAGTCCAATAACTTAACCTTCTGCTACCTTATATATGTAAGTTATAATACATAATGGACAGTTTTTGACGTTGAAACCATTAAAATATCATATCATCATCATGTATCATCACATATCATCAGATGAAGTTGGATTTCTTTCTAAGTTACTTTTCTTTTTAAAGTTCTATAGAGACTGGGAAGAGAAGAAATCTTCGCATATTATTTCGAACTTTGTGGATGTTGCGACAGCAAGTCAAAGTTATCTTTACAGTTGGAGCAATATAAATTAACCTTTGAAAGAAGCCCTGGAACGTTTTTAACCGCACTACATGACACAAAGCTGCGCAATAGAGCAACAACTGGCTATAAATCTTTTAAACTTTAGCAAAGTGACTGAAGATTAATTCCCAAATCATAATTTATGATTTTTGCACATCAATATTTCTAAAACGAATCTTCCATTAGTGCAAGATCATAAGATTTGGTAATCTAATCACAAGATACTATTAAGCCCAATCATCACCATTCATGATCATTCCCTAGATTAACAAATCCACTACCTTACTAACACTATAAAATCCAAAAATGTAGTACAAATGTAAATCAGGTAGGTACATTTCAATTAAATTTCTTGTTTTGCAGGCACTTGCATCATATTACATGGGAACGTGGTTCACAAAAGCGCTCACAACAAATCAGAGAACAGTCGCCATGCATACACCTTCCATGTGATTGAAAAACAAGGGAACGTCTACTCGCCCGATAATTGGCTGCAAGAGGGTCCGGAAGCCCCTTTCCTGGACCTTTATACGACTCCTAATGTTATCTAACTTTTTGAAGTCGAGATCTCCTCCTAATGTTATTTCAGTACTTTAAGACAAAGCTTCAATATACAAGAACATAACCGTACCAACATATATGATATTATGGTATGAGTCAGGAAGACTTTTCACGAGCGAAATGACCTATAAAGCACATGCTTATGTTATATGTCAACACTGAATGTGGTCGAGTTTTTAATCGTTTTTGTTATTTGACAATAAGATAATTCCTTACATCCTGTTTTATCCCCAAGGACTTACATTCCGTTAAAATATGATGTGACATCCATCCATCCAAATTTATCTAATTTAACAATGTAAGATTTCGTAGGAGTAAGAGTAAGTACAAAATTTATACCCGGTGAAATTTTGTATAGGAACAAAACATTATTTATCATACCACTTTTAAATTGTTACAGAAACAATTTGCATTCCGATCGTTCTTCTACATTTCAAGCAAATTTATTAAACAGGAGGCAAATATTTTTATACATTTCTTTATGTTTTATTTTACGTATCTCTATCACTTGTTTAAAATACACCATATCATGACATGTACCGTATTTTGCGATGTTTATTGTGATAATTTGTTTAATTAAATAATCCATTCTGATTCTTCTTTCATTTTCATCCTTATCAGGTTAATATGTATAGTACCTGGAGGACCGAGGATTGCTCGGTTTTTTTTTTGGTAAATTATTTATTTTGGAAATAAAAAATATAAAATATAAAGAAAATGATCTGATATAGAAAAAAAAGTAAAAAAATAAGTGTGTAGGTAAATGATCGTGATACGAACCACGGCCGTCTGTTTTGGGGCCGCCCGTTTACCGACCGAGCTATTATAAAATTTCATTTTGCGACAAAATTTACTGTCATATTCGAATGATATTTTTCATCCCCTGAAAACAGGGATAAAAGGACATTTTCTAAAAATGAAACCTAGCTAGATTTTTCGCCCCCGAATCTACGCACATACTAAATTTCATGAAAATCGCTGAAGTCGATTCCGAGATTCCGATTATATATATAAATATATATTTTTATATATATACAAGAATTGCTCGTTTAAAGGATAAGATAAGATTTCGTAATATAGCACTTGAAAAAAATCGATCTTTTGATAAGTCATTCGTTTTTCAATTTTTTTTTCTATATCATATATTATATTGTTAGAGATAAATTATAATTATGTGAAATTTTCAAAATAAATTTAAATAATCTATAAAATACGAATGTTAAAATTTAAATTATAATATTATGCCAAAGAAATAATTTTTAAATTAATTTAAATTGTAATAGGATAAAATAACAATTTATATATGGCAACCCTCGTATTGTGAAGTTAGCTACAGGTACCGACGTGACTTTTTTTTAAAGTAACAAAACTTATTTAAGGCCAAAACACGTCAGTCGACGGGCAGTAATAATAAATACGCGAGGTTCAGGCTAGGCGCCTCGAGCGCCCGGCCCCCTCAGGTCCGTCGGATCTGTAAAGGCCCCTAAGGCCAACAGTGGCTCATCCAGCCAAAAAAAAAAAAGTCGACGGGCAGTCGCGAATAGTCAGTCACACGAGCATCTTTAGAGAGATTATATTTAATATGTAAAGTGTTAATTCCTTAAAAGTGTGTTTCTGTTTATAAAACCCATTCTAACATCATATAGTATTATATATTATTATACCATATTATACTATACTACATAATAAATGAAAATGTCGCAGACTGCATAACTACTTATGATTTACATTAAAACAGACCGAGCTTTGCTCAGTTTGCTTTTGTTTTTGGTAGATCGTGTATTTTGGAAATTACATTTAGATACAAATTACTGAGTAAAAAGAAAGAACTTTAAAAAAAAGGAAAAAAATAACAAAATCATTTGGATCGAATAAAAGTAAAAAATAAAGAAAGCAATGATAAGTGTGTAAATTATTGTGACACGAACAGTTTTTCGGTGAAATTTACCGTCGTATTCGAATGATATTTTTCATTCCCTGAAAACTGGGATAAAACAACATTTTCTAAAAATACGCACAAACATGATTTCATGAAAATCACTGGAGCCATTTCCGAGATTCCGATTATATATACACACCGGCACAATTAGCGGAACTCAAAAAAAAGCAGGATTTTAAAATCTTTTACTTGAGGAACTGGCCAGTTATGATATTTTTTTAATTTATTGTCAAATTTGAAAATAGAAAATTAGATGACACACACTTTTTTCATTCATTTGTTTTATTTTCCCGAACAATACGTTTTGTCAACTTCTTCGAGTAATAACTACGTAATTGTAATTTTTTTGAAAAATTGCACTTAATGGTTTTTTATAAATTTGTTATTCTATAGGCAATGTTGTTTATTAAAAGCTCTTTATTATGCCTGACTTAACATCACTGGAAATCATTAGGGCTGATGAAATGAGAAGAAATGGTACTACAGATCTACTGCCTCAAGGCTTCGTCGACCAGTATCAACGATTCATCGCAGCATCCAGCGGTACAGATCGTCTAATTCTCTTGTGAGGAGGAAGGGTCAAGGTAGAAAAAGATGTACATCGAGGCGAGATGAGAGTTTTTTACAACTTGGAGTTCGTAGGAATACGCGATTAACGGCTGTACAAGCTCGAAATGAACTGGAAGACGTTCGAGGAGTACGAGTAAGTGAGCGTACAGTTCGCAGGAGGTTTGAAGAAGTTGGTTTAGGGTCGTATATACCTGCCAAAGGCCCAAAACTTGAGAGACGTCACCGCGTAAACCGATTAAGCTATGCGCGAGAACATCGTCATTGGGATTTGAACGAATGGCAGCAGGTTCTCTTTACTGATGAGTGCAGAGTTCTTTTAAAACAGATCGATGGGAGACAGCGAATATGGAGACGCAAAGGAGAACGCCACATACAGTCTAATTTTGAACACACAGTGACTTATGGTGGCGGCTCGATTACGGTTTGGGGAGGGATATGTTTGGGAGCTCGCACGGAGTTAGTGATAGTCACAGGAGGGACCATGACAGCAGATCGATACATCAGAGACATTTTAGAAGAACATGTTGTACCATTTGCCCCATTTATTGATGACGACTTTATTCTAATGCAAGATAATGCTCGTGCTCATAGTGCACAATCGGTACAGGCATATCTGAGCCACGTAGCTATACCGGTGATGCAGTGGCCAGCAAATTCCCCCGATATGAATCCGATAGAGCATGTCTGGGACTTGCTAAAAAGAAGGGTTAAATCCAGAATGCCACCCCCCAACAATCTGAATGAACTTGGAAACGCATTACTTGAGGAGTGGGGGCGGTTGCCTCAAGAAATCATCGATAACATAATCTGTAGCATGCCCAGACGAATGGAAACCGTAATCAGAGCAAGAGGGGGAAACACTCGTTATTAATTTTGCTTTAATTTTATTGTTAAATCATTTAATGCTAATTTTTTTTTTTATTTTTTGTGATGGTTCATAATCATCTAAAAATTTCACTTATTTCAAATTTCTTTATTTTTCAATAAAAAATAACGAAGACTTTTCAAAGTCGTTGTTAAAAGATGTTAATCAATTTGTTATTTTGTGTCTAATTACATTTTCGTCAAATATATGCGTTATTATCTCATAGTCTCACTTTTTTTCTGTTCCGCTAATTGTGCCGGTGTGTATATATATATAAGAATTGCTCTTTTAATCTGACTTTCGGTGAAAATCGGTCCTCCAGGTACTTATCTATAAAAACGGCAAAAAATCATCTCTATTGTGTGGAAGCCCTTCTTAAAAAACTTTTATTCTAATTTTTAGTACTTGTAGTTTTAACCAAAAATACATCATCTGTGAACATTTCAACAGTCTAACTCTTACGGTTCATGTGATTCAACCTTGTGACAAACGGACCGACAGACAGACAGCGGAGTCTTAGTAACAAGCTTTCCTTTGGTACGGAACGCAACGGTGGGTACAGAACCCACCATATATTAACTACCACCGGTTCACTAAACAAGTCTCGATATCTCTTTTTCTTTTTTTTTGTGTTACAATTATAAGTGCAAGTGCAATTTATTCTTGGACATTGTAATAGGCATTTGCCATTAGGGTAGCTTTTACAAAATATTTTAAAGTATCACTTAGTTATTTGTGGATGTCACCTATTTTATTATACAAGTTAATACATCTACTAAGAAACGACTTTCTTGTTTTAGCCAGTCTAAACCTCGATACTTCCAGAGTGTCATCACAACGCCTATTTTTGTAAATAAGTTGATATTATTAGGTACCTTAATGGTGTCCTCGAATATGTACAACGACAGGAGCGTTAAAATGTTTATTTGTTTAAAATATCTCGTTGTGCTTCAGGTGGACACAAGCAATAGACAGCCCGCATAGCCCGTTTTTATAATACAAATATTGTGTCCGGATATGTAACCCGAACCATAAGACATAATGCTGGAAAAATAAACATAATAAACTAATTTAGCTGTTGCCTTGTTAGGTTCAATCAATCAAATCCCCATTGCAACTTGGAGTCAATGCATATTCCAAGAAAGTCTGTTGAATCCTCATTCATTTTCTCATCAATAGAGGTTCCTGACTGATGAGAAAACTTTGATAGACTAAATCCAATACATTTTTTAATGGAGTTCAAAAGTAAAATATTGGCATCAATCCAGCCTGACACAACATCTGGTATATTTGTTTGTTTTTATTTTTTTTTTTTATTTTCTTTTATCTCTAAACAGTAGTGAAGTGGCTCAGGGTCGTACTTAGTGGCAGTCTGTGGGGGAGGCATGTGTGCAGTAGACTTAAACAAGCAAATTGGCCATTCTAATATATTTTGTCGACTAACTAAATCGGAAATATATATGGTGCGAAAATAACATTAGAGCAGATTTCTAGAAAAGAATAGAATAGAAAAGAAAAGTCTTTATTGATCATACATAAACACCGATTACAAAAATAAAAAAAGGAACAAAATAACTAATTTAAATAAATAAATACAATATATTACATATTTCTGATGGGGATTATTAAATTACTTTCAGTTTTAGTTAAATACAAAAACGGCAATACCAGTCTAAACTTTAAGCGTCATCCAGCCACGTAAGCTTGATATTTTGTGATAGCACAATACAAAATTATAGGAATCATTATTTCATATTGCCGTACTCTGTAAGACGTATATGTCAAACTTGTTTGAAATCCATTTCTCTTCGTCTTTAAAACTTGCTTCGATAGATTTTCTTCGAATTCTATAAATACATTGGTCGGAACGTTTCTCTTATAACTGTTTACTGCGAATTTCATTCCATTTCTATTTATGAACTTATACTTCTTTTGGTTCCTTGGAAAAAATTATGTTTGCCAATATTGGTGATCAATTGCATTTAAACTCTTTACGGTAAAGAATTATAGCGTGCATCTTACGTGCGTACGTTAGTACATTCATACTTTCTTTAATTACAGCCATGCTACCTTTTGAATATCAGCTTATCACCAATTATTCTCAATTGGTCACTTGTTCACACACTCAATTGTTCAAGTATAGTGGCGCGTAGCGAGTACAAGTACAGTGGCCAGGGGCACCGGACAAGTGGCTGTTAAGAGTACAGCAAAACCAGTGGCATTTTTCTGTCGAAATGGACGAGCATCGTCAAAAAATACGCCCAATTTTGAGGTATGTTGCCGGCCAGGGTAGCCCGGTGCACTTGCACCAAATAATATAAAGAAATTCTGTTCAGAGTCTAGTTGCTTTAAATTGCTAATGTCCCGTGGCTTACACCATTGTACTTACTCACTGTATTTATCTACTTCACCGAACACTAGACCGTTGTAAATGGGGCTTTACAGTAATAAGACTATAGGAATTTTGCCGGCCGTCTGACATGGACATCGCAGATAAATGCGGCTAGTAGAAAAGTTAAAAGAAAAAATAAAAGGAAAAAGTAAAAGTTACTAAAGTTGCGCTCGCCCATTCGTTACTTCTATCTCTTCTTGCTTTATTGTTGTAACTGAAGTGTACAGCTGAACATTTATGACACTTGTATGACGACATTCTATGAGTTCTCTTTTTTCCTATAAAAAAACTAACACGAGCTCTATACAATTGAACTCTGATTGTATTCCCATCTTATTGCTTTTATCTACGAACGCCTTCATCTTAGCCTTAATATTAATTTTTGTACACCTTTCTTTGCTTTTTTTAATGTGTTCACGCTACTAACTATGATACTTTATATTAGATCGTTTTGTGTTCTATTACGTTTATCTCAAAATTTATAAGTAATCTATATTTTTCGTTTCTTAATTTTAGTTAAATCTAATATATAAAATTCTCGTGTCACGGGGTTCGAACTTGAACTCCTCCGAAACGGCTCGACCGAGTTTTACCAAATTTTATATGCGTATTCAGTAGGTCTGAGAATCGGCTACTATCTATTTTTCGTCCCCCTAAATGTTAAGGGGGTAGTCCACCCCTAAATTTATTTTTTTATTTTTTATATTAAACTTTTTGTTTCTATTTTTTTATGACACAGCATACAAAAATACATACAACCCTAAATTTTCACCCCTCTACGCAGACGTAGTCGCGGGCAGCAGCTAGTAATTGATATGTTTGTCAATAATTACACGTTGATAGTATCCGCTTTCCTTTTCCTATCTGACGTACATAATGCTCTATAAGATACAAATAGTCTCACAAATAATTTAACTAGGGTAAGTGGTTGTTGGCTAATGAAATCCATTTTACGCTGTACACAAATGACATGCCGCATGACAAAGGTGTAGAATTAGCCTTCTTAGCAGACGACACCTGTCTCTGTACATTAGGCAGAATGCCAGAAATGACCCATCGACTCTCCAATCTGCGACCATCACCATCGGTAACTGGTTTTGGAAATGGAAGATCGAGATCAATCCCCAAAAGCTCGGCCGTCTACTTCTCATTAGACAAAAATAATGTGCCCAGTCCCCCACCCGTTAAACACATGGTTAATCCTGTACCATGACTCAATAAAGTAAAATACTTAGGTGTCGTCCTTGACTCTAAGCTCAAGTTCAGCCAGCACGTTGAACCGAGTGCTCTTCGTGTTCGGTCTTCTCTATCCGCTGTATAACAAGACGTCAAAAATGTCCCTCCGGAACAAGGTAGCTTTATGTAAGTAGTTCGCCCTATTATAACGTACGCAAGTCCGGTTCGCACACATTTTTCCGAAGCAAATACGCCTACTTCAGGTCATTTAAAATCGATTCTTGCGCACAGCTACGGGAGCACCCTAGTTGTAATGTAAATTTAGATGCCCCAACCATCGCTCAATTCCAGAAGTCGGCGTCGCGCCGCTACTTCATATCCGCCACCACGCACCCCAATTCACTAATCGTAAGTGCCATCACTTTCAGATCCCCACCGCTAGGTACCTGTCGCCGCAGTTGCCGTAAACCACGACACGTCCTCGTCTACCCTAACGATAAGACGACTATCACCATCGACAGGATTAAAAAACTACGTAAACACACCAAGCAAGCTGGCAAGTTTTCCGATCGAGCCGAGGTCCAGCACTCTCGGGGACCTTTGAATCGGAATTTTAAATGGGTATTGAATGTCAGTCCAAGCTGAGGTCCCACCTCGGTGGCCCTTGAGCCTACTTGCCATGAAGCGTTCGCCAAAGCGCAGTAAGAGCTTGGTGCGTGACGGCCCGGCCGAGGCTCCCTCGGGAGCCCTCGAGCTTAATCACCCTTGAGTGTACAGCCCAATGATACATTTTGAATAAAGCAAGTAAAACGCACGTTGGGCGCATTCGTATACAGCGTGTCGTTACCACCGCGACAATAAATGAACACACATATAAAGGATAACTTTTTAAAATTGTATTAAACATTTACATTCTTTAGACATCAATATTTCTTTAGACATCAATATTTACAGAGTTATTAAATTTTCCAAAACAATTTTAGATCACCCTTACGAATAAAACTGTAACGTAAAGTTCATTTGTAAAGGTCACAAAGCATATGAATGGGTTGAATGAATTTAAAAGAGACAAAACATACTGTTAGAAGGAGAGGCTTATAATGTGACGGTGTGGCGCGAGTTGTATAGGATGTTACAAATTTTGTTTCTTTTTTACTTAATTAGTTTGTTTGGAAAATATTTTTTTTAATTATGGATTTTGTTTAACGTTAATATTTTTTATGATTATTGACAACTAGCGTTAGACGTGTGTTCATTTATTGTCGTGACGGTAACGACACGCTATATAGTAGGTACATCTCAACGAGATTTGTTTACACTCGATTTTTGCATAAAAGTAAGTTTATATATTTCCCCTTCTGATACGAAGCAAGTGTGGAGTGTGGGGGGCCAGAAGAATTCTATGGAAGAATACACGTGTCTTACGCTGTATCCTCGGTTAAATAAATACATTTACTTTACAATACAGCCTTTTGTCATTCAAAAATTTATTATTGAATGATAATTCAATAATAAATTTTATATTTTATATAACATCGATAATTGATTATTTAAAAAATATCAAATTGGCTTATTGTAATTATTTCGAGCCTAGTAGTGTCAACCTAATTGCAGTTTCAGACTTCTTTGCTAGAATATTGAGATCTCCGGTTGTATCTAGGGCCTTCGGAGAACCATTTACTATTGAGACTTCATTAGGTTCCATTAAAGTTGGTCTGGTTCCGATATTAGGGCCCTCAGAAAACAACACTTATACTTATTGCATATTTGAACACAATAATGTGTTGAATAACTGCATTAGTAGATAGTCAAAGGGAGAGTAATTTTTTTTAATTGGATATAGACCTATTTTGAGCTCTTATTGAATGTCAAAAATTACCATCGGTTCACTCAACTAGACCTGTCCAGAGAAGAACCGGCAAGAAACAATGAAAGCTTCCCTTTTTATTTCTTTTTTTGAATTATGTAAGTAAACAAAACTATTTAAGTATATAATAAACATGAGGCAGAAGACTTGCAAGAGCAAAGTAAAAGTCATTTACACACATCATTGTCTTCAATGTATTCTTGGAACTGAAATGTTTGTGGCTGTCACCTATTTTATTACATAAGTTTATGCAACTACCAAACTATTTCCTAATAAACTACCAATAAACTATTTCCTGGTTTTAACTAGTCTAAATAATCGGTATTTAGACAAGAAATAAACTTTATTTTGACAATCGACAAACAGCAGGAGCTTTCAAAATAAACGACATGAACATAACAAATTGAAAAATAAAAACAAAACATCGTTTAAAAAAACAAGTTAAATGAGAAAAAACTATAAGTATATAAGTTACAAATATAACATTATTAATAAGTAGATGAAACAAATAATATCAAGACGAAGTTCACATTATTTCAATTAAATGAACTTAACTTTAACAACAATTGCTGTACAAAGTAGATTGAATGTAAATACGTGTAACTTGGCACGAGATCGGAAATGAAGCTGCCAAGTCTCGGCTCAACTATTTGGCTATTTGGTTGAATTTCTGACTTGTGGCTGGTTTCAGTTTCCAATCAAACCTCTAATATCTTGATTGGCCATTTAACTAAATTTCATTACTAAGTATTATGATTATTTATTCGTTTTTAACTTCACTATATAGATAGAGCGTATTTTAAGGAATAAAAAAATAATTTAATTACATTTGTATGTACTATCAACAAATTTTGAATAAAGGTAGGAATTTCTAAAATTAACCACAAATAAAGTTCGTTTTTAAACGATACATTTTAATCATCATCTACTAGAGAAAATTTTGTGAGATTCTTTGCATCTAATAATAATAAGTCAGCCTCTCCAGACATCTGAGGAGACTGGAACTCCGGAACGGAACGCTCCAAGCTCTAATGCAGAAAGCGGTGATCCTCGATACCGCCCGCATCGTCCGCCGGTTTCTCTCCCTTTCACCCTAACCCTCGGCCTAGTTTGGTCTCCCTGCCGAGGACTTCCGTCTGGTTGGGTCCTATTTACATAATATATATTATATACAATATTTATATCTATATGTTTATTTTTATTCTTAATATTTATTTTATATATGCAATATATATCTATATGTTTATTTTTTATCTATAAACCCAACTAGACGAGAAAACAAAGAAATATCCCCAACATAATAATAATCTTTTTTAAATAACAAAGGTTACAAAAATTACAAGAACATTTGTGATAAGCGACATTTTGAAAATGATATTGATATAAATGAAGAAACAAAAAAGACATGGAAACGTACTATGAAGGATTCGAGGGGTTCAATTTTCAGATCCCTCGCAACAACATCGTTCCTGACATAGCGTCCCGCACCTGCTGTACGCAGAGATTTGCTGGACTTGAAGAAGTTTCCTCTGGTGGCTGAACATTGGGTCGTACCAAATAGGCGCCGCATAAGTAAGCCGGGAGCGAACATATGACTTGTACACCGCAAGCTTAGTTCGGGTCGACAGTTTGGATGCCAAGACAGGACCCAATGCGAGAGCAGCTCTAGCTCGGCGGGCAATACGTGTGTACGTGTGTAATAACTTCAGAGACGACACTTGTAACAGGAGATCGATGAACGAAATATTATTGACGTGCAGGACTAAGAATCTAGACATATATATCTATTTAAAGTTATAATCATAGTTCACTCACATATTTTTATGTTATTAAATAAATTTCTTTTCTCATATTTTTTCACGTTTATAACAATAGGCGAAATATCAAAATGACGATAGATGAAAAAAAAATATATTTCCTTAGAAATTTAGATCCCAACTAAAGTGGCGTAACTTCAAAGGCTTTCAAACGCGCCAGCCTTCAGCGAAAATGGAAGTAGAATGCAAAAATAACGAGAATCAGGTAATAATAACTTTTAATACCTCAAACATACAACATTTTCTCATAAAGGAACAATATTCCATTTTATAATTTTTTCACAGAAAATCGTTTATACTGTATCATTCTTATTTTTTCCATATTATAAATGTGACATTTTCACGTTATTATAAGCTTCGTTTGACAAAACTATAGTAAAACAACATATAAACCCCCACAATAACAATTTTATTCTAAAATTAAGATTACAAACACTCCATTATATTTTAATAAATTAATTTCGACTATCATACAAAAGACATGTTTGAAGATAGTAATGAATGTGCTCATTATATAGACAATAGACACGAGTTTAGAATTTTTGCGTCGTAAAGCTAAGGCGACAGGAAGTAGTCTAAGAACAACAGGAAAAGGTACTGAGATGTAATAATAGCGTATACTCGTAGTAGTACTGTAAAGCTGCGCTCATTGTATCAAGCTGTGTGCGATAAATAATAAATAGTACCGTAGAAGTTTTTCTCTTGAACTATGAATTATTTACTGTGTGCTAATGTTAAAAGCAAGACAAATGTTTTGAATTCTTGAATAAACAATAAACCAACAAATAATATTCCTTGTGATCTTATTTAAATACGATGCTTATTGCTATTTTTGTAATCTAATTACATAATATCATATATTTCTTTATTCATATTTAGTTTTATAATTCAATGAAGGTCACATTTCGGATGTGTATAACTACATGCAGACACTAGTATTTACTAGTAGGGAAGCCTTAAGATTTGTTTTTATTAAAGCCCAAGATCATATTGTCTTCAACAGCTAATAAGTATACAATGCGCAAAACACCTTACTTTTCCTCTGTCTATCTTACTTTGTTTTTTAGCCAATTAAGTTTTAACCCAGTCTTAAAATCGAATACAACTATAAATAACTCCTCCAAAGACAGCACTCCTTGGATAAGTCCTCATTATTTTTTTTTTGAATTATAAATAATGTAATCGCGTAAATAAAAGAAATTATCATCTAAATAATATAATTTAAAAACTGAAATAAATTGTGTGATTTATATTTTAACGAAAAAACATAATCTTAAACTAAATATCCACAAAGTATGGTTATCCATAAAACTTAAAGGTTCACAGTTAACACTTTATACTGCAAAACCCACTTTAGCCAAAAGACTATACTAATGTTTAACCTTATTACAAACCTTGAGTTACTGACATGTATCACTAGCGAAAGAAAGAAAAATAAAGTAGCCCGAACGAAGTGAAGGTCCTAGCAAGTTTGTAAAAGTGTTAGATACTTTTGCATTATTGAAAGACCAGCAAAGTATTCGAATGACCTATTGGCTCGGTTAGCGTAATTGGGAAGATATTAACGTCGAGAGGCATGGGTTCGATTCCCACACGTGACGGTATGAAAAGAAATTATATATAGTACTAGTTTTTTGTCAATTTAGTAATATCTCAAGTTGTCTATGTATGCGTTAAGATCATCTTGGGTTAGGAGGCCATTGGGGGTTGAATTGAAGTTCTTTCTACTCTTTTTCGGAACACAAAAACTAACTGTAGCTCTTAGCATTCTGTGATCAGAGGCGAAATGTATGTTGTTTAATATTTCAAAGATTGTCACTAATTTTGGAGTGTTTGTCATTATGAAGACAATTTCGTTCTTATATCTGTGCTCCGGGGATTCCCAAGGTCATTTTTTGTTTGTTTTCTTTTTGTAATGTGTATTGATTATGGACAGTCTGTATTCAAAGGCGTATGCTATCAGCCTCGTGCCTCTTTCGTTTCTTATTCCGTAGCCGCATTTACCAAGTATCGGGTATTCATCAGTTTTAGTTAGCCCTTTTTTAGCATTCCATCCATCTTAAAATATAGAATAATAGAAAAAAAATAAGTATCTTAATGACAAAAAAAAATATCAGGTGAAATTTGTGAGTCAGTGACAAATAAAAAACACAATTTCTGAACCACAAAGCAAAATCAGCAATATCCGAATACCCTAGCCTAACCAAATCAAACATTTATCTATATCCCTAACCGGTGGCAAATTTGATTCGTTGGTCGCCCTAGACACATTAAAGATTGCCGCCACCCATTCGCTGGAAAACACAAAAAATGAAACTAAATAACCTATCATCTAATAACCCATCATATAATAGATATCATGGAGTCGAATCATGGTACCTACTTATCAGGTCTGCTTGATTTATTTTATTTTTTTATAGAATATCTCCTACGCAGAGAAGAGAGAGGCGGAAGGCGAGCGAGGCTACTAAAAGAATCCTACTAATTTGCGTTTACATTCCCCCTACATTTGGCCCGGGTGTACTCGCCTACAGAAAAATCCACCACTGTCGCTAACAACTTACCAAATCGCAAAGCAAAATCAGGAGCATCCGTATACCGAGCAAAACTAAAATCTTACATATCGTAAATCTCAATCGAAGAAATTCGCAGTATTATTAAAAATACAATTGCTCGGCACTTGTCCCTTAATTAACTTGTGAAAATATTTTTGGCATGTTTGGAATTTCACAACGCCATCTAGTTTTTGCACGGGAAGTAATTTCTTATCCGTAACTAACCTACGCTGGACTTTCTTTTAATTGATATTCTTTTAATTGAAGTCTCATTTTGTTAAATAAAACTTTTTTTATTATGAAACTGTAAATTCAAGTAATCGTACTTAACATTTTATTGCTAATAGCACATTTTGTGAATTGAAGGTATTTTTTTGTATAGGAGCTGTGTCACTTGTAAAATTAAAAGTGTTCCCATCGATTCAATAGTTTATAACCTATATATTATGTTTGACTTAACTGATTGCGATCAAATGAAACTTCAATATTGCGAGGTAGTTATACTGACACGCCATCAAAAATCCCGTTAAAATCGATCCTGTGGTTTGCGAGTTCTTAAAAACCACAGGTGCCTTCCATATCTTCTGTTTGAGTTAACCGATTGCAATGTAACAAAGCTTTAATGTTGCACAGAATTAATCTTCAATACTTACAAAAACACCAAACAAATTAGTCCAGTAATTGGCTAACTGTGTGCGGCTGCACTGCTTGAATCTTAGAACAGCCATAACAGCCATAACAACCATATCTCCTGTTCGAGTGAACCGATTGAGATGAAACAAAGCCTATATGTTGTTGCCCCAATGTTAGCTTAAGTAACTAACCACTGAAAACTGCATCAAAATCTGATGAGTAGTTTTCAAGTTTAGTCTGAACAGACAGACAGACAAAAATTTCAAAAATAGTTTTTAAGTTTCCTATAACTCTTTTTATGATACCCTATCTAATTTTTTCATAAATATTTTCAATGTAAGGGCACGCCGATTCTACTCTTTTATTATAGTAATAATAGTATACATATACAATGTCTATTTATAACACATGTTATGAAAATGTTAAATCCATCTATAATACACGAAATTATGAAATAAGTATGAGAAAGAAGAGTTAAAGGTAACTTTTCAATTTGTCGCGTATTTTTTCATCAGTTTAGTTCGTCTCCGGGAAACAAGAATATAAAAAATTGAAGAAAGGAAATATCTCAATAATGACTCCAATTATTTAGGACTTATAGATCGATGTGCCTTTAATAGGTAACAAATATTACACGGGTATGTTACACGTGACGTTAGGGTTGCCACCCGTAGTATAATATAAAGTATTTTACTATATTTTAGCAAATTACACCTTATAATACAGAAAAAAGATAAAAATACCTATTAATTTATTTATTTTTTTGTGTGAGGAATGTCAGAACGAAATTAAGGACATTAATCTATTGTTCTGTTTGACATAAACGTTAGTTGTTCTAGCAATTAAAAATCAATTTCTTGCTAAATGCCGCCTAATTTTCGTGATTTTATAGACAGCTTATTTTGTACTTAAAATAACAATATGGAAAAAGTCAATGGTTCTATTACACCTATCAAAAAAGCAAACAATTGAAAAAAAGCAAGCAATAGTGAATGGGAAAGTCAATGGTGTCAAGGGGGAGAAAAAAGAAAGTATCTATTAATTTAAATAAAGAAATATTTTAATTTGTATTCTGATCATTTCAAAAATTATAGAACTTAGCTATCCAAATCAAAAAGTAATTATAAATACGCATGCAAAAGAAATCTATATTGTTTATATGTAAGCGATTTCTACCGATAACCATCACGACCTTGACTTATCACGATATCTCTGGAACTATAAGGCGTAGAGACTTGAAATTTGGTAGGAATATTCCTTTCGCCAAGTAGAGAACTTCCACAAAAAAAAACTAGTATTTATATTCGACATCCACACGGGCATCAGCTAGTTAGGTATATTTTCTTCAAAAAAAAAAAGTAACAACCCTACGTGACATTAAAATGTCCTCTCAAATATTGGAACATGGCTGATATCTTAAGAACCTGTATGGTTTATTTTATAATTGGGGCATTCCATGCAAAGCGAAAAGGAAAAAATAGTTGATGTTTCCGATTCTAGTAATATTTTATTATGCTATACCTATATGTCCTCAATCCAGATACAAAATATTTTTACAGTATAAAATGTAGTTTACGATTTAGAAAGCTTTAAAATTAAAAATATGATTAACCGGCAGGTGTGCGCTACTTCGAGTCCCATTATCCTGTATTAAAAAAATAAACGAAAATAAATGAAGTAGTCAAATTTATACTTAACTAGCTACTGCCCGCGACTACGTCTGCGTAGAGGGGTGAAAATTTAGGGTTGTATGTATTTTTGTATGCTGTATCATAAAAAATAGAAATTAAAAATTTTGTCTAAAAATAAAAAAAAAATTAGGGGTGGACTACCCCTAACATTTAGGGGGATGAAAAATAGATTTTGGCCGATTCTCATAGATACCGGATAAGCACAAAAAATTTCATCATAATCGGTCAAGCCGTTTCGGAGGAGTATGGCAACGAAAACTGTGACACGAGAAATTTATATATTAAAGATTTAATGAGGTTACTAATTGCATTTTTAGATATTATTTATTTTTAAAAAAAGGAACCTGGTTTACACTTTTTAAACTTGAATTTCACAAAGTTTTACCTTTTCATTTTTTTTTCTATAACTAGTTAATTTTTGCTCTTATCCGCAATAATACACTGATGTCATCAGAGCGGCTTGATCGTTGTTTCAGAGAAATAGTAAAACGTGTAAGTAACAGCGAAGTTTATATATATTTTTTTATATTGTAATTTTTTTTAATAAACATTTATAAGTAATCGAAACAAAGTGAAGTTGTTTAATGTAATTTTAAGTAGATCTAAGTAACATAAAATGATTTATTAAACTCTATTAGGTAAACATAATATTCTGTTGGAAATTTTTGTATTGTCGTGTTAGCTGGCAGAAGGCACGACCCGGACACCGGCGCAACCCTTCGCCATTGTAGATAGCCTAACTCCTTTTTAGAGTACTTTTGTTTGCAATAAATTGATTTTAAAATGGTTATTTTTATTTATTTTACGAAAAGCCAAAGTACAATTGAAGCAAAGTGGAAACACCGACTAAAGGACGCTGAAAGAAAATGTTACTACCCTGATTAAGCCTGTATTGTATTGTAATGGTCAGCACTGCCAGTGAAGTAAAAAAAGTAAAGTATCAACCTATACATGACCCACTGATGGGCAAGGGCTTCCTCTATAGAGAAGGGTATAAGGGCATAGTCCACCACGCGCCCCCACCGCGGATTGACGGACTTCATTGTACATGAATTCATGATCGTACAAGAATTCATTTGAAAAAAATTATGAGCGAATTGTTCTCGTTGGTATGGATGTCAACAATGCACACTGGCAGATGTGACATAGCTTTCGACGACACCACACAGGAAGAGGCCACAAATCTGTGAGAAGGAGTAAAATCAAGGACCTAATCAATGGTTTGGTGGTATGAAACGAGGCTGATCAAACTTTAACATTCAGCGACTCTAATAGAAATTCATATTATGAAATCATGTTCCACAAGTAGTTTCATAATATTTATTTATTTACAAAAGTACGTTTAAATATGTTTATCAATTACCTAATACCCATAATACAAGCTTTTCTTAGTTTGGGACTAGATAACATTGTGCAAAAATATATCACAAAACATTTATTATTACTTATTTATTTACATAAATTTCACGTGAACCAGTGTGAGAGTGTGCCTCGTGCAGGAATCGAACCCACGACTCCTGGAGTCGAGGCCAATACCTTGGCAACCGCGCCTCGGAGTCCAGAAGAGAGTGTATCTGGAGGAGTCAAGGAGGGCATGCTTGTAGTAACGACCAAGAATAATGATCTAGAAACAGCTCTCTGATTCTAAGGAGTGCCGTTCGATCACCCTACTGTCGTTCCTTCACAAACTGCTTGAAAGGATGATGGTTGCGTGTGCTGGGGTAATCTCACGCATCTCGGGAAGCCAGCACAGTTTTCGCAGGGGTCGCTCTACGGTCCGGAAGATTCTGGAGATGGCTAGAAGCTCAGAACATGAAACTATACAAATAGCCATTATGTAACCACGTAAGCCGAAAGTTAGATATTGCAAAGTGACCGATGGTTCTCTTAAATTGGTTAAAAAAGCAGGCCGTCCACCATTTCTTGGTAGTAGGGATGGGTCGTATCGCGTTTTCTGAGTACCGTATCTGAATCCGATATCGATTTCAAATATCACATTTCGAAACTATGTATTTTAATATCTAGATATTTTACGGTTCCCTATCCACGTTGATTAATTGAATTCTAAAAAAAAAAAAAAAAAAAAAAAAAAAAAAAAAAAAAAAAAAAAAAAAAAAAAAAAAAAAAAAAGTATACTTTAAGGGAGTGGATATAAGATGAATGAAATAACTTCCCTTCATACTTTTTCCAGGCTTAGGACTTGCTGCAATATTTCATACTTATTATAAATATAAAATTGTGCAGGCGTATTTAAAAGTTGATTCATTCTATGTACATAATTTTCCTTATATTTAAAACTTAACATTATATATTTACAATTATGTCAGGGTTTATAATTATTTATATCCCTCCGGGTTCAAATTCACGTTTAGGAACGTAAGCTCTCTGACTTTATTCGTCGAAACTCTTGTTCGACGATCATTAATAATTAACCCTGTCTTACTAAAAATGCGTTTTTTTAAATTATTAAATTAAAAATTTCATTTAAAATATAAATTGAAGTAATATAAAAATGATTTATTTTAACATCTTATATACCGCTTAATAATTGACTTTAACATATTTTTAGAACACGCAATCGAGTGGCAATATTTCTATTATTTGTGTAAGAAATAATACATTCAGTATTATAGCTTAGGGCGGAAGAATTTAAAATATACACACAAGGCACATAAGCCTTGGTCTGATTTCCAACAAAGCAGCACAGCACTATTAAATAATATTTTTCTTTTTGTGTACTTTTATTTTTTTTCCAAAAATATGAATAAAATTTAGCTAATAAAAATATTCACAAAAAATTTACCTCCTAAAAAATTTCCATTGTATATTTTTCTTCCTTAATTTAGGCTGAAAATTCTTAAGTAGTAAGTTGGCATCCCTTACTATTACGTGTTAAGTACCAATGCAATCCAGCTCAAGGCTGAACAAAATTTCAAAGACATCGTTAATACCGTAATTCGTATTTAAATGCAACAGAGTTTTTTTCCATGCTGTTAAGATTCAAAATTACTTAACTGCGCGCTTTGTCGCCCGTTACGGCTCAAGGCTAAACAAAACAATAAAAATATAATAATATCGTTGTAGTAATCGCTGATACCAAGATTAGTATTTAAATGAAACGGATCTTATTTGCATGGTGTTAAGATTCAAAATTACTTAACTTATTCATAACATCTGTTTAAAAATCTGATATCGTGCATTGCTTGCCGTCCCACTCTAACTAGTAAGTATTTATATCTCACGCGCTTTGTCGCTCGATATCTGATATCGTGCATTGCTTGCCGTCCCACTCTAACTAGTAAGTATTTATATCTCACGCGCTTTGTCGCTCGTTATCTGATATCGTGCATTGCTTGCCGTCCCACTCTAACTAGTAAGTATTTATATCTCACGCGCTTTGTCGCTCGTTATCTGATATCGTGCATTGCTTGCCGTCCCACTCTAACTAGTAAGTATTCATATCTCACGCGCTTTGTCGCTCGTTATCTGATATCGTGCATTGCTTGCCGTCCCACTCTAACTAGTAAGTATTTATATCTCACGCGCTTTGTCGCTCGCTCGTTATCTGATATCGTGCATTGCTTGCCGTCCCACTCTAACTAGTAAGTATTTATATCTCACGCGCTTTGTCGCTCGTTATCTGATATCGTGCATTGCTTGCCGTCCCACTCTAACTAGTGAGTATTTGTATCTCACGCGCTTTGTCTCTCGAAATCTGTTTAAAAAATCAGATATTGTGGCAAACGCGTATGATATCCGTATCGCGATTCGTGTCGGTATAGCGAGCGAGCACGGTACATCAGACGGTTCAGATTTCGGAAATATCAGATATTGTATAATACATAGATATTGAACGAGCCAGTAAGCGATATTGGGATATTGTACTAATATCTAGTTTTCATATCTGATACGATTTGTATCGCCCACTTCTACTTGGTAGGTAAATCTTCAAAAGATACTGTCCTTTTTTTATTTCTAAAAGGCCTATCAACAATTGTTTACTCTACATCTTAATAATAAAAAAATTATAGTGTTTTACACCCCCAGGCACCATCGTACTGTACAAAAATCAATTGAGCAATGACCGGTGCTTCCTTCAATAAAATCAACTACCGACGCCTTTTGTCATCCTAACTCCAGACCGATAGGACACCCCTTAGTGTCTTAAGTATTAGTATTAAGAACTTTTATAAAACCTTTATTAAATATTATTTTATATTAAAACGCTTTTTTAAGATCCTCTGCTGCGCAACCCGTAATTAGTGTAACAATAACTTAAAAATAAGACACAGCACAGACACAGCAAGTACACAACTTAATCATCAATAATAATAAATAAAATAGTAAAATAATAAGTAAAAAATGTGGTCTACAAGTAACAGTTACAAAATTAAATTATGGCTTGCTCATACCGATGTGGTACTACATTTAAACTATAAAAAATGAGTTTACGTTATTTAAAAAAAAATTGCTATTGAGTCAAAACGAAAATCTATTTGATCTCTCAAGAAATTAATTATTTGCAAAATTTTAAATATAGGGAATTACTTCCCAGCACTGTTCTTAATGGTGGACATTTAAGTAAATTCAATAGTTGTGGACTATCAATTTTGTTATTTAAAAGTTCACTTACAAAGTTAGCATCAAGAACTTCTCTTTTATCCTATGAGATGAGGAGTTTACCTTGAAATAATGAAGTCTTTCTTCATAAGATTATTATTTTTTTTGACTTGCCCTCAGAAAATGCCACAAAACGTTTTTGAACTCTTTCTATATGTAACGATTGCATAGAGTAGTGAGGTCGCCAGACTACACTACAGTATTCAAGGATACTTCCGACTAGGTTATTGTAAAGCAATGATTTACTTTTATAAATTGTGAAAGGAATTACAATTTCTTATGATAAATCCTAATATCTTAGATGATTATTTTCTTATACTTTCTGAATCTGGATTAAAGGTCAACTTACTGTCAGAAATTTGATAAACATTTTTCTAAAGAACGGCGTATAGGTGGAGGTAAGTAAACTGCGCAAATCGACTTTATCAACTTTTACGTACATTTATTTATTACTTTGATTACCTGACAGATCCAACAGATCCTGAAGGTAACTGTCCCACGTTTCAACTCGCTTTGTTTTTTATAGCTCCTTTTTTATACTGTTGATTTGAACTTTCTCTATCTCTTCTATGAACAACGTAACCACTATCAAATAATTCACTACTAAATACTGAACTATCCAACCAAGTCTCCGTAAGAATAACATTTCTCGCATGATAGAGTTATTTTGGAATCGGACCCACTAAAACCCTCTCGGTGGTTAATTTCTGCATGTTAGGAGGGTCTCAGATATCTCCTACGGAACACACCGGTGTACCTAGGTACTGCACGCGAGCACGCCTCGGAGGAGGATAACGAATAGACCAGTTCGGACTGCTGCCAGTCCATGATCCATTTTAGTTGCCTTTTGCGACAGACAAGGGATACCTAAGCCCTATTCTATGAGCCCGAGACTCTCCCCTCTGGAGCATAACAGCTTGGCAGAAGGAGCAGCAGGATCCGTTTCTCTGACTCCCGCAGGGCACTGAGGCTGTCCTTCTAATATTTTCCCGACGTTGTCGCAATACTTTATTAGCAAGCGTATCAACCTCTTTCCGGGTGGCACTGTAAGTTGAAAGTTCAGTCCCTTCTGACTAAGTTACCCATATCCCTAACATTTGGAACATGTAGATTCATTTGGACCGTCTGCATTTCTGTTAGCGTCCCTCACAATTTTGCTGCTTTATTTTAAATTCATATTATAAATGACAATTTGTTAAAACCTATTAGAAATCAAACAAAAATATATATATCCTTTTCCTTCGTTTTCGTTTAATTCAACAAAAAAAACAAGCGGGGGCACTGAAACTCGTTCGCAATGCGCTGCTGGCACGCCAAAGTGACAAAACGTTAGACGAAAATACCGGGCTCAGTATTTTTCAGGCATCCCGCAAAATGTGAATAGCTTCATCGAAGCTGGCCTTTCTGGAAACAACTGACGTAGAAAAATTTCAAATACGTCTCCGTCAGTTGTTTCCCCTATGATTGTATGACACTGTTTTCATATCTGCCTGTTTTGTCCAGGCAAATCTGAATATTCTGGGCTATAAGTCTACGATATTATGAGGGCGATTAATGGCGTCCCCGTTATATATACAGAAGCGTATACATAGACATGTTATTCGTTCGTGGACATAAAATTCACTGAACAGTTATAATCACTCAGATTACTCGGATAAAAATTTATTAATCCGTTGACAAGAATTATGTAGATGAAGTCCCCAGTATAATAATAATATCCGTTACACTCAGTGACTCGCATATCAAAGGGAACGCAGAAGTTATAAAATAATTTTAGTTCTGTCACTAAAAACTATAATAAATATCGCCAGGCTAAATATTATAAGGAACAGCAATAAATCTCGATATCATAAATTATCCGCCCGATATACTTTTATAGGTCCGTATTAGGGCCGCTTTATTTGTAATATTCCCCGTACTCCGTCATATCCATACACATTTTTGACCTTGTTAACGCGTAAAATTGACTGGCATTAGCTAATATTAGATGGAAGGCTCCCGATTATTATTAAAATTTAATACTGAATTTAAAATAAATATACAAATTGCTGAACACCGTTATATCATAACAAAGTTCATTAGTAGCTCGTATAGGTACATGTAAAGAATACAAAGAACATACTCAAATATAGAGGTCGTAGTTTAAGAGCTGTTACAGATAGGGTTTGATATGGCGGCCGTTCACACTTTCGGAGGAAATGCAGTATCAGTATACAGTCGCAGACGACACATCATAGCGACAATGCGTGTCATAAGCACGTCCCTCCTGCTGCTCATAATTACTTGCCTCTTCTGTAAGTATACTTGCGCAATATTAAGCACTGCAAAAAAAACTAAGCGAGCTGAAACTGTTAATTTCAATATTTATTACTCTTTGTTTGTAGTATTTGCAACTGTTTATACATATTTATTGTGTTTTCTTTATTTCAAGCAAAGTAGAAGTAAACCAAATTAATAACGTTTTGATTAAATGTTAAAAAATGATTAGTAGATAGATGTATAAATGAATTAAAATCGCTTAAAGCATTTTAAAACTTTTGTGAATAAAATGCTGGCGATAAATACACTAACATACGCAGCCTCTATCAGTTTGCGATTACCTAAATAGTTAATGATTAATTTTAGTAACTATGTTTTAAGTATATTCTTACTTAATAATTGATTATAAAAATAATTTATTAATTTTTTTTTATTACATTATTAATTTATGTCCAGTAGTGGGATATTTTTATTTATAACTTTTTTGTATTTATTTTATTACTTTTGACACGTTGTCAAAAGTAATAAAACGTTGTTTTGTAGAGTTTAAATATATCTTTCAAATTATTTTAAAGTTGACATATTTATTAAAGATTGATTTTTTATAAATAGAAAAAATATTTTTTCGTCGCATTTACTCATGTAACTTACTGCATAGATTTCAAAATATTAAAACTATAAGATGCAGATGCAATATATTGAATGTTTATCTATGTATATACATATTGTTTAGATTTTTGATCTAACTTGAACTAATATTTTTAAAATAACGCTTAGAGCCACCACTGACAAATTATTAGTATTATTCAGACATTTTACAGTCACATGACATTTACTTCTGATGCTAAATGCTTCTGATGTAAACCATTTAGTATGACTGCACACTGGTATCAACTTTAGCTCATTAAGCCCCGGCATAGAAAGAATTAAACAAACCTAGAAAAATTTTATTCATGGCATATCGAATTATAATTTAAATATTGTAGCATAAACAACTTCTTGTAATAACTTTATCTGCTTTTGCTATTCGTTCGGATGTAATAAAGTTAGCCGGGCATTTAAATTGACCCAAATAGCATCATTGCGCCATTCCTTTTAATTTCAAGTATAATTTCTTAACATTATCATCCCGCTTGTAATATCTGAGCTATGTATATCATATATTGGATTAAACAATCATTTATAGGATAACAATAAAGTCAAAAAAATTCGCGCGTTCGAGTTTTATATTATTACAATAATAAAAACCGCAATAAGGAGTGGTTTGGTATAATTATAAAGTTTTTGTTGTTATAATGACTAAGCCGAAGGCAATGCTTTGATCTTTCGGGTCGTGGTTTCAAATGAAATTTGGAAATCGTCACGACTCAAAATCTATATTATAAACAATATAATATAGATATATTGCAGGTTTTCATATTGCCATATTAGTTAAACGAAAATAGGGCAACAATACCTTCGATAGTTTATAGGACTTCATCAGTCAATTACAACCAATAGGTATTGATTAATCTTAGGCACTGACTTTGACTTACAAATTAATCTAATAGAAGGTCGAAATTGATGACTAATATATCTATACAACATAAGGTTGTATATTTAAGTACTGATTCCATATGTAATGCCAGATGAATACAGCTACAATAGGCATAGAGTGGATAAATGATGTAGTTATTCAAAAGACCCCGTTTCGGCCCCGACCTGGTTCGATCCCCGACGCAAATAATTGCGATTTGCGTTGTTAGCTCAATGCTCCAGGATTTAATAGACCCTTGAATGATGCAGATTCAATAACGCTCACGATATACAAATGATTTCGAACGATCAGGAATTGTTGCAATAATTTAATAATATAGCTTAGTATAACGGTGAATTCTAAATATAATATATTTTTATAAAATTACGATGTGAATACACTAAAGATATAGTTGTTTGAAAATATATTAAATAACCGTAACTTGTGATATTTTGAAGGCCTTTTTGAACTAATGCTGTGGATATGAGTGGTTAAATACATTGTTATAGTTTCTTTTTATATTCAGTCACATGAAAATCATACAATTAAAGAAAAAAATTACTATTACACAGATCTTGATATACTTGTAACCGTTACTTGATGAAAAGACGTTTCCTTATATAACTATAATCCTAATTTTTTGTCGATTTGTTATTTTGTTATTTTTTTCCTTTTTTTTTAAAGTTCTTTCTTTTGTGAAAAACATCAGTTCAAATTTTCTTATTATTACGTCGGTAAGATCGAAAAATATTAGGCATATTTCATTACTCAGTAATTTGTATCTAAATGTAATTTGCAAAACACACGATTTACCAAAAAAAAAAAAAAAAACAAACCACCGGTCCACCGGGTACTATAATTTAATTAATACGGAAGATTTTAATATTTATTACATTTATTTAGTATTATAAAATATACTGTCATCCGATTTGCTGAAACATAAACGCGTGGTTTCTATTTATATAATATATAGAAAACACACATAAGAGTTAAATATGTAGAAGCGGAAGCTTGCTTGATAATAACAACCCAACGCGAATATTATCAACGCCTCTATTATATCCGTTATTGCAGTGCTTACTGTAAAGGCATTTTGAACTCATTACTGATTTTACAATTAGTAGAAATATTTCATGACCCCAAAAGACCCACTCTGCGCCTCCAAAGGAATATGAACCCCTCCTCCTCCTTCCCACCAAAAATATAATTGAGCTTAATTAAGTTTAATGCCTCTTATTTACGCTAACACAACACGTAGTGATACGGTTTTTCGAATGATTTTTTTTAATGTGAGAAGATACCAAGTGAGCAGACGGTTCAACTGATTTAAGTGATAACCGCCCATGTTGATCATTTGAAACACCCGAAGGGTTGCAGACGCTTTGCCACCTTATTATCAAGTGGCCGTGGCCCCGGCTAACTCACTGACCAGACGGAACGCAGAAGTATAACACTTCTACTTTACACTGGCCTTCATTGAGTTTGTGGTACTTACACAGACAGACCTCATTAGTAGTTAATATTTCCAGATCTCGTCCATGTTGTATAGGAGAAGAGCCGGAACAACAGAGGTCGACTAAACTTAGTCCCTTTCAACCCCAAAAACACAATTTTGCGCGTTGACCTCTGAAAAGTAACCATTTATCGTATTTACTCATTTTGAGTACACTCCTCTGTCCGCTCCAACCAGTAACAGTAAGAGTATGGTCATCAATGCGAAACAGTAGTTCACGTCGGCTCAATGTTTAAACATGTACGAGTACATGGCGCAAATCCAGCCCCACATGGAGTACTATTGTGGAAACTCATCTCTAGGCGGGAGCCGGAGAACCGTATAGCTATTTATCGGAATCCACCGTAGGGCGGCTTGGACTATCGATAATCAAGTTCGACCCTTGATTCTTTGGCTTTAGGTAGTGATGTTGGAATACTGTGCATCTTCTAACGCATTTTTCCCGGGTAGTGTTCCTTAGAATTGTTTGCATTGATCCCGGCTGCTGAATTACAGTAACAGACTTCGCAAAAACCAGATATTCCATTCACCCCTCAATATCCAGCGTTCCACAAGAGCTCGAATTTTAAAAATCATACAAATCATTAACATTTAATTTATCCTAAGATGTGATATCAATAAATTAAATGTATAATTATTTCCTTTACTAGCCGTTGGCCTGATGGCGGCTTCGCCCGCGTTTGTTTCGGTTATCGCGACCAATAGTAATCTTGAAATTATGATCCCGTTCCCACAACTCATTCCAGAAATAAAAAGAACCCTATGTCTTATTACAGGCTACAATCTATCCCTGTAGCAAAAGGAAGAAACAAAAAACATCCAAATATCCCAACACTTCCACAAATTTTCACATTTATAATTATAACAATAGTAAGAAGTAGGGTAGGATTAGGAGCGGGAGGAATCAAAAAGTGAAAGACGAGAAATTCGTGCAAGAGACGATGCGGTCATTGAAATATTTGTCTCTGAGTTACTCATTTATGAAATTGAATACAGACAGTTAGGTATTATAGAACATAATTTCGTTGAAAAAATATATCCGTTTTTATGGATAATGGTACTTAACCAAGGGCGGATCCAGGAGGGGGTCATGCCGCCCCCCCCCCCCCCCTGGACCACTAATTAAAATTTGTTAAACATTATGTATTTATATATTTTTTGCCACAATATACGTTTTATGTAACTACGTTCAATATTTAATTAAATCAATATAATATTTTTAACCGACTTCAAAAGGAGGAGTTTCTTTTGAATCGTATTGACGAGTAGTTTGTCTTTCATTGGTAACCAGGATCTGATGATGGAGCTCCATCTTCAGCATAACACATTTCTCCTTATAATAAAGTGGGCTCCGGCTACCTCACAAAAACTCAAAACGCAGAAGTACTTTACGCCGATCTTCTGTAAGGTCTATGAGGCTATTCTGTGAGGTTCCTATGACCACTCTGTAATGAAACGACTCAACCCTATCGAGTTTCAGCTCGTTTGATTCGTCTTCGAGTTCTTAGGTGCTAGATGGTAACTATGATCTAATGACAGAGCTGGAATGTGGCCATAGGACCCCAGTAATTAAGGAACACAACTGCTTCGAGTTTGATTCGTCTTAATGGGTGGACCGTTTTTAATGGTTGGTGGGAGGTGTTGGTTAAGTGGACGTGAGCATGCGACCCCATCTTTGGGAAATAAAGTTTGTTCGTACCGTTTGTTATGAATGTGGATTTTGTCTTTGATTAGATGGATGAGCTCTGAATATTATGAAAAAATAATGAATGACTGAATAATTTTTTTTTTTGTTATTTATGAACATTTTTTTAACATGGACCATGTAATTTTAGTTTGTGTACGGCTATTTTAGGAGTTTTCATTTGGGTAGATTATATATTATTATTAACCCGTGTCCCGATAGTCCCGTCTTATGCTACTTGTCATTGAAGTGGAGCCAGCTTGCGGAGTAGAGGAATTGAAAAATATTATAACCAATACGACTACATAAAATCAGGTAACGAAAAAATAAATAAAAAGAAATTTCAAAAATAACTGCCTACCAATAGCTACTTAAAAAATTCTATACGGGGAGGCTTTTCTAAGTGTATCCATTCAAAAGTATACGACGCATTTATGAATGACTACCGATATTGTCAACAAGTTCTGTTTTTAGGGAATAAAATACCAATTTAAAAAAAAGTTAAGTTTATTTCTATAAACGATTAGTACCTGGAAGACCGAGCTTTGCTCGGTTTGTTTTTTTTTTTGTAAATCATGTATTTTGGAAATGACATTTAGATACAAATTACTGAGTAATGAAATATGCATAATATTTTTCGATCTTACCGACCTAATAATAAGAAAATATGAAGTGGTGTTTTTCACAAAAGAAACAACTTTAAAAAAAAGGAAAAAAATAACAAAATCATCTGGATCAACGAAAAATAAAAAATAAAGAAAGCAATGGTCTGGAATCGAAAAAAAAGTAAAAAAAAGAGTGTGTAAATGATCGTGACATGAACCACGGCCGAATGTTTTGGGGCCGCCCAATTACCGACCGAGCTATTATAACATTTTCTTTTGCGGCGAAATTTACCGTCATATTCGAATGATATTTTTTATTCCCTGAAAACAGGGATAAAACGACATTTTCTAAAAATGAAACCTAGTTAGATCGATTTTTCGCCCCCGAATCTACGCACATACTAAATTTCATGATAATCGCTGGAGCCGTTTCCGAGATTCCGATTATATATATACAAGAATGGCTCGTTTAAAGGATAAGATACTACCGAGTTTGAACCTCTTGTGTGAATTTGGGCACCTTTATAAAATGCACCCTGTATAATATATGATAATAAAAAGCAACGAAATGTTACGAACAAAAAAAGAATTTTGAAAATCCGTCTATATATGACGAAGTTATGCCCGAACATACATAAAAAATCCTTCTTTTTGAAGTCGGTTAAAAAACTATTTTTTACTTGTGTCTATGATTATAAAAATCAAATTATAACTTCTTATCTGGAACCAAAGCTAACACCAAAGCTGGATTCGCCCTTGTGCCCTTCAATTCCGTGCGAACCTTCGTGCTTGAGTCCGACTAGCACTTGGCCGGCTTTTTAAAATGTATTGAGTTTTAAAAAAGTGAGACTAAAAATGAATAACCTGTTTACCTGCATACTTATAAAAACAAAAGAGATTGCATAACATTAAATATAGGGCTAAAATTGTCTGAATTGCCTCAACCAAATAGTTCGACTGTAGAAGAATATTTTTATAAGACTGTATACATTTTTCGCTCTGTTAACTGCTTCCACTGTTGCACGAAAGGGAAAACTCGCCCGGTGAACTTCTGCCTCACAGAAGACTAGCGTGAGTGAGGTATTTGTAGCGCACTGTTTGAACTTTAACATCGCGTCTGCCACCCAACAGGTGCTATAGATGTCCATGTGAGGTGACTCGTTCGACTACTCGAAGACTTAAAAGAGCTACTTTGCCCGGACTTGCTGGTTCCCAATCAGATCAATATCTTTGTCGATAAAAGTTTCATGTTACATTTATTACTGAGTTTTCGTGTTTTTTATGGGAAAAAATGGCAAACAAGCTGGTCACCTGATGTAAAGTGATAACCGCCTGCCCATGGACATTTGCAACACCCGTAGGGATGCAGATGCGCCTCTTGATAAAGTGGGCCCCGGCTACCTCACAAACTAAACGAAACGGAGAACTGGAACACTTCTATTTCACGCCGGTCTTCTGTTCGCCGAACTACCAAATATAAATAGTGATCACTGTTGCATAGCCATACCACCGTGGTAATATTTTGGGACCTTACCAATAATAATAGAACTAGTTATGCGATTTACATGTAAATTCTCGCTACGCTATCTGTAAGTGCAGCAACAGCTAACTATTTTTCTCTACAAAGTCATAGGACATGGCTGCATTATTTTTCATATTATTCATGAATTTTCATATCATATGTTTCATGTTATTCATATTATTCATAAAGAAACTATCATTGATGTAGATGACAATATCACATCATTTGTAAAAACAAAGAATGTGAGATTCTGTGTTCTAAACGATATAATATGTTGGTGCAAAGGTTAACAACATTTATTATAAAAAAATTAAAGTGAAAATATTATCGAAAATTAGTTCTATCATAAAAATATAAAATGCGTTATTGAAACAAAATAAATCGAATCATTAATTAAACGGTAATATGCAAGACCTACGCATTACTTTTCAACTATGGTACAAATAATTTATATATATATATATATATATTTCTCGGGCACTTTCTTGGTCCTAAGTAACCAATATTTAATGGGCTGGGCCCCGGTCATATCAACTTCTTTATGCTGTTTTCTGTGAGGCTGTGTTACATGTATGAGTCATAAAGAGACTGAATTTACCTGAATATAATATATTTACAGGGTACGTAAAAGCGTGTGAGCCAAATCAGACTCAGAATGGATGCAAGATTTACGGATCATCGTGCACTTGCGGCTTTGGCTGCAAAACCGAGTACATCTATAGAACAAGGAGAGCGTGTCTAAGCGCTTTGCGAGGTGACAAAATCTAAAATTTAAATTCAAACAACATCGACAAACTTTCCTCAGAGATAACAAGACCATTTTTCGAAATATTTTTTGTTACTATTACGAAAATATGCAGGTTTCCTCATTGTTTTCCTTCACCGCTGAACACGTGTCGGCAACGGAGATTGAACTCATGGTGCTCGAATATATTAGGTTTAAAGCGAACTGCCGTAATTTATTACTAATAGAAGCGTGCCTATTTCTTGCCACAGTCTATCATAAAAATCACATTATGTTCTGTTTTTATTTTAAATATAGAAAGAAGTTCGAACATCTGTTACCGCCAGCCATGCGTCCGAGGTATCTGCATTCAAACTGTACAAGAGCCAGGATTTGCTTGCAAATGTGAAGGCACAGGGTACTATGGTCAACGATGCGAGAAAGGTATTATGATATAATAAAATCTTTAATAAACGTAAGGGCCATTAATTTACGAGAAACGCTATTAACACCTGGCTAAACAATGTTATCAATAACCTTTTAAATAAAAAAATACTTAAAATTTGAGGTTTTTCCAAAGAAGTTTATCTTATATTCTATTAATACGTTGATTAACACAGTAATACAGAAATAAAAATGGGGCGCAACATTTTGAATCCGTACAACTTATACCGTAATGTAAACAGCTAAACTAATATTGGGTAAGCTGCTGTCTATACATTCTAATAATATAACTATAATATACATGTATATAAGCATGCCTTGCTTCTTTTTTTTTGCATGCATTCTTACGAACATAAATTAATGTATTAGATATATAAATTAATAGATTCAATTGCTGTTTCAGCTTGTCCAATTAGTCCAGTTCGAGGTCTGGTGTTCCCTCACGAATGTGTAGTCATTTGATATGAGAAATAACAATAAGATATCATATAATTTATTTATTTCCTTTAATTTTGGCATTTCGCACAGGCTTGTTACCATATAGTGTTTTGCTAGTTAATTAAAAATAAATAAATATTTTGGTAGTTGATTAATATAGAAATTATTGAATTTAATTTTATATGCCTGTGAAAGCAAAATAAATATTTCACATTTAAAATGTCTTTAATTACTAAGTATTATTACGTATTTGATTAATTATTTTCTTAGTTTCTTTTGAAGTACGCTTTTAGGTGCAATTGGCAATTTTCGTTGCCTAATCTGTCCTGTAACTTGAGAGAAACAACGTAGTTAGTGCACCACGGGAACACAATAACCCCGTCCGCCCCGCTGCTTTTCCGCTGCCTCTATTAACGAAAGGTGGATTATTTGATTTAAAACGACAGTATGACGCGATCCAAAGTCACCTTAGGTTCAAACCTCGACCTCTGGGCCTCTTGGGTCCCTTGAGCATCTCCAAAATAGAACAAGCTATAAAACAATAGATCAGTGATTCTACCGGAATGTTTTATTTTTTAAAGTATTTGAGCGCTAATTATAGCGCTGCTATAGAAAATGCTAAGCATTTTCTATTTTAGAGTAAAAACAGGATACACGAGTATATCTAACCAATTCTGCACTCTGGTAAGCATATAAGCACTGAAGCTAAGCTATTGTATTATAATTTAACGCTTTACCCTACTGTCGGTTTTCGAGATTTATATGAGTTATTCAAATGAAATTACAAAAATTACTGATAATGTTCTTTTCCTTCTGTTTTTTGCTAGATTTCACTGCACTGTGCTTATCTAATTATTTGCAGAATAAGTACGTGTTTCTTTACCCCACGACGGGCGGTCCTCAATGTTCCAGCCTCTCCCCTAGGTGTTACCCCTCTAAATCACCGCCAATCTCCTCATTGGCTGGTTTCTCAAATAGAGACCGAAGAGACCGAACACCACAACCAACTAAAACCTCCTACTGATTCGGGCTCGTTAGAACAGAAAACTAGAACGAACATCTAAAGTCAACGATACCTTGAGATAGAAGACCATTTGGTCTCCTCTCTACACCCGGGTTCCACGGATTCTCAGACACCATTTGGTGGCCCGATAGCCGTTCACTGTCCGTACCTCGACAGCCTGTAGGTTTTTTTATGGAGAAAACGGGCAAACGAGCAGGCATATCTGATGATAAGTGAATACCACCGCCCATGAACAAACACCTGCAACACCCGAGGGCTTACAATACATATTCCTCACCATACAAATGTACGCATGAACAAATTGGAGATTCCACCCAATGCGGAGCGCCGTATGCAGCTCATGGGATCTGGTTTTGACATAAAACATCATTGTAAAGTAAAGAAGTGTTCATTTTATTGCGGCTTAAACGAACTAGTCTCATTTTGTATCTTGTATTAACTGATGTTTGCTTTCAGTATCGAGATTATTAAAGCTTCATCTGAGGCAGAACCGGTGGGCTGCCCAGAAACCGCGTGTTTGGTTCCTCCGCTGTGGGTAGGGCCGCGCATGTGCTCATGCGTGAGTTTAACTACGGCATGTCATCTAAGGGCCATCGAGGTTGTAGTGCGGACCAAGACCCCGAAGGCCGTCGATTGTGTTTTTAGCTAATCGGTGGCTGGGGGGCGGTGAGAACCGCGCAGGAACGCGAGTGTACCTAGTGTACGCGTTGTGTTGGTCTTTTCGTGCTCGGAGGCGAGGGCAAACTAATGTGTTTGTTGCTACACTAACTGTGTGTGTAGTGTTATCCGGTGGGACCCCCGACGGTGGGTCCGACATACCTAAGTTCCCTTCCTTGACCGGGGGTCTCATTTTACTACGTTTATCTGCATCAATTTTAATATACCTGAATCGGTGGCTTTTAGACATACCGCTCTAGCAATTAATGTGTGTAAATACTAAAAGTGTTGTACTATATGGCACAAAGGTTATCACGTTCGTTTACTACTGAGCTTCTTTAGTGATATAAGTAGATTATAGTGAAACAATTTCATGACCACAAAGTCTCCTGGTCTTATTTTCAGGGTGCACACCAAACCAAATGCATAACGGTTGCCGGATAAACGGATCTGTTTGCGATTGCGGGTTTGGCTGTAAATTTGATTATATCTACAGGACAAGAAGGAATTGTCTAAAAGCCTTAAGACGTATGTAATAGTAATATCTGAATGGGCATTGTTATATCAACTTAACTCTAGCCTTGCTCGATTATTTTTCATTGTACTTATCATTTATTACTGCCTCTAATTTCTCGGCTCGAATGCTCTTCTTCAAAACAGGTTTATCTCCATTTCTGAAGCGATTAATTTTCATAAAACTCTCGTGATAACTTTTTAAACTTATCACTGTAAAATTTGCAAAAACATCATACATCAATCTTTAGTGGTATCTATTTAACGTGAACTACCTATGATACGAGATCTAGCAGAGTCGGGAAAGCAAGATTTTCAGGTAGGCCAAGATTTAGATATGCTATCTCTCTCACTCTCCCGGACTTCATACGGCCTACCTGGAAGAGTGAAAGAGATAGCATATCTATAAAGTGGCCTACCTGAAATTCTCTCTCGAAAACGTTGCTAGCTCTTCGACTTCTACCTCCTAGTATTTTGTTTCTTGGTATTTATCTATGAAATTGCCGTTTTTTATAAAATAAGTTCAAGTATTTTTTTTGCAAACTTTTATTACGTTATTCAAAGTAATCACCCACGCAATCGATGCATCCTCAACGCAGTGGTAGTTTATTTGCCCTTTTTGTAAAAATCACCTGGACGGGAAGCAACAAACTCTTCAAAGGCATTTTGTATTTCGCTTGAAGATCTTTCAATCGGACTTTTTATAATGTAATTAATATGTTATATACGTCAAAAAATGAAAAAAAAAAAGCAGCCCACAGAGTTTCTTTCGCCAGTTCTTCTCAGGTCAGTGGCTTTCTTTTCCGAACCGGTGATATTATTTTGATTATCAATAAGTGAGTGTAATGCTCCTATGTTTAATAAAGATTTTTTTTTTATGTGAAACGTTGTCAAACGAGCAGACGGTTCAACTGATGGTAAGTGAATACCGCCGCCCATGGACATCTGCTACACCCGAGGGTTACAGATGTGTTGACAACCTTTTGAAAATTGGGCTCCGGCTACCTCACTCACCAGACGAAACGCGAAAGTATTTGTCATACTTCCACTTTACGCTGGTCTTCTGTGAGGTCGTGGTACTTACCCGGACGGGCCTGCCCATTCGTGCAACAGCCGAGGCTTCTGCGTGGCCCTACCACCGTTAATATTTGAATTTGAATTTGAATTTGATTGTTCTACTGCCTCTCGGGAATTTAATTTTTTTTCCCGCTAAGGCGTTGTCAAAATTTTGGAAAAAGTAATAGTCGATAGGTACAACGTCTAGACCTGAGTATGGCGGATGAGGGAGAGCTTCCAACTCCCACTCTAGTTGCTTGGAGACTGGTGGTGTCGCGCTTTGTCGTGAGGGAGCAGCGGGTGACGACCGATTGACCAATGCTGGTTGCAGATGTGTAAGCTTCCATTATTGTCTGAGTTCTTCACAGTAAAAATTTAAAAAGTTTGATTTCAAAAAGCTGTGATGTTCACGCCAGCACTAGACCCCCAAACAGTGACGTCATTTTTCATTTGGGACATTGATTTTTTGTCGCAAATGGACCAATATTGCTGATGCTAACATTAAAATCTGATGCTAGCTGGAGATTGAGTATCATCGGCTTTCACAATCGCCTTTAATCCATCGTTGTTGCCCATAATGTTCGGACGACAAAGAGGTTAATTCTTCGAGTCAAAATTTCTAGACAGGAAACGAGCTAACCAATAACGCATTGTGCGTTCGTTTGTAAAGAAACTCTCCGTATTGTAACTCATATTTCATAATACACGAATTTTTAAAGTATCTATTCTGACGAAAAATATTAAATGTAATGAAATACAAAGCCAACCATTAAACATAAGCCTCAGCCTCGTTTGAAATGGCGAGTACTGAAAAACGGCATCTGTTATCTTCTATATTTTTTTCTTATCATTCGTGACTTGCTTTGACAAAAATATCTTCTTTTTTCATCACAATCCTTCATGAAACTTATCTTTTTAACATTATTTTTTTATCTAGTAGTTAATTATAGCATATACCTTGGTACGAGTTTGCAACTGAGAGAGCACCTGGACACAATGAACAATATAAGAGAAAGGTACTATATCAAATTTAACAAAAACTTCCATTATATTGTGCCTGGCTACCTAAACGTTTAGCGAATGGTAAAAATATTATATTATAGCTCTGTAATAGAAAAACAACATTACTTATCGGCAGGAAGAAAAGAAACAACTTTAACATGTACAAAACGACTTCAAGTTGCACAGCTTCAAGTTACTTCAAGATACTTCTGTAGCCTAGATATTTAATCTGCTCCTATAAAAAGACGATAATTTAAGTTAATTAAAGTATCCCTAAATATTTTATAAGATAAAGAGATTTGAATGAGTACAGCAAATAATAACTTTTTTATTTTCAGCTTGCCCAATGGATGTAACAAATAGGACACCACGCAAATGCATCTTCCCTTGATCACAAGAGACATTCTTTACCCTTTTAATAATTTTCAACATCTTTAGTAATATCTGTATCTAAGTAGATCACTAATATTGGCAATTATTTAGATGAATTTGATAGAATTTAAACAATAAACAAATAAATTTCGAAAATTGTACTTATAGGAACGAATTAAACTCATACTAATTTAGAAATATGGTTTATTTAGAAATACCCTAACAATTATATAGAATATACCAATGTTGTTGATGTTAAGTTGCCCCATTAAGGATGTATCACCACACCAAATTTTAGTGCTGCTTTAAAACCGACTATTTGTAAATCGATAAGAAGACGCGTTTCTACATCTGAATCACTTGTCATCTTGTTCAAAAATGCTCGATAAATTAGACTCAGTACGACGGAGACGGCCGGCGGTACGCTGACGACACGCCGCCAGTTAGTCCGGGCAAATTAGCTTCAAAAATGTTGGGAACACTATTAAAAACAATTTGTCAAGAATTGCAATCGATCCGACTTGTGCCAAAATATTTATTCACGGTTAAATGTTGCATAAATCATTTTTTTGCATTTTTCGCTAAACGGTAAGTTTTATCATAAAAGTAGCCGAGACAAAAATTATTCATTAGGCGATTATCTATAAAAACTCACATCACCATTTAGGAGATATAACGTTGCAAAAAGTTGTGCATCGCTATTTCTTGGTTTTCATAAAATGATCTATGTGCGCTTTGGTCTTCATAAAATGTACACGTTTCCGCGCCACCCGCGAAGCAGTGCACTTGGCGCGTTCTTTTCAACGTGGTATCCCCGGTAGGCCTATTCCACGATCTATTGTTGTCCTCTTGAGTTAAAAATATTGTATTTAAGGAAACTTGCGGAGTCGTGATTCATTTGCATTATGTTCATCGCGAAACGATATAAAACTTTATCGTAATCGAGGGCTCGTAGCTCGAGAAAACTGAGACAATTGTCAAAAAAAATATGATCCTGGCTATTCAGTGGAACTATTCACCATCCTTAGCATTTGCTCAGCGTTCTGTTATCTTGAGGTAGCACTTCTCTCTTTAAATTAATTTTTTTCTTTAAATTAGAAAGTGGCAGACGAGCTGGCGGTTCACCTGATGCTAAGTGATAACCGCCTGCCCATGGACATTTGCAACACCCGTAGGGTTGCAGATACGTTACCAACTCTTAATAAAGTGGGCCCCGGCCACCTCACTCACCAGACGAAACGCAGAAGTGCACACTTCTACTTCACGCCGGTCTTCTGTGAGGTCATGGTACTAACTCGAACGGACCTGCCCATTCGTGCAACAGCGAACAATATTGCATGGCCCTACCACTGGTAGGACCACAGGTATCTGGTTAATTAGTTATTTAATAAATAATTGTCTATGTACCAATAAATACCCGCAATACATAATATACAGCGTGTCGTTATCATCGCGACAATAAATGAACACGCGCTAACGCTACTTGCCAATAATCATAAAAAAATATTAAAGTTAAACAAAATCCATAATTAAAAAAAATATTTTTAATCAAACTAATTAAGTAAGAAAGAAACAAAATTTGTAACATCGTATACAATTCGCGCCACAGCTTCGCATTACAAGCCTCTCCTTCTAACAGTATGTTTTGTCTCTTTTAAATTCATTCAACCCATTCCCTCCTAATAGATTAAAGCCATTACAAATAATACAAAACAAATTCCTTCGTCACGCAACAGGCGCACCGTGCTACGTGCGGAATGCCGATTTGCATCGCGACTTAAATATAACATCCCTGTCCACCCTCTTTAAAGAAGCGTCGAAAAGACACTTCAAAAGCATTAACGCCCATACAAATCCGTTGGTGAAAGCTTTCAGAATCTATCCCGCACCCTCTCGGAGCGTGCATCCGAGACTACGCCGTCCACTAAATGTTATAGATGATCCAGACGACACACACGCGCGCGCATTAATATATTTAATAATCAGCCGCCGCCCGAAAACGCAACGGCGCTATGTCTAAACGGCATAGCACGGTCAGAGGCGCTCAACGAGGCGCCACGTAGCCGCGTCGACATAACGCCTAACGGGGCGCCATCCGCCGCGATCCTCCCGCGCGCAGTCCGTCACATAATACACAATGCACTAACATACAGACATATGGCTCAGCGCAATCGACGGCGAATGCGAGGTCCCAGATTCTCGGCCTACACCGCCTACTCGTGTGCCTGGTCGTTTTTGAATCATTACGTCGTGTTGTCATTGTCATTTAATTGACGAGTGTATGGGCGCTCGTAATTGCTGCGTGATTAATTGTATAACCTTTATTTTTAGACGATGTTTTCGTGAATGCATTGTTTTTATTAACATTGTTAACACCGTTATCACATGTTAATAAAGATGAACAAATCTCGTAAACAAATTGCTTGAATAATTATTTGTATAATTATTCATCCATAAGCGATAGCGCAACGCCAATACGTCTCGGGATTAAATCACAATTTCAACCTAATTCCTTCCTCTGGGTAGGTCCCCATATCGATTGCGATCCAAGCCGAGGTTCGAAACTCAAAAAAAAATAATAATTTTACGTTACTGTTTTATTTACTTGTTTTGGAAAATTTAATAACTGTAACTATTGATGTTTAAAGAATGTAAATGTTTAATACAATTTTAAAAAGTTGTTCCCTATATTTGTGTTCTTTTATTGTCGCGATTGTAAAGACACGCTGTATAAAAAATAATAATTGACAAATATACGTATTTAATGTATTTTGGAATGATTAAGTTATAATTATGGAAAATATTAGAATAATACCTAGCGAAATTATAAAAATTATTCCAATCTGTGATGATAATAAATTTCACTTAAATCTACGTATTTTAACAAAAATGCGAAAATGTATAAAAGTTATAAATAAATACCTTTATTACTACCAAAACACATGCAAAATTATGTAATTTATGGACACGCAGCGACAAAAGTCGGGCAGCACGGTATCATCAATCATATCAATCTTTGTTAGTTGTAAGCTGAAATTTTATTGAACCACGAAGCGAGGAGTGTTGAAACATTAAACTCGAGACTTGAGAATAAATCAAATAAACTATGTTGAATATTGTGATAGAATTCAATCTGTGAGATTTTGATAGGAAAAGTAAATTTTGCAGGAGAGTAAATTCAAGGTTTTAATACGGAAAGTAAATTTAATACTAGAAGAGTAAATTGTTCATTGATAATAGATTTAATTTGACTTCAATTTATATTGGATTCAGATTATTAAGTTATATAAATGATTTTAAATTTAGTCTACTAGATCAGTAAAATAGGTGATTTTTGGTCGTCTTCGCACTAAACTCACAATCCAATTTTTTTTATAATATACTAGCGGACCGGACACACGTTTTCCTGTACACACTACTTAAATTTAACAATTTAGAAATAAAAAAAATAATTATAGAGTACCGGATTGTGAATCATTATCGAAACGACCTAAAGACACATAAAATTCATTAAAATCGGTCCAGCCGTTTAGGAGTTCAGTGACATACACACGTACAGAAGAATTATATCTATAAAGATATAATAGTTTAAGGTACTGACAATGATATTTTTTACTATAGCTATGTTATACAGAATCAAGGGTCAAGTATTAGTAAAAATATCACTGTTTACCGAGTAATAAATCACAAAGTGCTGTCATCTTGAAATAAGTTTTTGGTCATATCTCGGAAACTATGCACTTTAGAATAAAAGTTGTAAAGACTATTATTGTAGAGAATAAAATTTGACATCGTTTGTTTACCATAATTTTTTTTATAAACCTTACCGGTTACGATCTACTACTCATTTAATGAACTGTTCATGAAAAACAAAAGTTAGAAATCTTTGCCGATAATTATTTTAACATGGGATTAATCAATAAAATGAGTCTATCATATTTTAATCAATCCATTCTCCACAAGTTTTGACGTACACTTTTTTCTAATATCCTTACTTTTTGAGCTATAAGACGTTTAAGACTCACTCAGACAGTTTAGGGGTCGTTGGAAGGACGGCGTCACGACGTTTACGGGGGCGCGTCGAGGTGAAAATAAAAGAAAACGGGCTAAAAACGAAAAAAAAAGATGAGGGTATCCCATTATGGGGATTAATAACTCTGGTCAGCAATAACTGAGTCGAAATGGAATAGTTAAAAATAAAAAATAACTGCGCACTGTTTGCCCAACTTCATGTAAAATAAAATGTTCTGAGAAATTTGCTACGGACATTTGTGAACATTATTATCAATTTTTACAGTTTGGATCATACGCAATGGGAATTCATCAATAAGTTCATCCAGGAAATTAATAATAAACTTGTCACGATGGAAGGACCAAATATTTTTATCAGTACATTTACATCACAACAAATTTGTCTGCAGACATTTATAAATAGCTTATGTATTCATCATCATCATAGAGACGTTGGCTTGTTCTATCTGAATTTTTACAACAATTTGCATCTATTTTGTGAAAGGTATTTTATTAATTATAGGTTATAATATTTTTGTTTTGTTTAAATAAATATAATATGTGATTTCACAGACCTCGTTTATAGATAAACTATCTGATCCGACAAAAGATGTTTTCCCAGTTAACGCCCCCGCAACACCACTAGGAATATTCCTACCAAATTTCAAATCTCTACGCCTTATGGTTCCAGAGATATCATAATGAGTCAATGAATCAAAATATCGGTGGAAAGTGGAAATATATATAGGTTGGTAACAAAGACTGATTTTGATTACTTGTTGCCATAATTACATTAACAAGTTATGTATTTTTTTTATTTGTAATACACTTACTTTAATAAAGATGGTTTATGTAATTCATTTTCTTGTTATTCTATTACAAAATAAATAAAAGTGCAAGCAATCTACGAAGTAAATAACCGAATGTGACACCTTCAATAAAATATTCCTAACATAAACCAACGTAGAATATCGAAATCGGTAGATCCGATAAGCTTTTGGATATGCGGTTCCCTGTAAATAATCAAAAGTGTCAGTTTCGATTCATAAAGCAAATTCAGTTACATTTTATACAATCGTAACTCAATTATCTCTAAAACTATTTACATTTATTGATTTTTGCTACGACATAATAGTTTGTAAACACAATAACACTCTGAATCCAAATTTTTATTAAGGCGCTGTATGCAGTAAAAATAGGTTTTTCATTAGATTTCTTAGCATTTTATAGCAGCAAAAAAAATATATGTTAATCTTGATCGTACATTCTAAGGGAACATTGTTTCCAAAACATATTCTCGATATATTTTCTCGATAGAAAAAAATCATGAAACTACGTCTAAAAGAGAAATTCAAAACCAAAAATGAACGTAATACATGAACAATCTTAATGAAATTAATATCAGTGGTGTAGAATATATTAATAAAAAGGATTGTTGTTTTAATTTTTTGATTGATGTAAGATATTTCTAAATATTAATTTAATTCATTAAAATTAGTTCGAACGCGACGGCCAAAATACCGCGTCACCGCGGCGTTGTTTCGGCTCTCTTCCAACTTCACACATTGAACAGGGAGCGCTGAGGCGCCTTGCTAGATGGATCTATGCCGCTCGTCTTCCGCTCACCGTTACGAAATATGTTCAGTATTTATTTATTATTGAGGGTTATAATTTTATTAGATCATTCGAAAACACGAAACTAAATAATATATATTCTCATATTTCGTATTTTTAATTATTTGTATGAATTAACAACTAAAGCGTAATTTCAATATCTTATCTTGTCATTGATAAGTTTATCAGTCCTATACAAACAGTGTAAAGGCAGGGATGCCAACTTAGGAATTTTCTTCCGAAATTTAGGAATAAAAAATGTGGAATGGAAGTTTTTTTATTATGATTCCTATAATATAAAAGTAAAGTAAATGGTCTATAAAAGATATTATAGGGATCATCTGTGTACATTTTCGAAAGCCTTCCATGATACTATCGATAGTGTCCTACGGCCCATCACTACACACTAGGTAATGAATGGTCTAGCGGCGCGTCGACGAAACTCGCGGGCTGCGCGCCGCCAAGCGGCGTACCCCTCCTCCGCTTCCTCATACTTCACCACCCAAATAGTTAAAAATTCACTGCATACAGTGCCTTAATACCTAGTATGTAAAGTGGCATTTTTCACTTTCGATACTTTACCTAGGGACCATCGACATACATTTACATGATATACTCCGCGCCGTTCAAAAATAGTTCAGTTTTATTATGTTCAGTGACGAATTACAAACTTGCCACCAATAGGCTATTCAATTTTAGCCGCCTCTACTGACCTCTGAAGTTCGATACCCTTCCATCTTACTTGACAAGGTTATGTCGGGTTCTTACCCACTAAAACCCTCTCAGGGACCCTTCCTTACGTTCCTTCTATACGTTTGTAGGGACCCCGGGATCTCCTATGAAACGCATCGGTGTCCCTTGATACTGAGCGTGAGCACGCCTCGGAGAAGGGTAAACTTTCCCCAATTCCCTCGCCATCTTGCAGCAGCTCGAGACCACTTCGAGGTGCTGCCAATTCATGTCCCCTTTTAGTCGCCTTTTACGACAGGCAGGAGATACCTTAGTCCTATTCTGTGAGACTGGAACTACAGGGCTGGAAGTTCGATACCCTAGTTTACAAACATATTAGTTACATTTATTCTGTCAATAAAATTTCAAGTTTTTGATTTCTGCACTATCACGTATTCATTACGTCAGTTGAGTTTCTGGTTATCAACATGATTTGCTAGGGTTTCATTGTATCATTTTCTAGATTATTTTTACAACCTACGATTTACTGAAGATTACACGAAAAATAGTTAGTGGGTGTATTTCTGAGCTAAAAAAAGCTCAATCATGTTTTTATTATAAGACGGGGTAAGGTATTCAAAATAATGTACATTTAGTAAGTAAATTAAAAAAAAATTATTTCTGTAAAAAAAAAAGGAAAATGGGGCAAAGCCACCCCCTAAAATCAGCTGGACTAGGCTCTAGCCTTCTCAGCCTGCTGGTAAATCCGCCTCTGATTTTTTTATATTACAAGAAGTGAATGTGACAGATGATATAGATGGTTTGATAGGGACGGAAAGAGATAGCGGTCTATAGAGTTGTACTGAAAGAAGAGAGAGGTCAAATCAATGATAATAATGATACAATACGATTCGGTGATTTTATATCTTTACCTTTATTAGGCTTACGTTTCATCCTTGTAGTCGTAGTTCTTTTTTAAAATGTGTAGTACAAATTTTAGTACGATTTGACACTAACTGTATAATATGTCCATTTATCATATGTCCATTTATGTCTTATTTACTTATGACTAAGAAATCTGGAATCTTCTAATAGTACTGTATTTAGTTTATATAAATGTTTGGAGCAGCAGATGTAATTCGGTGATGTAGTACAAGCTTATCTTAAATGTTGCGTACTTGTAAATAAAATTATTAAAAAAAAAAACAAAGAACCGATGTCAAAAAACTATACTAGCATTAAAAAGTTTATAATAATACTAAATCCACAGTAATATTAAAAATGCGAGAGTAAAGGCCCATTTACACGGTGCCAGTTTCTTGCCTGTTGTATACAACTAAATTGAAGCAATAAATGAGTTGCATGGTCTAAACAACAAATGGTCTAAACAATTATTGCGCGCAATTTATTGCATTCAATTATTGCTCTTGTATGTTCAAGAAAATGGCATCGTGTAAATGGGCCTTAACTCTGTTTGTCTCGCTTTCACGCCAAAACTACAGAACCGATTTAAGGCGCTGTATGCAGTAAAATGTTTGGTTAATATACACTATTATATAATAAATAAATATATATTCACATATTTGGTATTTATAAATTATTTGTATGTATTAACAGTTGTTAATTAATTTTTTTAAGTATAATTTCAATGTCTTAACTCGTGATTGATTGGTCTATCAGTCCTATACATACAGTGTATAGGACCATCATTCTTTATGGATTGGGTTCAAATCCCTACATTTTTTGTTGTACTCATTGTTGATTTTCTTATTTGGAAGTATTTCTTAATTACCTTTTAATTATTGTTGATTTTATTATTTTCATAAATAATTACAGCGAAATATTATTGTTTGTTCAAATTTGAAACAGTTGGAGAACAATCTATCAGTAAATAAACCAACTTATAGTATTAAAATTGTTTAACGTCATCAATTTTTTTATTAATTTATTTAATTGTTCACTCTAAAACGAAAATTTATCTTATACACGAAAAATAGTTATTTTATAATTTGTTTATTTTCCAAATTGAGCCATTTTATGAAATAAAAACAAAATAATTAGTTGTTTAACTACTGAAAAGTGAAAATAATATAAAAAAATACAACTCCACTCGATGAGTGGTTTGAACTTGGGACTACAGCAATAGTTTACCGTTGTGTATGACGCTCGGACCAGCAGGCTACGCGAGGTCTGTGTAAAGTGACAAAATTTCGATTCTAGTTATAATTGCTGTCGTTTATCGATACAAATAAAAATTTTATCGATAGTTTTTTAAATTTCATTTTTTATATAAGAAATATATAAAACATATAAAAAAAATTTAATCTAAAAAGTTGCATTCGTAATTTCTGCAAAAATTTAATGTGCCATTTCTTTAAATCATAAAAACAAAAAGTAATAATTATGAGTAATTTGCCTTTATTAATTTATTTGACTTTAAGATGTATTTTTAATCAATTCCTTTTCCATTTAATTAAAAAAAAAAAACAGGAAGAAGATTTTTTAAAATCGTTGATTGCTTTCACCTACTTTATATTTGTTTGCTTATTATTATTCCTATTATAATATAAAAGTAAAATACATTCATGGTCTATAAAAGATATTATAGGGATCATCTGTGTACATTTTCGACAGCCTTCCATGATACTATCGATAGTATCCTACAGCCTATCACTTCACACACACTAGGTAATGAATGACTTGGTATAGCGGCGTGTCGACGAAACTCGCGCTCTGTGCGCCGCTAAGCGGCGTTACCCCTCCTCCGCTTCCTCATACTTCACCACCCAAATAGTTAAAAATTCACTGCATACAGCGCCTTAAATGAAATTTGGTACACAGATAGTCTAGAGCCTGAGAAAAGACATAGACTATTATTTAATTGGAAAAAGTTGTAAAGCGTTGAAAATATCTTTCTTTAAAAAATATGTATAGTTTTTAAAAAAAAGGGAGTTTAATTAAGGGCATCGACGCGAGCGAAGCCGCGGGCGAAAAGCTAGTCTAATATAATTAAATCATCAAAATCTAACCTATGTAAACTTATCTACCCAACCTCTAACAAAACTTAATAATTATGGTAAGTCGATGCCAAGGGCGATCTCTGATCTGAGCATAAAATCATTATCTGAACTGCGTAACATAATCTACGTTGTTTATATTTTAACTTATTTATTAGATAACCGCAGTGTTCATTGTTGCTTAGCTTCTTTCCACCACAACCAAAAATTGTTAAATTATGTTAGAGGTTAGGTAGGTTACGTTACATAGGTTAGACTTTCAATATTTTGTTTTTTTACATTTAGTGATGTTATAATTTTTGTACAGTGCTAATCTCTGCATTTAAGATTAAATATAAAAATTTGCATAAAAAATACGAAAACATTGTCACCGCTGTGGGAATCGAACCCACGTCTTCTTCATTCGCAGCCACTAAGCTAAACGGCTGATTGCCACACTTACGAAAATCTTTCGTCCTTTATCTACATTGTCTTTTTAGCATTTGAAGCAATGCTTGGTGCATCCATTGTTATATCTTTTCCAGCATACAAACAATTTCGAATATGGCGGCTAAAGCGTCAACCGCGAATGCCGAAGACGTAGGTTCAATTTCCATAGCAGCGAAATGTTATCGTACTTTTTCTACAAATGTTAATACAATAATTGTCTGCAATATGTTAAATGCAACTGCATCATGTGTTTAATATTTATGAAAATTAGTATGTGCTGTCTTGAATTAAGTACCTTAATGTTGAATTAACTTTTATATTAACGGTAACTATTAGAAAACCAATAAACTTTAGAAGGCGATGATTTTGGTAAACAAAACAAATTATTGTAGGTTTGTGTTAAAAAATTTATTTATTATTTATCTTCCAATAAATTGTCATTAAAAATATTTTTTGTAACAGTAGTTACACTTTATCTGGTTTCTAACATACTAAAAGATTTATAATACAAAGGAATTTTAATTGTCGTTTAACTCGGAACATTTTTTCCAAAGAAGAAAATAATTAGTGTTATTGTAAAGTTAAAAGTTTTGAAGTTTCTAAAAGAAACAAGATAGAGTGGTTTTTGTAATAGAACACTTTACAAAATAACTCGGGATGAGTTAGTTTATAAAGTGTTGTATTACTAATGAAGTAAAATAATCCCTGGAGTAATAAATATGGCTATAGATAACAAGGATAACTTTCAATTAAGATCTTCTTAGTCTGTTGAATTTGTGGTTGGTTCTCCATGTGTTTTTCTTTTATGGTGTAAAACCAGGTGTGTATTACGTACGAATGTTACATAATAATTGAAATATAGGTAATTAATTGGCCTTCTTTAATGTAAAATTTTACCACCATTAAAGTTCATGTACCCGAATTTCACTATACCTTTACAAATTTAATACGGTCTCGGACGAAAATCCTTATTTGTCGACTTAATAGGAACCTTGCTTTCTTCTTTATAAATTTCCGATTTTGTTTTTAATAATTCTTCATCCGGTACGTGCAAGTACAGTATTGATAATTTCTAAGAAGATACGCTATGTCGCTAATATACTGATTTCCTCGAAACATTTAACCGTAAGTAATTCTCTGTAGACCTACAAGTTTCGTCTTTAAAAGTAATTAGTTCTGTGGAATTCCATAGAAGACAGTTTAGTACTATACATATACATGCGTTTATATAGATATAAGTATTAAAGTAAATTTAACAATACTTTAGAAATTCTATATTTAATTTTTACTGATATCAAATTCGCATAATTGCTTAAGTAGCGTTAGTATTGAAAATTTAATACGCAATTTTCTGGGGCGAGCGCTGTCAGCGCTTCCTATTTTAGGGATACGTCTTGACACAACTGGAAGTTATTATGAATGAAATATCTTCGTCACGAAGATATTTTCTTGCCTTGCGGAAGTCATCTGAATATGATAAGTAAAAACAGATGCCATGATGGGTGTGGTTTCTTGTATGATTTTGGGTGTTGATTGTTGATGATTTTGGCGGCGGAAAGTTGGATCAGGGTAGTCACGGTGGTAGCTAATTTTGCAACCGAAATTATTCTTACTGACGGTGAAGTTAGGGAATGCAGTTATGCAGTTTATAGCCGCTCTTACATTTTACTCCAATTATTATAACTCCAAGTAAAACTATTTAAATAAGTATCGTAAAAATGAACATGATTATTCAGTAAAATTATAGGTTATATTTATATTATAACCATATACATTTATATTATAAACATAATATAATTATGGTTATAATATAAATGTTCTGGTAATTACATGTTTACTGAAATCTATGATCAAAGTGTTAATATTATCCGTAAAGCTAATAATGGTCACTTTGATAACTGAATAGCTAAGAACATTCTAGCCATCATTATTTGAGTAGGTCATTTTTGGTGGTAGCATCTTCCTCTTTAAACGCTTAAGCTATCAAAATGGATATCCACATCACAATTTTGAAAAGTTGAATTTAATGCTATCAACAAAGATGTATATATATATATATATATATATATATATATATATATATATATACACTCGACGTCAAAAAAATGTTGTGGTTTGAGCGTATCATTCGAAAGGTAATTTCATTAGCTTTCAGGAATTTTAATTGAATTTTACTTTTATAACGAGACGAAAAATAAATTAAAGAAAAAGACAGGGTATGTATAAATTTGCAAATAATAATTTAAAAAAAACTTAATAAATACAAAAAAAGTTCCTAAAAACCTAGTGTTACCCCCCCCCCCCCTTGCCTTGATAACGGCTTCCATGCGATCTTTTATGGACCTTACAAGGGTCGCAACAGCCTCTTGGGGTATTTGTTCCCACTCTTCAAGTACCGCATCTTGGAGCTCTTGAAGAGTGGTTGGAGCTGGATCTCGAGATCGCACGCGCCGTTTTAGGTCATCCCAGAGATGTTCTATTGGGTTAAGGTCTGGACTTCGTGCTGGCCAATGCATAACAGGGATATCGACCTCCTGTAAATAATCCCCTACAATAGCCGCGGTGTGGCAACGAGCATTATCATGCATTAACATGAATCCATCACCCACATAACCAGCATACGGTACCACATGTTCCTCCAGGATTTCAGTATTGTACCGACCAGCATTTAATGACCCTTGCCCACGGCCACCCCGAGTCCGGGAAACGCACACAAGTTCCGTTTTCCCTTCGACGGAAATGCCGCCCCAAAACATACACGAGCCACCCCCGTATTCGACGGATTCTTCGATGCAGGGTTGTGTGAACCTCTTCTCCTGTCTTCTTTAGACCCTTCTACGTCTGTCATTGCAGAAGAGACCCTCGTCTCATCAGAGAAGAGTACGGTCCGCCACTGTTCTAGAGTCCACTCGCAATAATTGCGAACAAACTCTAGGCGATCTCTGCGATGCTGTGCAGTAAGTTTTGGACCTTTAGCAGGTCTATGGGCTGTTAAACTCTTTTCGTGTAACCTTCTTCTTATCGTAGCAACACTCACCGATGTTCTCCGGGTTGATCGAAGCTGTTGTTGCAACTCAACAGCATTTGTAAAACGGTTTCGTAAAGATGTCGTAACGATGAAACAGTCATCTCTTTCTGATGTGCACCGTTTTCTTGCAGATCCCGGTTTCTAACATAAACACCAGTCTGCTGAAAACGTTGGAACACCCGTCGAACTGAAAAACGGGACAGGTTCAACTGTCGAGCAACGTCACACTGCCGCATCCCCGCCTGCAAAAGGGCAATCACTTGAGCGGCTTCTTCAGAGCTGGTGTCCATCTTTACTTGTTCTTACTTGGGTTACTTGTTCACGTGTGTTCACAGCAAAGTCTAAATTACGACTGACCCATATTTCATCCAGATCGACCCTTTTATACCCTTTTTAGGCGATGTAACTAGCGTCCTTACTAACGAGCATTTGACAGTGTTTATTTTTAACGCTCTATAATTATAAATGTTTTAATGATTTCATGATTTTTTTATTAATAATGTAAAACTATTCAAATACCCATTTCAAACATACCAATATTTATATAAATATAATTCGTTTCTAGCCATTACAGCCATTTTTCGCGCAAACTCAGAGAGGTGCGATTTTTGTGACGCTGACTGTATATATATATATATATACACAGTCAGCGTCACTTATATGTATATACACTTATTTATTGTGATATCAATATGACGTGTGAATCTCATTTCAGAATCAATATTTATGCCTAAATGTTTAATATATTTTACATTAAGACGAGTATGTGCAATATGGTAACCCGTCTTGGATTTTTTTCTATTTCCTAGAAAATTTTGTGTGGTGACATTTGTTTACGTTTATATCTCTTTGTAATAGTAACTGGTCCTCCGTATATTTAACGATTGTACAAAAATTCAGTACATCAAATTCATTACAATAATGTCAATATCGCGACCAAAGGTAAGCATGAAATTTTGATCCCGTTAGTGCAACCCATTCCAGGGGTAAAAAGGACCAAATTTCAGCCAGATCCGTTCATTCGTTAGAACCTGATTGAATAATAAAATATCGTGTTGATGAACCGGGCACAGTCGCGGGTATTTTTGGTCGACATTACCATTCTATATGACGAGAACCTCGTGAAAGCCGAAACACATAAGAAGACGACGTATCTGGACCTGGCTCATGAGGTGACCGACATGTGGGGTGGTGTGCTGGCCGAAATTATCCCGATAGTCGTGTCTGCCAATGGGTTGATCCCATTCAACCTCTCCGGACATGTGAGTCGACTGGGACTCCGGGACGGAACGCTCGAAGCTCTAATGCAGAAGACGGTGCTCCTCGATACCGCCCGCATCGTCCGCCCGTTTCTCTCCCTTTCACCCTAACCCTCGGCCGTTTGGTCTCCCCTGCCGAGGGCATCCGTCTGGTTGGGTCCTATTTATATATGTATTATATGCAATATTTATATCTATGTGTCTATTTTTATTCATAATATTTATTTTATATATGCAATATATATCTGTTTATTATACATGTTTATTTTTATCTATAAACCCAACCAGACGAGGAAACAAATAAAAATAGATATAATAAATGAACAAATCTTAATGAAATTAATATCAGTGGTGTAGAATATATTAATAAAAAGTACTGTTGTTTTAATTTGTTGATTGAAGTAAGATATTTGTAAAAATTAATTTTATTCATTAAAATTAATTCGAACACGATGGCCAAAACACCGCGCCACCGCGGCGTTTTTTCGGCTCTCTTCCAACTCCACACGTTGAACAGAGAGCGCTGAGGCGCCTTGCTAGATGGATCTATACCGCTCATCGCCCGCTCACCGTTACGAAATATTTTCCTTTTTATTTATTATTGAGAGTTTTAATTTCATTAGACCTTCGAAAACATGAAACTAAAAAATATATATTCACATATTTCGTATTTATAAATTATTTGTATGTATTAACAGTTGTTAATTATTTTTTTTTAAGTATAATTTCAATGTCTTACCTCGGGATTGATTGGTCTATCAGTCCTATACATACAGTGTATAGGCACATCATTCTTTATGGATTGGGTTCAAATCCCTAAATTTTTTCTTTTACTCATTGTTGATTTTCTTATTTGGAAGTATTTCTTAATTACCATTTAATTATTGTTGATTTTATTATTTTCATAAATAATTACAGCGAAATATTATTGTTTGTTCAAATTTGAAACAGTTGGAGAACAATCTATCAGTAAATAAACCAACTTATAGTATTAAAATTGTTTAACGTCATAATTTTTTTATTAATTTATTTAATTGTTCACTCTAAAACGAAAATTTATCTTATACACGAAAAATAGTTATTTTATAATTTGTTTATTTTCCAAATTGTGCCATTTTATGAAATAAGAACAAAATAATTAGTTGTTTAACTAATGAAAAGTGAAAATAATATAAAAAATACAACTCCACTCGATGAGTGGTTTGAACTTGGGACTACAGCAATAGTTTACCGTTGTGTATGACGCTCGGACCAGCAGGCTACGCGAGGTCTGTGCAAAGACAAAATTTCGATTCTAGTTATAATTGCTGTCGTTTATCGATACAAATAAGAATTTTATCGATAGTTTTTTAAATTTCATTTAAGTTGAAAAAGTAATATAACATAGTAAGTCTTGAACATTTAAAGGATAAATTAAAATTCCTAATATATAAAAAAAATTTAATAAAAAAGGTTGTATTCGTAATTTCTGCAAAAATTATTTTGAGCCATTTCTTTAAAATCACAATATAAACCATATAAACAAAAAATAATAATTATAATAAGTAATTTGCCTTTATTAATTTATTTGACTTTAAGATGTATTTTTAATCAATTCCATTTCCATTTAATTAAAAAAAATAATAAACAGGAAGAAGATTTTCTAAAATTGTTGATTGCTTTCACCTACTTTATATTTGTTTGTTTATTATTATTCCTATTATAATATAAAAGTAAAATACATTCATGGTCTATAAAAGATATTATAGGGATCATCTGTGTACATTTTCGAAAGCCTTCCATGATACTATCGATAGTATCCTACGGCCCATCACCACACACACACTAGGTAATGAATGACTTGGCCTAGCGGCGCGTCGACGAAACTCGCGCGCTGCGCGCCGCTAAGCGGCGTTACCCCTCCTCCGCTTCCTCATACTTAGTTAAAAATTCACTGCATACAGCGCCTTAATAATGCAATCGTTATTAATGTTTTCCCGTAACATATAACAAAATAAAATGATGAATAATGAAAAATAACCGAATAAAATAAATTAATAACAACCGGCCGCAGTTACATCGGTAACGCTCCGATACACTGTTTAAAATTACTTTCGGCATTTTGCCAAATTGGTTTCTTTCTAATTAATTATATTTGTTTAATAAAATACAATTTTCCCTGAAATAAGAACCATACACAAATTTTAAATACTTTTTTTTATAAAATGTATCTTAACTTAAAATTATTTTAATTTAATGTTACCATAGTTAAATATGGTTTTAAAACAACGTAATCTGATTTTGAATGATGGAACTAAACGGAATGAGCAAGCTCCATAGTATTACCAAACGTATAGACTGAAAAGAACGTAGTGGATTAGATTCTCTTAGATTTTTAGTTTTTAGTGAGGGTGTTTTATAAAAATTTTAAATCCTGCTATTGGCAAAATATTGTTAAGAATCGAGTTCTCAGGCTTGGTTCATAACGAAGTATTTAGAAAATTAAGAATGCTTATTATTTTTTATTTATTTTAAAATATACATGTAGTGTTTATTTTTCCATTCAACGATTTTAATATATTTGTGATAGGTTTAAGGAATAATTGCAAATCCATCTTATTTCATTTCCCAATTTATAATTGTTAACTAGATTTTTAGTGTTCACAGAAATGTGACATTTTTAAATCTATAGAAGTATTTATGATATAAAAATATTTTTTCGAAATAGACTAGACCTATTATTTAACTCGGGACTTGATTTAATAATATGGTAACACTAATCGCACGGTAAACAAGCCTGGACGAATCCACTCTCGATATTTTTAATCTATTGAGTTTTCAAAAATAGATGTAAGGTTTCCAGACTTGTACCTAGTACATACATTTAGTATAATTTGAAACATCTTAAGAAATAATAATATGTATATCTGTAATTATGTATTTGTAGGCAATAAGTTTTAATTTTTAATATTAATAAATAACCAATGTTAAATAGTTTATAAAAATCAGAAGAAAAAATGCGTTTTCAAGTTGATAACTTTTTTGAAGAAATTTTTTATGTTGCATTTTTAACTTAACTTTAAAAAAGCTAAAAAAACGTGGTAACTCTAAAATTGTCTACTTTTCCTTAATGCATATGGGTTTTAAAATTAACGCAAATAATCACCCCTAATATCTGCAACTCGAATACGTGCAATTAACAATAACCCAATATATTAATACTAATGCTTTCATGACGGTGTTTGCGCATAACACATTTTGTTAGCTGATTATAAAGGCTCATTTTCTTTTAAAATTATTTCATAGTAGAATATTGTTTGTAATATTATTCTTTATTTCCTAAACTGTTTCCGGTTTCAATATTCTATCTATAGAAAGATTTAGTAACTAGTGATAGCTCGTTAATCGCACTAAAACCGCTTATGAATAATATAAAATAAAGTATGCAAAAAAATTTAAGGAGTGTTATGACAGCCCTTGTATTTTACGATATCTGATATTTCCGAAATCTGATGTACCGAATACTCGCTCACTCGCTATACCAACACAAAATCAGACGGGTTTGCCACAATATCCGATTTTTAGAGAAAGCGCGTGAGACACAAATATTCACTAGTTATAGCAGTACGGCAATAATATCAGATTTTTAAACAGATTTTATGAATAAGTGAAGTAATTTTAAATCTTAACAATATACAAATAAGATCCATTTCATTTAAATTATTGCCACAATATCAGATTTTTAGACAAAGCGCGTGAGATACAAATATTCACTAGTTAGAGCAGTACGGCAACAATATCAGATTTCTAAACAGATTTCGAGCGAAAAAGCGCGTGAAATACAAATATTACACTACTTAGAGGGGTACGGCAAACAATGCACAAGATCAGATTTTCAAACAGATTTTATGAATAAGTTAAGCAATTTTGAATTTTAAAAGCATGTAAATGAGCTCTGTTTCATTTAAATACGAATCATGGTATTAACGATGTCTTTAAATTTTGTTCAGCCTTGACCTGGAGTGCATTGATACTTAAGCACGTACGTAGTAAGGGACGCCAACTTAAGAATTTTCTTCCTAGATTAAGGAAGAAAATTCTTCAAGAGTTAAATTTTATTCACATTATTGAAAAAAAAAAATAAAACTACACAAATCGAAAAAGAAAAATATAATTTAATAATTCCATGCTGCTTTCGTGGACGTCAGGCCAAGGCTTGTGTCTTGTGTGTATATTTTAAATTCTTCCGCCCTATATTGAATGTAATATTTCATACACCAAGATAGAAAAAAATATTGTCACTCTTTTTTTTATGAATCTAAGGTTGATACGCGAACGTAAAATATCTAGATATTAAAATACATAGTTTCGAAATCTGATATTTGAAATCGAAATCTGATTCAGATACGGTTCTCAGAAAAAGCGATACGACCCATCTCTACTTCAGAAATTACTAGAACACACACAATTCACTATTAAAATGAAAATAATTTTCGAACCGCAATTATATGACAGTCGAAGTACTTAGAAAGATGTAGACTGTAGACTGTAGTAGACCTAAAATGCCGGCATGTCATAAAATGTGCTTCAGGGCGGGGCTTAGTGACGTAACGGAAAATTAAAACAAAAATTTGAAATTCCTGACATATACTGTACTTAACATTTGTAAAATTACAATTTGTTTACATTTGTAAATTACAACGCGTTAGAGTGAGAGAGATATGTTTTTGTAATTGAGATGTATATTTGCATCATATTTGTATAAAGAGAAATTGTATATGCAATAAAGGGCTTATCCTCTTATATTCTTTTATCAATGGCACAAATAATGTACTTTGTGCCTGAGTCAGCGTGACCAGATTTTATTTGACGAATCTACTGCTTGTCGAGGTTAAAAACTACTGAATTCTACCAAAAGAGAACGACAAAACACTAAAATCATAAATCTAATATATTTTTTGCTGTTGTGTAACCTATAAACATGATTTTTCTTGATTAAACGATAAAGTAATAAAAATAACAAAGAAAGCAATGTTTTTTTTTTTAAGTTAAATTCTAAACAAAAATAAAATTAAACCTAAAGTTAAGATTTTTCGCCTTTATGTTGGGTAACATTGTCATAAAGCTGTTTCGAGTCCATATGATCATACTTCTGTCACGATCAAATCTCCTACATCCTCCTTCCAACTACCCCTCGTAACCCTTCTTTTCCATGCATTATTGCATGCAACATTGTTATTATTACATCGATTTCGATCTTAATTTTTAATCCTATTAATATCGGAAAATATTCTTTCTACTTTGGCGTTTGCCAAAGGTAGTATCTTCATTTGCTTCACAAATCGGAACAAATTGCCATACTTTGGTTTGCTATTAACATCACAGATTTGGCTGACATCACTACAAAATGTATCCACCAAAAACTTCAGACATATAACTAGCAGTTGACAATGAATGTTTTTTTAACATAATACAGGTTCACACTACAGCATAAGTCGAAAGTATTAAAAAAGTCAAGTAAAAAAAGTCTTAACAAGAATAATTAACTAAGAATTACATTCCACATATTAACGTTAGTAACTTGCATACCTGAGAAATGAAGAGAACGGAATATCCTTTCATATTTTTATATGCTTTGATGTAGCCATGTGTTCCTTCAACGACGCCAGTCTACTTAGTACTTCACAGTTGCATGCTTTACAATGAGCACTCGTAGTGTTTACCTTAGATTTACATAACCAACTTTTAAATGGGGGATATTGCTCTCATTCATCGCGATATCCTTGTGTATATTTAAGTTTCATTTCAAACTCGATTATAAAAATTCTCAATAAAGGAATTCCCACTAGTCTATCACACTATGCTCACGGCACGAATCAAACGATCAACAGAATGAAATTTACATAGTAACAATCCATTGTATGAAAGGGGGAATACCCCGCATTTATCCGATAAGCCAAAAAAGTATTATTAATACTGAAAAGCGTGAATTCTACTAAAATATACCAAATAATTTTTACGTACTAAATTCTGTTGCCACTACCTCAAAATCTACCAAAAAAGTAGAAATCTACTAAATCTGGTCACGCTGGCCTGAGTATTGGCCAGGGGGGCTCACTTAGAACAATGTCAAATTTAACCATACCGACCAACGCTGCTACTTTATTCAACCCTAACATTAATAATAATAGTCATAATGGACAGAAGACATATATAAGACTACTGGAGGTCGTGTTATTTGGTCAGCAATACCAACCATAAATTTGAATCGTAAGTAAAATTTGATTCTTCTTCTTCTTCTAAGGCAGTTCGCGGTATGATATCGCCAATGACAATAATGATAGAGAAAAAAATAGTTTGAAATATTTAAAACATTTTTGTAAATATTGTAATATGTAACATTGATTTTTGATTCGAAATTTGATTCAATATGTTATTAAATAATTCTGACTTTCTATTTGTTTGTGACATTAAGACATTTTACATCATTATTTTGTCATAAGTAGATATGGTTAATAAATAATCTTCATAGCTGGATACTTAAAGTAACAGCCTATACATGTCCCACTGCTGGGCAAAGGCCTCCTTTATACAGAGGGTATCAGGGCATAGTCCACCACGCGGCCCCACTGCGGATTGGAGCTGGATACTTGTTACATGTTAATACATATAAAAACATTGTTGTGTCATTAAATCTTAATTCTATTTACATTTTCTTTCAGATAAAATGTTCGAGTATCGGCAGAAAATGTCTCAGACTTGGTGGGCAAGAAAAGCAAGAACAACTCAAAGTGAAATAAGAACATTCCACCAACAAGTTAAAAGTCTCTAGTCACGCCTTAGGCAGGTACAGAAGTCATCATTAAAAAGAGATTTTAAAAAATTATCTCAGAACATGTCGGAGTCAGCAAAGCTATTTAACAGGATGCAATTCATGGAAAGACTGAAGAAAAAAAAGGGTGTAGATTCACTCTTGATGAAAAAATATTGACTCTCTTTGTACAAGAAAAGCCCTAAAAGATACAAATTAATGTGTAAGCATTTCACTTTACCATCAAAAAAAATATTAAAATTATATACATATATTATAAAATATATAAAATTATATAATTAAAGTGATGGGGAAAATTGAAAAATCTGTACCAACTGTAAATAATTTAATGATAACAATCGTCAAACAACATTGTGGCAATTATTGTTTAACAAATATTCCTTTGATGCCATACTAACACGCAATTTTAATCAAGACCCACTAGAAAACTTCTTTGGAAGTATTGACAGTTTGGGTGCTCAGAATATTGTACCTAACTGTTTGGGATTTGAGGAAGCATTTAAAACACATTTTATTAAATACTTTCAGTAGCAATCACTATTAATTCAAATTGTGAAGGGGATTTAAACAATTGGTTGCAGCCATTCTCTTTTTTTATTAAGAATAAAGAATTTAATAATGCTCCCTTAAAATCCCAAAATATTGTTATTGATCAGCTTCTGACTATTATGCAAAGAACAAGAAACGTTTTAGATTCTGGGGCTGATCAGAGAACTTGTGTCTATGGGTGGGCCTTGATAAAATTTAAGGACAAGTTACTAAGCAATACTGGCAATGGATTGTATAAATATATTAAGGCCAAAGAATATAGTCAAAATAAAAAATGGCTCTGCTATTCATCTGAATGCTTAGTGGCTTGTTTTCAAGAAATACAATAAATAACAATTGCATTTTTAAATGATGATTGTCATAAAAAATATATAAAAGATAGCTTTCATCACTCATTTTTACTTATTTTGTCTTCATGGATTGTGAAACTCATAAAGAAAATTTAAAGAAAGTTATATTGATATATCCATTAATATAACTTGGTGCAGATCTGTAAATAGAATACTAGAAGGAAAAGTTGTTTATAATGGAAACAATAGAATTACTGTTCAAATTTACTGTTCTAAACATGAAATAAAATTATTTCGTTAATTTTGCACTATAGTTATTTTTCCCCATTATATTCAAACCCCAATTACAGGAGCAGATATAAACTTGTTGTCATAATAGAAAAAATGTACACATCTATATAAATGAAAATTGCCAGTCAATGTAATATAAACAATAACATTTTTTTACTTCTATAATGGGTATTATGTTCCACATTATACATTTCCAATTTGCGAAAACTTCCAGGATAAAGTTAAGCCATTTTCAAAAATGGAAAGAAAATATCTGTTATAAAAATAATTTTCTTTGCTACCTTTAGTAGGCAATTTCAATTATTTAGCATATTTAAAATAATCCGTACAAGTTATTAAAATATTTATCTTAAAAACCTTATATTATAGTCTTTGTATCCATCTTTACTAAAGAAATAAGCATTATATTTTGGTTTGGTGAATATATAATGGGAAATCACTTAATATTGAGACCTATAATCTGTATAGGTAGGCATAATAAGTATACACACACATTGGCCAAAAAACTGTCAATGTGTGTATAGATGAAGTTACTCAACCAAACTCCAGGCGGCAGCACTCAGCTCGGCCACTCTTTCTCCTATATATAACTTTACTCTTTGGTATTGGCTAAGTAAAAAGGATGTGACGAAAGAAATATATTGATATTTATAAAAACGTCAATATTGTTCTCGACATATCAAATAGAAAATATAGATATATCGAATAAAATAAAGATATGTCTCGTAATAAATATTTGAAATCTATTGACTCTGTCAGTTTTCACTTTTATCTTTCTGTGGTGAATTCAACTTTGAAAAAAATTCTCTTTTGGTATGATATTGAATATTTATATCGATATATCGGATCTAAATATATCACCTAAAAATATTGGTATTTAAAACCAAAAACATCGATTTATCGATATTTTTTCGTCATCCCTACTGTTCAGTAATGCCTTAAATTAGGGATGGGCAAGTAAAAAAAATATTTATCGTATGTTCTCATTTTTAAAAACTCGATAGTTATCGAATGAAAAATATCGATAAGTCGAAATTATTTTTAAGATTTTTTATTATTATTAATATTTCCAAACAATTCAAAATTCGTGAAAAAGAATAGAAACGAAGAATAAAGTAATATTTATTAATTACCGACTCAATCAAGTACAATTTATTCGAACCAATAATCATCTGATATGGACATTAGGAGCAATAGTTATGCTCCCCTGTCTAATCTGTTTAATATACTCTCCTGTCGAACGGCTACTATTGTTGGGTACGGTCAGATTCACTGATCAGAGACACCGAAGAAGCCTGGTAAATTTGATAGTTAAGGGCGATTTTTCACTTCTTTTTAAGGTATTTTTTTTTTTATAAATTTTTAATTGTATAAAATTGTAACATATTAATTAGTCAGACGATTTGGACTCATTGAACGTCGCAGCGTTATTAAATAAAATCATGCAAATTGACGTAAGTATCACGCTAAATAGTTTAAGAATTTAACTAGTTGATTAACTTCTCATGATACTTAAGTTAGTCGACGTCTTATAATATTTGAAATTATTTCCTTCGATCAATTTTAAAAGATAATATATAAACAATTATACTTAGAGTTTTTAAATTTCATCATGAGCAATGTTTTTTTTTTTTATGAAACTTTTTTGTTCTGTTTTAAAAAAAACCCGAAAATTGTTAATTGTTTGCTAACTTCTGGGTCAAATACGTCTCAGTCAAAAACGATAGTTTAATAGTATTAGTAATTAGTATTTTCATGGTATTGGCCTTTAAGGTTTTGTTATTAGCCTATATAATCTTTATTAAAAAAAGGTTTATCGTGCACGCATCTAGTAACACTAAACACCAAACCAGAGTTGAGTTAAAAAATATATCGAAATTGACACGAATTAGATAGTCGAAAATAAAAATCGAATACCGAGATTTTTTTGGAAAAATATCGATATTTTTATATATCGATATTTTTTGCTCACGCCTAGCAAAAGTCTATGGAAAGGAATACATATAAATTATAAATATAATAGACTTAACAAAACATTAAAATCAACAGCTGTAAAAATAAATAAGATAGTGAGTCCGAGTCGCATTCAGGTTATACAGACAGAAGCAAAGAGGTAGTTAGAGAATTTATAAAAGTTTAATAATTTCAAAGTAAGAGTTAAATGTAAACAATAAATTGAATCGTCATGTACAATTTATTATCAAATAAATTTCTGAATACGGAATTTGATTAAAATTATGGTGGATAAAACTATAATGCCCTCTTTAATGTGATTTGTTTTGCTTCTTTGTTTCCTTTTATTAAAGTTGCTTTCGTTTGCAGGCGTGGAACAGTTCCAACATAGATTAGTAAATCAGTAATTTAACGTTATATGAGTGATTTCACTTCTCCTAATTTCATAATTGTAAGTAAATACTGAAGTTATTCTAAACAGGATTTTATTTTCAGATGGCATGGTCTGGATATCAAAAGTTTCTAGCTATTATGATGGTGGTAACTGGGTCTATAAATACTCTGAGCACTAAATGGGCTGATAAACTAGAATCTATAGGTTCTGATGGGAAGACCAGACCCTTCGATCATCCTTTCCTTCAGGTAAATGTTAAATAACTATTTTTTTTCCTTAATCTTATTCCCAATCAATGATGAATTTAATGAAGAAAAATTATTGACACATAGAATAATAAAAATATATTAAATTAACATGTGATAATACATAATTATAGAAAGACAGTTTTTACAAAGACGTTTTTCTCTCGACTGCAATTCACACATGTTGGAACACTACAAATTTTCAAATTTAATACCTGTTATCTGTAAGTGGCCAGTAATCCTTAGCGGAATGTTTTGAAATCTCTAACAGAAATATATCATATTATTTAATGATTTGCAGGCCACCATTATGTTCTTAGGTGAGATTCTATGTTTGATTACATTTAAATTAGTATATTATAAAACACGAAGTACTGGAGGACACTCCCTGACACAAGGAAATCAAAATTTCAATCCTTTAATACTAATGCCTGCAGCAATGTTTGACTTGGTAAGTAAAATTATTGATTAGTAAAATCTAAATTAATTGAAAATCTAAATTATTGATTAGTAGTACAAATAGCGGGTTAAATTTTGAAACGAGACGCCTTAGTAGGGGGTGAGTGGGGCGAGAGGTCACTAACCCCCCCCCCCCCCCCCGAGACGCATAGTTTTTTATAATACAATTTTTAAAAGTAAAAAAAGTAACAGCCAATACATGTCCCACTGCTGGGCAATGGCCTCCTCTATAGAGGGTATCAGGGCATAGTCCACCCCGCGGTCCCACTGCGGATTGGCAGACTTCACATATTTTCGAAATATATGTTTTTTGTTATTATTTCGAAAATAAGCAGGTTTCCTCACGATGTTTTCCTTCACCGCGGAGCACGTGATAAGTCAGCACTTAAAGTTAAAAACTTCATTGGTGCCGGCACTGGGGATCGAACTCAGGTTGCTCGAGTATATTGAATTAAAGGCGAGCGCCCGGACACTGAGCTATCACAGCTCTTACTACATATTGTTTTATTCATTGTTACTTTATACAATTTTTAATTTTATTTATTTAATATCTAATAAGAATGTCACGAGGAGGGTTCCCCTCCCGCCTTCTCCGCCATTGACCTTAAATAATATAATAACAAGTTTTAAATAATTTTTTTTTCCGTCAATTCAATGCGATCGGAGAATAATGCTTGTTAATTAATTCATTTGTGATTTTTCTCGTTACTTTAAATTTTTTTACTTTTCGTATCTTCGAAAACACAAATTTATCAAAATTACGTACCATTTCACATTCTTAACATTGTAAATAAAAAAAATTGCTAATAAAATTTTTTACGAGTCTCCGGCAGAAAAAATTCATTAGGGTGCTTGGTACGAATCTTCTTAACCTCCCCAAACTTACAGTGTACTTAAATTCGGGTGACTTGTTTCAAAACCCAACCCGAAATAGCTTTATTAGTTTATAATATTGTAATTTCTTACTTGTTGTCAATAAGCTTTTTTAAGTGAGAAGGTGGCAAATGAGCTGGTGGTTCACCTGATGTTATGTGATAAATGCTGCCGATCCCTATGGGTTGCAAATGCAATTTGCAACCTATGGGGAACCTATGGGGAGTTGCAGATCCAGTTTATAATTACAACTTAATATGTCACCTAATTTTAATAAGCATATGTACAACATTGAAAATCAAAACTTTTTTATGTAGAAATAATAAAATAGTTAATATAATTTATAATTAATCTTGTTTAAAATTATTTTATAACATTGTATGATTTTTCTACAGATCGGCACATCAATTATGTATATTGGTCTTACACTGACTTATGCAAGCAGCTTCCAAATGTTCCGGGGGTCTATCATCCTTTTTGTAGCTGTTTTCTCGATGACATTTCTCAATCGACAGATTGTTCCAAAAGAGTGGGTAGGAATAAGTAAGTTCATATAATAGAATATTCTTCATAACATTATCTCCATGTCTCAATATGTCAAACATTTCTTTCAAAATCACTTTATATGAGGAGCATCGGAACCAAAACCAATATGTCACATGTTACAATTTTTCAGTTAATTAAAAGTAATACATAAGACCTACACACAAGTAAAGCCAAAGTTTACTTGTGTTTAGGTCTTGGTAACACTGTTTTGATATCCAAATCAAAGATTTATGTGTGCAGTATGGGATGAGAAATTAAAAAAAATGGGTTTGTGATCAGACTGACAGTTATGTCCTTGTATAACAAGATTTTTTTAGACATATTCATTTTAAATCTCGCATTTCTAGTTATTTATAAAATGTTTCTAGGACATGTTTTTGACGGTTTTGACATTATTTTAATTCAAATTTTGACCCCATACCTCCTGTCTTATAATTCTTTGGATATGGATTTGTCGGTTTTCAACCAACCAAATGCATGGCCCATGAAAATTTCTAAGAATTAGTCGGTATATGTTCCAATCATGAAACAATTCAATTAATTTTTGGTTTATGTTCAGATTAGTGTGTTTCAAGAAAATTTTTTACAGACATTTAATGACATTTTTAGTCATTTATAAATAGATTTGACACAAGACATACTTAACATAAAAACTGTTAAAATGTGATTTATCGGTTTTTGTTCCGACAGTCTTTATAAATAAAAATATTTGTTTCAACAATATTTTTCCTTCTCATTAAAAACACTAATAACTGACTCTTAACCATGTTAGCTCACTATCATTTCCAAGATCATATATATCATTAGCCATTTACATTATCCTGTTACATATTTATATAGAGAACACCAGATTAAAGTTCGGTTAAACAATATCATGTATTACAGAGATATTCTTTTATTGCAATAATTTCTTCACCTTATTAACTGTTTTTTATTTTTCTTTCCATGAGATCAAAAACATCACAAAAGACAATTAAGTTTGCACTAACGCAAGTTGTCTGTTATCATAACAACATGCAGTACATACAAAGTAACAAGAGATAGTGGATGATTGAAATTACAACCTTTGATTGGAACTTTATCTAATTAATACATAGGCTCTCTTTATAAATATATCAAATATGAATTCTACATATAGCAAATGATATTGAAATAGACATGAATATGTTAAAAAGTAGATACTTTATTTAAAAATATTGATATCATATTTCAAATCATGACAGAGTAAGATCTGCTGGTATATATAAATAATTCTCCCAACTGATAGCTCCTTGACAGGAGGTCGTCAACTTGGTGACATTGTGACTTATCATATCATGATATATCTCTTCAAGACATTTATCATATCAATTAAAATATTATTGAATTCCTTATGATTTCCGCTTAGCTTCATTGTCAAAGATATATATTATATTTTTTATTTATTACTTTTTTTTCCAAATTTATTAAATTTTTATATATAATTATTCTGTATGTGTGTATGTCACTGAACTCCTAAACGGCAGGACCGAATTTAATGAGTTTTTTGGTGTATCTTCAGGTAGATTTGAGAATGCTTTAAATTCACAATTCGGTTCACTACAATGTTTTTTTAAATATTTTTGTTTACAAATGTTTGTTAAGTTGTGCGTACAGGACAAAGTCTATCAGTCTGCTAGTATATTATGTTAAATTAAAACATAAAGTAGCAAATAACAGTATCATAGGTACTTGCACCATAATTTGGTTTTCAATAACATTTTTGCTCAGTTTGCTTTTGATGAATAATGAATTTAATGTGGGCATTAAAAGTAATATGAGTCAGTTATGTAAACAAATACTTTTAAATATTGAGCACAAGCATTTGATAATGTTAATGAGACATTTTGTATCAGCAAACAATATTGAATATCTTATTATATAAAGCCTATTGTTTGTTTTAATATTAACTTATTTTAGTGCTATACAGTTAAGAGACTGCTGTTTATATTATATACCAATAATGCAGATTATTTATATTTTTATTTGACTGGTAATAGTGGTAAATTCTCAATGTTTGCGTTTACTTATGATTGTTTTGTACAATTTCAGCTGGAGTACTCCTGGGTCTTGCAGTTGTTGGTGCAACTGATGCTATCTACCAGTCTCCGGGTGAAGCAAAGGGAAGAAACAGTCTTTTAACTGGCGATATGTTAATCATTGTTGCTCAAGTTGTTTCTGCATGCCAGATGGTATATGAGGAGAAATATGTTGCTGGTAATACTACTTTTATTAGAGCTGGATGCTTCATAAATGTGCTCATGTTTCACATTTGATTATTTGGACCTATTTTTAAAGATGTATTTAAGCCTATACATAATATAAATGCATTTTTTTCAGTTGTTTCACAAGTTTCGGCTTTAGCAATACAATTGAACTATTTACATACAATCATTATTTTTTGCTAAAAGATATATCACTATGAAAATATTACTAAATTATTAGTTAGTTAGTTATTATTATTAGTAGAAGTAGTTTGTTCTAACAAAAATGTTCACTAGGGGACTAATCATACTTTATTTTTCAGGTCTAAATATCCCTTCAATGCAGGCTGTTGGATGGGAGGGAATATTTGGATTCTCGATCCTTTCAGCGTTATTGGTGATATTTTACTGGGTACCGGCTCCAAGTCACTTCGGCAACAACCCTCGTGGCACAGTAGAAGATGCTATTGATGGTTTAATTCAAATAGGTATATTTTATCCAGTATATTTTAGCAACTATACAAATACTATCAGTATCCGTAATACATATCACCATTTTCCTGGTAGCAAAGGTAGCTAGTTATCTTATCCTTTAAACGAGCAATTCTTGTATATATATATATATAATTGGAATCTCGGAAACGGCTCCAGCGATTTTCATGAAATTTAGTATGTGCGTAGATTCGGGGGCGAAAAATCGATCTGACTAGGTTTCATTTTTAGAAAATGTCGTTTTATCCCAGTTTTCAGAGAATAAAAAATATTATCAAATACGACGGTAAATTTCACCGAAAAAAAAATGTTATAATAGCTCGGTCGGTAATCGAGCGGCCGCTAACAAACAGCCACGAAACAAAAGGCCGTGGTTCGTATCACGATCATTTACACATTTATTTTTTTACTTTTTTTCGATTCCAGATCTTTGCTTTCTTTATCTTTTATTTTTTGCCGATTTGTTATTTTTTTCCCTTTTTTTCTAAAGTTCCTTTCTTTTGTGAAAAACATCAGTTCATATTTTCTTATTATTACGTCGGTAAGATCGAAAAATATTATGCATATTTCATTACTCAGTAATTTATATCTAAATGTAATTTTCAAAACACGATTTACCAAAAAAAAAACAAAACCCCCAAAAAAAAAAACAGTCCTCCGGGTACTATTAGTTTATCTTAGTCAGTATTAAACGTAATTTTGTTTGTCCATAACTATAGTTTGAACTCCTAACATAATTAAATGAATCACTAACAATACAGATTCTTAATCTGTATTTGTGTAGGTAAATGTATTTAAAAAGCGAGGCACATACGTAGTGGTGTTATGTTGTACTATGTACAAGATCCTCTTGCTTTTCAGGCAACAATCCCCTTCTCCTAATGGCAGTGATTGGCACGGTTGTCTCCATAGCGTTCTTCAATTTTGCCGGAATCAGTGTCACCAAGGAAATGTCTGCTACCACACGAATGGTGTTGGACTCCATAAGGTAAACTTAGATGCAATCGATTATCCATCTTTTTACTAGTTGTCGCCCATTGTTCGAATTTCGACCGTAATTTAAATTAATAAGAGACGACGAATTTATTCCCTTAAAATTTCCATAAAATTAATGTGGATTATTGAGCAACATTTATTAATTGAAACTTAGATTTATTTTTGTTCATAGGATAGAATTATTTAAAATAGCAGTTATAACCAATTCTAATGCGCAGCAATGCATATTTTAATATAAAGAAACACTTTTGTTATTGGGTTATAAAGCTATTTATACAGCTTGTCGTTACGACGGCGACAATAAATGAACACACGTCTAACGGTACTTGCCAATAATCATAAAAAATATCAAACGTTAAAAAATCCATAATAAAAAAAATATTTTACAATCAAACTAATTAAGTAAAAAAAATGTAATATCCTGTACTACAACTGTCTGATTCATACATTCAGAGACTTTTTCATTCGCTGCAACAATGCGACGCGCATTACAAGCCTCTCCTTCTAACAGTATGTTTTGTCTCTTTTAAATTCATTTAACCCATTCATATGCTTTGTGACCTTTACAAATGAACTTTACGTTACAGTTTTATACTCAGGGTGTTTTAAAATTGTTTGTTTTGGAAAATTTAATAACTCCGTTAATATTAATGTTTAAAGAATGTAAATTTTTAATAAAATTTTAAAAAGTTATCCTTGTGTGTTCATTTATTGTCGCGGTTGTAACGACACGTATAATTTTTACGTATAAATAATTATTTGCCCTCAACTTTTTTCTGGCGCTTTAACATAAAACCTTCAGATATTCGTTAATACCTAATAAAAGCTAAAGATAATATAACATAAAAATAGTTTACGATCTAAATATTAAAATATTGAAAATGTTAAACATCGTAAACATGTATAGTTAGGACACACTCCATACCAAAGTGATAATTATTTTTATCTTTATTAGACCTTTATTTTTATCAGACTCAATAAGTCGACCTGATATAAAATTTTTGGCAACAAGCTTAAAGCGTATTAAAAAGATAAAATACGTTCAAAATAGAATAGAGTGTAATATTTATATGTACATTGCACACTGTTTAATTATGACTAAAAAAAATGTAAAATCTTCAATTTGTTTTATTTTTCACAGAACTTTCGTCATCTGGATGGTCTCCCTGGCAGTCAGTTGGCAAACTTTCCATTGGCAACACCTCGTTGGCTTTGCCATCCTGTTGCTTGGCATGTTCCAGTACAATGGCGCTTTGCCTGACTGCTGGAACTACCGGAGGAATAACGATGTGGTTGTAATACAGGAGGAAGAGGAGCGTGGTGTAATAAATTCAGAGGCGGATAGGCTAGAATAAGTACAATGAAGCTAATACTCAACTCGACCATTTTATTCAATGAAAGCTAGCATGGGAGCGAAGGTATTTAAAAACAAACTAAAGACAAAAAGCTTATAAAATACCGGTAAATGGCTAGAAGTCAAACTATTTATATGCACCATTATTTTTTTAAACCACAATAATTTAAACAATTTATTTATCCTACATTTTCAACATTAAATCTAACTTTAATACATAATATAATAAATTATAATGTAATAAATCTAACAAATCTAAAATAATTTGAGCGAGGAAAAAACAAGCTGTCATGTCACCAGCCACGGCGTTAAGCTTAGGACGTAAACCTTTCAAAAATTTCAATGTACGGGGACCCCACGGACCCATATTTTCAACAGCAAATGGCACAAATACATAATCCAAATAAAGAGATTCATATTTGCGCCCATTAATTACATCGGCTGCCTCCGTCGCCAAAGTACCCTTTAGTTGAGAGGCAGCAAAAGTGCCTAGATAATATTGTTTCGGTTATATTCCCTCGATTGTCGAATCATTAGAGAACAATACCAAAAAGAACTTAACACGTAAGATGAATTTATGTAGGGCGATGGGGGAAGGCGACTCGTTGGAAAACCGTCATCTCATTCTCTCAGAAATGCAAAGCTGGCCGTTTAAAACTTTAAATTGCTGTTCAAATTGACATCAAGTTAGTCAGAATCTGGTTCAATGGCAAATAGTACAGTGCTATGAGGATCATACTCCAAATCTGAGCCAAGCCTCCTTGCTCCTTCTTTGCCATATTTTTTCCATTTTATTATATATATTATTTTATTATTTATATTTTTCCATTTTATTATATTATATATTGTAATAAAATTATCATAGTAAGAGTGCTCTTAACTAAACATATTACTTTTAAACCACATTTGTTTCACCATACTGGCTACCTTTTATATTCATTTCTATGTTAGCTATATTTGTAGTACTCCCATGTAGTCAAATTTAATAATGTTGGAAATTCCATAAATAGGAACTTATTTAAAATTCAAGAAAACTCACTCCATCCGTCCGCCCTAATGCTTTCTATTTTCTTTGAATAGTGCTGACATTGAAATAGTATTTAATTCTATTTGGAAACCAAAAATAATATTACTAATACAACTACATATTATAATAAAGTTTAACATATTTTTATAAATTATCTCATTCAACTTTTACTTTTATAGTGGTAAGCATAAGATCTAAAATAACTATAGTTTCCTTACATATATTTTGCATAAGAAATATTATACTTAGGTTATTATTATATTGTATTTGGAATTTTTATTGAATCAATTTACTTGTAAAACTGATTAAAACATATGCGACCGATTTGCAACCAATTTTTGTTATTTTATTTGGTAATCTATATAATATACATAAACCATTAAAACATATTTATTTTTAATCTGTTTGTTACTGAATTAAACAATTGGGGAGACATTACGATCTAATAATAATCGCATGTACTAATTTTACTAGATCTATTTAAGATAACACAAAGTTCCAAATGACGGGTTGGGAAAAAGAACAATATGCCAGTGCAATATTTTTTATTGCCTATTGTATTATCAATATTATATAAATTTTTATTACTTGAATTGTCTTTGTACTTTCAATATGCATAAGAAATACACATAATTTATTCGAATAAAACAAATGTGTTCTAATTTTGCTAATTGACCTTTTGACTTTAATTTTGTGCATTTGATATCTACAACATAAGCTCACTGCATGGATTGCGTGCGCAGTAGTCACTTACCATCGGGTGCATTTGCCCCTTTTCTCCATAAGAAAAATGTATGTTACGGTCCAGACAAATAGCCGGTCAAAACCATTATTGACAGCAACAATCTGTCAATAATTGTCTTGACCGATGTCGTTAGTTAAAAACAGTTTTCAGTGATTTAGCAGTCAAAAGTGGTTTTAACAAACGCTCTTGTTCAAAAGTAGTTTTGACCGCTGTTTTTTTGGATGCAATAACGTTAGCGAAAATTACTATAAAAATCATTAGTACAGTTTTAATTACATTACAATTACACGGCTTCATTTAAAAGAGCTGCGGTACAATCGAACTGCTGCAATTTGCTGAAAGGGAGTTCCAATTTGACGTCACAATAGTTCTTTTTCTTTATCTTTGGTTTTAATATGTATTAATTAAGTGATGTCAAAAGGCCATGCGATACAAAAGTAAAAAGTTCTCATAATCGGTAGATGTACATAACGGAGGTAATCATGATGTAATCAATTTTTTCATACATAAATTTCACGCGGACAAACACCCAGATTCGAAATATCTTTGGGGCACACAAAAAATTGTCTCGAGTGGGAAACTAACCCACGACGCCCGACGACGAAACCTTGGCAACTGTGCCATGGAGTCATCAATTATGTTAACAAATCAATTTTGTTATAAATATTTACTGTTAAAGATTAGAAGAGATTTGCTCATATACAGAAAAATATATTGAAATGTTTACCACATCTGACGAATAAAGATAAAAACAAAAGTTAACGTTTTATTATAATGCACTCGAAAAAATTGTAGTATCATTATCATATCAGGTTTCTACAAAGGAAATGTGCAGTTTTAATCTAATTTCACTGATTACCGCGTTTTTGCAGTTTCGTTTGAGCTTTGACTTTTTATTAATCATAATTTTCAATTTTCATTTCTCTCAAGCCTTCTCGATGTCTTTTTCACCTTGTTTCAATTTTTGTCCTTCTGCTGCAATTCAAATTAAGTTTATTGTATTTATAATACATATCATAATAAAAAACTAACTATGTAGTGGCAGTATGGAGCAGGTTATGCTTGTTATTTCTTTGCGTGTTGGAGTTCGTAATGAAGACATCCGCTGTAGAACAAAGGTAATTGACATAGTTCAATGGATTAGTAAGCTGAAGCGGCAATTTGCCACCTATATAATTATGAAAAACCGATAACCGATGGCGAATATTCTCGGGTGGTAGCTTCGTATTGACAATCGTAACGACCTATGCAAGTGTGTGAAAAGTTGATGAATTCTGTTGTCTCAGGATCATCCTTCGGGGCAGTCTATGCAGGGGAGGGATTGTATAGAGAAGTAGGCGGGGGGCTCAAACGAACTCAAATGACTAACTATATGCGGGTAGTTCTCGCCAAACTGAATATTGGCTAATAAGTAAGCGGCAAAGCGCTGCGCACGTATAAAATTAGACGTTGAGAGCCAGAAAAGTGCGACGCTGGAGCACTCGAAGTAATGACCTTTTATCCCAAAATATGTGAAGTCCGCCAATCCGCCATTGGGTCGCGTGGCAGACGATGATACCCTCTTTACAGAGGAGGCCATTGCGCAGCAGTGGGACGTTTATAGACCGTTACTTTACTTTTTTTTTGTTTGACATGTTCAATTATTGACGAAAGTATGGAAAGTTGTTATTTTTTTTTATGCGAAAAGTTGCCAAACGAGCAGACGGGTCACCTGATGTTACAGATGCGTTGACAACCTTTTGAAAATTGGGCTCCGGCTACCTCACTCACCAGACGAAACGCGAAAGTATTTGTCATACTTCCACTTTACGCTGGTCTTCATGGGGTCGTGGTACTTACCCGCACGGGCCTGCCCATTCGTGCAACAGCCGAGCCTGCTGCGTGGCCCTACCACCGTAAATCTTAAATCTCACCGTATCTTTTAAAGAAGAATTCTTATATCTTATACCTTTAAACGAGCAATTCTTGTATATATATATATATATATATATATATATATATATATATATATATATATATATATATATATATATATACATAATATAATTGTATATAATCGGAAACGGCACCAGCGATTTTCATGAAATTTAGTATGTGCGTAGATTCGGGGCGAAAAATCGATCTAGCTAGGTTTCATTTTTAGAAAATGTCCTTTTATCCCTGTTTTCAGGGAATGAAAAATTTAATTCGAATATGACGGTAAATTTCGCCGCAAAAGAAAATGTCATAATAGCTCGATCGGTAATCGGGCGGCCCCGAAACAGACGGCCGTGGTTCGCGTCACGATCAT